>JAKSZU010000015.1:33379657-34579657 GCA_026018925.1 Tupaia tana | reverse complement strand
TACTATAGCTTTACAGTAGATTTTAAATCTGGAATGTGATTCCTTTAACTTTGTTTTTTATTTTTGTTCAAGGTTATTTTGGTTGTCCGGGGCTCTTGTAATTCAATATGAATTTGAGGATCAGCTTTTCCATTTCTGTAAAAGAAAAAAAAAAGGGGGCTAGGATTTCAGTAGGCGTTGTGTTGAATATATCTATTGCTGTGGCTAGTATTGACATCTTACCAATATTAAATCTAATTCATGAACACAGGATGTCTTTCCACTTATTTAGGTCTTCTTCAATTCCTTCCAGTGATGTGTTGTAGTTTTCAGTGTACACATTTATCACTTCTTTGGCTAAATTTATTCCAGGTATTCTGTTCTTGTAGATGCTATTTTAAATGAAACTGCTTTCTTTAATTTTTACTTTCAGAATGTTTATTGCTGGTATACAGAAACACAACTGAGTTTTGGATATAAATTTTAGCAACTTCACTAAATTCATTTACTAGGTCCAGCAATTTTCTTATAAATTCTTGGAGTTCTTAATGTATAGGATTATGTCAGTCGTAAGTAGAGACAACTTTACTTCCTTTCCAATTTTATTGCTTTTGCTTTTTTCTTATCTAATTACTCTGGCTACAACTTCCAGAATAATGCTGAATAGTAGTGGGAAGCAGGTATTATTTCTTGTTTCTGGTATTTGGGGGAAAATTTTCAGTCTTTCACCACTGAATATGGTGGTATCCTTGGGTTTTTCATAAATGCCTTCTATCAGTTGAGGAAGTTACCTTCTAGTCCTGGTTTTCTGAGTGCTTTTGTCATGGAAAGGTGTTGGATTTTGTCAAATGCCTTTCAGCATCAATTGAGGTAATAGTGTATTTTTTTCTTTATTCTATTAATGTAATACATTATACTGATTAACTTCCTTATGTTGAACATTCTTGCATTTCTGGGATAAATTCCACTTGGTCATAGTGTATAATCTTTTTAATATGCTGCTAAATTCAGCTCACTTGTAGTTTATTGAGGATTTTTACATTTCTATTCATAAGGGATATTAACCTATAATTTTTTTGTGCGTGTGATGTCTTTATCTGGCTTTAGAACCAGGCTTTGGAGGCCAGATAATTCTGGCCTCATAGAATGAGTTAGCAAGTCTTTCTTTTTTTCTTTAAAGATTTTTTCTGTAGGGCACATGGGAGAGATAGAGAGACAGAAAGTGAGAAATCACCCTCTGAGGGGGCAGGGATGGCCATGGTTCAATCCCTTCTCTTCCATTCTCTTCTCTGGATTTTGGACACACATGCACAGGCGCCAATGTGAGTTTCGAGCCACTGGGTCCAGGACTCACCCTGTGGTTAACCATGTGGGAGTCCAGCACCTTAACTACTATGCCACCTGCTGGCCTCAGGAAGTGTTTCTTTCTCTTCTATTTTTAGAAAGAGTTTGAGAAGGATTGGTGTTCTTTAAATGTTTGGTAGAAATTGGTAGTGAGGTCATCAGATCCTGGGTTTTTATTTGTTGGGAGGATTCTTATTATTACTAATTTGATTTCTTGTCACAGATCTGGTGAAGTTTTTCCATTACAGCACATTCTAAGTCAGTTAAGGCAATTTGCAGAGTTATAAGAATTGGTTCATTTTACCCAGTCATCCAATTTGTCGGCATATTATAGCTCACAGAACTCTCTTGTAATCTTTTTTTATTTCTATAAAATAATAAGAATGTCTCCATTTTCAGGTCCAAATTGAGAAATTTGAGTCTTCTCTCTTTTTTCCTAGTCAATCTAGTTAAAGGTTTGTCTACTTTTCATCTTTTTTAGGAACCAACTTTTGATTTCTGAATGGTTTTTCTACTCTATAGTTTCTGTATTTCTGATTTAATCTTTATTATTTATATCCTTCTAGATTTAGAGTAGTTTGTTCTTCTTTTTCTAGTTTCTCAAGATATAAAGTTAAATTATTGATTTGATTCCTTTTCCTTTTTTAATGTGGGCATTTACAGATATCTATGTCCTTCTAAGTACTGCCTTTGGTACATTCCATGATTTTTAGTATCTCGTGTTTTTATTTCTGTTTGCCTCAAAATATTTTCTAATTTCCTTTATGATATCTCTTAGCTCCATTGGTTAAGTGTGTGTTATTTAATTGCTATGTTATTTTATTTTATTTTATTATTTTTTTTTTGAGAGGATTTTGCTATAGGGCGCGTGCGCTTGCCAGACAGACAGAGAGAGACAGAGAGACAGAAAGCAGGAAATCACCCCCCAGGGGGGATGGCCACGCCGCAATCCCTTTTCCTCCATTCTCCTCTCGGGATCTTGGGCACGCACGCACACGCGCCCGGCGTGAGTTTAAGCCACCGGGTCCGGGACTCGAATCGCAGTCAACTACGTGGGAGTCCAGTGACATAGCCATTATGCTAACTGCTGGTCCCCTTGCTATGTATTTTTGAGTGCTCCAGTTTTCTTTCAGTTATTGATTTCATTGCAATCAGAAAAGATATTTTATATCATTTTAATCTTTTAAAATGTAATCATGGTTGTTTTGTGGCTTACCATATGGTCTACCCTAGAGAATGTTTTTACATTAGAGCCTTTAACATATTAATTATAGTAACTTTAAATGCCCCGTCTGATAATTCCAATATTTGTGTTATATTTTAGTCTGCTTCTGATGATTGTTTTGTCTCTTCAGTCTATTTTTTTCCCCTTGCTTTTGGCTGAGAAAAAGTTCATCAACATAGCAGCTGCTAACAAAGTTCTTTCTGATCTAGAAATAAGAAAGAAGTTTGGTGATGGAGAAAAGCCCTTGGATACAGAGACCCAGAAAGGAGATGGCAGCAACCCTTTCCACAGGAACTGGAACTCACGGCAAGGGTTCAATCCCTTCAGTGTAGGCAGATTTAAATTCCATTTCAATGAATTTGACTGATTTTCTGCCAAAATAAATAAATAAATGAATAAATACCATCTTGCAATGGGGCCATTACCCTGGATTGTCTAGGTGAAGCCTGAGTACATTTACATGTCTCCTTGTAAGACGGATGCGGAGGAACATTTGACACACAGGATAGAAGGTGACATGATGACGGAGACAGAGATTAGAGTGACTGGACCACACCCAGCAAATAGTGGCAGCTACCAGAAGCCAGAAGAGGCACAGAGGAATTCTCCCTTAGGACCTTCAGAGGGAGAACAGCCCTGCTGGCTCCTTCATTTCAGCCCAGCAATACTGGTTTTCAATTCCTGGCCTCTAGAACACAAAGATAATAAATTTCAGTTGTGTCTAGCCACAAAACTTGCAGTCATTTGTTACAGCAGCCTAAGAAGGCTTGTATTAAAAAGGGCCTTCCAAAAGTTCATGGAAAAGAGAGGATGATGAAAAAATTAGGCATGGATTTCGAAATTTTTTGCACCAAAATATATCTGTGCTTTTCCATACTCTATTTATGATAGAGCACATGCCATGCATGTAAGAGTGAGAATGACAGGGAAAGAGAGAAAGAGAGAGAGGAGTACCCCCCACATAGCCTGGCAATAATGCAATCATCTCTCTCTAATCCTCCAATCTATCATATTTTGGACACTCAGGCATGTGCCCGGTGTGTTTCAGGCTGACTGAGCGGGGATTCAACTTGTGGTCACCATGGGGGTCCGGCTTCTCTTGAGTATAAAACTGCTAAGCCATGAAGCTGGTCCAAACTTGCTCTTGAATTCCATTTTTTCTGCAATCTTTTCAAGTCCCCTCACAGCATGCCTTGTAAGTTTCTGCTGAAAGCTTGACATGCTGCATAGGACAATAAATACTGTGGAAAGTAGATCTTCACTGTGAGAATTGCTATGAATCTGGCTAGGAGTTGAGCTCCAGTGAATGCTTGTTGTAGGTATAGGCTCCGATGGCGTCAGTTCCTTTGTGTGTCCTTGTTCTCTCCTCCCATCTTGGCTCCAGAGCTTTCCTTTGTAGTGACCCTCAGAAAGGGTGTGTGTCTTGTGACTATAACTCGCTGCATTATACCGGAGCCCAGTGACTATGGAGGTAGCGTGTAGGGGAGATGCATGCTATTTAATGCTCTGATTAAGTCTCAGTGTTTTGGTGGGCCTCTGCCCATGGCAGTGTGGTCTTCATAAGTATTTCTCCTCCTCCTTCAGGGGTAGAGCTCCGTAGGTAACACAGAAAGTCTGAGAAAGGCTAGAGTGGTGCAGGGTTCCTTTTTCTACCTGGACTAAAGTTTCAGAATTGCTCTCCAGCAATGCCCTACTCTCTGGAGACTAGGGAAAAGGGTCTGGAAAGTTGTCACCATGTCACCATTCTTTGCTTCTCCCCATTAGGGCCACAGGGGGAGCTTTCCAAGTCCTCCCTGCCTCCACTAGAACCTGGAGGAAAAACCTGCAACAGTGTGAGGCCTCTCCTTCCCAGCCTTCCCCTCCCCAAGACTGTGGTCTTCAGTATCTTCTCACTCTCTTACTAGTCTGCATTTAGTCATCAGCAATTCATCAGAATTACTAGTTAAGGGGTTAGGCGTTCCCACTGATTTACAGCATTGCTCCTGGTAAGTACAATAGATCTTGTCTGCCCTATCTCTTTAAATGCACCTGACTCCCCAGAATTTTGGGTGACCGTTTGCCCTGCAACCTCAGTTCTTTGATTTTTTTTTTATTTTTAATTTGATAGAGGCGCATGTGCTTGCAAGAGAGAGAGAGAGGTATTGAGAGAGAGAGAGGACAGTCATGATGCAATCCGTTCCCTCCCATTTCTCCTTTCTAACTTGTAGTCAAGCATGCATGCACACCTAGTATATTTTTCAAGCCGCTGGGTCTAGGACCAGAACTGTGCAGTCGGCCATTTCTAATCCAGCAGCTTTCTCCATCACGCCAACAGCTGGACCCTCTGACAGGTTTAAAGAATCATTGATTTTCAGCTTGTCTGGTTTATTCTTGTTGTAAGACTAGGAGTAATGGTTTCTAAGCTCTTTATATTTTGAAACCAGAAGTCCCTATTGTGGCCATTTAAAAATCTACTACAGCAGGTAAGAAATATTAAGAGTTACAAAATCATAAGACTATAATCTTGAAATCATAAAGACTTTGGCATATAGCCTCAAAGAGTTTTACCACTGGGGAATCATAAATCCTAAGAAGAAAAATTCCCCAGATTGGAAATCTTCATGGACTCACCACTGCTTACAGGATGACACGACATAAAACGTTTTTCATGGTCTGACTCGTTCCATCTCTCCAACCTCATTTTTCACCATTTACCTTACCTCCCACCCAAATCCTATTTCCCTCCCACTCCCTGCCCCAAACAACTCCTGCTTCACACCCCGGGTTTCAACCACGTCCTCAAACACTTGACACTCTCTAATGTACTTTGAATATTGACTAGAACATAGTCAATGCTCAACAATCATTTGTTAATCTAATGAACGGATGAGATGATAAAACTCTCAGCAGAGTGTGTAGAACAGAGTATGTAGAAATATTAACAGTGGCCACCCTGTCTCATCCACCTGATGGAAATGCTACATATCCTAATTAATTTTATTTTCACAACCTTACGTGGTAGGTCCTAGGATTATGCCCACTTTCAAGGTGAAGACTCTAAGGCACAGAGATAGCACTAACCGGCCCAAGGTTGCCCAGCTGGCAAATGGTAGATCTGGGATTCAAACTCAGAAAACTCATATATGACGTGAAACTAGCATGGCTCTCCTATCATTTGCCAAGCACTGTGCTAATGCTAGATGCATTATGTATCTAATCTCCAACTCCCTCATAACTTAATAATACATAAAGAAATGAGGATCAGAGAAGTTAGGCGACTAGCCCAGGGTCACACAGCTGGTCAAAGTTGGAACTCAAGTTCAAATCAGGCCTGCCTGCTCTAAATCCTGCCATCCTTCCCTATTCTTGGCAAAGGTCCTGGGTGGTCTGTTTAGGAAGGGAATGCCTTTGTCTACCTGTCAAGCCACCAGACTCCTCTTCCTTCAAGACATGGCTCAAGGATCCCTTTGCTATGAAGACTTCCCTACCTCCTCCCTCACCCCAGCCCCTGCTCCCTGTTCAGCCCTCCTCCTCTGAGCCCCCACACCTCCACCCACCTGCCCTTTACACAACAGTGGGGACTTGTGGTTAAAAATACAGGCTCTACACTTAGGTGGTCTTAAATGCAAAGCATGGCTCTGCTGGGTGACCTTAACTAACCTTTGTGTAATCATTTGAGCCTTGATTTTTCTCATCTGTAAAATGGTGCTAAGAACAGCAGTAGCCTGAGAGGGTTGGGTGAAATAGGCACACATCTCAGCCCAGGGCTTACGGAGGCATTTCCTATGCTGGGTTATAATGGTCTGTTTAAATGTCTCTTTCTGTCACTTAACTTGAGGGCAGGAACTGATTCTGATGTATTTCTTTGCTCCTAGAATCCTGCCTGGCTTAGCATAGGAATTAAATTGATGTAGAATGTGCAAATGAATGAAAAAAGGAAATAAATGAACCTTAGAATCCCATCCTCATAATTTCATATACAAAATCTAACAACTTTGTGTCATGTAAGTGCAAAGGGGGTAGGATCTTAGAGATCACCGTCCTGAGGCTTTCAATCTTTTTGACTGTCACCCCCAGTTAGTAACACACTGCATATTACAAATACCCACACTCTACACACGCACGCACGCACGCATGCACACAAAGTTTAAAGAAATAGCACTTACCCTTACAATGTGGTATAAATGAATTCTGTCTCCCCTTTCCTCTTCTCACTTCCTCTTTTCTCCTTTCACTTCTTTTTATGTTTATTTATTTAGCTCTTCCATGAGTAAGAGAGACAGAGACAGAGAGACAGAGAGACAACATCTTCAACAAGTTCCTGACCCACCATGAAGCCCTAGCTTCAGCCAGACCCAAATCAGGAGAACAAGTATGGAAGGTCGGCAAATGGAAACTCAGAGTCTTCCCATGTGTACCTGCCTGGGAGCATTGCCCGTGACAGCTGAGTCACTGTCCCGTCTCTTCCCATTCCCTTTCCTTCTCTTCTCTCTCATCTATCTTTTCTACTTTTCAAAAATGCTGGTTTGGGTTTACTAAACTGATTTCACGACCCACAAAGGGATTGTGACCTATGGTGTCCAAAACGCTTACCTAGGCCCACTGCTCAGCCAGGGTCTTTCTCCAGCATCCCTGCCAAGACTCCTTGCATACCCCCGGGGAAGGGAAGTTCCCCTCGGAGGTAGGAGGGCTCGTTGTTGGACAGCAGTGCTAATTGTTAGAAAGTCTTTCCTCCGCCTGAGCTGAAATGGACTCCTGGAACTCCCCCAATGGTTCCCATTTTCTTGTTGTTCTCTAGCTGAGCGTTACCAAGTGAGTCACCTCATCTTGGCAGGTTTCTGTTCTCTCCTCCTCCTCCCACATGTGTGTCCACCTAAGCACAAAGAGCCTAAGAGTCCTTCACTGAAGCCACTCCTCGGGCTACAGCATTGATTTTCACCCACCATGTCCCATCCTTATACTCGTGTGTTCTCATGGGGATGGGTCCACCAGGGCCAGCCACCCATAGGGGCTGCAGTCTTCACCTGCTGGGGCAGAGATGTTGGTCATGCACTATCAAAGATGGACTCCTTGTGTCTCCAAACCTCTTTTGTTTGTTTGCTTGCCTCAACTGCTTGAATCTTCCCTGTGAGATACTCAGTTGGGTTAACAAATAACATTTTGGCAATGGTAGCCCCTGTGAGAAGGTGAAAGGCCATGTTAGCCTTTAACATCTTAGTCTGAATTTCCCTGGTCAGTCTTCTCTATCATCATGCTAGGATCAGTCAGGGTACAGTGATGGTGGCTCTCGACGGGGCCTCCTTGGTCCAAGAGCACGTGGCAACATGGGTTACATAGTCAGTGAGCTCCAATTCCGAAATCAGTCAGTGTCTCAAGGCAGTGACAGCAGAGCAGTAAGGTACGTATACATCCCTTGGAGTGTAGGGGCTATGTGACTGCAGGGGTGAGGCACTCAGCAGGCTCAGCAGACGTGCTGAGGAGGCCGGGGCCTGGGCTGGGACCCCAGCATGAAGGAAATGAAAACAGGCCTGTGCATATTCAAGGAAGAAGGGTCTTTAGAGATCTGCATCCTCCTTGTTCCACTGTAGATTCTGAGACCCAGAGAGATGGCCCACGCTCACCCTGCAAACTGGTGGCAAAGCTAGACAGGATTCCAGCCCTGAGACCCTCCCTCCCTCCCTCCTCTCCATTTCTGTTCTTCCCTGAGGTGCTCATCCCATGCAGTGTCTTTAGAAACCATCCACACTGACAACTCACGTATGTCCGTGGGCTCATCCCCAGTGCCCAGCTCCAGACTCCTGCATCCAACTGTCCACAACTGCAGTGGCTTCTTGCTTCCTCTCTTCCCCTTTACCTGTTTCATCCCTTACCCTCCTCTAAAACCCCCTACACACACACACACACATACACATGCACAGAGCAGAGCGTGAGTCTTCAATCTGCTCAGGGGATCTGGCTTCAGTCTGCCCTCAGTGTGAGGCATTGCACACGGATTACAATCCAGCCGTCTCACCGTAACTTGCAAGGCCATCGCCTGCCTCACTCTGCTCCTACCACAGTGTCCTTGCTATGGTTCCAATGTGCCCGACTCATGTCTGCCCTCCATGAGTACTCCTCTCGGGAACACTCTTCCCCTAGGACTCCTATGGCTCCCTCCTTCCCTCCTTCCGGTTTCGGCTCACATGCCTTTCCTCAGAAAGGTCTTCCTTGTACCTTGTTCGAAATATATCCCATCACTCTGTCCCCTGCCTTTTTTTTTTTTTTTTTAATTTTTAAAGACTTTTTTGCCTTAGGGAGCGTGCACTTGCTAGAGAGAGAGACAGTGAGAGGCAAAGTGAAAAATCCCCCACCCCCCAGGGGTGATGGCCATATCATAATTCCTTCTCCTCCATTCTCCTCCTGAGATCTTGGGCACACACACACATGTGCCTGGCATGATTTTCAAGCTTCTGGGTCTAGGGCTCAAACCATGGTTACCCTTGTGAGAGTCCAGCTGCCATCTACTGGTCCCACCCCTGCCTTCTTTATTTTCCTTCATACCAGTTACCCCTACCTGGAATTATATTTCTTATTTATCCCTTTATGTTCACTTCCCTTCTGGGGAGGCTTCTTAAGAGCAGGGACCTGTCTTGCTCATTGCTCACTTGCTTGGTACTTGAATGGTGCCTGGCATGTAACTTGCACTCTCTAAAGAGTTGTAGGGATGAATAAATCAATGATGAATTTATTCCATGATCACGTGTTCAGAGACTGCTCAGTGTCAGGCATTGTGGTAGTCACAGAGAACTCAGACATGGAGTAAGGGGACAAAAGGTCCCCTGCCTTGGAGGAGTTTGATCACCATTTTGAGGAAAGATGGATCATTGTTTGCAAGGACCTCAGAGTGAGGTTGAGTGGTGTGTCTAGACTGAATCTGAGTCCTCTCTAAGAAGGCAGGGTGGAGGTGAAAGATCCAAGGGTTCCTGCAGCAAGGGGATGGATTTTGAGGACCATCAGTGTTCCTTGTCTTTTCTTCTTTTAAAAAAAACATGTTAGAGGGGAACCAGCAGTTAGCGTAATGGCTATGTCGCTGGACTCCCACGTAGTCGACTGCGGTTCGCGTCTCGGACCCGGTGGCTTACAACTCACGCCGGGCGCGTGTGCGTGCGTGCCCAAGATCCCGAGAGGAGAATGGAGGAGAAGGGATTGCGGCGTGACCATCCCCCCTGGGGGGTGATTTCTCGCTTTCTGTCTCTATGTCTCTCTGTCTGTCTGGCGAGCGCACGCGCCCTATAGCGAAAAACCTCTCCAAAAAAAAAAAAAAACAAAAAAAAAAACCAAACATGTTAGAGAGTGTGTGCATTCCCCAGCGAGGAGAGAGAGAGAAAAAGAGAAAGACAAAGAGGGAGACCCCAATGGGATGTGGTCCTGCCACAGTCTCTTCTCCATTTCTCCATCATGTTGGGATTTTGGACATGCACATACGTGTGCCTATGTGGGGCAGGATGATGGGGCCAGGATTTGAACTGCTGTCAGCTATGTGGAATCCAGCTCCTTAACCCTAGAGCATAGGGCCAGTCCTGTCCATGTTCCTTTTCTGAAGAGTTAAAGGCCCTATGTCTCTTTCTGGTTCCTCAGCCCCTTAGGCCAAGATGGGGACCACACTCATGATGAGGGCTCTTGGGGCCCAGCCTCCATAAGAGGTTGTACTCACAGGCTGAGCGAGGTCCACGTCTCACTGGCGCTGGAATCAGGAAAGAGACTGGGCTACTTCACTGACAGGAAACTGGGCCTTACCCATTGGGCATGTGGACCTGCCAAGCTCAGGAGCTCCGTGGGTGTCAGCACTCCTAAGAATACCACTGGAAATACCAGTCTCCCCACTTCTGCTCAAGGCTCCCAGCCTCACAAGGCAGTCTGCCCACAGTGCCCTACCCCCAGGAGCAGTGCAAGCCTAGCTCCTTCTGTGTAGAACAGAAGGGGAATGCAGGGCCCCTCGAAGGCAAACCCACTTCCTCCAGGAAACCTCTCTGCTTTCTCACTGAAAGTGCGTCCTCTTTTTTCTTACTCCATAGTATGCACCCGCCTTAGTTTATTTATTCATCCATCCATTCATAGATTCATCCAACCATCCAGTGAGCATTCATTGAGCACCTACTATGCGCCCAGGACTTATTCACAGTAGAGAATGGAGAGAGTTAGGGCTGCTCCCAGCTGTTCAGCGATGCTCTTTTACCCTTAAGTTTCCTTTCGGTTCCCCTTTTCCCTGCTGTGGGGGCAGGGGAGCAGGGGCGCATAAACACAGATCAGCAAATCCACCAAAGAAACCAGTTACTTCCTCCTCCAGGCCCCGATGTCTAGGAGGTATCTTCTTGGAGTGCCTTGTTTGGCTGGCTGGTGTTGTGGGGGAGTGGCAGGGAGGGGAGAGATCCCTTACAAGTCTCCCCCAGCCTGACCATGCCTCATGATCCTCTCCCCTGATGCTGGCTGCGTGTACAGACCCCAGGGAGATGGGGTGATTCGGGAGCAGGCCAGCCGGTCTGCTTCACGATCAGTCCTGAGCACATGCCTGGCCCCAAATGCCCACTGGTGTTTGTTACCTAGTATGTGTCCAGCATTGTGCTGGCCGCTGGTTACAGCAGTGAATGAAAGGGGAAATAGATAAAAACAAAGTAGTAAGTATGTCAGGGGTAGCCACTGAAACCCACATAAAGTAGAGTGGAGACCAAGGGGAGACATGGCTTATGGGGAGGTCAGGGAAGTAGGTAGCTATTTTCCAAATTTGTTTCTCCCCCAGCGAGGAGCCTACTAGCTTGTTCTGGGTGGGGAAAGCCCTTTGGACGCTGTGTGACGCGGTGAGGCAGGGGCTGGGCTGCAAAGCCCGTGCTCTTCTTGAGCACATTTGATTATGTGTGTCTGGACTCACCTTTGACCACATCCCAGAAACGTCTGGGGCTGGTCCTGGCTCAGGGCAGGCTCTTAGTGATGTCTGCTCAACCTGAGGAACCTCTAGGAGAGTGGACCCCAGGTCTCCCTATGTCAGAAGACAGTTCAGCCCCCTCCCAGTCTGGATCCCGGGTGTCAGAGAGGTCAGCACCCACCAGAGGCAGCAGAGGCCTCCCTGGCTGAGGGCTTGTGGCCTGGAAGGAAGCCTTGGCCACAGGGACTACTTCTGTTGTGGCTCAACCCCCTGCTCAGGCCTGGCAGGCAAAGGGGACGGACAGTCGGGAGGTATAAAGCCTGCCCCAGGCTGTCAGGAGACTAGGCAGGGGCTCCTGGGCTCATGCAGAGCCTCCTCTGAGGCTGTCTCCCAGTAAGGACCAGGGCTGCTGTGAATCTTTAGTCATGGCTGCCACATGTGGGCAGGCCCCGGGCTCCCTCCTGCCTGTTCTTCTGTTGGCACTCACAGATGAGTCTAGAGTCCATCTCAGAGACTCTCAGAGCAGGCAAGGAGGCCCTGGGGGCTCCTCATGTCCAGTTGCCCTGTGTTCCAGGTGGGAGACAGAGGCCTACAGGCCCTGGCTGAACCGTATTCCCACCTGTCAGGTGCTATTTTGTATCTTTTCTCAATGTGGGCTTTGTGGGAAAAGTAGAGGGTGGGAACTTGGGGGTCAGAGAAAGATGTGACACAGCCCAAGGGACCGGGGAGACGTCAGGGGGTGAAAGAGGAGCCCATATTCTACCCAGCTGCCTGGAAGTCGCTCTAGTCTGAGTGGCTACCAGGTCTGAGTCAGAGACAGTGTGAGGGAGGGAAAAGTCCCCCAATGAGTCCTGGATCTGAAGTCACCTGACCGGTTCAGTCTCCCTCATTAGCTACTGGGAGGCTTTGTGATCATTAGCAAGTCACTAACCCTGCTGAGTCTCTGTTTCTTCTTCTGGGAAGTGGAGGCAATGGCACCAGCCTCCCACAGTTGGGGTGTGGAGGGAAGGGAACACACATCCTTGAAAGCATTTTACAAGCCAAGGGGTGCTGTGCACTGGTGGGGCAAGAGAGGAGAGGATCGTGCAGAAGGCACCAGAGCTGGGTGCTAAGAGCCCACACTCCCACGGCGTCCCGAGCTGCCCTCGCCCCTGTCTCCCTGTGTTGTCACTGCTGGTTTATCTGTCTGCCCTCCTCACCACCCCCACCTGACCAAATGCTCCTCAAGGGTAAGGGTCCTGTCTGAGGCATCTCTGACTTCAGCACCCACCTCACATCCTGGTGCAGAACAGAGGCTCAGGGGCTGCAGCGAGGGCTTGAGAGGGCCCTGCCCCAGATCTCTGCAGGGCTGTCTTCAGAAGGAGGGATGAGTCTCATCCTGCAGTGTTCCCAGGATAACTCTAGGAGACAGATCTTAGGTTAGAAGCAGGAAGGACATTGTCACAGTCTCCACTGCATAAGGAGCAGTGTAGTTGCCTCAGGTGGACAGAGCTCCCCATCCCCGGAAGTGACCAAGCAGAAGATGCAAGGCTGATGAGGGGTTGATGGGAGGGACCTGATGAGGACAGCCAACTGCCCTTGTTATCGTGGTTCTTGACTTCACACTCAAGTCATCTTTAATTCACAACCAAAATGGAAACCTCATTTCTTCTGCACTCCCCTTCCATCCCAACGCAATCCTTCTCCAGCTCTCCCCAGCACACCAAATAGAACCACCATCCATCGAACTAATCCGGAGAAAAGCCTGGGAACACTTCATCTGCCCTCTACCCCATCCAGTCTATCACCCAATGCTAGGAAATGCGTTTTCTGAAGGAGTCTCAGTCCGTAAGTTTCTCACCACCCCAGTCCAGGCTCGGTCACCTTGGCCTAGAACCTGCCCCAGGTTCTCTGCTCCCTGCTGGTCTCTGTGCTCCCACACCCTATCCTCCTCTCCAGCCTCCCCACAGCAACCCCATTATTTTAGTGATCTCTAAAATACACAAATGAGATGAGTTTGCCCCTCTGTTTAAGCCTCCGACAGCTCCCCTTCACACTCATATGGAGTCCAGATGGTCCCCACCACAAGGCCCTTCTTGACCCAGACCTCATGGTCCGTGATGCTACATCCTACAGATTTCTCAAGCCCACTGAGCCTTTCCCACTCAAGGTCCTTCTCGTCTATCATTCCTATTGTGTGGAATGTCCTTTCTCTGTCCTTTCCCATGACTGGCTCCTATTCATTCCTCTGTTTCAGTTCAAAATGTCAAGTCCTCCAGGAGCCCGTCTAGGACAAGTCCTGGTATTCTCTACCTGAACTCCTTGGGTTTCCTTGAAGGCACCGAGTCCCAGTCGTCATCATATTTGCATTTGCTTGTGTATTTGCTGTCATCTGTCCACGTGATCCCAAAGACCAGAACCAGACATGGCACACAGTAGGTCCACAGAGCCTGACCCACACAGCATCTCTTGCAGGCGGTGACGCATTGGCAGTGACCCACTCTCACGTGCAGTCACATCACTCTCTTGTAGCGGGGCAGCCCTTCATCTCCCTGACATGTCCGTCTCAGAGGACAACTCCTGGAAATTTGGTGCCTTTCAACTGCACTGCAGGCCCCTTCGGCTCCCAGGACTTCAATGTCACCTGGCTGAAGAACAATGATGAACACCCACCATCAGTTCAGCGCCTGGTGACCGATGACTATGGCAATGACTTCATCATCAGTAGGGCATGAGTGAAGCTGACCCAGCAAGATGTTTTGTCTCAGATCACCTGTAAGGTCACCCATAGGACCCTGGCAGAACCCCTGTGGGTGGTCATGAATCTTCCCCAGGTGCTCCAAGGTGAGGCCACCAGGGTAGGGTGGGACTTACCCCTGGCATCATTGGCTTTCAGGGCTTTTGTCCCAAGCCCCATGGCACAATAGAAAGCTGAAATTCCTCATTGCCATTCCTGATCAGGCACATAGTAATATGAATGCAGTTTCAGGGCTGGCCCCACAGTGTAGTGGTCATGCGCTGCTCTAGCGAGGCTGGATCTATATAGAAGACTGTGGGTTCAGTTCCCCAGTGCACTCCCATGCAGGCTGACTTCCTGGCTGGCTAAGAAGGCTTGAGTGGGAGTGGGGGGATGCATTGTAAGAAGGTGCCTGTCAAGGACTTTATCTGTTGAGAGTGCTTTTTGTTTTCTCTCTCTCTCTCTCATGAAAGAAACTTAAAAGAGGAAAAAAAAAAATACCCTGCAGGTACAGGGCCAACTGGTGGCACAGTAGTTAAAGCAGCTGGATAGCTGGATTCCATATGGCTGACTGTGTGGTTCAAGTCCTGCAGCTGGAAAACATGCTGGGCACACGTGCATATGTGCCCCAAATCCCAAGAGAAGAATGGGAGAGAAGGGATTGCAGTATGGCCATCCCCCCAGGGGTACCTTCTCACTCACTCCTTCCTTGCCCCCATCTCTCTCCAGCAAGTGTACATGCCCTACAGCAAATTAAAAACAAAATAAAACAAAACTGCAGGCACGGAGGCTGACCATCTGGGTTTTAATTCTAGCTGTGCCAGTTTACGAGCCATGTGATCTTGGACGAATTATACAGAATTATTTCAGGCCTCAGTTTCCTTGTAAAATGGGAATACAATTAAGACCTGCTTCATGAGTTTCCTGTGAAGATTAAATAAGTTCTTCATGAAATGCCTGGCAGTGTCTGGTACATAGTAAGCTGTTTAATTTTGTTATTATCTGTCCCCCCCTTTCCAAACATCTTGATTCTATTAATATCATTGCTATTTTTCAATGTTTATTATTTATTCAATAAATAATGAATATCCACTGTGTGCCAGGCACCATACCAGGTGCTGGGATAAAGCAACAAACGCAATAAAGTCCCTGTCCTCATGGGCATTGTGTTTTAGCCAACTCTTAAAATTATATTTGATGATATGAAATATTTCAAACTTACCGAAGAGAATATGAGCCCATGTACCTCTACCCGTATTTAATAGAATATCAGTATTTGACCCTATTTGCCTTGCATTGAGCATACAGGAAAAGATGGTTTCTTTGCAAAGACTAAGGCTGGTTCCTGGGACAGAGAAACCCCTGGCTGGCAGCAGGGGCTAATTTCACCAGATCGTATCTTCTGTTCCTCTGCCTAGTTATCCCCACCTGAAGGTCACCATGAAGCCCTCTGGGACCCAAGTCCATGTACATCAGTGACTCACTTGCCACGCCAGCCACTTCTACCCCTCCCACCTGGACCTCACCTGGATGGAAAACAGGCACAAGGTCCCAATTATGGTGTCCCTTCAGGTCACAAGAAACCCAGACGGGACATACTCTCTGGAGCACACATCGCAGACTGAGGTCAAGCCAGAGGGGAGCAAGTTTGCCTGCTGGGTATTCCAGGATGAAGAGCAGCCCTCTCTGCAGGCCAACATCACCATGAGGGAGGGCTCAGGCACCCAGAACAAGGAAAGATGGGTACAGCCCCTGGTCTAGCCCCTCTGGGCAGCAGGCTGGGGAGGGTCAGGGGCCCAGGACAGCACTGAGTGAAAGTGAAGGAAGAGAGGACGCCCTCACCTGGTGATAAAACTCTCATTCACCCCCAAACTCCGCTCCTCTTGCTATTCTCTCACCAAGAAAGGGTGGGACTCAATCTTCTCCAATTCCATACACTCTTCTGTTGAAAGTTCTCCTCCTTAACACATAACTGCAAGAAATGGCGGGGATTAAAACTGCCCTGCACCCAAATCCCTTCAAGGAAGGCTATTAATCAAGTCTAGTTCAGTTGGAAGTTTCTAGTTGATTTTAAACAGAGACCAGAATTCTTGACTCACTGGAAAAAGGGTTTGTGAAGGTCCTCACATGGCATCAATGAAGGTCTTCTCCTTCTCCCCTCTCACCTTCTCCTCCTGCCCGACCTCACCTTTTCCTAATTCTAATTTTCTCAACCCCCTCTCCTTTCTCCCCTGCACTCTTGTCCTCAGATGACTGTCTCCACAAGGGGGCGCTGCCTGCTGGCAGTTCAGAGGAGAGCACGCTGCTTTCCTTAGATTCAGCTTGGATTAGTTTGGAAGAATGAATTACTGGGCTGCAGGGGCATGTGTGGTGGATGTGGACTAGTGGTGTAAGCTGGAGGGGGAGTTTTAAAATTGTTTTTTTAAAGGTTTTTGCCATGAGGCACGTGCGGTTGCTGGAGAGAGAGACAGAGAGAGTGAGAGAGACAGTGAAAGGGAAAGTGAGAAATCACCTCCCCAGGGGGAATGGGCATGTAGCAATCCCTTCTTCATTCTCCTTGTGGGATTTTGGGTACACATGCACACATGCTTGGTGTGATTTTCAAGGTGCCAGGTCTGGGACTTGAACCGTGGTCAGCCATGTGGGAGTTTAGCACTTTAACCACTATGCCACTGGATGGCCCCGTAGGGGGAGCATTTTGATTGGCCAGGTCTGGGCGAGCTGTGTAGTCAGCATAAGGACTGACTGCTCTCCAGAACCATGTGAAGTGAAGAAAGAGTGTGGATTTATGTGTCTGCATATGTGTGCTACAGCACAGACCAGTACCAGAAAGAGAGAGGACCAGATGCAAAAGCAGCCCACCTTCATGACAGGGTCTTCAAGCCTGCAGCCTAGCTTTTCTTGACAGAGTTGGCCTTTACCTGGTTTCTGCAAGAATGCTCAGGGGGAGGATCCCACTCACTTTCAAATTTCCCCATGCCTGCTTTCCATTGTGCAGCAGAAATAAGAATGAAATGTTTTTCCCCTGCAGGATATACAGGTCTGGGTGAAAAACTCCAGACAGAGCCTATCTGATTGGAAGCAAGGTGCATTATTTCTTCACGGACTCAGGCTGAGGGTTTTTCTCTGTCTTGTTCTCTCCTTCGCCTACATGCATGTATCTGGCCTGTTGCTGCAAGGCTAACCCCTGAAGGCATCCCTTTGATTAAACCACCCCTGGAGCTGGTGCAGGTTCAGCTCCTGTGTGGCACCCCATGGTCTGCAGGGGGAGGGGCAGCTCCTTCTTTTTCTGGTTCGCAGGCCCCTTTCCATTTGAAGCTAACAACCCTTTTCGGCTACCCCTTTCCAATCTTACCCTTAAAATCCTTTATCAGCTCCTCCCCCCCTTATCATATGCACCCCTGGGACTCTGTTCTTACTGGGTTTACTACTTATTCTGTTCCAGGCATGCTCATATGTGTTATCAGATCCTATGACAGCCGGAGAGGGAGCGGAGGAACCACGCCTCCGAGGTCCCAGTAGCAGAGCTGGGATGGAAATGCAGGGCTGTCCGTTCACAAATTCAATCTTTTTCTGTATTTTTTTCTTTGCCTGAGAATTATCAGGCAAAGCTTCGTGTTATCTCAAGTCTCTTCTCAATGCTCTATCTTAAATACTCTGTTTCTGGTATTTCTTTCTTTCTAAACTGTCATATCTGTTCACACCATTCAGTTCTTATAATTGGTACTTCAACTCTGGGCCTCCCTAAGCCCCTGACCTGGGATTTTATCCCATCGTGTCATTGTGTCTCTCCACGAGTACATCCTCACATTCTTGAAGCAGGGGCTGGTTCTTATGTCTGAGGGAGCCAAACTTTGGAGTCAGATGGATCTGTGTCACATGGCAGGGCGGCTGCCACCCATCCATGTAGCCTCTGGCTAGGCAATGCCCTCTGAGTCCTTTCCTAGGCTCCCAGACGGCCTGGGACAGGGGCACAGAGCAGGTGCTCTGCGGTGACTGTGCAGTCTCCTAGTGGCCAGCCTAGGGCCAGGCTGAGAGTAAGGATCTTTTTTTTTTTTTAAAAGAAATTTTTGCTATAGGGTGAGTGTGCTCACTGGAGAGACAGAGACAGAGAGACAGAAAGTGAGAAATCACCCTCCAGGGGTGATAGTCATACTGCAATCCCTTTTCCTCCATTTTACTCTCAGGATCTTGGGCACGCATGCACACATGCCCAGTATGTTTCAAGCCACCGAGTCTGAACTCGAACCATGGTCAGCCGCGTGGGAGTTCAGTGCCTTAACTACTACGCCACCTACTGACCCCAAAGATTATTGATTGACTGTGGAGGAGTCAGAACTCCTGGGTGGCAATGTGGGTTCTGTTCACTGTGAGGCCATTGTGTGGGTCACTAACCCTCTCGATGCCATTTTTTTCCTCTTTAAACATTAAACATATCATGAATAATAATTCTTCGGATGGTCATTGTGAATACACAAGGGCGACAATGATCATTTACAAGGTGATTACTATGTGCTGCATAGTCTGTGCGATACTAATCACCCCTTTATTAGTTAACTCAGAGAATCCAGAATCATCCTGTTTTACAGATGACGAAACTGAGGCAGAGAGAGTTAAGTTGCTGAGACCACCCAGTGGGGGGGGGGGTTGGGAGTGCAAACTTGGGTTGAACGGGCCCCCAAACCTGTGCTCCTAACCCCTTCTCTGTGGTTCCAGCCCCTGCTCTTTGTCCTGGCCTGTTAGTAGTAAGGTGCTCTCTCCTTTTCTGGGATGAGAGTGGTGCCCAGTGTTTGTCAGGGTCTAGGTCTTGGGACTGCCTTGCCTGGCTATAAATCCTAACTTCACCACTAGCTAGCCCTGGACCCTGGGCAGATTACCCAGCCTGTCTGGACCTCAGTTTCCTCATCCGTGAAAGAGAAATAACATCAGCCCCCACTCTCTAGGGTTGCTGTAAGAACTCAGTAGCTTGGGGATGTCAGTAGGGGGTGAACAGGTTATGCAGTGTCAGTAGGGGTTCACCCTTCACAAGTCCCTGTGGTTCCAGTACCTTTATGATCTGGTTTCCGATACCAGCTTTAGAATCCAGTGGCCTTCAGAATGTAACCTTCAGACCCTAGGGAAGAGGAAGGGCAATGACCTTGAGAGTCTGTTCACACTGAGATCGGTTCTTCTTCCCCTCTCACTGGAGGGGTCTCTCCCTGCAGGCTCTGCCCACTCCTACCACTTGTGAGGCCCGCTTCAGCGATCTGAGCCTGGCATGACCATCCAGCTGATATACACCTCCTCCAGCTTCTCCACGCCACAGGGTACCGTGATCTGGCTTAAAAACAACCTGGCACTTCCTAGGCCCCAGACCAGCATCTACGAGACTGCAGACAACTACAGTGTGACCAGCAGGGTGTTCGTCCCACTGGAGGGAGATGATATGCACTCCATCATCCACTGCCGGGCTGAGCATGAATCAACATTACTTTTCCAGAATACCATCGGCCTGGGCCAGTACCTCCATGGTAAGACCTTTTCCCTTTGCTGGGCTGACGTAGACCAGTGTTGGGCTGTGGACTTCTCAGAGCCTTGGTTTCCTCATTGAAAAATGGCACTGTTGGTGGTGCCAAAGATTCATTGAGACGATACCCCTGAGGTCCTTAGTGGGGTGTCTTGTTCAGATGAACCACTCAGAAGTGGCGATGGTTATTGTTCTTAATTAGTATTATTACATTACTGCTCAGAACTTACTTCTCCCATCTGTAAAATGAAGACGAAATGTTTATCTTCTGGGAAATCAACTTTATTATTATTATTTTCTATGAAGAATATTTGAAGGACTTTATTAACTTCTAAATTTAGGGACGATGTCTATTTTTTGAAGTATATTTATGAGAGAGAGAGAGAGGAGAGACAGGCACCCTCACCCAAGGCCTTAGTGCCATGATCCACCCCTATCTCAGCCACCCTGGATCATGGGCTCAAGCCCAGTGAAGTTCCAAGATGGGAGCCTAGGACCTTTCCCATGTGGGTTCAATTACGTTGTCACTGTGCCACCTCCTGGTCCCATAAGTATTGTAATGTCCTTAGTTCATTACTTGTAGTTGGTTATTATTATTTTTTTTTAAGTTTTAATTTTCTTAGTTTGGTATGGGGCATGTGCACTCACCAGAGAGAGAAAATGAGAGGGGAAAGAGAGAAATCACCCCCTGGAGGGCATGGTCACATTGCAATTTCTTCTCCTCCACTCACCTCTTGAGACTTTGGGCGTTCAGGCACATGCACCTAGCATGATTTTTAAGCTTCTGGGTCTGGGAATTAAACCTTGCAGTTGGCCATGTGGGATCCAGCTGCCTTAACCTCCATGTCTTCTGCTAGTTGCAGGGCATAGCTTTTTTAATAGCCAGAGGGCATGTGTGTTCACCAGAAAGAGAGACAGAGAAACAGAGAGAGAGGGAGAAAGCACCCCACAATTGGTCATGGTTATGTCATAATTCTTTCTCCACCATTTTTCCATCCCATTGGGATTTTGAGTGTGCACACACACATGCCCAGTGTCTCTTTCAAGCTGCCAGGAGAGTCAAGATTTGAACTGAAGTTGGCCATGCGGGATCTAGTTCTCTTAACCTCTAGGCTATCAGGTCAGCCCATATGAACATATGAACCTAATATTTTTGTTTTAAATTTGCTATAGGGCACAACTTCTCTCTGGAGAGAGACAGAGAAAGAAGAGGGGGGGGGAGAGAGAAAGCACCCCCCCCACGGAGAACAGCCACACCTCATTCACTTCTTCATTTCTCCTCTCAGGATTTTAGGCATTAGTACATGCACACCTGGTGTGTCTTCCAAGCCATCAGGTTCAGGACTTAAACCAAAAGACCAGGCAGGATTCAGCCACTCCCACCACCATGCTTCTGACTGGCCTGACCTAATTTTTAATCTAATTTTTGTTGTAGACTTTCATGGGTTGAACTAGTGCTTGGCAGATCTATGTATTTAATGAGGTCAGAAAGTATTCCTAGAAAGAATATTAGTGATCATCCATTGTTTATGACAGCTCTATAGCCCAGAGAAGGTAAATGAATCATCTAAGGTCACATAGCAGTAAAATTTACTCTTCGGATATATATTGGACTCTAAAATTTACAAACTATTTTCCCATCCACAAGATAGGGATCTACTTTTACATCGAGGAAAATACTGATATGAACACCTCGAAGGAGTACAGCACATTCATGTGGGTTGACTTCTTCAATATGTACAACTGCCCTGTCCCTTCTGTGGCTTGCAGAGGAAATCTCATCTTCAGAGGAGTGAGGGCTGCCCAAGAGTGTAGAGCTGGTGAGAGTGAGAGCTTTGATGTGAACTCTGCTGTATTTACCAGCTGTAGGAGCCCCTACGAGTTGCTCAAGTTCTTTCAGCCTCAGTGTCTTTGGCTCTGAAATAGAAAAATGGCCCAGCTTCAATGATGCAATCAATGGTGTACTGATCTGCAGTGCTGGAAGCCACAGGTTCAGATCCTGAGTCAACCTGAAAAGACATTAGATACACGTGTGCCTAAGATCATGACTAGCTAGGGAACTGGGGAAAAGGGATTGTGGGCGTGACCAGACTCTACTTGGGAGTCTCTCCTCTCCATAAAGTAAACTTTTAGGAATAAGTAAAGATAAAGCAGAAAAACGGTAGTTCAAAGGATCCTCCTTATCCAAGTATTTATGATATAATTCTCTGGAGCTAGGACAATTGCGTAGAGAAGCAAAAGTCATAGAAAATATAAGTATTCATGAATGAATCAATTATTTGTAAAGGTAGTCCCTACTCAAAGCCCTTTGCTGCTCAACCTTGAAACCATCTAAGGTTGTGTCTCTACCGTGGGATGTCTTTTTGTGTGTCTTCATTGAGGGTCTCCTGAAAGCAGAACCTGAAACTAGGACTTGGAAGTCGGTGGTGGGGAGGCAACGTTGAGAGGTTAGATGGCAGGGAGGGCAGAAAAAAGAAACAGGGAAGGAGAGACGGCCAAGAAAGGGTGAGTTCTCAAACTGGATGCGTCTGTGGACAGCTGGATTCAATGCAAGGGGGGGACACTCTGAGGAGATGTGTAGACAGTGCCTCAAAATTGTCCCACAAAGAAGGGGAGGCTGGGATGTGCCTGCCTGGCTAGGAGGCATTTCGTGGTTTAGAGGAATCTGAGACAGAGAAGTAGGAAAGAGTGAGAAAGCTTGTAGGACTCAGTGAAGGTGGCACCCCCCAGAACCACTACCCTAAGGCCAGGCAATGGGGTTAGGGAATTGGAGGCCAGAAACCCTCTGCTATTGGAGATAAGTTGTCTTGTTGGAAGAGGAGACCATACCTTGTAAATGGAGTCCACACGCATTGCAAAGTAAAATCAGGGATCTTACAAAAGTCGTATTTTAAGAAGTTGATCCAATGGTATCAAGGAACTGCTGGGATCACAGGCAAGGACTTTAAGCACCTAAAAATGGTAGAAGGAAAACAGCCTGTGATGATAACGATACTGTGGGCACTTCAAACGAGACAACTTTCATTGAAAGAGGCCCCTGTGAAAATGGATAGAGCACTCAAATGATTTCAAATCATTTTAAAAATGACCTTTTAATGATTGTGCTGTGAATGTGAAATTTGAAATGAAGGATTTGTTGGCACTACAGTGTAAATTGGGAGGGAAAATTATGTCAGTTTCCTTACTACACACCCAACACTTGTTTCTTCTAAGAGTTGGTTCATAGTTGCAATTATAGTCTAGGCTTAAAGAAAAATACATGTTAGATAAAATTGTTTTTGTAATTTAAGTTCTTTTCAAGATGAAGTTTCAACCAATTCCTTTTCAACAATTTCTGTGAGATGGAGGTCTGGTTTTACATAGATTCCTTCTGAGTGATACTTTTTTCTCTCTGGTACTAAGTAGCTTTCTGTGTTTACCTCACTTGGTTTTGTGAGGGTTTAACAAGAAAGCAAGTGCATACTGCCTCAGACACTGCTGTTTAGCACTAGAGACAGTTGTCATCATCTGTGTCCAAGCCTCTGGCTTCCTGCCACTGCTCCAGACACCAGCCAGCCTGATGAGCTCACAGGTGGTCGGAACGAGCCCTCTGAGCCTCTTCATCCTTTGTTTTTGGATGCTCACCCATGACACTTGGTGGCTCCCGAGCTCACCTGTACTCCGTGAGCACCACTGTAGCAGCCAGACCTTTGCCGTCCTGCAAACTCCTTTCTCAGATCTTGCTCTTTGCCTGGTGAGAACCCCTGCTGAAGGGGGAGACAGTGCAGACAGTAAGCTTCTGGAGATTGCATCCTGCCTTGACTGTCCAACCTCTTAGCAGTGTCATGGATAGAATTTATGGTCCAGGTGGGTTGAGGATGAGGAATGAATATTTTGGAGTCAGAGACCCTTAGTTCTTTCAAATTATGCTACATGAGGAGTAACACTGTGCCCTAGACTAAGAGCCGAAACCAGGCTTAACTAGACCCATGAGAGCTGTCTGACCTCACAGGATTTCATAGTTGGAGAGTGTTGGAAACAGAGAGAAAATGACTTGCATAACGTCTTACAGCTGGCCGTGGTGTCAGTGCAGGCACCAGAATCCAGAGCTTGCAGCCTTCAGTTTACTACAAGAACTGCACCATGCTGTGTGTGCATATGAAGCCTACTGAAATATTTAACGTCTTATTGGAGTTCCAATTTCCACAATGTTCCTCCTCACCAATACATTCTATTGCATAGGTGAGATCTGGTTGAAAAAATTCTAGAAATCATTAGATCAGAAGCCTAGAATTTCAGAAGCCTCGAATCATAGACACAGCCTTCCAGTTTGAAAATAAAAATGACATGGGTTTGGGCCATAATCCTGAAAGACAGTCCTGAATGCCAGAATCACAAATGTTGAAATCCCAAAAGATCAAAATTCTTGAAATCTACAATTCCTCAAGTCTAAAATCCAGAAAGACCAAAATCTCAAAAAAAAAAAAAAAAAAAAAACCTGTGAAAAAATAATTTAAACATTCTTTAAAAGACATTTATATTTTTATTTTATGTCATGAAATAGGCAATAATATATGTACTTTCTTAAGCATGAACACTCAGGTATGCTAGTGACAGTCACATGGCTATTACAGTTGTGAGCAGACAAACTGTATTGTGAAGCACGAGGTAAGAAAGTAAGATGATAAATGCTTGTCACTCTGCTTAGTAATTACATGCATGCAGCTGAATAGCTAGTCATCTGAGGTACGGTGACAGATGACCTAAGCCTTTGGAATTGTCCAAAGAGTTGAGATCTTGTGAAACTTTATCTTTCACAAATGCATATGTACAAAAAGCACATCTCTTCATTTAATGAGGAAATTTCAACATTTTCACGTGCACACACAATGCTTACACACAGGGTCAATGTTGTGATAATACACTTTCACCAAGTCAAATTTGCAACAACAAAACTGGACAAAATGAATTTAGAACTCCCTAGAAGTTTTGACGTAATTTACACCTCTGGCACTGAAGATGATTCAAAGATGAAATATATAACACAGTGAGCTGTAACAAACAGTACTGACAACTAAAAATAGTGGGAAGCAAAACAAAACAAAATAATCCCAGAAATTCCTTCCCCCAAATTCCTCTTTTGACCTCTCCTACATAGCTTGTTCTTTTCCTTTCTTTCTTCTTTGTTTCTTTCTTCTTTCTTTCATTCTTTTTCTTTCTTTTCTTCCTTCCTTCTTTCCTTCCCTTTTTTTTAAAGTTTTTGCCATAGTGTGCATACACTTGCCAGAGAGAGATGAGAGAGACAGTGAGAGAGAGACATTGCTCCCAAGGGAGGGATGGCCATGATGCAATCCTTTCTCCTCCATTCTCCTCCTGGAATTTGGGGTACATGCGCACATGTGCCCAGTGTGATTTTCAAGCTGCTAGGTCTAGGGCTCAAACCATGGTCACCCATGTGGGAGTCCAGCACCTTAACCGTTATACTACCTGCTGGCCTTTCTTTCTTCCTTCCTTTCTCTCTCTCTCTTTCTTTTTCTTTCTCTTTCTTTTTCTTTCTTCCTTCCTTTCTCTCTCTCTTTTTCTTAATCTTTCTTTCTTTCTTTCTTTCTTTCTTTCTTTCTTTCTTTCTTTCTTTCTTTCTTTCTTTCTTTCTTTCTTTCTTTTTTCTTTCTTTCTTCCTTTCCTTCTTTCTTTCTTTCTCTCTTTCTTTCTTTTTCTTTCTTTCTTTTCTCTCTCTCTTTCTTGCCAGTGGGCACGTGCTTTCACCAGAGAGACAGGGAGAGAGAAAGAGAGAGGGAAAAAGCAGCCCCACAATGGAGCATGGACACACTGCAATCCCTTGATTCCTCTATCCTGTTGGAATTTGGGGAATGCACTCACATATGGCTGGTATGTTTTTCAAGCCGCCAGTGCTGCGACTTGAACTATGGTCAGCCATGAGGGATCCAACTTCCCCAACCACTAGGCTCTTTTTTTTCTCTTCTCTTTTCTTCTTTTCTTTTCTTTTCTTTTCTTTTCTTTTCTTTTCTTTTCTTTTCTTTTCTTTTCTTTTTTCTCCTTTCCTTTCCTTTCCTTTCCTTTCCTTTCCTTTCCTTTCCTTTCCTTTCCTTCTTTTTCCAGTGTGAGTTGTAGTTTTTGACATGTTAGACATTAGGGACATTAGACTTTAGGAATTTTGATCTTTCAGGATTTCAACATTTAGAATTATGACATTCTGGATTGTCTTTTAGAATTATGAGCAATGCTGTAATAGCATAAGGATGAAACATACTGACTCTGGTATAATCCCAGTTTTGCCACTTGTGATCTCAGCGAGCTCCTTCATCTCTCCAAACCATAGTTCCTTCCTATGTGAAATCTTAGGAATATCTTGGGGTATCTTAGACTCTAAGACTATGAGTCTTATATGTGCCGAGTTACACAGTCTATGAGACATCAAATCTTAAAATTATAGTAAACTATCCTTATTCATGGGGATATAGCCCGTGACTCCCAGTAGTTGCTCAAAACCTCAAATAATACCAATATCATAGATGTGGATGTATGGGATTGTTTTTCCTGTATGTATATATCTATGATAACATTTAATTTATAAATTAGGCACAGGAGGAGATTAACACCAATGAATAAAAGCAGTAATAACATCATACAGTAATAAAACTTTTGTGAATGCAGTCTCTCTCTTAAAATATTTTATTGTACTGTTCCCACCTGCTTTCAGATTGTAGTTGGCTGTAAACAAGTGAAACCATGGAAAACAAAACCACAGGTAAGGGGGGACTGCTGTACCTACCAAAGAGTGAGTCCCCAGATTTGTAGCCCCTTAAGGACTCATAGTTCATCTTCTCATCTTTATTGACCAACGTGGAAAGGAAAGAAAGATCAGGATGGTTTTCATCAGTCCCACTCTTCTTTTACCCATTCATCCTAGCACACATGCCCTCTCATTTAGCCGCACATTTCCTCACAAATTCATCTCTTAACCAGTACTGAAATTCTCCTCTGTGGCAGACCTGGGGCTATGTCATTGGAAGATGTTCCATCCTAAAGAAGCTCCTAGGCTCTCATAGTGGATTTCCTACAGTTTTGATCTGCTTTCTCTGGTCTTTGTCAGTTCCCCCTACAGTGACAGTGTCCCAGTCTTCAACCTCCTCTGACTTGGTGGCCGTTACCTGCCACATGCAGAGATTCTATCCTGATGGTGTTTGTCTCACCTGGCTAGAAAACTGTGATGTGCTCAAGGAAGCTGAGCGACCAATGTCAAAGCAGAATAAGGATGGGTCTTACAGCCTGGAACACCTGCTGTTGGCGAATGCATCGGTGCTGGGGTCTGAGCGGGTGCCTACCTGTATGACTCCCAGTCTCCCACCCAGGTCAACGTCATACTTTCCACAGCAGCCCAAGACACATACAAGTCCACTGCGAGTCCAGGTAAGTTCACATCTTCTCCCGTGGACAACTGGGGTCACCTATCTCCTGAACGGACTCCTAAAATCACTGGAAAGAAGAGGAGGTTGCTAATCAATGAGGTCTGCTTCAATTTAAGAGTCAATGATTCCCGGGACCTCCAGATGGAGTAGCAGTTTTGTGGCTGGACTCCCACACGGCCAACCGTGGTTCAAATCCCTGATCTGGTGGCTTCAAAATCATGCCAGGTACGTGTAGTGTGTGTGCCCAAGATCCTGGGATGATAATGGAAGAGAAGGGACTGTGGTGTAGCCATCCCCCATGGGGGGTGATTTCTCACTTTCTTTCTCACTGTGTCTCTCTGTCTCTCCACCTGGCAAGTGCACACACCCAAAGGCAAATTCAAAAAAAACTCTAAAAAAAAAAATCTATGATTCCTTGAATAAACAGAATGGTTTCTGACCAGTGGCTTCCTTTAGATCTGGCTGTCCTGAGAGGTTCTTCAATTTCTGTGAAAAGAGTGGTCTTGCCACTCAACCTCCTTGAATATTCTCGAGAGAGTTCAGCTTAGTGAGCTCACTTACCGGTGATTCAGGATGATTGTCGGCAAGGCTCTTGTTTAAAATGGTCTGTCTGAGTTGCATGGAGGTGACCTTGCCTGTACATTGTCCTGTGAGACTTGGTTGAAGTCTTACCCTCGTCGCTCCATGATGTCAGAGCCAATCGTAGAGCAGACTCCCTTAATTCTTACACAGGAGCTTAACTCCTCTGGGCTTCAGTTTGTCCCCCTGTAGTTAGAGTCTAATGAGAGTTCCTAATTCATAGAGTCCTTAGGAGGATGAAGTTAATATATGAAGGGGTCTTCATAGTTCACAAAAATACATTTTATGAAAAAAAAAAAAGGCCTGGATTTCAAACAAAGTTTTTGCACCAAAAAAACTTGTACTTACTTTTTCCTCCCTAGAGGATGCGTACACTCACAAGAGAGAAACAGAGAAAGAGAGAGGGAGAGGAGAAAGCACTTCCCATGGGAATGGGCATCTTGCAACCCCTTCTCCATCTCCTACCTTTTCAGATTTTGGACACACACTCATGTGCGCGCATGGGTGTGCCTGGTGTGTTTCTCAAACTGCCAGGTGTGTTTCTCAAACTGCCAGGTTCAGGACTTGCACTGTGTAGTTATCCATGTGAGATCTGACTGCCTCAACCACCAGGTCATGGAGTTGGCCTTAAACTTGTACTTTAATTCCACTTTTCCATGAACTTTTTGAAGCCTCTGAAACTCTGCATGCAGTCCACATATATGTCCACGATAAGTGTCAGTTACTGTCACTATGATTTGAATTCAGGTAAAATTATTTAAAAATTTCGTTTCCAGTAATTATGGCTGTGTACTCCTAGGCAATGGGATCAACGAGCCTCTAAGCCTCAGCTTACTCATCTTTAAAACGGTGTCCTGATATCAGACTCCTAGGAGTACATCAAAGGCCGCATTCATGAAAGGAAAATCTGAGGCACGATAAAATGTTCAGGTTAATTTGTGTAAGGAGAAATTCATGAGCTAGGAAACACCAGATTATAAAAAAAGTTTAGTGTTCCAATGAGAAAACATCAGAGACAAGTATTTATTGGGAAAAATGCAGAAGCAAAATCCATTATTTGAGGGCCAGCCCTGTGGCTTAGTGGCTAAGGGAGCCAGATCCTACCTGGCCAATCATGCAGTTCGAATTTCAGACCTAACAACTTAAAAAGCACTTCGGGCATTGTACATGTGTGCCCCAAATCCGGAAGGAAGGAAAAATGGCAGAGAAGAGACTGTAACATGATCATGTCCCATGAGAGGAGGGGAGGGGTGCTTTCCTCCTCTCCCTCTTTTCCTCTCTCTCTGTCCCTCCCCAGTGAGTGCACACACCCCCTGGCAAAATTAAAGAAAAAAAAAAAAAGAGTTAAAGAAAAAAGGAAATATTTGGTTGCAATGACAAAATTACCTTTTTTAGGTATTTTGTTGGAAAATTCCTAATCACATTTCTGGCTACTTATGGTCAGCTGGGGTTAAGTTTTAACTCTGTTTAATATAAGTATTTATTAGAAATGACCAAGTTTTGCAGCTTAATTGAGATTGAAGTCACTTACGTGGCCTAACTGGCTTGGTCTGCTCAGATTCTTCAGGCCTGATCTTCATTTTAATTTACTTTACCATATTAAATGACCGCAAGGCTGTGGGGATGCAGAGCTGATTGTATTTAGTCTGGGCCTCTACAGCTTGGCACACTGGCTGGTGTCTGTCGGATTTTCAAACCAGCCTTTTTGAACCAAATTCCAGGTGAGGCTCACAAGGCAAGGTGATTGCTTATTTCAAGAAAGAGCTAACTGTAGAGAAAAGAGCTTGCGTGGGCTCCGGAACTTCCTGGCCACGTGACCACAGAGAGGGCATTTAAACTCACAGAGCCTCCTCCGATGGCTCCTTCTGCCACTCAGGTCCACTGCCACCTGACCTTTCCTCCTGGGCCTCAAGGTGCTGCTACCTCCAGTTTCGCAGTCACCTACATCTGCAGGTCATGAATCCTGTGACAGGTGAGTTGGGGACAGGTATTAGGCTGTAGGGAGGGAGGTTAGGACCAAGTCAAAGGCTGGCAAAGCAGTCAGGGTAAGCCCACAAAATCATCTGGTCCCCCTAGGGGTGATCTAGCTGTAGGAGGAGGTTGTGAACACTCTTATTTTGGCTTAATGTCTCTTGGAATTCAGGAGGCTTCTAATCTCTGCATTGAGCAGTGCCCTGGCGTTGGAAGGTTTTAAAATGACATTCGTGGATCGTGGAGATGGGATGATGGTCAAGTTCCCCTATATACTGTCAACTATTTCAATTTTGTTTTTGCTTTTTTTGAGAGAGATTTTTTTGCTATAGGGTACATGTGCTCACCAGAAAGACAGAGAGACAGAAAGTGAGAAATCACCCCCATGGGGCATGGCTACACCACAATCCCTTCTCCTTCATTCTCCCTCTCAGGATCTTGGGCATGCACACATATGTGCCTGGTGTGAGTTTTAAGCCACTGGGTCTGGGACTCGAACCGCAATCAACTACATGGGTATCCAGTGATGTAACCGTTACACCATCTGCTGGTTCCAACTATTTCAATTTTTATATGCTCTATCTTTGGAATGAATTAGGAAGACATTGCTAAAAATCAACTAATACAACCTATCCCAGGGACTAGGGAGTTCTGACTAGTAGCAAAGATGAAAGTGGGTACACAAAAGAGTTCAGAGCCCAGAAAGTGGTGTTAGGGTGTACCAAGTAAGGGCTTCATTTCTGACCTGGGCCATGAACTCAGACCAAACAGACCAAGCAGAGCGCCCTCCACATAGTAGATGCTCACTAAATATTTGTGGAATTACTACATGGATTGACCGACTGAATGAATGAATGATTTTTTTTTCCTTGCAGCTCCTGCATACCCTGCAAAACATGGCCTCCAGTCTTCTCCAAGGGACTCAAGTGGGGAGAAGAGGCTTCAAGGTCCTTTAGGTCATCCAAGACCCCAGCCCTTCACTCTGCCACCCTGGCCACAGACCCCTCCACTCACCCTCCTGACGTTCCTCCTCTCAGAGCACAGGCACTGGGTCAGGAATGGCCTTTGGGGACTCAGGGACGTCCTGACTGTGGTGGACTGAGCTTGAAACCAGCTCTGCCTTCACCCAAAAGAGGATCAGACTGACTGATCCAGAACACAGTTTTCCACCCTGCCCCTGATCGAAAACAGTCTTAATTTTCAAAGACTTTTTTTACTTTTTGATCTGGGACTTTTGCAAGTATATTTTCATTTTAACACACATGTGTTTTCAATCACTGGTATGAGCACATGAAGTAAGCATATTTCTATTTTGACATAAATGAAAAATATCTACAGACCTACCAGCCAAATATTAGCATTTGCCATTGAGTCCTTCAGTTTCTTTTCAAAAGCCGTCTTGAATTTGGCATTTATTATTCTCAAGCATGATTTGTATACTTTCACAACACATGAATAAATGCTGATATTGCACATAACATTCTGAAACTTTATTTTATAAAAAACAACACTTTATGGGATTTATTCATGTTCATATATGTAGCTCTTTTTTCCCTTTCCTTTCCTTTTTTTTTTTTTTTTTTTTTTTTTAATGAGTAGAAGAGTAAGAGTGAAGGGAGGAGATAAAGACACGTTTTTTTTGACCGGGTCTCTTTATGCCACGACCCTGTTGCTCTAGTTTCTCAATTAGCGACAATTAAGACAGTGTGGCAGGTGTGTTCAGGTTGGACTGGAAACTAAACCCAGGTCTCACATGTGGCCTCCAGCCTCCCAAATAGCAGTGCTACCTGTGTGCCACCATGGCTGGGCCCGCAGTTTCATTTGGTGGCTTTTCCAGTGCTCTATGGGCTTCTATTGTAAGAATATACCACAATTTATTCTTTCCATGATGGATAGTGAAGCTTCCTTCAGTGTTTTGCTAGCACACCTTTCAAGAACATTCTTACATTGGTTTCCTTGGACACATGGGGAAGGGTTGCTCTTGTTCTCTAATGCAGTCCACAACACTGCAATGTTGATATTCATTAGGAGCTTTAGTTATACAAAAACGTTTTCCATTTTTGCCTAAATTTTGCTTTTTCCATTTATGCCTTTAAGCTAGCAATCTTTTCCTGGTGTGTGTGTGTGTGTGTGTGTGTGTGTGTGTGTGTGTATTGTAGGTTGGAGCGCTCTGATTTTTTTTTTCTACAAAGATAAATTATCCAGCACTCAGTGATACGCACTGCTGCCTTTGCCATAAATCAAATTTCTGTAAGTCTGTGGTTATTTTTATGAGTTTGTGTTCCATTGATCTACTTGTCTATGTCTAGCAATATTACACTGTCTTAATTGGAATAGCTTTAAAATAAGTTTTGATACCTCTTTTGGCCAGGTCATCACCTTTTCTTATTCGATATTATCTTGGCTATATTTGGCTTAAAGACATTTGGACCAACTTTGTTAAGTTCGGTGAACACTCCTTGTAAGGCCAATACTGTAGCCTAGTGGTTAAGAAAGCCAGATCCCACATGGTCAACTGTAGTTCAAGTCTTCATCCTGGTATCTCAGAAACACACTGGGTATGTGGTGTGTATGCATGCTCTAAATCCCAACAGGCTAGAGAAGTGGAGGAGAAGGGATTGCGGTGTAACCACACCCCATTGGGGGATTGCTTTCTCTTCTCTCTCTCTCTCTCCTTCTCTCTCTCTCTCTCTCTCTCTCTCTCTCTGGCAAGTGCACACACTGACAATATTTTTCAGAAGCATTTTTAGAATTATTATTTGATTTGTACAGAATTTGTAGATTATTTGGGGCAAATTGATGTCTTTCCAATATTGAGTCTTCCCATTCATAGATGTAATATACCTCTGTTTATTTAGGTTTTATTTATGACTTTCAACTTACAATTTTACATCTTTTCCCATAATGGTTTTATGCCTCCCTAGACCCATCTTCAATATTTTCTAGTTTATGGAATCTTTAAAAATTATTATTACTTTTTGCAGTGGTTTTTTGACTACTGAATAGGATAGCTGTTGAGTTTTGTACATCAATCTTCTTTCCAGCAAGCTTATAAAACTCAATTACTAGTGTTAATAGGATGGATGTTCTTTTTGAATGTAACTCTTGTAAGATTAATCTAATGATCTAAAATTAGTTTTTACCTTTATCAAAGCTACATGTAGTCACAGTTTAAGATTCAAAGTTTTATAATTTCCACATACGAAAGTTGGAGTCTCCCTCACCTTTAACCGTATCCCATCTTCCAGAAGAAACCATTTCAACTCTTTTAGTTGGTTATTTCAAATTTTGCCACCATCTCTCATACAGCATGTTTATACTGGTGATTATTTCTTTATTTATAACAGTGTGGACAAGACACATTTTTCTTTATTCATGACACACATGCACAAGAAGTGGGAGTCGCATCTTTCCAGAGAGAGAGACAGAGACAGACAGAGAGATAGAGAGATGCGCACCCTCAACAGGGTCTGGTTATGTCATGACTTCCCTTTTCTAGTTTATTGGATCCTGCACACCTGCATGAATTCTTGGCATATCTCAGGCTGATCTGGCCAGGAATTCGGAGCTGCAGTCACCATGTGGAATCCGGCTTCTCTTGAGCAGGGCATTAATACTGTGCTGTGGAGCTGCCCCATTATATTGCTATATCTTGATTTTTCACTCTTAAACATTATTTGTTGACCTCCCATAATGGAAGATTGGAATATAATACTCTGTCATCCCTTACCTTATGCCATATGAGAACACTTTCCATTCCTCATTACCTTCATAGGATTGTATAATAATTTTGACAGCTTAATAGTGTCTATTTTATGATGATGTCATTATTATGTAGCCAAGTCTGGTAATATTCACAGATTTTGCGTATGTTGCTCTTTGCATGGGTATGTTTGTGTAACCACCACTGTCATCAAAATACAAACCAATGCCATGACCACCAAGATCTCCTTTGTGCTACCTCCTTTATGGTAGTACTCACCCTTACCATGCCAAATCTCTGGAAAATACTAACTCGTCTTTCTGTAATCCTGACAGTGTTATATAAATGGAATCATACAGTATGTGACATTTTGAGTTTTACTTTTTTTACTCAACATAATGCTTTTGAGAGCCTTACAAGTTGTTACTTATATAAATAATTCATTCTTTTTTATTGTGGAGTGGTATTTTATTGTATGGATGCACACATTTTGTTTAACCACTCTCTTATAAGACATTTTGGTTGTTTCCAGTGTTTTGTTATTACAAAGCAGTCTGCTATAAACATCCATGCACAGGTTTCGTATGTACGTAAGTTTTTATTTTGGGAGACAAAGGCATGGAAGTACAGGATCATACAGTACGTGTATATTTAGTTCTTAAGAAACTGACAAACTCTTACAAAGTGGTCAGACTATTTTTCATCCCACCTGCACAGTATGAGAGATGCAGTTTCTTCACATCCTGGACAGCATTTGGTACTGTCACTAGGTTTTATTGTAGCTGTTCTAATAGGTTCACAGTAATTGTGATGCTGATTTGCATGTTCCTAATGGCCAATGACATTAACACTCTTTCATATGCATATTTTCTATCCATAGATCCTCGCTGGTGCTATGTCTCTTTGCATCTTTGCCCTTTTATTATATAGTTTTTGTCTTGGTTTGCCGTTGCTTTTGCTGTTGAGTTTTGAGAAATACATTCTAGATAGGAGTCCTTTGCCATATGCGTGGTTTGCAGGTATTTTGCCTAGTTTGTAGCTTTCTTTCCATCCCTTAAGATGGCCTTATAGAGAACAAATATTTAAAAAGTATAATGAAGACCAATTTATCAATTTAAAAACATTAATCATGTGGGACCAGCAGATGGCTTAATGGTTACATTGTTGGATTCCCACATAGTCGACTGCAGTTCAAGTCCCAGACCCAGCGGCTTCAAACTCACACCAGGAGCATGTGTGCGTGTGCCCAAAATCCCGAGAGGAGACTGGAGGAGAAGGGGCTGTGGAGTGGCCAAGCCCCTGGGGGTGATTTCTTGCTTTCTGTCTCTCTGTCTCTGTCTCTCTGGTGAATGCACGCACCCTATAGAAAAAAAAAAAAAAAAACTCTGAAAAAAAAGAAGGTGATCATGCTTTTGGTATCATGTCTAAGAACCCTTCATCAAGCCCCAGGTCCTAAAAACTTTCTCCTGTGTTTTCTCCAAAACATTTTATACTTTTACACTTTACATATAAACCTATGACCCATTTTGAGGTAAATTTTTGTGTAAGGTGTGAGATTTAGGTCAGAGAAGGTCAGAGATCATTTTCTTCTTTACAGATATCCCGCATCTTCTGTTGGAAGACTTTGCCCTTTGAGCAATCAATCATTCCTCCACTGAAATTCCTCCACTGAATTACTTTTGCCACTTTGCAAAACCAGTTCTCTGGGGACTAGGCAGTGGCACAGTCATCAAACATGATGCTCTGTAAGGCTGACCCACATGAGAGGACTCTGGTTCACTTCTGGAGATTTTCCTGAGTATACTGGGCATACATATGCCCATGATCCAGAACTGGCTGAAACTAGGGGTTTAGCATAGCATGAAGACCCTGTTGGGGGTGCTGTCTCTGTCTTTCTCTCTCACTCATAGAAGAAATAAGTAAATTTAAACAAAGAAAAAGAAGAGGAGAGAAAAGGGAAAAAGAAAAGAAAAGAAAAAAGGAAAGAAAGGAAAAAAAAAGAAATGAGAAAAGAAGAAAAGGCAATTGTCTGTACTCATATGAACCTGTTTCTGGGTTCTCTACTTTGTTCCATTGTTCTATGTGTCTATCCCTCTGCCAATATCACACCGTTTTAATTACTACATCTACATAAATCTTAAAATTAGGTATAGTGATTCCTCCCACTTCATTCTTTTATTTTTTTCCAAAATTGTTTTGGATTTTCTTGTTCTTTTTACTTTGTCCATACAAATTTTAGAATAGTCTTACGTGTACTTAAATAATAAGTCTAGGTTTTGGTAGGAATTGTATTAACTCTCTCTATAAATTTGGGTAGAACTGACATTTTTGCTATGTTAAGTCTTCTAATACATCAACACAGCATGTCTACCTGTGATGGTTCATTTTAGGTGTCAAATTAACTAGAATAAGGGATATCCACATAAATGATAAATCATTATTTCTGGGTATGCCTGTAGGGTGTTTCTAAAAATATTGTCATTTGAAACAGTGGACTATGTAAGGAAACTCTGCTCTCACCCAGTGTGGGTGGCTGCCATCCAGTTGGCAAGAGCCTAGATATAACAAAAAGGCAGAGGAAAGGAAAATTTTTCTGTCTTCATGAGTATACAAGATGGCATACTCATCTGGTCCTGCCCTTGGACATCAGAACACCAGGTTCTCTAACCTTGGACTCTAAGACTTGCACTAGACCGACTTCCCTGGTTCTCAGGCCTTTGGACTTGGACTGAGTCATGCCACCAGCATCCCTGGTTCTTCAGCCTGCAGATGGCCTATCCTGGGACTTCGTAAAGTTTATAATCACACAAGCCAATTCCCATAATAAATTCTCTCTCATCTATCTGTCCTATTGGTTCTGATTCTCTAGAGAACCCAGATAGATACACATTCTGTTATTTTGATCTCCTTTGATTTCTTTCATCAGTGTTTATAGTTTTCAGCATACAAGTCTTATGTATGCTGGGTAAGATTTATACCTATGTATTTGTTTTTTGAGTAATTTAAATAGTATATTTTTAATTTTTGATTTATTGCTATTGTGTAGCAATAAAATTGATGTTTGCATTGTTGATAATGTGTTCTGCAACTATTCTCAACTTATGTATTAGCTCTAAGAGCTTTTTGTGTGAATTCTTTGGCATTTCTATGAAGACTATTAATAGAGACAGTCTCATTTCTTTCTGAGATTTGTGCCTTTCATCTCTCTTTCTTGCTTTATTGCTCTGGCTAGCACCGCTAGTACTATATTGAATAACAGTGGTGAGAGAGGAAGAAAAGCTGTTGTTGAAGAGTCATGGTGGGACCAGGACCCTCTGCCTCTATCACCATAGAGTGATAGAGAAACCTCCAGGAATATCTAGCAGCCAAGAAGAATCAAAAGTGCCCAAACACCAAGCCTCATCTAAAAGCCAAGAATAATTGCCAGAATCTACCCTCTTCTTTTTTTAAAAATTTATTTATTTACATTCATTCACTATACATCATTATAGCATACAAAATGAGGTTTTCCATCCAGAATACACTGTATGTTGGCTCAATCAAGCACATCAACTTACGTGTTATTGTCAACAAATAATTTTCCGTTTCTTGTTTCCTGTATATTTTGCTTTTTTTTCCCATTTTTGATTCCCTATCTCTCACCCTCTGCCATGTTCCACCTTCCTCCCACACTGTCTCTGGTATACATAGTTGCTTTCTATGCCTTTTTCCCCCATTTTATTGACTTGTTAAAAAATTTAATTAATCTAAATATTTTCTATAGCAAGCGCAGCTGAAATATACATAGCTATGAACACAAGTCTGATGTTAGGCATAAACCTCAGTGAGTAGAGTGGACATAGTATAAAGTAGCACCTAGCTGGGGCTATATAGCTTACTGTAGTCATCAAATAGGTATTTTTAATGCTTTTCTTTAATTTCAAGAAAAACAGTTTTCGTGTTTTTTCTTTTCTCCTGAAACTTTTTAAAAAAATTAATTAATTTACATTCATCCCCTAAGCATCGTCACAGCATACAAAATGTGGTTTCCCATCCAGAATATACTGCATAGTAACTTAACCATGCATGTTATCATCAATAATTTTCCATTTCTAGTTTCATATATATATTTACATATATATTTACCCTTATGTCTGACCATCTGCCCTTTCCGACCCTCTTCTCACACTATCTCTGGTGTCTACAGCTGTCTTCCATTCCTTTCCCCCCACATTTTATTGATCACATAATTTCTTAAATAACCTAACTACTTTCAATAGCAAGTTCAGCTGGTAATTTCAAGGAAAGCAGTTTTAAAATGGTAAGGAACTTTGTTTACAACTTAAAGCCAGGAAACAGGGTAGTATTCTGTTCAAATAGTAGGTACATGAACCTATCGACAGCTCAAGACAGGACAAAAACTCTTAAAACCAGACAACAAAGCCTAGAAGTAAAGCAGCAATATTTTAGTCAAAAGTCACAGAATGCTATTTTACCAGTTCAGTCTCATGTACTTAATCTATCTTCTGTTGTGGTTCGATCTTCCTGATTGAATTCTGGGATATAATATTCAACTCCAGACTTGTCCCTACGATTAAGTTGGCCATTTTCTTAGTTTTTGAACTCTTATTTCTGTGTGTCTGTATTTAATTTTCCTGATATAGCACTGCCTTGAGAACTTCTTGGAGATCTGATCTGGTGCTGGTAAATTCTTTCAGGTTTTGTTTATCTAAGAATGTTCTTGTCTACCATCTTCTAAATCCACCCCCAGAAAGATGTTACTAACCATCTTGTTTTGCCTGTCAAAGCTACAAGTCCTGTAAGCATTAAATTCTAGTCCATTCAAGCAAAGATGACAGGGTCCTAGAAACCAAAGTCAGAACCAACAAAACCTCTTCACAAGGCTAGTTTCAGGATGTGGGTCTTCTAACCCTAATTGCAACTCTTCCTGCAGTGGCCAATAGCTATATAAAGCTGAATCATCTACTCCAAGAGAGCTGTCAAGAAAACTTGTGGGGCCACATAACATACAGGAATTAAAAACTACAGTACAATGGGTAACGGATTAAGGAAATGCTAAGTGTACAGATTCTGTGACCAATATCCTTGTTGAAAGTGAATCTTTGGATAGCATTCTAAAAGAGATAAACAGAGAGAAATTGCCTTAAACTTAATCAGGTTCTGAGAGGAAGCCAGATCCTCCATTATGTACCATAAAGAAGTTCAATACCCTAACCAAGAGTATTGAACCAAGAGTATTTTGGTTGCTAAACAAGCCTCGGGCGAATGTTGAGTGAATAGCACGTTCTGAAAGACAGAGTTAATAAACAATTTGTTGGAGAAACCCAAGTCAGGATCCTAACAATGAAGTCACAGCAAGTCTCTGCGGGAGATGTTACAAGACATTGAGAAAGCCCCCAAGGACAGTTCCCTCTCACTTTGTTCAGTTCCTTAGAAGAATTTAAGAAAAAACAAAAACGAAAACAAAAACCAAAAAAAACAACAAAACAAAACAAACCCAGTAGTTAAAAATATAAAGGTTAGCGGAGCTAAATATGAAAGAACAAGTCAAACTAAGTTGCAGTCAAACCCAGTTACTGAGCAGAAAGTAAAACATGCCAATCCCAGGACATACTTTGCTTCAGGGAGATAATACCACAGAGATCCAGGTATCAGGAAAGATCAGAAGTCCACTCAACCTTGTTTTAAACCTCACGTGTACAGCAAAAATCAAAAGCCACGAGCCAGAGGTCTCGGTTGACAGTTGACAGCTTTAATTCCATCGTTTTGAGCACCTCCAGCATAAGAGCAAATGGCACCATTGGGGCAAATGTGACAACAGCTTTCAACAAAAAGCAGACATTGGACTCCAGGTTGCAAAAGATTCTTCCCTGGTACAATTTTCTGAATACTACAACTCCCAAAACTCAAGCTGATGATGCAACCATAAATGGAAAAGGAGTCCCCAATGAGACCCAATAGAATCCAAATACAAAAAAGAAGACAACAGCTGTGGATCTAAGGAAGCCACTAGAAAAATGGCAACCATCTAAGGGGAAAATCTATAAATGGCCCCCTATGAGACTTAAAACGAAAGGAAAATAGTAGAAGAAATGAATATTATATTCTAGAAGAGCAGAGAAAAGTAAGAGGAAGAAAGGAAAGCACTATTTGAATGACCCAATAAAATGAACAGCACCCAGAATGTCTGCAGTTCACTGGAGTGGTATACTTTCTAATGAAATTTTTACATATTATTGTCCAGGACGCCTGAGGCTAAAAATTTGCCATGTTTTGGATCTACAAAGCAGTTAGTAAGTAAATAGAGACACCTCTGATGCTATTGGGCTACATGAAGAAGCCATTAAGAGTGGGGCAACAGCAATAAAATTGTTGTGGGAAGCTGTTAATATTTTGCAAGACCCAAACAGAATCATGGAAAGAATTCCTTTTTTTTTTTTTTTTTTTTTTTTTTTTTTAGTTGCGGAATTATTATAACATCGCAGTGAGGGTCGCTTTCTCCTTCCCCCTCTCTCTGTCTCTCTCTAGCAAGCACACGTACCTTCTGGCAATTAAAAAAATAAATAACAAAAGAACGTACAAAAGGTACTATGGTACTTTTATCTATGAATCATTCAGGCTGGAATGATATTTAGAATGCCTAACAACTCAAACCAGTAACACTAAATAAAATGTGAATGATAAGATTATTTTTGATCTATTTTCTGTAAGTAAACACGAATAATGGTGTTTTAAAACTGCTTACCAACTGATATAGTCGTGCCAAGTCATTCAGGAAATTACATTCATAATTGCCAACAAAAAATGTAGGTATACATTTTTTAATGATTACATGTTTATTGTAGAAAGGAAAAAATACAGAAAAGTAGAACAACCACAAAAAAAGAAATTATTGTAACATCCGTGGAAAAGCTGACAAAAGAGAGAGAATCTGGAAAACCTTGCCTTTTTCCAAAAGAGAGGGAACAGTTTATAGCAACAAATAGCCAGAGCAGAACAAAATAATCGCCCTGATATCAAATTACGGATCACCCCAATTCCTGGAATAAATGCAATGTCAGAAGTGGAAGTGGTGAGGCTTATCGCTTCTGTATGGTGTTAAGTGGGGATCAAGCAAGCAGTGACCAGGAGACCAGAAATGCAGCGGAAACACGATTTAGCCGTGGTCTCTCTTGAGCTATTGCAGTGGAAGAAATAGTGTTGTAGTCTCTAAAAATGAGCTTTTTCTGTAACATTAGAGTTTCCAATCCTTGAATCATAATTTCTCTGTACTTTAAAAAGTATTTTGTTTTGTTTTGTTTTGGTGAGAGAGTGCATTTTCTTGCTGGAGAGAAACAGAAAGAGAGTAAAAAGGGGAAAGCGAGAAAGCATTCCCCGTGGGAAATGGTCACACTGCAAACTCTTCTACTCCATTTCTCCCTCCTTTTGGGATTTTTGGGCATCTCCATGCACACACCTAGCATGTTTCACAAGTCACTGGGTCTGGGACTTGAACCACATGGTTGGGCATGTGGAATCCAGCTACTTTAATCACCACACTATACGCTTACCCAGAGCCTCCATGAGACAAGAAATGCCCTTGTCTAGGTGACCTGGAAAAAAATTGTATAATAGAGAGATACCCTGGATACAGATTAGGGATTCTCAGAATTTAGGAAGTAATGCATTGGTTTACTCTCAAATTTTATATCCTCACAGGAAAGGGTTTGGTTTTTGTGTTTAAGACTGTGTTGGCTATAGTTTTTACACTGAACATAAATTTGAAGTTACCGAATATTAATTTACCCCACAAATATGGTAAAAAAATTTGTACTTTTTTGATCTACTTTCATCCCAGTAGTTATTTTTTTATTTCAGAAAGTTGGTGCCACAATAACAGATTTTCCTTTCCATTCTTTCTATTCGCCTTTGCAGAAAGGACAAGCCCTTACCACGTGGAAGATCTGAGCTTTGAGACTGACTTGCCAGACTGGATGGGACATGACAGGTGAAATGGCCACTCCCCTCTTGTCTTGGTCTGGTTTTGCATTGCTAACAGAAATACCTGAGTCTGGGTGATTTACAAAGGATGTAGAAGCTAATTTGCAAAACTCACAATTCTGGTAGCCAGAAAGCCAGCTAGAGGCAGACCTATTAGCACAGTAGGGCATCATCTGCATCTAAGCTTCTGTGTCTCATTCTGGGCCCATTTCCTTTGCAAATATACTCATCAGAACTCAGTCATAGAGGCCTTGCCCTAATGACATTATCACACCCAAAAGGCCCACCCTAGGACACTATGAAGGAATTAAGTTTTCTCATAACACGTTATAATACAATCAAGTCCAAACATACAAATTTGGGGGGGGGACATCCAAATTCAAAATCATAAACTTTGGGGGGACAAACCATCATCAAAACTGTAACACATCCTTTCACAGAAGAGTCTATTCCAGCTATGCTCAGAGATCACAAATGACATTGATAGCTGATCTTTGACTTCCACCCTGGTATCCCTGTAGATGAAGGGATACTTCTTGTCCTTTCTCTGTCAAGCCTTCTCAATGAAACACAATCCTGAATTGAGGTGGTCATCTAGTTCTTTTACTTTATGCCCAAACCTAATGTCGTGTTTGTTATTCAGAAATATTTTAAGTAAAAATAAAAGTGGGCAGGGGAGTGGGGCTGTGGGGGGCACTTGGTTCCCTATTTCAATTCTTCGCTCTGCCTGGAGACAACTGCCCTGAAAAGGCAATGTGAACCAGAGAACAGGTTGCTTTTCTTTCCTCCTGAGTAACTGCTCTTAGAAAGTAAAATTAGAGTCATTATGTAAATATAACATATAGAGAAACCTAGTCAACATATTTAAAATTTTAGTCATCTTCATGTTTAAGCATTGTCTAAAAAAATAAATTAAAAAATTTCAGGAGATTTTTTGCTATAGGACACATGCACTTGCCAGAGAGACAAAGAGAGACAGAGAGACAGAAAGTGAGATATCACTCCTCAGAGGGTAGGTATGGCCACGCTGCAATCCTTTCTACTCCACTCTTCTCTTGAGATTTTGGGCATGCATGCACGTGTGCCTGGCATGAGTTTTAAGCTGCCAGGACTGGGACTCCAACCATAGTTGGCTACGTGGGAGTCCAGCAATGTAACCATTATGCCATCTGCTGGTTCCTCCCACAATAATTTTTTTTTCATTCCTGCTTAGAAAAATAAAAAGGAATAGTGAGGCTTTCACAATTTTTTTAAAGAATTATTTTATTTAATTTTATTCATCTTTATTATTTTTTAGCTGAATCAGAGAGAGAGAGAGAGAGAGAGAGAGAGGGAGAGAAAGTGAGAAAGCAAGCTGCCAGGTCTGGGACTCGAGCCATGGTTGGCCATATGAGAGTCCAGCGCCTTAATTGCCACACCACCTGCCAGTCCTGAATCTTTCATCAGTAAGAGTGATATTAGCTATAGGGTTTTGTTTTTGTTTTTATTTTTACTTATTTATTTTTTTGGAGAGGTTTTTGCTATAAGGGCACGTGTGCTTGCCAGAAAGATAGAGAGAGACAGAGAGACAGAAAGCAAGAAATCACTCCCAGGGGGGCTGGCCACACCACAATCCCTTCTCCTCCATTCTCCTCTTGGGTTCTTGGGCACGCACGCACACGCACCCAGTGTGAGTTTATGCTACTGGGACTGGGACTTGAACCACGATCAACTACATGGGAGTCCAGTGACATAGCCATTATGCCAACTGCTGGTCCCCTTGTTTTGTTTTTTTTTATTGATTTTTAAAAAATTAAGATGAGAAAGTTCCCCTTTATATCTAACTGAGAGTGTTTAATCATGAGAAAGTGCAAAATTTTGTCAAATGCTTTTTCTGATTGATATGCATTTGAGATAATCAATGAATATAATTATCTGATTTTTCTTCTTTAGCTTGTTATTACTGTGGATTATACTGATTGGTTTTCAAATACAGAACCAAACATGCATCTCTAGGATAAATTTCACTTCATCATTATGTATAATTTCTTTTACAAACTGCTGAATTCTATTTGTGAATATTTACTATATATTTTTGCATGAATATTAATATTGGTCTATAGTTTTTTGTTTTGTTTTATTTTGTTTTTGAACTGTTTTTGTCAAGTTTTGGTATCAGGATAATAGTGACCTTATAAAATAAGTTGAGAGCTATTTTCTGTTTCCTGAAACATTGTGTTGAATTGCGTTCATTCTTCTTTATTAAAAGAATTATCCACTGAACCTCATAAAACAGTCTTCATTTGGAGAGTTCTTTTTTTGGGAGATTTAAACTTTAAAATTCTATTGTCTTAATAGTTACAGAACTATTCGAATAATTTATTTCATCTTGGTTGAATTTTGGTAGTTTGTGCTTTTCAAGGAATTGGTCCATTTCATCTAAGTTGTCAAATTTATGTGTAAAGTTGTTATTGTATTCTATTACAATGCTTAAAAGTTTTTTCTTTTCTTTTTATTTGTGATACGGAGCATACATGTGCATGCATGAAACAGCAGGGTGGGGAGAGAAGTACCCTTGAGAGGGTTTTGTCACACTATGAATCTCTTCCCTTAGCCCTATAGCTTATCAAGATGTAAGTGCACCTGGCATGTTTTACATCAACTGAGCTAGGGATTTGAACCTGCAGTCTGCCATGTGACTTCCAGGTTATGTTGACCCTGGGGCAAGTCCATATACTACTGATTATGCTATGAAGTCCATGCCCCTTATTACCATTTTTACATTTTTAAGGTCTATAATTATATCTCCTGCTTCATTTCTGATAATGTGTGTCATATCTTTTTACTAGAGATTTGCCAACTTTATTGATCTTTTCAAGGAACCACTTTTTAATTTCTTTATTGTTTTTGTGCTTTTGGTTTTATTTATTTATGCTCTTATCTTTATTATTTTTTCATCCCACTTATTTTGGGTTTATTTTGCTCTTTTTTTTCTAGTATTTATTTAATGTTTATTTATTTTATGAGCGAGAGAGAAAGACACAGAGAGAGAAATAGAGGCCTAGAGAGAAAAAGAGAGAAAGGAACTCTTAATGGGGTACTTTAGCCATCATCCTTCTCTAACCTCAGCCGTGGGCTGAATCATGGGCACACATGGCATGGCTGGAATCTACAGGCAGACCTCAGGACACAAATCCAAGATATTCCCACACAACTTCAGAATCGTGGAACATCATGTTACTGCCGTATCACTGTGACTGGCCTCTAGTTTTTGAAGGTGTGAGTTTAGATTACTGATTTGAGACATCTCTTTTCTAATCTAAGAATTTAGAGACACAAATTTCCCCCTCAGCACTTCTTAGCTACGTCATACATTTTCATTTTCACAAACTCGTTAGCATGCATGTGTATGTGTATAGATAAAAAAATCTTCCACCATTTGGAAACAACCATTATTTAGCAGAGTGTTTATTTCCAAATGGCGGGAGGTTTTCTTCTTATCTTTCTGTTTTAATTTGTAATTTAGTTTATTGTGGTCAGAGAACATACCCTATTAAGTTTTTTTTTTGAGAGAGATTTTTGCTATAGGGCGCATGACAGAGAGATAAATCACCCCCTGGGGAGATGGCCATGCTGCAATCCCTTCTTCTCCATTCTTCTCTTGGGATTTTGGGCATGCAGCCAGATCCATGACTCAAACCACAGTTGACTACATGGGAGTCCAGCAATGTAACAATTACACTATCTGCTGGTCTCTTAAGCAATTTCTATATTTTAATGGAAAATCTTCTATTTGGCATGATCTTGTCATCATGTTTTCCTTTACTTCTTTAATCATAATTTACTTTAATTCTTTGAACGTGTTTATGTTTGCTTTGAAGTCTTTGTCTGTTAAATGTGACATCTTGTTTTCCTCACAGGCAGTTTCAGTAGCTTGCTTTTTTCCGGAGGATGGCTCATACTCTCCTATTTCTTTTTATGTCTCTGAATATTATGATTAAAATATATTATTGTTGGAAATGGAATACTTTAGATAATGTATTATAGAAACTCTGGTGCTGGTGCTTCTTCCCCTCTCAGAATTGTTATATCATTTGCTTGTTTACTGGTTAATTGAATGGATTGTTTTAGTAAAGTCTATTCTGTTCCCCTTTCCCTGCTTTTGTATCTTGTAATTTTTAATAGAAACCTAGAAATATGTGTAGGACAGTAGAGATATATTTAAATCATATTTATATCTGGAAATTGGCACTTTTTTTTTGCTTTCAGTTTTTGTGTGAAGTTAGTCAACTTAGCTATTTTGTATTATTATTATTTTTTGCTATAGGGTGCATGCACTCGCCAGAAAGACAGAGGAAACAGATAGACAGAAAGTAAGAAATCACCCCCCAGGGGGGATGGCCACGCCACAATCTCTTCTCCTCCATTCTCCTCTTGGAATCTTGGGCATGCACGCACACGCATGCAGCATGAATTTAAGCAACTGGGTCCAGGACTCGAAACGTAGTCAACTCCATGGGAGTCCAGCGTCATAGCCATTACGCCAACTGCTGGTCCCAGTCAACCTAGTTATTAAATGAACTAAGTTTGAGTAATGTTGGTGCAATATTTACTCTCAGTATACCTAGACCTCCAATTCCTCCCTTGTTATCTTGTGCTTAGAATGGACTAGTTTGCAGAGGATTTTCTCAATGTCTACTTACCTTCTGCTTTGGGCCTTTTGTTCACACCTGGGCCTTAGAATGGCTCTGTCTCTGGATTGTTGCTCTTCCTCCAGTGGTAAACTGCTGTTGTTTATTATTTAGTATCTGCTAACCTGGGATTCAGGGCGCTATTCTCTGCACTTTTGTTTTAGTCTCAATCTTAGACAGGACTGTGATCCAGGGTGTGGAGGCTCTCAGGAGTGGAGCCTTCTCAGTGAAACTGACCTTCCTCTGGGCATCTCAGGAGAATATCTCTTGTAGTCTTAGCCCAGATATTCTCCTACCCTTTGCTAGTGGTAGAAAAAACTTTAGTTTGTTTTTTTCCTGTCTCTTTACCTGAAGACAAGCAGATTTTTTGTTCTTCTCAGCAACTTAGTTTTATTACATGGGAGATAGGTGTGGAAGAGTTGGGTAGGGTTTTGGGCCTTCCCTACCATGGCTGTTACTCCCCTCCTCTAGGCCTACACCATGAGGAACATTTTCTCTGAACTCTCATCCTGACTCAGTCTTTCCAAACATCTGGCAAAGTCTGTGAAAAAGCCTGAAAGTGTATGTGAATTCCTCTTGTGGCTCTCGGGTTCATTATTCTCATGATATCCTACATTGACACTTAAGCAATTTGGTAAAAGTCCTGGATGAATTCTTACCAGCATATATGATGTCTAGTATCTGTCCCTGTTCCTCTAGCCACAAAGGAGTGGTTGTACAGTGAAGTTGCTTGTACTTTCTCATAGAATGGAGAGAGTCCTGAAAAGTTTCTAGAATTTTTCACATGGTGACTGTGACTTTTAAAGAAAAGGAAGAAAGGAAAGAAAACATTCTATCTTAGAGAACTAAACATGGTTCACGAAAGGCTGGATTTGGCTGTGAGCTCTGGTACCACAGAACGGACCAGTGAACTCATCCTTCTTTCCAGGTGGGACCTGTAAGAGAGATTTCGATTTGTATATGAGCTGGAATAAAACCATGCTTTCAAGAAAGAAGCTTTTATAACTTAAAGTTATACATTTAGTGTGGTATTAATTCATAAATATTAGGTTGTCAGTAAAGTTGTGAGACATTTCTGCATAGAAAAATACATCATAACTTTTCTAATAGCCTAATAAATGTAATCCTTCTTGAAAGAAATTATATCTTATACATAGCAATTTGTAACTTAATAGCCATATATATATATATTTCCAAGATATTTGGATATTTGGACTCTTGGATATATATATATATATATATAATTATATAATCTTGGGTATGTGTGTGATATACACACACACACATACACACATATATTTATACTCTGTGGGCAAGGAGAACTGTGCAGGCTGTGAGATAAAATGCATAAGTCCATTTTTGTTTGTTTTCTATAGGGCACATGTGCTTGCTGGGAAGAGAGAGAGAGAAGAGAGAGAGAGAAGGTAAGAAATCAGCTCCCAGGGGGGGATGGCCATACAGACTCCCTTCTCCTCTTTTCTGCTCTTGGGGTTTGGGGCCTGCACAGAAGCCTGGTGTAATTTTGAAGCCACCAGATCTGGAACTTGAACTGCAGGGTTGGCCACATGGGATCTAGTCACCTTAACTTCCACACCACCTGCTATCCCCATAAGTGCATTTTAATTTCTCCCACTGGAATTTCTATTTGTGGGTTGGTAGTCTAAGGGTATGCTACACCATTTTAGTACAAGTCTTACAGATTATTTATATGTTAGGCCTCTACTAAGGAATTTTAAAAGTTATCAACATTAAGAATGCCGGCTCTTGTGAATGAAATAGCATGTGTACAGGAGGATGAATTTTCATTTAAAATGCTGACTGTGCAGAGGGGTAGAGGGGGTGGTCCTTTATTCAGAACTTGTAACAGCACACCCATTCTCTTAGGCTCAATGTTTTCAATTCAACAAATGATCATATTCTACAACATAAAATGCGAAACTGTTTTCTAATTAGAATAGAGGGCAGAGAGCATGTACTGTCATTTGGAAGTATCCTTTTGTATTCAGCTTTGTCATAAAAATTTTGCAATTCAGTTAACCTAACTATACATAAAATCTTTGCAGATTCTGACAACCATACCTTCTATTCCAAATGGTGTGATATTACAACTTATTTGCATACAGTTGTAAATTATGCACACACTACAGCCAATTCCAAGTGCATCTCTCTTCCGCAGGTTTCTTAATTTAGTAAGAACATTATCTTTACCAATTTAATTTTGCCTTCAGTGTTATACTTGTAAGCTGAATTTAGTATCAATCACAATAATGTCAAATGTTTCACCTATAACAGCATCATGAACTTCTCAAAGATTTTTTTTATTTTGTGAATTAAATGAAAAAAAAATCAAATCATGATATCCTATTTGAATCATTCAGTGGCATGATTTACCTGTTTACTTCCGCCGATAGAGCCAACCTGTTAACAACCATTACCTCACTCTTCTTGTGCACATAAAAAGATGTTGGAGTAAGGAAATGAGTAAAATTGATTTAGAAGAGCAACCTTTGGAACTAAATGAAGTCATAGTTGATAGATTAATATTTAAGCTTACCTTGGTTTTATTTTTTATATTTATTTATTTATTTATTGTTTGACAGAGAGAAAGAAAGAAAGGAAAGTGAGGAAGCATCCCCTGGAGGTGGTGGCCACACTCGAATCCCTTCTCCTCCATTCTTCTCAGAATTTTGGGCATATGTGGATATGTGCCCAGCATGTTTTTTAAGCAGCCCAGTCCGGGATTCAAACTGCACAGTCAGCCATGTGAGATCTAGCTGCCTTAACCACCACACCAGCAGATGGCTAAGACTTTCTTTTATTTTAATCATGGTCTTTTAGTATTGGCTTCTGCTTTTGCTGCTTTTTTTTGGTTTTGATTTCTCTTTTGCTGTAGGAAATGCTGGAGAGAGGAGAGAAACAGAGAGAGAGAAAGAAAGAAGAGAGAGAGAAAGCGAGAAATCATCCCCCAGGGTGGATGGCCACACCACAATCCCTTCTCCTCCATCTTCTTCTTGGGCTTTTGGGCATGAATGCACACATGCTTGATGTTTTCTCTAATTGGATCTAAGGCTTAAACCACAGTCAGCCATGTGGGATCCAGCCACCTTAACCACCATGCCACCAGCTGGCACTAGCATCAGCTTCTTAATGTAGCTGGTAACTTTTGAAGTAGATACTAATGATTCTTGTGGCTGGCACTCTGTGTCTTCTGGCTTCAGGCAGCCAGACAACTAGTTGCCAGCTACTGGTGTAAAAGTGCTTTTTGCTTTTATCAGGAAGTGCTCCATACATCCTAAATAAGGAGGCGTTAATTACATGTCTAATGCGACTTTGTTCAATGCATGTTCATCTCATAACCTGCAAGGTAAGACCATGGCAGAAGCTGCAAATGCAAAGTGGAGGTTTACCCACTCCAGTTTGTTTTCATACGACTTACAATAATGATACTTTGCTTATATAAAATGGGGGGAATGCTGAAACACAAGGGTAAAATGCCTAAGACTGTGTGTCCCAAGAAAATCAAGATATGCAATTATCAATAGCTGGTGACTGATGCTAGCTCTGGGGCTTGACACATAGGAAGTGTGAGAAGAATCCCAGATGGAAGAATTGGCCCTGGAGAAGAGGGTAAGAAGCAGGAAATATCAGATAAATTTCCAGTAGCTTCAGCACATCTGGAAAAAGCCAGATGTAAGTTACAGACAACACTCAGTAGGATTCATTCCATACATTAAGCCATCTCTTGTTACTTGTTAAGTTCCAGGTATGACGATAAGTACTATTTGTTCAACACCATTACACAGCAAGTACTTATCCCCACAAAATAAGCATTGTTATTTCCAGTTCCCAGGTGATGAGGCTGAGCCCAGGAGGGTCAACTGACTTCTCCAGTCATGGCCACTCCTGTCTGTTCTGGGCATTTGTCCTCTGTCTCTCCCTGTTTCCCTGCCTATGTTGGGGGCAGCTGGGAATGGTGCCCTTCCAGGTAAAAGGTGTTGAGATTTGTGCAGCTCTCCCTCTCAAGAAAGTCTGGCCATCATTCTCTCCTTCCATCTATCCCCTTCCTTTACAGATAACCCCTTCCAAAGCCATATCCTTATTTAAACCCACTTTCTCAACCGGCAAGAAAGAGGAGGGCACACCTTTGGTTGTGTACACACTTACAAGAAACTCAAGGGGACACAACTTTTCATCTGACTCAGTTTTATCATTTTATACTGTTGTTGCCGGGGAGACTCAACCCATGGGGGGAGCATCCTCTACCCAGGGTCCCCGACTTCGTACAGGAAAGAATTTGAGAGCAAGCCATTGAGGGAGAGTGAAAGCAAGTTTATTAAAGAAAGTGTACTGAGTGGACTACTCCATATGTGGAGCAGCCCTGTGAGAGGAGGTGAGTGAACAGTTTTGTCCCTTCCTCCTAGAGGAAAGGGGAGACCTGTCTGTTACCTGGAAGGAAAGATAGAAAGGCTACCCATAGGCAGAGCAGCTCCAGACTTCAGTGGGTGTCAGGCTTATATGGCTTGGCTTAAGGCTAAGGAAGGGGTGGCTTATTCATGACTTTTCCAGGAAAGGGCTAGTGGTTTTCCTGAAACCACTGCCTCTCCTATTTTCTCGCCTTATTAGGTAGTTAAGGTCATTGCCAAGGTTATTCCAAACTGTCATGGCACAGGTGGGAGTGTCATCTGGCATGTTAATACAGTTCAATGAGGGTTTCATGGGTTTGAAGGTTAGGCGCCAGTAGTTTCAGGGGCCATCTTGGTTCCAACTGGTTCAGGCCCAGCCTCTCAGCCACTTCTTGTCTGTCAGGTTTCAGGTGTTTGGAATATCCCTTGCCTTGCTTTGGAATGTCCATCATCTCAGTTCCCTGCTATCTCGTTACCAGAAGGACTTTTGATAAACCTAGGTAACATATCATTACATCCAACACCATAGTTCACATTAGCGTTCATTCTTGGAGTACATTTCATGGGTTTTTACAAATGCATACTGACATGTATCCACCACTGTAGTATCGGGCTGAATGGTTTCACTGTCCTAAAACTGCGTGTTCCACCCATCAGCTCTCTCTTCCCCAACTGGCCACCATTGATTTTTTTTGTTTTGTTTTGTTTTGCTTTTTACTATTTCTGTAGTTTGGCCTTCCCCAGAATGTCATGTAGTTGAAATTATACACTCATTTTCAATTGGCTTCTTTCACTAAATAATATGCTTTTATTTCTCTATGGCTTTTCATGGTTCAATAGCTCATTTTGTTTTAGTGTTGAATAATACCTTATTTCTGATGGACCACAGTTAATCTACTAACCTACTGCCAACCTAAGAGAAAGCTGAGGCACAATAAGAGAAATTAAAGTGGTTTATTTAACAAGTCTGAAGGTTAGGCAGTGGTAAATCCAGGTGCCACCTTGGTTCCACCTGGTTCAGACCCAGCTGTTCACCACTTCTTCTCTGTCACATTTTAGGTGTTTGGATTTGCCTGGGTGAGCAAATTTCTAGTTTCTAAGATGTGTGCTCACCAAAATCATGACCAAGAAAGTTGGTTTATATAACAAAAAAGAAGGCAAGAAGAAGGGAGGTTACAAGTTGCAAGGGTTTACATTAGTTCATTTAAAATAAAACATGCAACTGATTGTCTAGACCTATTCTTTACATCATAAACTTAAGAACACTGGGAAGAGGAAAAGGTGGGGTTTACACTGCAAAATCATTACTCTTTCTGCAGCATCACAACATGTTTATGGAAACTGAAGAGGTTGTTCTTCTGGGTCAATAACCCTGATGGGTGTGATGCATAACCAAAGTCTCAGGCTTATGCTTTCCTGATGCCTTTAAGAAGAAATGAACCTTGGGACCAGCAGTTAGCGTAATGGCTATGTCGTTGGGCTCCCATGTAGTCAACCGCGGTTTGAGTCCTGGACCTGGCGGCTTAAACTCACACTGGGCGTGTGTGCGTGCGTGCCCAAGATCCCGAGAGGAGAATGGAGGAGAAGGGATTGAGACATGGCCATACCCCCTGGGGCGTGATTTCTCACTTTCTGTATCTCTGTCTCTCTGTCTTTCTGGTGAGCACACGCACCCTATAGCAAAAACCTCTCAAAAAAAAAAAAAAAAAAAAAAAAAAGAAGAAGAAATGAACCTTGAGGACAGCAGGTGACATAGTGGTTAAGGTACTGGATCCCACATGGCTGACTCCGCAGAGTGAATACCGAGCCCAGTGACCTGAAAATCTCACCAGGCTCATTTCTGTGCATGCCCAAAATCCTGAGGGGAGACTGGAGGAGAAGGAATTGCAGTGTGATCAACCCCCTCCTGGGGTATGATTTCTCACTTTCCCTCTGTCTCTCTCTGGTGAGCACATTTGCTCTATGGCAAAAAAGCTAAGGAAAAAAAAAAAAAAAGGACCTTCTATGGGTCAGTCCCATAGCCTAGTGACTAAGGGAGACAGATTCCACATGGCCAACCACAGTTTGAGTCCCAGCCCCAGCAGCTTGGAAAACACACTGGGTACTTGTGCCTACATGCCCCAGATCCCAACAGGATGGAGAATTGGAGGAGAAGGGATTTGACATCACCATGTTCAGCTGTGGGTGCTTTCTCCCCATCTCTGTTTTTCTCTAGTGAGTAAATGTGCTTTCTGGCAATTAGATTTAAAAAATTTCCTGACTTGTTATGGGCCTATTCAGACTTTCTGTATCCTCCTGGCTCAATCTTGATAGATTTTATGTGTCCAGGAATCTGTCCATCTCATCCAGATTTTCTTGTTTCTTGGCATATAGTTGTTCATAGTATCCTCTAATGATGTTTTGTATTTCTACTATGTCTGTTGTTATATTGCCTGCTTCATTGTAAATTTGATTTACCTGGTTCCTTTCTCTCCTCTTCTTAATAAGTCTTCTACTGGTGTATTGATTTTGTTTACCTTTTCAGAGAACCAGCTTTTACTTTCATTTATTTTCTGTATAGTTCATTTATTTTCTACTTCATTTATTTCTGCTCGTATCTTCATTATTTCCTTTCTCCTGGAGTTTTTTTTTTGGAGTTTTTTGCTGTTGCTTTTCCAATTCTCTGAGGCATGATGATAGGTGATCCATTTGCCTTCTTTCCATTTTCTTCTTATGTGCACTAGTTGCTATGAACTTCCCTCTTATGACTGCTTTAGCAGTGTCCCAAAGATTATGGAAACTTGTGTCCTCATTGTCATTGGCTTTCATGAGTCTTTTTTTTTTTTTTTTTTTGAGAGGTTTTCGCTATAGGGCACGTGCGCTCGCCAGACAGAGAGAGACATAGAGACAGAAAGCGAGAAATCACCCCCCAGGGGGGATGGTCATGCCGCAATTCCCTTTCCTCCATTCTCCTCCTGGGATCAGGGGTACGCACGCACACGTGCCCGGCGTGAGTTTTAAGCCACCGGGTCCGGGACGCGAACCGCGGTCGACTACGTGGGAGTCCAGCGACATAGCCATTACGCTAACTGCTGGTTCCCAACTTTCATGAGTCTTTTGATTTCAGTCTTTATCTCTTCAGTAGTTGTGAAATCATTCAGGGATAGGTTATTTAGTTTCCATGTATTTGTGTATTTTTTAGGATTTCTCTTGAAATTAAAATCAAGTTTAATTCCATCATGGTCAGAGAAGATGCTAGATATAGTTTCTATGCCTTTGAATCTGTAGAGGCTTGCCTTGTGCCCTATCATGTGGTCAGTCTTCAGAAAGGTTCTATGTGGGGGTGAGAAAAAAGTGTACCTCGTGGTTTTTGAGTGGAAAGTTCTATAGATGTCTGTTAGGTCCATTTGATTTATGGTATCATTTAGATCCTTTATCTCTTTAGTTATTTTTTTTGTCTAGTTAATCTATCCAGAGGAGATAGAGGGGTGTTGAGGTCTCCAACAATTAGCATATTGCAGTCTATCTCTCCTTTTAGATCTAACAGTTTTTCCTTCACATATTTGGGTGCTCCTGTGTTAGGTGCATAGAAATCTATGTGTTTTATCGTCTTGATCGATTAACACTTTTACTAGAATATAGTGCCCTTCTTTGTCTCTTTGAGCAGCTTTTGTTTTAAAGCCTATTTTGTCAGAAATTAATATCATGACTCTAGCTCTTTTTTGGTTCCCATTTGCATAGAATATCTTTTTCCAGCCCTTCTCGTTTAATCTATCTATGTCTTTGTCTATGAGATGCATTTCTTGTAGGCAACAGATAGAGGATTTCTGTTTTGTTTTGTCTTTTTTTTTTTTTTTTTCATTCAGCCAGTTTGTGTCTCTCGATTGGAAAATTTAATCCATTAACATTCAGTGTTATTATCGATATTTCTGGACTTGTCCCTACATTTAAGTTGGCCATTGTCTTGGTTGTCTTTTATTATTTTATTTCTGTCCATTCTTTAGTTTTCCTGAAACAGTATTCTCTTCAGAGTTTCTTGAAGAGCTGGTCTGGTGTTTTCAAATTCTTTCGGGTTTTCTTTGTCTGAGAAGATTTTAATTTTTTTCCCCATATGAAGGATAATCTTGCAAGATACAATAATCTTGGTTGAAATTGTTTCTCTCTAAATGCTTTCAATATATCTTCACATTCTTTCTTTGCTTGCATTGTTTCCATTGAAAGGTCTGGTGTTAGCCTAATGGGATGACCTTTATAAGTCACTTGTTGTTTCTCTCTTGCCAGTTTTAGTATAAAATGATCATGAAAAAATTAATCATGTATTCCATGGATAGTTCTGGACTGCTTTTGCTTTACAGTACTGAAGGACGTCTTGGTTGCTTCCAAGTGTTGGCAATTTTGAGTAAAGCTGCTATAAACATCCGCAAGTGTCTTTTGTGTGAACACATGACTGTTGAACTCATTTGGACAATACCAAGGAGCACATTGTTGGATTGTAAGGTAAAAGTCTGTTTAGTAATTGCCAGACTTCCAAAGTGGCTTCACCACTACGCTTCCCCTCAGCCATGAGTGAGAATTCCACATTATCAACAGCATTCAGTGCTAGTGTTTTGAATTTTGACCATTCTAATAGATGTGTAGGTATCCCGTTGTTTTAATTTTTAATTCCAGGAACCAGCAGTTGGTGTAATGGCTATGTCACTGGACTCCCATGTAGTCGACAGCAGTTCGAGTACCAGACCCGGTGGCTTAAACTCACACTGGGCGTGTGTGCGTGCGTGCCCAAGATCCCGAGAGGAGAATGAAGGAGAAGGGATTGCAGAGTGCCATCCCTCCTGAGGGGTGATTTATCGCTTTCTGTCTCTCTGTCTCTCTCTGTCTTTCTAGCGAGCGCACACACCCTATAGCAAAAATCTCTCCCCCCCAAAAAAATTGTTAATTCCATAATGACATATGATGTGGAGCATCTTTTCATGTTTACTTGACATCTGTATATCTTTTGTGGTGAGATATCCTGATATTTTGCACATTTTTAAATTAGATTGTTTTCTTACTGTTGACTTTTAGGGGTTCTTTATACTTTGGTTATCAGGTGTATCTTTTTAAATTATTTTCTCCCAGTCTGTCACTTGACTTTTCATTCTCTTGACATCATCTTTTGCAGAGTAGTTTTTCATTTTAATGAAGTCCAGGTTCAATTCTTTCTTTCATGGATCATACCTTTGGTATTAATCATCACTATGTCCATGGTCGTATAGATTTTCTTCTATCTTTTAGGAGTTTTATAGTTTTGTGCTTTACATTTAGAAACATGATCCCTTTTGAGTTGATTTTTGTGAAGCACATAAGGTCTGTGTTTAGATTCAGTTTTTTGTATGTAGATATCCTGCTGTCTTAGCGGTATCTATTGCATGGACTATCATTTCTCCATTGTATTGGCTATTTTGGTCAAGTATCAGTTGACTATAATTATGTGACCTTATTTCTGGACTCTGTTCTGTTCTTTCAACTTATTTGTATATTCTTTCACCAAACAACAGTGCCTTGATTACTACAGTTTTATAGTAAGTCTTGAAGTTGAATAGTCCTACAGTTTTTTATCCTTCCATATTGAGTTGGCTATTCTGTCTTTCATCTTTCCACATAAACTTTAGAATCAGTATGGTGATAATTACAGAATAACTTGCTCATATTTTTATTGGAATTGTATTGAATCTATGGATCTTGTTAGAAAGAACTGACATCTTGACAATATTACATTGTTTCCTCTGTAAATATGGGATTATCTTTTTATTCATTTTCTTTTTATTTTTTTAGGTTCTTGCTGTAGAGTGCATGTGCTCGACAGAGAAAGATGATGAGAAAGAAAGTGAGACATCACCCCCCAGGGGGATGATCACACCGCAATCCCTTCTCCTCCATTCTCCTCTTAGGATTTTGGGCATGCACGCACATGCACCCGGCATTAAATTTTCAAGCCACTGGGTCCAGGACTTAAACTGTAGTCAGCCATGTAGGAGCCTTAACCATATGCCATCTGATGGCCCCATTTAATTCTTTTGTATCTTTTATGAGACTTTTGTAATTTTCTTCATATTGATAATGTATTTTGTTAGTTTTTTTTTACCTTAATATTTCGGTTTTTTAGATTTTTACCTAAGTATTTAAGTTTTTGGATGCTAATATAAATAGTAATGTTTTTAGTTTCTTTTATTTTCTTTTTTTAAAAAAGTGCCAGGGTGTGTATGTGCTCGTCAGAAAGACAGAGAGAGAGGAGGAGAAAGTACCCCATAATGGGGGAATAGTCATGCTACAATCCTTTCTCCTCCATGTCTTAATCCTATTGGGATTTTGGGCACTCATCCATATGCTCCCAGCCTATTTTTCAAGCTGCTGGAGCCAGGATCAAACCATGGCCAGCATGTGAGATCTGGTTTTCTTATCCACAAAGCTATGAGGCCAGTGTGCATTTTTTATTTCAAATTTCATTTGATCATTCACTTTACATATAGAGGAAAAAACTGGCTTTTGTATATTAACATTATATTGTACAACCTTGCTATAATAACTTATTATTTCCAGAAGGGTTTTTTGGTTGTTGTTAATTCTTTCAGATATTCTACATAGATAGCCATGTCATCCATCAACAGATACAATTTCACTTTTTCCTTTTCAATTTGTGTACCTTTAATTTTCTTTTTCTTTCTTTCTTTTTTCTTTCTTTTTTTCTTTTTTCTTTTTTCTTTTTTTTTTTTTTTTTTTTGGAGAGGTTTTTGGTGTAGGGCACCTGCGCTCTCCAGAAAGACGGAGAAGGACAGAGAGAGACAGAAAATGAAACACACCCCCCAGGGAGGATGGCCACACCACAATCTCTTCTCCTCCATTTTCCTCTGGTTATCTTGGGCACGCACGCACACATGCTCAGCGTGAGTTTAAGCAACTGGGTCTGGGACTCGAACCGCAGTTGACTACATGGGAGTCCAGTGACATAGCCATTATGCCAACTGCTGGTCCACAATTTTCTATATTTTTAAAGCATTATTTTATTTTACTTTTTATTTATTTATTTATTTATTTATTTATTTATTTCCAATGGGTTCAGGGGAAAGGACTGGGCCAGAAGTACAAATGACAGAATTACAGGTTCATAGGTCGGAGACTGCCAGTTGGCGGCAGCTCTCAACTCACTAATCCTATTTTCTCTTCCCTCCTCTATTTCATTTCTCCCTCAAAGTTTTATTCACATTTCTCAGTTAGTAGTCCAACTTCCGCTCCCCGTTTTCTTCTCCAAACTTAGAAACACAAACTATTTCATCTTGACACAGCAAAGCTCCTGCCCTGTCATGGGCTGTGCCCTCTTTAAAAAGTCATGTTTGGTTACAAATAGTGTCAGCACACACCATACAGAGGTCAACTGCTAATTTTCTCCCTGAGGAGTGACTGGGACATAGAGAAGAACCAAGAGTTTACTGGTGGTGCCTTAACATTCAGCTCTTCTGATTTATATCCAGGCCACAGAATCCATGCTTGTTTTTGGAGGACATTTTCTGTTAGATGAAATGTTTTTGTACATATCTAGGTTTCTAGAAACTTAGTGTCGATGAGGTAGTAACGAAGAACTAGAAAATAAAAGATATACATACACACACACACATGTATATATACATGATTTCTTATTGATTTATATTATAACATTATTCATATATTTGCATAATTTAATTACCTTCTTTTTTTTTTTTTTTTTGAGAGGTTTTCGCTATAGGGCGCGTGCGCTCGCCAGACAGACAGAGAGAGACATAGAGACAGAAAGCGAGAAATCACCCCCCAGGGGGGATGGTCACGCTGCAATCCCTTCTCCTCCATTCTCCTCTCAGGATCTTGGGCACGCACGCACGCGCGCCCAGCGTGAGTTTTAAGCCACCGGGTCCAAGATGCAAACCGCGGTCGACTATGTGGGAGTCCAGCGACATAGCCATTACGCTAACTGCTGGTTCCCAATTTAATTACCTTCTAATTCCTTTCCCTGTAATTTGTTTTTGCATCAATAATGAATCATGTTTGATAGATCTGGCATTGTTCAGAACATTAGATACTTTGCAGCTCCTGTCTGTTTGATTCCTTTCTATAATTTGTCCCTTGGTCAATAGTCTCATTTTCTCAATGCATCATTTTCCTGATTTGTTTTAATTTTTTTGTGTCCATGTTTTCTTCTTTTTCTTTGAAATGTCAAAATATCGCTGTGGGCCCAACGTATTTCCAGGGTCCTGAAGACAATCAGGCAGGAGACTCAGAGTTAGAGGAGGATACGTGATGGTGAAGCAAGAGGTTGTAGTAACGGAAGGATGGGAATTGCTAGAAAAGAAAGTGGGTAGACTTTAGAATTTGGAAAGGCAAACATCACAGCCTCTAGAAGACATATACCTCTACTTGGATGTTGTCTATATTTAAGGTGCAGAACACCATAAAACTGTTTTTTTTTTTTTTTTTTTTTTTTCTGGAGAGGTTTTTGCTACAGGGCACGTGCGCTCGCCAGAAAGACAGAGAGAGACAGAGAGACAGAAAGCGAGAAAGTGAGAAATCACCCCCCAGGGGGGATGGCCATGCCGTAATTCCTTCTCCTTCATTGTCCTCTCGGGATCTTGGGCATGCACACACACGCGCCCAGCATGAGTTTAAGCCACCGGGTCCAGGACTCAAACCGCGGTTGACTACATGGGAGGCCAGCGACATAACCATTAAGCTAACTGCTGGTCCCCCATAAAACTGTTCTTATTCATTGTAACACATGGTGCTTTGACATACAGAGTGAAGTGGTTACTACAATTAGGCCAATTAACATATCCATCACTTCACGTGTGTGCATGTATGTGTGTATGTATGTGTGTGTGTAGGACCTTAACTCTATCCAAACAATACAATATACATAACAATAGTCCTCTGGCACCCATTAGATCTTTGTTTATTCTCGTATCTGCCACTTTGGAATAGGGACCTACCTCTTTCTGTTTCTCCCCTTCATGCTACACCTGGTAACCATCATTTTATTCTCTATTTTTGTGTCTTTTTTTTTTTCTTGTCTTGATTTCCCTTTATTCTTTCCCAGTAACTACAATTTTAGACTTCTGACCCTCGTATGATAATATGTTTTTTTTAGTTTTAGTTTTAAGCTACTACGTTCATGGTAATTTGTCACAGTAGTTTCAAACACTAATATAACATGATTATTCTACAGGGGAAAAGATCCCAGGGGCTCAAAACAGTTCTTTATGTCTTATGAAGGTAGAAGTTCGTGATGTGTTGGGAGTCCTGTATTTTCAGAATCCAGGCCTATGGAACAGACCTTATCATGAGCCTTGGGGACTTCTGGAGGGGGCATGTTGGTGTGTGGAGGCTCCAGCAGTTCAATGCTTGTTGTACAACCATTTCCATCACTCTGCTCTCAACTCAGGGGCCTAGCAGAGTCACAAGGTCCCACTTAATTCATTGGCCCAGAAAGTGCTACACCCAGTGTGGCCTGAAAGTACTGACACTCAAGTTTGTGGTGAAGCATGACACACAGAGGGCTCAGGCACTCAGATCACACTCCCTGATGCCATTTCACCTCTACGAGCCTGTTTCCTCATCTGTAATACAGTCTCATGAGATAATGCATGCAGTGTGCTGAGTTCAAGGCCCACTCAAGGCACACACTTTATGAGTTAAAGTTGTTGATAAGCATTTGAGGAACCACTCAGGATCCATGAGGATAACCAATAGCTGCTTTGTGTTCCCCCCAGGAGTGGCCCGTGAGGAGCTGCAGGTGATTCAGCCTGACATGGCAGTTTGGGTCACAGCTGGAGAGTCAGCCACTCTGCACTGCACCGTGACCTCCCTGTTCCCCCGAGGGCCCGTCCTATGGTTCAAGGGGGAACAGAAGACCAACAGTTGAGCTTCAGTCTCCAAGGAGGCCTCTTCCCCTGGGTAACACCCGTGGTAGACACCACAAAGAGAAACAACACAGACTTTTCCATCCGTATCCGTGACATCACCCCCGCAGACGCTGGCACATACTACTGTGTGAAGTTCAGGAATGGGGCTAGAGGGTACATGGAGTTTAAGTCTGGACAAGGCACTGAGCTGTCTGTGTGTGGTGAGTATGGCAGGGGCCTCCTTTGTCCCCTCCTGTGTGACAATAGGTCAGTAACAGCCCTCCTTTCTTTGAGTAACCTCTAAGAATCAGGGAGTTCTGGCTGCTCATTTCCATAGTCTGATGTTGCCCCGTCTGCAGCTTGGGGTGGAGGCCTGGAGAGGTCAATGCTGGGGGCTCAGGTCCCAAGGCTGGGAAATGACAGGGAACCTGGGCTCTCCAGCCTCCCTCGCTCTGCAGCCCTGGCCTTTCCCATCTGACCCAGCCCTTTGGTTGCACAGATGGGAGCTGATGATTTGAGTTACTTGCCCAGTCACAGGCCAGACCTCTCTGCTGCCCCCAGAGAGAGGGCCCCCTCAGGTGCCACATCTTCCCTCTATGAACAATCTCAGAGCCCACTGGGTGCTGGCTCCTCTGTGGTTGCTGGGAACAGGAGGGGACGGTGAGGCCGAACTCTGCTCTTCTACACTGACCTGCTCTTCCCTGCAAGGGCGGGGACTCGCCAAGGGCAGGGAGGATGGAGGGTGTTTTTATTTCACCTTCACGAACATCTCACTGAGAAGAAACTCCCAGAGTACGCCAGGCCTGGGTACTCTGGAGGACGGCTTCTCCCTAGAATTTCTTGAAGTCAAGAATCTCAAAGCGTTTGCGGGGAGCATGGTCAGTGTTGGGCTTGAGAAGTCAGGGCACTGGCACTGATGACACACAGGAAAAGTTGGGGGCCCAGGAAATTCTTACCGAGTTGCAGTGCCTTCATTACTCGGCTCGGTTTTCTCACCTGTAAAATGGTGATATTCAATGGAGAGTGGAAAGGATTTGAGGTGCTCTTTGTAAATCTGCTAGCACAGAGCAGGCATTCCCAAATTAAGGTGTTATTCAAGGTTGTGTGACCTTGGGTGACCCAGTTCCCTTTGCTGTAGCTCAGTTTCCCCATCTATAGAATAGAGTCAATTGTTCAACCTTTCTGGGATGTTTCTGAGACACAGGGTGCCTGGTGAGAGAACAGACCCCCCAGGAGGTGCTGGGGTTCTCAGCTCAAAGTCAGGAGCCAGTCTTGGCTCTCCAAAGTTGTTTTCCCTTTGGGAAATGACAGTCATGGCCACTGTTTAGGGTTCTGGGAGGCCCGAGGGAACACGAACAAAGCCCTGTGGGGAGTTGGTTAGTACCGAGTGTCAGCAGTGTCACAGGATGGCCTAGACCTGAGCCAGCTGCCTGGCCCACATCCTGGCTCTGCCCCCTCCCACCCCTGGGACCGCAGACAGGGAGGGCACTTCACACAGTGGACCTGGGGTCCTGCCCTGTCGATGATGACCCATCTCATGGGACTGGGCCGTTACATCCTCTAACACGCTTAGGGCAATACCTGGCACGTGGCAAATGTTCAATAAATGGGAGCTTTGTTACACCCAAGCCCTGTGACCTGGGACATGAAACCTTCCCTCCCCAGGCATAGGTATAAATGGAGATGAGGTGGGGTCGGAGATTTCGGTCTTGGCTGCTTGTTAAATCACATGGAAAACATTGAAAAAAAATTCCCAGACTCCCACACAGAAGCTATGTCTGGCATGGCCCTGGGCGCCTGAAGTTTTTATTTGCTCCAGAAGATTCTAATACGCTGCCAGGGCTGAGAACCCCTGAGCTAGATGCTCTGGGATCACACTGGAAAAGTTGTCTTTTTTCCTTTTTTTTTTTTAATTTTATTAAAGAATTATTTTCTTTATCATTATTGTTGTTTTTAATTTGACCAGAGCAAGACAGAGAGAGAGAAAACGAGAAAGCAAGTAAAGCAAGCTGCCAGGTCTGGGACTTGAACCATGGTCAGATTTGGGGGAGTCCAGTGCCTTTAACCACCACACTATCTCCTGGCCCCTGTCTTTTATCCTTTTAGCAAAAGGTGGTTCCCACAGTGCTGAGGCATGAGGACTGCCTTTCAGGGTTGGGGGGTTTCAGAAAAAACGGTACAGGGTGACCATGCGTGGTCACTTCATCGGCCTCCTTTGCCTCCTGGTTTGTGATCATGGACCAACCGTAATCACAGGTGCCCACTGCACATTGACCATGTGCAGATTTCAATTGCTGCTCAACCACCCTGTGAGCTTGGAGGTTTACAGAAAAAGAAACCAGGACTCTGAGCATGGAGGGTGTGGTTGAAGACTTCCTGTGGACCAAGTGATGGATCTAAACTGAAGAAGGTCAGCCTGAGGTCCCTGAGGATAGGATCACCACCAGTCTTCAGGCTAGTTTGTGCTCATAAATGTTCCTCCTCTACTGGGCATTGCCTCAAAGACCTTCAGTTGGCCAGAATCCTCCTTTCTATGACCAAAATAAGAATGATTTTTTCCTCAAATACAACCAGGACAGGGTCTCTACTCCGGAAGACATCTCAAGGGTTTAGGTTTCTCCCAGCGTGAACTACTGTGACAGCCTCATCTGCTGAGTCATGCTGAGTTACTGATGTGTCCCTGTCCCTGCCTGCTTGCTGAGTAAAGACAAGAAGTGAGGAGAGACCATAAGAAGGTAGATGAAAGGGCATGATCACATCCACTACTAAGTGGCTGTGTGTGCGGCATCCAGCTGCAAGTGGAGTCCATAATGGGTAGTCATAAAATTAAGTATATTAAAAAAAATAAAGCCAGTAACATTTTCACAGCTATTAAAATGAACAATAATTCATTCCCTCAGATCATCTAAAATGGGATCTGCATTCAAACATTCCAAAATGTATAGCTTTTCTGGGGGTATAATATTTGGTTTTATATCATCTTTAAATGCTTAGAATTTTTTTGGTGAAAATATTTGGGCCTTCAGATACTTTTCTGGAAATTTCAAAATCAGAACCTGGATTTTGAATCCTTTATAGCTATTCAACTTATTTATTTTATAGTGGACAAATTGTAATGGGTGTACTTTCTGGGGAATTTTTTTTCCCTATTTTATGACATTGGGGTGAATTATACTATTTCTTCTTAATGAACTTCCTTTCTGTCAGTACAGCATCATCCAGGCACATTGAGTTCGGGAGTGTCTGCTGCTTTGCTTTGAAGGTGGTGGGAAGGTTTGAGTCCTCACATTTTCCAGGTTCCTTTTGTCTCTTTTTTTTTTTTTTTTCAATTTATTTATTTGCATTCATTCACTGATCATTACAGCATACAAAATGAGATTTTCCATCCAAAGTACACTATATATTGTCTCAATCAAGCACATCAACAAACATGTTATTGTCAGCATATGATCTTCCATTTCTTGTCTTCTGTATGTTTTGCCTTTTTTTTCCCCCATCCTTGATTCTCTATCTCTTACCCTCTGCCATCTCCCACTCTCCTCCCACAGTCTCTGGTATCTATGTTTGCTTTCTATACTGTTTTCTCCTCACATTTTATTGTATCGCCAAAGACCCTAATCAATCCAAATACCCTCATAGCAAACACAGATGATACCCACATTTCCATGAACACAAGTCTTACTTTACGCATCCTATAAAGTAGCACCTTAAGACCCTGAGGATCCTTTTTTTTTGTTTGTTTGTTTGTTTTTTTATTTTTTATTTTTTCAGTTTTCCTCATAGAAGTTTTTTTTTTTTAACTGTAATTTTTTTTTTAAATTTATTTATTTGCATTCATTCTCTGAACATCATTACAACATACAAAATGAGATTTTCCATCCAAAGTACACTATATATTGTCTCAATCAAGCACATCAACAAACATGTTATTGTCAGCAAATGATCTTCCATTTCTTGTCTTCTGTATGTTTTGCTTTTTTCCCCCCATCCTAGATTCTCTATCTCTTACCCTCTGCCATCTCCCACTCTCCTCCCACAGTCTCTGGTATCTATGTTTGCTTTCTATACTGTTTTCTCCTCACATTTTATTGTAACGCCAAAGACCCTAATCAATCCAAATACCCTCATAGCAAACACAGGTGATACCCACATTTCCATGAACACAAGTCTTACTTTACGCATCCTATAAAGTAGCACCTAGCTGTGGCTACATATCCTACTGCAGTCATTGAATAGATATATATTTTTTTTCCTGAAACTTTTTTTTTGTAACTCAATTTACATTCCTTCCCTAAGCTTCATCACAGCATACAAAATGCAATCTCCCATCCAGTACACACTGCATAGTGATACAATCATGCACATTACAAAAAATTTTCCATTACTAGTTCCTAGAATTACTTCCACCCCTCTTTCTGACCCTCTGTCCCTTTCCACCCTCCTCTCACACCACCTCCGGTGTCTACAATTGTCCTTCATTCCCTTCCCACCCACGTTGCATTGATCACACAATTTCCTACATAATCTAACTACTTTCAATGGTGAGTTCACTCATTACTACTAAGAAAACCAGTTTTAACTTAACTCAAAGAAATGCCAAGGAACTTTGCTTAAAGCCAGGAAACAAGTTAGGATTCTGTTCAAATGGAAGGTGCATGAACCTATCAGTCTCATGTACTTTTATCTTCTGTTCTGGTTCAATTTTCCTGATTAAATTCTGCGATATAATATTCAACTCCAGACTTGTCCCTCTGATTAAGTTGGCCACTTTCATAGTTTTTTGCCTCTTATTTCCGTGTGTCTGTGTTTAATTTTCTTGATACAGCACACCCTTGAGAACTTCTTGGAGATCTGGTCTGGTGCTGGTAAATTCTTTCAGGTTTTGTTTATCTGAGAATGTTCTTGTCTTTTCTTCCCACCTGAAAGATAATCTTGCCGGGTACAGTATTCTTGGCTGAAATTGCTTCTCTCTTAACACTTTGAATATATTTTCCCATTCTCTCCTCGCTCGCATTGTTTCTGATGAGAGATCTGCTGTTAGCCTGATGGGATGTCCTTTGTAGGTAACTTGCCAATCTTAGTATCTTGTCTTTGTCTGTGGTTTTGGTCAACCTGGCTATAATGTGTCTTGGAGAAGATCTTCTTGGGTTGATTCTATTTGGGGTCCTTTGTATTTCCTGGGACTGGATCTTCGAATGCCTCTCTAGGTTTGGAAAGTTTTCTTGCAGGATTTCATGGAATAGATTATCAATGCCCTTATGGGTCTCTTCACCTTCTGGAATGCCAATTATCCAGATATTTGGACGTTTGATGGTATCCAGTACTTCTCGCATATCATTCTCAAATTTTTGAGCCATTTTCTCAGTCTTCGTGGTGGACTTTTCTAAGCCAGCCATTTTCTCTTCTACATCTGAGATTCTATTTTCTGAATGATCTAGTCTGCTTTTAATACTTTCAAGGGAGATTTTGACTTCTTGTATTATAGACTTGATCTCTAGCAGTTCCGTTTGAGTCTTTTGTAAAGTGTGTAATTCCTCTTTTAGATCTTGCAAGAATTTCCTCATCTCCTGGAACTCGGCAACTTCTTTCTCCTTTCTCTTTAGCAGTTCATTATCTCTCTTTTCTTCCATCTCTGTTAGCTTCGACATTACGAATGTTCTAAATTCCTTATCAGACATTTCCATGACTTTCACCGAACTGCTTGTGGATGAAGGAGAGTTACTCTTTTCCATTGGAGGAGAGGTATTTTCTCGTTTTCCCATATTTCTCGTGATCCGACGGTGATTTCTTGGCGTGTTTCTTTCAAATTCTTGAAGTTAAGCCTCAATGTTCAGGAGCAAGCAGACAGAGGTGTTCTAGAATCTGATTGCCGTTCTGTTGTGATCGCACACTAGCTTTGCTTGCTGGAGGCTGAATTATGAGTAGAAAATCTTCATTTCTCCTGTGCTCTGAAATATCTAGTTCCCAGTATCCATGAGGAATCTTCTCAGAGAATGGCTCAACTCTCCTGCCACACTAGCTTTGCTTGCTGGAGGCTGAATTATGAGTAGAAAATCTTCATTTCTCCTGTGCCCTGAAATATCTAGTTCCCAGTATCCATGAGGAATCTTCTCAGAGAATCAGGATCCTTCTTCTCTCTTTTTTCTTTTTCCCTTCACCATTCAGTTACCATAGAATAGCGCTTCATTCTTTTTCTGCTTGTCTCCCAGAGAAGTTATGCACTTGAAATTCTTTCTGTCCTTGGGTAGTATTCCCTCCTCCCTGAATTGGGTTCTCACTCAGGCAATGAGGAGCTCTCACCTGAAGCCATGTTAGTGGCTTCAACAATCCAAACTGATCACCTTACAGTTCTCCAGGCCTAGAGTCTAAAATGAATGGGCAGGGCTGTGTTCCTTCTGGAGTCTCCTATGGAGACCCAGTTCCTTGCCTTTGCTAGCTTCTAAACACAATTGACCTTCCTTGGAGAATGGCCCCAAATCCTCTGGCCTTGGCCCCCCTACTCATGTCTTTTTTGATTCTCAGTCTCCTGTCACCCTCTTTCACTTGCAAGGACAAGGACCCCTGTGATTACCTTGAACCCTCCTGGACACACCTCCAAAACTTCCCCATCTTAAAGCCTTAGGCACATATGCCAGGTCTTCGTTACCATGGAGGGTGACATATTCACAGATTCTGTACAAACCTTCGACATCAGACATACTTCCCAATGCCCTAGAGGATCAGAGCTCTCATCTGCACCACACTTTCCAGTATTTTCAAGTACAGGGGGGATTTCATATTTCTGGTAGCATGTCCAGTAACCCTTAGGCTCTAAGCTGGCTGCCCTGCTGTGGGTCTTCTGTGTGGTGGTGGGTGGCAGCCGGGGACACACTGTGCACCAGGATTCGGTGATCTCTCTCTCTCTCTCTCTCTCTCTCTTTTTTTTTAGAACAACTCAGTAAAATAAAATTCCGGTTTATTGTTGGACAATATTGTTTCACATATACATCAAACAGGCCAAAAAACCCCAGCAACTTCATAGACAAAAAAAGGAAAAAAAGAAACCTTTTATCTTTGGCCTTTTTAACCGTCTCATACAAACCAACTACTTATAGTACAGCTAAGTACATACACAAAAAAAGTTACTGGAATGTTCGGAATAAGATTGTTTTGTTGTTGTTGGTTTTGCTTTATTTACAAGGTTTTTTTTCTCCTTTGAGATTATACTGAACATGGTCACACCACAAGTAAAGCAGTAGGACAGAGGATGCTCCGAAGGCTGGTTTGGTCATCCGAGATCATTAAAAATGGCTGACCCCTAGCAATATGTACAAAAATATAAAATGTAATTAAAAAATACAAACAAATTTTCCTTTTTAAAGTACTTTTAAGAAAAAAAGCAGGGCCTTGGAAGTTTTGGTTCTTTTTTCCTCCCCTGTTGCAAATTCGCGTTGTGGTTTTGGCTGGGTGGTGGAGAGCGTGTCATCTGCGGGTGGCACTGCCCGCGGTGGGCGGGCGAGTGGGCCTATCTACTCGAAGGTGACCACGTTTAGATTCTGAGACGGGAAGTGGAGGGTGAATAGGTCACGGCGGCCTTTTCTTAAGTTTAACTTTTCCCTTTTTTGCTGTCTAGTCATCCTCTCCGGTCTTCTGCTTCTTGGTGTCCACATCATCGTCCTCGTCATCCTCAGCTGCCCGCTGACCCATAGCTGCCTCAGCCTCCTCGTCTTCATCTCCGTCCTCCTCTTCACCGTCGCCTTCTTCCTCCTCTTCCTCCTCCTCCCCGCCTTCTTCCTCGTCTTCGTCTACCTCATTCTCAGCCTCCTGTTCCCCGTTTTCCTCATTAGGTTCCCGTTAGCGGGGGCATCTCTTCTGCTCTCCTCCTCCTCCTCAACTTCCTTCTCCTTCAAGTCCTTGGTGGTGATCTCGGAGCTAGTGGCCACGGTTGCGTCTGACATAGTGGGGCACACCGGTGATCCGATGCAACGGATTAAAAAGAAAGTGAGAGTTCGGGGACCCTGGCGATAAAGCTGCGGGGGTCGGCAGCAGCAGAGGAGGCCCGCGGCCTGAGGAAGCCAGACCGGGAAACAATGCAAAGATGGCTTTTCAGAGCAGCCAGTGGGGGATCTCTCTCTTTTAACACTTTCTCTCACTTTCACTTTTTACACTTTCTCTCATCAAGGACAGTAGGTTTTGTGTAGAATTCTCTTCCCATTTTTGGTTTCTTTCTCTTTTGTTTTAGAAGAACATTTGGGATATAAGAGACTACGGTGCTGCCATTGTCCTGAACAACCCAGGAGTAGACTGATTTTCTTGGAGTGCTTTGAACCCCATGTCTCCCCTACCCCCCATCACTTGTCAGGGTCCCAGAACAACCCCTTCAGGTCCCTATCCTGGCAGAGCAGGATCATAATGTTGAGGTTTCTCTTCCTCTGTAATTACACTACTTTAGCCATTATGTCCAAAGCCAAGTCCTCTACTCACTCTGTCCTCTGGCTCCAAGAGGTGAGCACATACAATGCTACCTAGAGGACTTCTGGATTCACACTGAACCTGCAACTCCTCATGGATCCACTCATAGCCTTTCATGGTGTTCCCGCAAGGTGTTGATGCCCAGCAGTAGCGACCAGTACACAGTCCTCAGAGACCATGTCCTGACTCTCCCTCAAATGTCTAATGCCAAGGAATTCCCTCCTGTGTTTATGCCATCCCAGGTCAGGTCCAGAGAAAGCTCTCACAGTTGCAATCCTGTGACCCCACCTCAAAGCCGCACTCACCAAGGATGGTGGGTCATCCTTGCCAGACAGGAGTGATGATCAGGTTATAAATACACATTCTCTCTCCACCCTTTATCTCAAGGACAACTGGCAGCCTGAGATAGAATAAGAACTAGGACCTCTTCACTGTCCTTCTATTATGGGTTGGAACTAGAGAAGGATGCTGGCTTTAAAACTTCACGATTGTAACAGCCCCAGCGAGCCTCAGATGGGGTATGTGGGGGCCTCATGGAACAGAGTCCCGGGTCACCTGCACTAATAACACTTATTTCTTGATTTCCAGGTACAGAGTCTCCTACTTCCATTCTCATAGCTCTACTCCTGGTCCCCAAGGTGCTGCTGTCAGTCAGTGTCTCTGCTGTCTACATCCATAAGAAGTGGAAGGACTGACAATAAGTTGTGGGTGGGGTGGGGTGCCAAGGGCTCAAGGCCTCAACGAAAATGAAGACATTAAGAAGCTTCAATGGACTCTGTCCAAGCACCTCCCCTCCCAGGACATCTGACCACCCACAGCTCCTGTGACCCCCGTCTCACAGTCCTTGATGCTCCAGAGTTGGGTTTCACCCATGCACCTGAGCAGGGGCTCTGCTGCCTAACCCTGGGACCAACCCTGGACACCTCCCTTGATTGTTGGGATCAAGCCCGGTATAACACATCAGCCTATTTCTCATCTAGCCGTCTGGGTTTGGCTCTCAGGAGTTGCCTGTCTTTTGGATTCCTGCCTCCCCCAATACCTGGCCCTGTTGAGCTCTCCGTTGCCTCTTAATACAAGTGAACCTGCATCCCAGTTGTTAAGAGTAATAAGTGTTCACTTTTCAGTTTGTTGAAGTGGCCTTCTCCTCACACCAGAAAGAAGCTTTTCCTCCTCTACTCATGATGAGTGAACTAGTTCTTCTCTGCTCCTTCATCCTTCTCAGCTCTATGGCTCATGGTTTCAATGCTGTGGCAGTCCAAAGCTTTGGTTTCACCGTTGACTCTCTTTTATATCCTTTATCAAATTCTCCCTTTGAAATCCTTAATGTTCCATGGTAAGATGATAAATGTTTAACAACTGAATCTGAAAGGAGAAAAAAAAAAGTCCTGATTTGTAGATTTGTAGAGCTTACCAATTTCTGTAGTGTAAATGCTCCCAATACGGCCAGTTTCAAGCTACCAACAGCTTAACAATTAGATTGCAAAATTCCTGAAAAATGATCAGTCAGGTCTTATAGGCCAGTCCAATCCTGCCCCAGCACAACTCAGCTATGTGCATTATCCAATACACACTTCTCACCTCCACCACTGCTCCTGGTCCCAGCCAGCAGCATCTGTTCCTGGACCAGTGATGGAAGCTCCAACCAGATTCCCTGTTTTCAGCTCAGCAAATTTCCAAAAATATCACTCTTCATCTTCTTCTCCAACATGTCTGTCCTTCACTCTCTCTTTTCTTCCAGGTCTCTATTCAAGGTCATTTTATTAAAGGCACCTCCTGTAAATCACCTCACTAAAATGTCAGCTCCTCTTTCTCCCTCTGGAATTTAAATTTTCTTAACTGGATTAATCATTTTCCTTAGCATTCATTATCATTGTTATTCTCAAACATAGTCTTCCCTTTGCACACCATGCAGGATTGCATAAATGATGGTGGCCACTGGCCCCTGGAAAATGATCTCCATAATCAATGGGAAAATAATTTTGGTAACCTTCACAAGAAATTGTCAAAATATTAGACACTGTCATACTATTTGTTACCATTATTCTTCTTCTGCCATTTATACGTGTACCTTATATATATTTTTCAGACATTAATATTGCTAAACGAAACTTTTTGAAACTAAATCAAACTTTTGAAGTATTACACGGTTTTATTTTTTCTCCTAATTCAGTGTTTACATTCATTTACATCATTATGTTTAGGTGTGTTTCTATGTGCTGTGCCTGGGAAATTTCCCCCACCAGATAACTCAGCTCACTAATTTATTATTTCATTATGAGTAGTCAGCTAATCAACTTACCTGTATACCTTTAAAAATTAAGCTCTATGTTTTTATTTTCAAAGTCCCTGATTAGTTGTTTTCCTATGTATGTGTTCTTCTTTCATGACCGCCTATTCTTGTTTTATAACTACCTGTTATTGTTCTGTGTACACATTTAAACAATTTATTATTTTGTGTACTTAAAGAAGTCAAGTATATTTATTTAAAAGACCTTTTCATATAGCCCTTTTCCCATATTTTCTCAGATGCAATGTATTCATTGTTATTGTTCTTTATTGTTTTTAAGTTATTGTTCTTGAATTTGCTATAATCTCTTCTTGTATTGTTTCCAAAATTTTCAGTGATTCCTACCTGCACAGTCATCTTTCAATAGTGATGCCTTACACAATCATAGGTGACCCGGGTCCTCTGGAGCTGGAGCTGTCTAACTCTGCTATGGTGGCTGCTTATAATTTGGACTATCATTGTTTTCTGCTTTCTCTTGAAGATGCTTCTCCATTTCTATGAAAGGGAGAGTTAAAATTAAAGACTTAGGAATGGCAGCCTATGTTTTCATCCTAAAGGCTTGGTGACCTCAGTGAGCTCATTACTCTCTTGGTGCCACAGGTTTCCTCACCTTTAAAGTGAGGTTCATGATGGAGTTGCTTTGTGTGGTCATTGTGGAGATTTTTATTCTTTAATTTACCATCAGGTACATACATTCACAGAGAGTAACAGAAAGACAGAGAGAGAGAGAGAGAATGCAAGATAGCACTGTCTGTGGGTCATGGTCACACTGCAAACCCTTCTGCTCTATTTCTCAGCCTTCCAGGATTTGGGGGAAGCATGCATACATGCCCAGCATGTTTCTCAAGTCACTGGGTCTCAGACTTGACCTGCATGGTCTCACAGAAGGATCTAGCCATTTTAAACACCAAGTCACATCTGGCCCAGTTGGAGATTTAACGACTAAGCTCTCATACAGAGCTAGAAACAGTGTCTGGACCACAGTACACATTCAAAAAATGATAGTTGACACTATTCCTTCATATCACATACAGATTCATATCTTGTCTTGAAATGCATCTTAGATATTTATAATGTACTTTTTCAGTTCTCATTTTCTTGTCTGTGCATTTGCAGCTGAGGGGGAAGATTTTGCCATGTGCACATCTGCCCCCATTGCACAATGAATTTGAATGGAAATATGGTACCCATCACAATTCCACTTGACAGATACTCGTGAGAGAGGAGGGACCTGAAGCCTACCTGTGTCGTTATTTTCAAGTCATATCTGTGATGGGGGAGAGACCATTTCTCTTGACCAGAGCTATTTCTAAGACAGACTCCTTATAGGATACAAGAATGACTGCTTCCTGTACACAAAAACTTATAATAGCCACAATTTACTGGTTAGGTTAAATTTAAGTGAGATATTTTGCATGCAGTATGTTGTGTTATTCCAACTTCATCTCCACAGGGTGCATGTTCTAACTTCCTTTTATAGGCAATCAAACTGAGGTTCAGAGAAGTCAAGTGTATTGAAAGTCACACTACTGGATAATGTAGGTGGTGGAGTAGAACATGTCTTTCAGATTCACCTGCTGATAAGGACTTAAGGACATGGGTTTGATAAAGGAAAAAGAAATCCCAAAGGCACTTACTAGGACCAAGCAGGGGAATGGTGATGGAGAATTTTCAGGAAGAGTGGCGCTGGCTTCACATCTCAGTGTGATCCAGAGCTGGACTGTTAGGTTTGCATTTTCCCCTTCCCACATTCTGCCCTACCCAGCTCCTATCACCAACACTCAGAGGTGTGTAGTAAAGCACGTACACCCCAGGTAGCTGAACCTGACTCCAAGTTGTATCCAATGCAGCTGATACTGCCATGAGACAGCTAAGTCCTCTGTGGGAATGGCTGCCACCTCCATGGGTGGACAAGAAGCAGGATGCCGAAGATCCCAGAAGGAGCAACTCATCTCAGCATGGCAGGGCAGGTCCAGGGTCCCACATGAGTGGAGTCCCAGGAGGTCCAGGGAGCTGGAGGAAAACCAGTCATGAGCAACTGGCTCCAAGAGGTGGGGATCCCCCTGAGCAATATAGGAGTTTCCTCTTGCTCTGGCACCAGGAGTCTCAATACCAACCTAGTGGGTTGCAGGATTGTTACAGTCATTATCTCCTGTCATCTCCACTAAAACATTGCAGGGAAAGACTTATCTCCAGGTTAGAGATGACAAAGTTGAGCCTAGAAGGGTCTAGAAACTTGCTCAGCTCTTCAGCACAGCAGTGAGGTCAGGACACTCATCCTTCCTGTCTCCTCAGCTCTCATCTACACCCAATGGTGAACAGAGTAGGTGCAATCCCTGCAGTACCATGAGTGCTGAGATTGTCATCACTGTCCCTTCCCTTTCCCCACCATGTTTTCCCCCGTTATAACTCTAACTCTTCTCAATAATATACAATTTCCACCTGGCCCCACAAGACATATACTTATTTACCTAAATCTACTTCCTTTCCTAAAAAAAGTTAGGAAAGGAGTCTTCACTGGGTGTCTGTCCCGACCCACAGGACAGTCGAACAGGTTCCTGAGGAAAGGAGTGAGAGACAGGACTAGCTGCGCGGATATGACACAGTGTTACAACACAGAGACGACACAGTGTTACAACTCTTCAGGGCCATCCCTTTATTGTGGGCCGCGGATATGACACAGTATTTCAACACAGAGACAACACAGTGTTACGACTCTTAAGGGTCGTCTGTTTATTGTGGGCCAGGGATCGTGGTTATATACATGTTGGTGGGAAGTGATTGGTTGTTTTATATGTAAATGAAGGATTGTAAAAGGTGAGTTATGATTGGTTGCTTTTGTGGACCAATCATGAGCTTCCGGATATGCAAATCTGAGGGATTCTAAGCTCACCAATTGGTGAGTGCTATGGGAAGTGGCCAATCAGAGTATGGTTTTGAAGGTGAGGTTTTGAAGGAGAGCCAATCATGGCCCTTTGTCATTGTGTAATTGTTTGCTCTCTGAGAAAGCGAAACCTAAGGGCTTCCCAAGATGACAATAGTAAGAGACTCATGAAAATGGCCTCGGCAGACTCCTGGTGTGCAGGCTCCCACAGGTGTCCACACATACAAGTTCTCAGGTCCACAGTGGACTGCACTGGGGCTAAGTTTTGCCAGTCCTGTCTGCTAAGACTGGGAATGGGGAGTCATTTCGGGAGCAGACCTGGCTCCTCTCCAATGGCAGCAGGTCCTGGGAAATTCTCCTCCTGCCTTAAGGCTAGTTTAATGTTGAGGAGTTGGGGCACAGCCATGACCACAGGTCCTCTTTGGCCTGGGGCACCCCAGTGGGGAATTATCAAGATCACAAAATACAGAGAAAGGACCAGTGCAGTGAGCACAGACCATAGGCAGGGAGGAAGCAAAACTTCCGGCAGCCCTGTGGTATTGTGTGAACGGACCTTGAGTAACTCCTCCCCTTGGAGCTGTTTACTCTGCCTGCCTTCTGTTTCAAAATCTAGAAACAAGTTAGTGTCTCACACCATCACAGTCCCTTCCCCTTGTATCACGTGATGCAGAGCTTTCCTTCTCTCTGCGGAGTACAGTGTGGGCTCTCCCAGCACAGACTCCTGGATCAGACAGGCTCCTTAGGTCTTCAGGATGCCTGTCCCTGCCTCCCGGCCCCACCCTGCTCCTCCTTTCCTGTTGCTGCTGCTGCTGCTGGGACTCACAGGTGAGTTTCATCTAGGGACAGAGTCCCCTCTCCCTGTCCAGGAGTCACCCCTGACCCTGGACCATCAGGAGTTTCAGATAAACACAGGTGCTGCCAAGGACTGGGCACTTCCTGCGGGCATAAAATCAGGGACCCGAGTGTTTTTTCTGTGGATCCCTCACCTGCAGCTGGTACCGAAGGCATCAAATCAGTGGTGCTTCTACTAGCAATAGCATTTACTTTCATCTTGGCAATATTCCTGCTGATGAAGCCTTTTTTCAGAGAAGTCGCTGTTTAAAACCTTACAAGTTTGAAGTTCCAAAGGCAAGGTGACCCACCCAAGGGCACAGAGTGAGCTCAGAGACAACCTAACAGGGCTCTGGAACCAAGCCCAGTGCTGTCTGGTCACCACCCCCAGGATGTGGAGTCTGAAACAGTGCCCGCTTGAGTTGGGCTGGGTCAGTGCTTCCCGGGGCCGTCAGCCACCATCTTTCCTACCTGTGGCTCCTCACTCTGCCCTCTGTCTCCCCGACCTTCCCTGCTCCATGATGTCTTTTCTCCCATTGCTCTGAGGCCTCTTCTTAGAGAACTTCCACACCTTCTCCTAGTGGGTCCTGTACTGGGTGACCTGGGCTGCCATAACACAGCAGCGCAGACCAGGTGACTGAAACAGCAGGCATTTCGTTTCTCAGTTCTGGAGGCCCTAAATTCAAGGTCAAGGTGGGGATAAGTTGGTTCGTTCTGTGGCCTCTGTCCTTGGCCTGTAGATGTCCACCTTCTCCCTGTGTCTTCACATGATCTTTACTCTGTGTGTGTCTGTTTCCTAATCTTTTCTCCTTATAAGGGCTTTAGAATCATTGGATTAAGGCTCACTCTGACAACATCATTTAGCCATAGCTACCTGTTAAAAAACATTGTCTCCAAATACAGTCACCGGGGTTAAGATTTTGACAAGTGTATGTTGTGGGGACACTGAAACTTAACAGGTTCTCACAACCTCCCTGGTCCTCCAAACTTTGCACGGATATTCTACTTACCTTCTTACCCAGGGCAGACAGGACTGGACGGCCTTCCCTGGTGCAGCCCGAGACAGGCTGTGCTCACAGCTCCCACAAAGGCTGCCTGTCCTCATCTCCTTCTCCAGCTGTGGAGACGACCCCATGGTCTCAGGCCTGGGCACAGCAGCATCCCCTCACTGCCCTCCTCAACTTGGTCCTGCTGAGGTGCCACCCTATAGGTCGCAGTGGGCAGGGATCACATTGGTTACATTATCCACACTGCACCCAGATGACACCAGGACCAGTCACTGAGTGCTTCCACCGAGGCAGGGACTCATTTTAGTACTTTGTACATATTTGCTCATCTAATGCTCGCCACATCCCAGTGGGTAATGCCCTGTCCTTGGAAAGAACATTAGTAATTCATTGAGCTGTGGTTTGAGCTCAGATGTTGCAACTCCAGAGCTCCCAGGTTTAACCATTCGTCTTCTCAAACATCAAATGTCTGTGGACCTGGTTCTATCCCATGAAGTTTATGCAGATTCTGCCAATGGGTATGGAGAGAGCAGAGTTTGGGCATGAGAGTTTGTGGTGTTCTTTTTCTGAGTTCTTCTGTTTTCTGCCTATATGCAAATTACTTTTATTTTTTTCACCAAGTGAAAAACTTTGGTGTCCTAGGGAGGCACTGCATGGGCAATTCAACAGAATGAATTTGGCAACTTTTCCTCTCTTGATGTTGTGTGTTTACTTCCCCTTCTGCCTTCTGTCATGGGATGATGATCACCCCCCAAATATGATGCTACACCTTGGAGTTCCCAGACTCCAGAACCATGAACCAAACACATTTTTATGGTTTTAGATTACCTCACCTGTGGTATTTTTTTTATAGATGCATGGAATGGACGGACAAGTGTCCTATATTTTCCCCCCAGATTTAAAAACCAACTGAGTTGGCTCATCAAATGAGGAAGCAGTGGGAAAATCACCTTTTATTACACTTAACATTATTTTAATTCTACCAGAACCTGTTGTAACCTACATTGGATCATTTCAACTATCTTGACTTAGGATTTATGGTATTTATCAAGACAAATCATATATGTCTAAAACTTACTTTAATATTAATTTATTATTTATTACATTTCAGCATCTATGTCCAATATGGAACATTTTAGGGCAATGAGTACTACTACTGTGGGAAATTTAGACAAAGCTACAGTTAAAGTGAGGCAATCCTATTTTTCCTCTAGTTTATATTTAATTACCTTCTCAAGATTACAGGGCACAATGCTTCAATTAATAAGATTCTCAGGCACACCTATAATTAGATCCCTAAGATTGATTAGGTCCTTAAAGTTGTGTCAGTTTCTGTATTTTTGTAAATGTTAACATCATGGTGTTGAGGCACAAAAGCCAATCAGCACCTTTTTATTCTTATTATTGCAGAATGTTTACTATATATATTTAGCACAAAATTTTGGATTTCTAATTGGATCATGTCACAAAGCTTTTAATTATTTAGTTATATATATTATATACACATAAATAATATATATATGTGTGTGTGTGTGTGTGTGTGTATATGTATATATAATATACACACACACAAGTTATCTGTTGGGTTGTCTAGACAGTTATGACACATTTTTGCATAGGAAAATATGTCATGACTTCTGACAACCTAATATTTATCACTAATATATATTATAGCATTATTGATTAAATATATGTATACAATTTGTTCACATTTTTTCCTCTCTCTCTCCTCTGTTTTATTATTAAACCTGCAAGGAATCATGTTTGATAGCTCCAACATTTCTTCAGTACATTAGACACTATTGTGTGCCTAAGTGTTTGTTTGATTTCTTTTTATAACTTCTCTCTTTGTTGATGTTCTCATCCTGTCAATGCATTGTTCTCCTATTCGCTTTAATTCTTTGTCCACGTTTTTCTTTAGCTCAATGAGCATGTCAAGATGGTAGCTTTAAGGCCTAGTATGGCTGTGAGCCCAACATGTCCCTGAGGTCCTTATGAGAGACAGGCAGGAGATTCAGAGTTAGAGGAGGACATGTGACAATGAAGCAAGAGGTTATAGTAATGGAAGCATGAGAACCACAGAAAAGAATGTGGGCAGCCTCTAGAATCTGAAAAGGCAAACACCACAGCCTCTAGAAAACATGCACCTCTCCTTGTAGATTGCATACATTTAAGGTGTAGGACACTTTAACATTATATTCAAGGTGTACAACACAATGCTTTGAAATACATCTATAGAATGAAATGGTTATTACAGTCAGGTAAATTAACATATTCATTATTTCTCATGATTATACATCATGTGTGTGTGTCTGTGTGTGACAGAGAGAAAGAGAAGAGAGGAGAGTACTTAAAATGTACTCTAGTGGATCAGCAGATGGTGTAATGGTTATGTTGCTGGATTCTTCGTTGTTCACTGTGGTTCAAGTCCCAGATCCAGCAGCTTGAACTCATGCCGGAGCACATATGTGCATGCCCAAGAGCCCAAGAGGAGAAGGAATTGCGGAGTGGGCATTCCCCTGGGGAATGAGAATCACCTTGGGGGGTGATTTCTCGATTTTTATCTCTCTGTCTCTCTCTGTCTAGTAAGCACACATGATCTATACCAAAAATCTCTCTCTAAAATAATCTCTCTCTCAGGACCAGCAGTTAGTGTAATGGCTATGTCACTGGACTCCCATGTAGTCGACCGCGGTTCGCGTCCCGGACCCGGTGACTTAAAATTCACGCAGGGTGCGTGTGCGTGCGTGCCTAAGATCCCAAGAGGAGAATGGAGGAGAAGGGATTGCGGCGTGGCCATCTACCCTGGGGGGTGATTACTCACTTTCTATCTCTCTGTCTTTCTCTGTCTGTCTAGCGAGAGCACTCGCCCTATAGCAAAAACCTCTCCAAAAAAAAAAAAAAAAAAGAGAGAGACACAAATGTTTGATGAAGCATGACAGCCAACGAAGGCTCAGGCACTCAACACACACTCTATTAATTCATTCCACCTCTGTGTGTCTCAGTCTCCTAATTCTGTCTGACATTGCAAGCTCACGAGGATTAAATGAGATAATATATGCCGCTTCTGAGTTCAGGTCCTGCTGTGGTTGTGTTCATAAACACATGAGAAATTATTCAGGACCCACAAGGATGACAAATAATTGCTTCATGTTCCCTCCAGGAGCGGCAGGTGAGGAGCTGCAAGTCATTCAGCGTGACACGGCAGTGTTGGTCGCAGCTGGAGAGTCGGCCACTCTGCACTGCACCCTGACCTCCCTGCTCCCTGTGGGTTCCACCCAGTGGTTCAAGGGGGAGAGGCCAGACCGGCAGTTGATCTACAATTTCCGAGGAGGCCACTTCCCCCGGGTAACACCTGTGGTAGACCCCACAAAGAGAAACAACACGGACTTTTCCATCCGCATCAGCAACATCAACCCCGCAGACGCTGGCACATACTACTGTGTGAAGTTCAGGAAAGGGTCTGTAGGGGACGTGGAGTTTAAGTCTGGACGAGGCACTGAGCTGTCTGTGCGTGGTGAGTATGACAGGGGCCTCCTTTGTCCCCTCCTGTGTGACAATAGGTCAGTTACAGCCCTCCTTTATTTGAGTAACCTCTAAGAATCAGGGGGTGCTGGTCACTCATCTCCATGGTCTGATGTCACCCCTTCTATAACTAGCAGTGGAGGCCAGGAGAGGCCATGCTGGGTGCTCAGGGCCCAGGACAGGGAATGCCGGGGAATCTAGGCCCCCAGCCTCCCTGGCTCCGTAGCCCTGGCCTTTCCCATCTGACCCAGCCCTTTGGTTGCACAGATGGGGAGTTGACGGTTTGAGTCAACTTGCCCAGTCACCGGCCAGACCTCTCTGCTGCCCCCAGAGAGCGGGTCCCCTCATGGTGCCATGTCTTGTCTCTGAACGAGCTCTGAGAGCCGACTGGGTGCCAGCTCTGCTGTGGCTTCTGGGAACAGGAGGGGACAGTGAGGCCAAGTTCTGCTGCTCCACACTCACCTGCCCTTCCCTGCAAGGAGGAGGACTCAGCCTAGGAAGGGAGGATGGAGTATTTTTATTTCCTCTTCGCAAATATCTCACTGAGAAGAACCTTCTAAGAGACTCAGATTCCCAGTTTAATCTGACAGTCTTTCCCAGGAGGCGGGGGAGTGCTGTGGTCCCTCGCACAATTTAGTAATCGATTCCCACAACTCTGAGCATGGCTGGGTTATCTGCATGTCCCCCACTTCAGAAAAGGCGTTCCCATATGGGTGACTAACTAGGGGCTTCCTACTCAAGGCAGCAGAGATGCTCAGGTTGGCTTCTTGCCAAAGGCCCATGATTCCCTTTCTACTGTTTTTTTTATTTTTCTTTTTTAGAGAGATTTTTGCTATCGGGCGTGTATGCTCACAAGAGAGACAGAAAGTGAGAAATCACTTTTCAGGGGGAATTGCCATACCGCAATCCCTTCTCCTCCATTCTCCTCTCGGGACATACACACACGTATCCAGCGTGAGTTTTAAGCTGCCTCATCTGGAACTCAAACTTTTGTCTACGCAAGAGTCCAGAGATGTAACCATTACACCATCTGCTGATTCTGCTCTTTCTAACTTTTGGGATGTGGGGTGTCAGTGCACAGGGGACCTTTCGACACCTATAACCCAACCCCCATTTATAGACAGGTCGAGACCAAGAGACCACAAGAGCTGGGTGTGATTCACCAGGGTGCTCAGTCCTCCCTGCCAGGCCCTTGGCCCCAGTGTCATCCTGGATGAGGCAGGAGGGAGAGTGGGAGGGGTCAGGAGCTGCAGCAGCTGACACTGTACCTTCATGATGGCCTTTACCCGTCCTAACCAGTGCTGAAAGAGGGGCCATCTGTTGTCTATTTTCAGATGAACACACTGAAGCTCAAAGAGGGGACCTGACATGTGGGAGGGAGGGGAGTCAAGGCCTGGACCCCACCAGCCTGACCCACAGCCCCAGGCTCTGCAATGCCCATTGTGTTTGTCAAAATGTGGACTGAAGCTCCAGGCTTCTAAAATCTTACTGTTTAGTTCTACAGCAATTTTAAGGAGAAAGAAAAAAAAAAACAAACAAACAGAATTGAGGTGTTATGTAAGGCTGTGTGACCTTGGGTGGCCTAGTTCCCTCTCTTGAGCCTCAGTTTCCCTTTCTGGAGAAAGAGACCAATTGTTCAACCTCCCCACGATGCTACCAGGACACGGTGAGCCTTGTGAGAGAATAGCCCCCAGGAGGTGATGGGGTTGTCAGCTAAAAGCCAGGAGCCAGTCTTGGCTCTCCAAAGTTCTGTTTTCCCCTCTGGGAAATGGCAATCATGACCACTGTTTAGGGTTCTGGGAGGCCTGAGGGAACACGAACAAAGCCCTGTGGGGTGTTGGTTAGTACCAAGTGTCAGCTGTGACACAGGATAGCACAGGCCTGAGCCAGCTGCCTGGCCCACATCCCAGCTCTGCCACCTCCCATACCTGGGACTGCAGACAGGGAGGGCACTTCACACAGTAGCCTGGGGTCCTGCCCTGTTGATGATGACCTGTCTCATGGGACTGGGCAGGGACTGGGCCGTTACATCTTCTAACGTGCTTAGGGCAATGCCTGGCACATGGTAAATGTTCAATAAATGTGAGCTTTGTCACACCGAAGTCATGGAACATGTCACCTTTCCTCCCCGAACATAGGTATAAATAGGGTTAAGATGAGATCAGAGGCTTCAACTTTGATTCTTAAATCCCTTGGAAATCTTTGAAAACATTATCACCTCAGGCTGCATCCTTGAAATTTTGAGTTAACTATCTGACATGGGCCTGGGCACCAGGCGTTTTTATTTACTCTGGAAGATTCTGACATACAGCCAGGGCTGAGAATCCCTGAGCTAGATGTTCCCAGGGCTCAGAGGAAAAGCTGCATTTTTCCTTTTGAAAAAGGTGGTTCCCACAGTGGAGGTTCTAGTGGTCTTGCAAGGACACCTTCACAGAGCAGGAGCAGGCCTCAGGACTTGAGTGCAGTAAACTTAAAAAAAAAAAAAAAAAAAAAAAAAAAAATTGCCAGAAGGTACACGTACTTGTCAGGGAGAAACAGAAAGAGAAAAAGGAAAAGAAAAGATACCCCGCAATGAGGCATGATCATGCTGCAATCCCTTCTCCACTTCTCCATCCTGTTGGGAACCCAGGCACACACAGCACATGCCCAGCATGTTTGCAAGCCACCAGGGGCCAGGACTTGAACCATGGGGTCAGCGATGTGTGATATGCTTCCCTTGACCATTAAGCTATGGGGCCAGCCATGAGCATTTGCAACCTCTGCTACCTGGGGACACTTATAGAATGCATGGAGCAACAGTTAGCAATTTGGGGCCAGCTTTTAGGTTCTGTCCACAGGAAGGAACCACCTCATTCTCTGATTCACCCATGTCTGCACGGGAAGGACCCAGGAAGGGCTCTGCCTCATAGTGGACTTTTGTCTGTGCCTCTCGTAATTGATAAACAGTGAAGAAGTTAACTTCTTGGATTTCTCAGTATTTGGTGATCTTTCTTTTGAACCCAAAACTTACTCGACAAAACGAGTTCAAACTAAAAACACATCCCTTTCTTTCAAATTCAGAAATTGGCACGCATTAGATGCTACTACGATATTTGTGGAAAGAACACAAAATAAGAAGGAAATTCATCAACACCTGAGGGAACACTCAGGAAATAAGTGAAGTCTGGCTTCAAGAGAGATCCATGTTTGTCCATGTTTGTGAAGTGTCTTCTGTGTTTTCTCCAAAGCAAAATGTTTCCATTCGTTTCTTGTCAACTTCACTGCGACCCTAGGAAGAAGTGATGCCTGCTGTCCATTTTACAGATCAGGGTCTCAGCCACACCTCTGTGGGCTGCCCAGCCCGAGTCCAGGTTGGTGGCAGTGTCCGGTGCCACCAGCTTCCCTGTATTCAGTTTGAGAAACACTCTCCAAGGCAGGAAAGGTCTCCAGGAACACGAGCCAGGAACAGTTACTACAGAGAGCGAGACCCTTTGGTGCTTAGTTCTTGTACAGAGACTGGGGGAGTTCCCTGGAGCAGAGAAGGACTTTGGACTCAGGCCTGGAGTGGCACCCGGGCTTGTCCCTTTCCAACTATCTGCCCCTATGCAGGTCTGCTCACCTCAGGAGCTCTGTACAGTGACAAGGAGGACTTCGTCTCCCCCACCTACACATTAGAAGGATTCCTGAATAATATACAGGAAGGACTTAGCAGTGTCGCCCTGCTGTTCGTGAAGGTCATGGCAGTCACGGCCCTTGTTCATGAATGCTCCTTTGTAGCCAAGCCCTCTGTCCCTGTGGTATCGGGCCCTACGGTGAGGACCACTCCTGCGCACACGGCAAGCTTCACCTGTGAGTCCCACGACTTCTCTCCCCGCGACATCTCCCTGCGATGGTACAAAAACGGGAATGAGCTCTCAGACTTCCAGACCACCCTGGACCCCGCAGGAGAAAGCGTCTCCTACAACGTCTCCAGCACCGCCAGTGTGGTGCTGGCCCCCGAGGACGTGCGCTCTCAGATCATCTGCGAGGTGGCCCATGTCACCCTGCAGGGGGGCCCGCCTCTCCGTGGGACCGCCAACTTGTTTGAGACCATCCGAGGTAGATGACACTCAACCCAGCCCCAGCCCACCCTGGCGGCCATCCTGCTAACCCCTGGCTTTTACTCCAGGGCTGAATAGCCTGGAATCTCCTTCCTACAGCCCTGCTGCCCGCCATGCCCCTAAATGTGCCACTGTTATCCTCATTTCCATCCCATGGGCCAAGACCCTTGCTAGCAGCTTCCTTTATTTTACCAGTAAGACCTGCAGTTAGAGAGCACTACTTGTGCTCAGTTTCGTTTGTTTTATTGCAGTTCTTATGTTCCACCTGCATGCCAGGGAGTGTGCCCATTGACTTCACTCAGTATTACCCTAATAGGAGCTAGCAGACCTTGAGCACCTACTGTGTGGTGGGCATCGTGCTCAGTGATCTTATTCACAATCAAGGAGTCCCCTCAGGGTCTGAGCACCAGCCACATGCCTGGCCCTGTCTTGCGTGGCGCCCTGGCTGTGGTGGTGGGAGCCGAGTTATGGAGCCCCTTCCCTGTGGTGCGTCTGTGCCGTGAGGTCAGAGCTCTGTCCTGTGCCGTTTCAGTTCCGCCCACCATGGAGGTCACCCAGCACCCCATGATGGCGGCAGGGAACCAGGTGAATGTTACCTGCCGTGTGGAGAAGTTCTACCCCCGGAGCCTACAGCTGACCTGGCTGGAGAATGGAAATGTGTTCAGAACAGAAACAGCCTCGACCCTCACAGAGAACAAGGATGGGACCTATGACCTGACCAGCTGGCTCCCGGTGAACTCGTCTGCCCACAGGGAGGGTGTGGAGCTCACCTGCCAGGTGGAGCATGACGGGCAGCCTGCGGTCAGCAGAAGCCATACGCTGAAGGTCTGTGCCCACAAGGGCACACACACTTCCCCAGGTGAGGGCTCTCTCCAGTTGACCAGGCTCATTTTAATATTTATCTTTTCCTTGTAAAATATGTCTTTATTCATGATACAGTCTATCCATGTATCTTAATTTGTAAAACTGAGGTGCACGCCCTCAACAGGGTCTGGACATGCAGAGATCCCCTTCCTCCTGTCCCTCAGCCCATCGACTCTTGGACAATTGCACATCCCAGAGTGTTGCTAGCAACCAGGCTAAGGATTAGAACTCTTGTTACCATGTGAGACCCAATGTCTCTTGATAGTGAATTATTGCTATGCCATGGAGTCAGTCCAAAATTTATCTTCATTTTTTGTTAAAAGTAATGTTTCATACTAATGATAATACTTATTATAGTCAATGTTATTATAGAAAAACCTAGGAGTCTATAAATATTAAGTGGAAAAAATATTGACCATGTGCGAATTTCAATTGCTGCTCAACCACCCTATGAGCTTGCAGGTTTACAGGAAAAGAAACCAAAACTCTGAGCATGGAGGGTGTGGTTGAAGACTTCCTGTGGACCAGGTGATGGATCTAAACCGAAGAAGGTCAGCCTGAGGTCCCTGAGGATAGCATCACCACCAGTCTTCAGGCTAATTTGTGCTCACAAATGTTCCTCCTCTACTGGGCATTGCCTCAAAGACCTTCAGTTGGCCAGAATCCACCTTTCTATGACCAAAATATGAATGATTTTCTCCTCAAATACAACCAGGAGAGGGTCTCTACTCTGGAAGACATCTCAAGGGTCTAGGTTTCTCCCAGCGTAGAACTACTGTGACGGCCTCATCTGCTGTGTCATGCTGGGTTACTGATGTGTCCCTGTCCCTGCCTGCTTCCTGAGTAAAGACAAGCCATGTTAGTGGCTTCACATGGCTTCAACAATCCAAACTGATCACCTTACAGTTCTCCAGGCCTAGAGTCTAAAATGAGTGGGTAGGACTGTGTTCCTTCTGGAGTCTCCTATGGCGACCCAGTTCCTTGCCTTTGCTAGCTTCTAAACACCATTGACCTTCCTTGGAGAATGGCCCCAAATCCTCTGACTTCGGCTTCCCTACTCATGTCTCTTTTGATTCTCAGTCTCTTGTCACCCTCTTTCACTTGCAAGGACCCCTGTGATTACCTTGAACCCTCCTGGACACACCTCCAAAACCTCCCCATCTTAAAGCCTTAGGCACATGTGCCAGGTCTTCGTTAACATGGAGGGTGACATATTCACAGATTCTGTACGAACCTTCGACATCAGACATACTTCCAAATGCCCTAGAGGATCAGAGCTCTCATCTGCACCACACTTTCCAGTATTTTCAAGTACAGGATGGATTTCATATTTCTGGTGGCATCTCCAATAACCCTCAGGCTCTAAGCTAGCTGCCCTGCTGTGTGTCTCCTGTGTGGCGGTGGGTGGCAGCCGGGGGACACACTGTGCACCAGGATCTGGTGATCTCTCTCTTTTAACACTTTCTCTCACTTTCACTTTTTACACTTTCTCTCATCAAGGACAGTAGGTTTTGTGTAGAATTCTCTTCCCATTTTTGGTTTCTTTCTCTTTTATTTTAGAAGAACATTTGGGATATAAGAGACTATGGTGCTGCCATTGTCCTCAGCAACCCAGGAGTAGACTGATTTTCATGGAGTGCTTTGACCCCCATGTCTCCCCTGCCCCCCATCACTTGTCAGGGTCCCAGCACAACCCCTTCAGGTCCCTATCCTGGCAGAGCAGGACCATGATGTTGAGGTTTCTCTTCCTCTGTAATTACACTACTTTAGCCATTATGCCGAAAGTCAGGTCCTCTACTCACTCTGTCCTCTGGCTCCAGGAGGTGAGCACATATGATGCTGCCAAGAGGACTTCTGGGTTCACACTGAACCTGCAACTCTTCATGGATCCACTCGTAGTCTTTCGTGGTGTTCCCACAAGGTGTTGATGCCCAGGAGCAACAGTCCTCAGAGACCATGTCCTGACTCTCCCTCAAATGTCTGCTGCCACAGAATTCCTTCCTGTGTTTATGCCATCCCAGGTCAGGTCCAGGGAAAGCTCTCACAATTGCACTCCTGTGACCCCAGTCTCACAGCCCCACTCACCAGGTATGGTGGGTCATCCTTGCCAGACAGGCGTGATAATCAGGTTATAAATATATATTCTCTCTCCACCCTTTATCTTAAGGAAAACTGGCAGCCTGAGATAGAATAAGAATTAGGACCTCTTCACTGTCCTTCTATTATGGGTTGGAACTAGAGAAGGATGCTGGCTTTAAAACTTCACGATTGTAACAGCCCCAGCGAGCCTCAGATGGGGTATGTGGAGGCCTCATGGAACAGAGTCCCGGGTCACCTGCACTAATAACACTTATCTTTTTATTTCCAGGTACAGAGTCTCCTACTTTTATTCTCATAGTTGTACTCCTGGTCCCCAAGGTGCTGCTGGCAGTCAGTGTCTCTGCTGTCTACATCCATAAGAAGTGGAAGGACTGACAATAAGTTGTGGGTGGGGTTGGCGTGCCAAGGGCTCAAGTCATTAAGAAGCTTCAATGGACTCTGTCCAAGCACCTCCCCTCCCAGGACATCTGACCACCCACAGCTCTTGTGACCCCCATCTCACAGTCTTTGATGCTCCAGAGTTGGGTTTCACCCGTACACCTGAGCAGGGGCTCTGCTGCCTAACCCTGGGACCACCCTAGGACACCTCCCTTGATTGTTGGGATCAAGCCCGGTATAACACATCAGCCTATTTCTCATCCAGCCATCTGGGTTTGGCTCTCAGGAGTTGCCTGTCTTTTGGATTCCTGCCTCCCCCAATACCTGGCCCTGTTGAGCTCTCCGTTGCCTCTTAATACAAGTGAACCTGCATCCCAGTTGTTAAGAATAATAAGTGTTCACTTTTCAGTTTGTTGAAGTGGCCTTCTCCTCACACCAGAAAGAAGCTTCTTCTCCTGTACTCATGATGAGTGAACTAGTTCTTCTCTGCTCCTTCATCCTTCCCAGCTCTATGGCTCATGGTTTCAATGCTGTGGCAGTCCAAAGCTTTGGTTTCACCCTCGACTCTCTTTTATACACTTTATCAAATTCTCCCTTTGAAATCCTTAATGTTCCATGGTAAGATGATAAATGTTTAACAACTGATTCTGAAAGGAGAAAAAAGAAAGTCCTGATTTGTAGATTTGTAGAGCTTACCAATTTCTGTAGTGTAAATGCTCCCAATACGGCCAGTTTCAAGCTACCAACAGCTTAACAATTAGATTGCAAAATTCCTGAAAAATGATCAGTCAGGTCTTATAGGCCAGTCCCATCCTGCCCCAGCACAACTCAGCTATGTGCATTATCCAATACACACTTCTCACCTCCACCACTGCTCCTGGTCCCAGCCAGCAGCATCTATTCCTGGACCAGTGATGGAAGCTCCAACCAGATTCCCTGTTTTCAGCTCAGCAAATTTCCAAAAATATCACTCTTCATCTTCTTCTCCAACATGTCTGTCCTTCACTCTCTCTTTTCTTCCAGTTCTCTATTCAAGGTCATTTTATTAAAGGCACCTCCTGTAAATCACCTCACTAAAATGTCAGCTCCTCTTTTCCCCCTGGAATTTAAATTTTCTTAACTGGATTAATCTTTTTCCTTAGCATTTATTATCATTGGTATTCTCAAACACAGTCTTCCCTTTGCACACTCTGCAGGATTGCATAGGTGATGGTGGCCACTGGCCCCTGGAAAATGATCTCCATAATCAGTGGGAAAATAATTTTGGTAACCTTCACAAGAAATTGTCAAAATATTAGACACTGTCATACTATTTGTTACCATTATTCTTCTTCTGCCATTTATACGTGTACCTTATATATTTTTTTCCGACATTAATGTTGCTAAACAAAACTTTCTGAAGGTAAATCAAACTTTTGAAGTATTACACGGTTTTATTTTTTCTCCTAATTCAGTGTTTATATTCATTTACATCATTATGTTTAGGTGTGTTTCTATGTGCTGTGCCTGGGAAATTTCCCCCACCAGATAACTCAGCTCACTAATTTATTATTTCATTATGAGTAGTCAGCTAATCAACTTACCTGTATACCTTTAAAAATTAAGCTCTATGTTTTTATTTTCAAAGTCCCTGATTAGTTGTTTTCCTATGTATGTGTTCTTCTTTCATGATTGCCTATTCTTGTTTTATAACTACCTGTTATTGTTCTGTGTACACATTTAAACAATTTATTATTTTGTGTACTTAAAGAAGTCAAGTATATTTATTTAAAAGACCTTTTCATATAGCCCTTTTCCCATATTTTCTCAGATGCAATGTATTCATTGTTATTGTTCTTTATTGTTTTTAAGTTATTGTTCTTGAATTTGCTATAATCTCTTCTTGTATTGTTTCCAAAATTTTCAGTGATTCCTACCTGCACAGTCATCTTTCAATAGTGATGCCTTACACAATCATAGGTGACCTGGGTCCTCTGGAGCTGGAGCTGTCTAACTCTGCTATGGTGGCTGCTTATGATTTGCTCTATCATTGTTTTCTGCTTTCTCTTGAAGATGCTTCTCCATTTCTATGAAAGGGAGAGTTAAAATTAAAGACTTAGGAATGGTGGCCTATGTTTTCATCCTAAAGGCTTGGTGACCTCAGTGAACTCGTTACTCTCTTGGTGCCACAGGTTTCCTCACCTTTAAAGTGAGGTTCATGATGGAGTTGCTTTGTGTGGTCAGTGTGGAGATTTTTATTCTTTAATTTACCATCAGGTACATACATTCACAGAGAGTAACAGAAAGACAGAGAGAGAGAGAGAGAGAATGCAAGATAGCACTGTCTGTGGGTCATGGTCACACTGCAAACCCTTCTGCTCTATTTCTCACCCTTCCAGGATTTGGGGGAAGCATGCATACATGCCCAGCATGTTTCTCAAGCCACTGGGTCTCAGACTTGACCTGCATGGTCTCACAGTGGGATCTAGCCATCTTAAACACCAAGCCACAGCTGGCCCAGTTGGAGATTTAACTACTAAGCTCTCATACAATGCTAGAAAAAGTGCCTGGACAACAGTACACATTTAAAAAATGATAGTTGACACTATTCCTTCATATCACATACAGATTCATGTCTCATCTTAAAATGCATCTTAAATATTTATAATGTACTTTTTCAGTTTTCATTTTCTTGTCTGTGCATTTGCAGCTGAGGGGGAAGATTTTGCCATGTGCACATCTGCCCCCATTGCACAATGAATTTGAATGGAAATATGGTACCCATCACAATTCCACTTGACAGATACTCGTGAGAGAGGAGGGACCTAAAGCCTACCTGTGTCATTATTTTCAAGTCATCTCTGTGATGGGGGAGAGACCATTTCTCTTGACCAGAGCTATTTCTAAGACAGACTCCTTATAGGATACAAGAATGACTGCTTCCTGTACACAAAAACTTATGATAGCCACAATTTACTGGTTAGGTTAAATATAAGTAAGGTATTTTGCATGCAGTATGTTGTGTTATTCCAACCACATCTCCACAGGGTGCATGTTCTAACTTCCCTCTATAGGCAGTCAAACTGAGGCTCAGAGAAGTCAAGTGTTGTATTGAAAGTCACACTACTGGATAATGTAGGTGGTGGAGTAGAACATGTCTTTCAGATTCTCCTGCTGATAAGGACTTAACGACATGGGTTTGATAAAGGAAAAAGAAATCCCAAAGGCACTTACTAGGACCAAGCAGGGGAATGGTGATGGAGAATTTTCAGGAGAGTGGCGTTGGCTTCACATCTCAGTGTGATCCAGAGCTGGACTGTTAGGTCTGCATTTTCCCCTTCCCACATTCTGCCCTACCCAGCTCCTGTCACCAACACTCAGAGGTGTGTAGAAAAGCACGTACACCCCAGGTAGCTGAACCTGACTCCAAGTTGTATCCAATGCAGCTGATACTGCCATGAGACAACTAAGTCCTCTGTGGGAATGGCTGCCACCTCCATGGGTGGACAGGAAGCAGGATGCCGAAGATCCCAGAAGGAGCGACTCATCTCAGCATGGCAGGGCAGGTCCAGGGTCCCACATGAGTGGAATCCCCAGAGGTCCAGGGAGCTGGAGAAAAGCCAGTCATGAGCAACTGGCTCCAAGAAGTGGGGATCCCCCTGAGCAACATTGGAGTTTCCTCTTGCTCTGGAACCAGGAGTCTCAATAACAACCTAGTGGGTTGCAGGATTGTTACAGTCATTATCTCCTGTCATCTCCACTAAAACATTGCAGGGAAAGACTTATCTCCAGGTTAGAGATGACAAAGTTGAGCCTAGAAGCATCTAGAAACTTGCTCAGCTCTTCAGCACACAATGAGGTCAGGGCACTCATCCCTCCTGTCTCCTCAGCTCTCATCTACACCCAATGGTGAACGGAGTAGGTGCAATTCTTGCAGTACCATGAGTGCTGAGATTATCATCACTGTCCCTTCCCTTTCCCCAGGAACCTGCCCACCATGTTTTCCCCCAATATAACTCTAACTCTTCTCAATAATATACAATTTCCACCTGGCCCCAAAAGACATATACTTATTTACCTAAATCTACTTCCTTTCCTAAAAAAAGTTAGGAAAGGAGTCTTCACTGGGTGTCTGTCCCAACCCACGGGACAGTCGAACAGGTTTCCTGAGGGAAGGAGTGAGAGACGGGTCGAGCTGTGCAGATATGACGCAGTGTTACAACACAGAGACGACACGGTGTTACAACTCTTCAGGGTCGTCCGTTTATTGTGGGCCAGGGATCGTGGTTATATACATGTTGGTGGGCAGTGATTGGTTGTTTTATATGTAAATGAAGGATTGTATAAGGTGGGTTATGATTGGTTGCTTTTGTGGACCAATCATGAGTTTCCAGATATGCAAATCTGAGGGATTCTAAGCTCACCAATCTGTGAGTGGTATGGGAAGTGGCCAATTAGAGTATGGTTTTGAAGGTGAGGTTTTGAAGGGGAGCCAATCATGGCCTTTGTCATTGTGTAATTGTTTGCTCTCTGAGAAAACGAAACCTAAGGGCTTCCTAAGATGGCAATAGTAAGAGACTCATAAAAATGGCCTCGGCAGACTCGCTGGTGCGCAGCCTCCCACAGGTGTCCACACATACAAGTTCTTAGGTCCACAGTGCACTGCACTGGGGCTAAGTTTTGCCAGTCCTGTCTGCTAAGAGTGGGAATGAGGAGTTATTTCGGGAGCAGACCTGGCTGCTCTCCAATGGCAGCAGGTCCTGGGAAATTCTCCTCCTGCCTTAAGGCTAGTTTAATGTTGAGGAGTTGGGGCACAGCCATCACCACAGGTCCTCTTTGGCCTGGGGCACCCTAGTAGGGAATTATCAAGATCATAAAATACAGAGAAAGGACCAGTGCAGTGAGCACGGACCACAGGCAGGGAGGAAGCATAACTTCCGGCAGGCCTGTGGTATTGTGTGAACGGACCATGAGTAACTCCTCCCCTTGGAGCTGCTTACTCTCCCTGGCTTCTGTTTCAAAATCTAGAAACAAGTTACTGTCCCACACCATCACAGCCTCTTCCTCTTATATCACGTGATGCAGAGCTTTCCTTCTCTCTGCGGAGTACAGTGTGGCCTCTCCCAGCACAGACTCCTGGATCAGACAGGCTCCTTAGGTCTTCAGGATGCCTGTCCCTGCCTCCCGGCCCCACCCTGCTCCTCCTTTCCTGTTGCTGATGCTACTGCTGGGATGCACAGGTGAGTTTCATCTAGGGACAGAGACCCCTCTCCCTGTCCCAAGAGTCACCCCTGACCCTGGACCATCAGGAGTTTCAGATAAACACAGGTGCTGCCAAGGACTGGGCACTTCCTGAGAGCATAAAATCAGAGATCCGAGTGATTTTTCTGTGGATCCCGCACCTGCAGCTGGTACTGAAGGCATCAAATCAGTGATGTTTCTACTAGCAATAGCATTTACTTTCCTCTTGGCAATATGATGAGGCCCTTTCTCAGAGAAGTGGCTGCTTAAACCTTATAAGTTTGAAGTTCCAAAGGCAAGGTGACCCACCCAAGGGCACAGAGTGAGCTCAGAGACACCCTAACAGGGCTCTGGAACCAAGCCCAGTGCTGTCTGGTCACCTCCCCAAAGATGTGGAGTCTTAAATGGTGCCTGCTTGAGTTGGGCTGGGTCAGTGCTTCCTGGGGCTGTCAGCCACCATCTTTCCTACCTGTGGCTCCTCACTCTGCCCTCTGTCTCCCCGACCTTCCCTGCTCCGTGATGTCTTTTCTCCCATTGCTCTGAGGCCTCTTCTTAGAGAACTTCCACACCTTCTGCCAGTGGGTCCTATAATGGGAGGCCTAGGCTGCCATAACACAGCAGCACAGACCAGGCGGCAGAAACAGCAGGCATTACGTTTCTCAGTTCTGAAGGCTCAAAATCCAAGGTCAAGGTGGGGACAAGTTGGTTCGTTCTGTTGCCTCTGCCCTTGGCCTGTAGATGTCCACTTTCTCCTTGCATCTTCATATGATCTTTACTCTGTGTGTATCTGTTTCCTAATCTTTTCTCCTTATAAGGGCTTCAGAATCATTGGATTAAGGCCACTCTGACAACATCATTTAGCCATAGTTACCTCTTAAAAAACATTGTCTCCAAATACAGTCACCGGGGTTAAGGTTTTGACAAGTGTATGTTGTGGGGACACCGAGCAGCCCTTAACAGGTTCTCACAACCTCCCTGGTCCTCTCGACTTTGCACGGATATTCTACTTACCTTCTTACCCAGGGCAGACAGGACTGGACGGCCTTCCCTGGTGCAGCCCAAGACAGGCTGTGCTCACAGCTCCCACAAAGGCTGCCTGTCCTCATCTCCTTCTCCAGCTGTGGAGATGGCCCCATGGTCTCAGGCCTGGGCACAGCAGCATCCCCTCCCTGCCCCCCCAACTTGGTCCTGCTGAGGTGCCACCCTATAGGTCGCAGTGGACAGGGATCACATTGGTTACATTATCCACACTGCACCCAGATGACACCAGGACCAGTCACTGAGTGCTTCTACCTAGGCGGGGACTCATCTTAGCACTTTGTACATATTAGTTTATCTAATGCTCACCACTTCCCGGCGGGACTACTACTGCTATTATTCCTCATTGGAGTATGGGGAAACTGAGGCAGAGAGAGGAACTTCTCTAGTGCCACCTAAGTCAGTCACTGGGGTAGATGGGATTCAATCCATTCTGACCAGCTCCAAACTTTGTTCTTTTACCCATGCTATGCAACTCAACTCTCAGTGGAGGTTAATTTCAGGAAAATTAGAAAATGCAGAAAAACAAACAAAAGAACAGTTATTCCCATTCCCAAACTCAGAGATAACCAGAGCTTCAATCTGGTGGTGTGTTTCCATATTTTCCTGATTTCTGTAAAATGCCTTTTATACACACAGCCACATTTGTTACTGAGCTTTTAATGTGTATTATAATCTCATTTATGCCTCAACAACCTTGTCAGCTGGCATGATAGGACACGCTACTTTAAGATATATTTGTAATGAAACACGTGTGTGTGTGTAGATCTGAGTGTGTACTGGCATAGCATGTACACACACATATGAAATACACACCCGGTTCTTTAAAATGTTTACATTTAATCACTGTACATCTTTATAGTGCACTCCATGGTTTTTCCCAGCATGAATACAGTGTATGGGATTTTAAGAAAGGTTTTCTTAGTATTTCCTTCATATCAGTTTTCTGTCTCCATGAAGTAAGCATTCAATACATGTTTAGTTTTCCCTGTCTCCCAGCCACCATCTTTTCTTTTCCACTTCTCTCATCTTATCCCTCTCCCTGCTCCAATCTCTTCACATAAGCACACCCACTCTCAGTAAAAAGAGTTTCCTCTCCCAGCAGACCTCCCATGCACTGTGATCTTGGAATTCTCTCTCCTATGCAGAACAGGGATGAAGAGGAAAGACAGGGATAACAGATACAGCGACTCCTGCCTATACTATCTATATCTAGAATTGTATTCTGATCCATATCTATATCCATATGCACGTCGTTTTTTTTAAATAAATCATTCTACTAATATATATATATATATTATATATATATATCAGATATATATATATATATATATAATATATATATATATATATATTTGAGAGGTTTTTGCTATAGGGCATGTGCATTCGCCAGAAAGACAGAGAGAGAGACAGAGAAACAGAAATCGAGAAATCACCCCCCAGGGGCGATGGCCATGCTGCAATCCCTTCTCCTCCATTCTCCTCTCAGGATCTTGGTCATGTATGCACATGCGCCCCGGGTGAGTTTAAGCTACCAGGTCTGGGACTTGAACCGCGGTCGACTACATGGGAGTCCAGCGACATAGCCATTATGTCAATTGCTGGTCCCCATATCCACATCTTTGTCTTTTAATGTCTGCTGAGAGCTCCAAGCCTCGGGCATTGTACTGAGCAATGGGTTTTCAATTTCTTGAACACTCACTATGTGCCAGGCCAGCTGGAAATGCCTCACAGCTGTTATACCAGACGATCATTGTATCCAAAGTGGACTCATGTCACTCCCACCTTACAGAGAAGGAAACAATCACAGGAGCCCCAAGCCCCTCATTAGTAACTGGTTGCTGTTGTTTGAGGTCAGACATTGCAACTCCCGAGTTCCCAGGTTTAACCATTCCTATCTTCAAACATCACATGTCTGCACACTGGTTCTATCCCATGGGGTTTGTGCAGATTCTGCCAATGGGTGTGGGGATAATAGGGTATGGGGAAGAGAGTTTGTGGCTTTCTTTTCCTGAGTTCTTCTGCTTTCTGCCTATATGCAAATTACTTTTATTTTATTATTTTTTTTACCAGTCATTTCCTTGGGTAATTTAGTTTCTGGCTTTTTCTGTAGGAATGATTCCCTTAAAATAGACTTCAGCATCCTAGGGAGGCATTCCATGGGCAATTCAACAGGATGAGCTTGGCCACTTTTCATTGTTTGATGTATGTGTTTACTTCCTCTTCTGCCATGGGCTGAGAATCACTCCCAAATTTGGTGCCACGCCTGGGAGTTCCCAGTCTCCAGAACCATGAGCCGAGCACACTTTTATGGTTTATAGATTACCTCGTCTGTGGTATTCTTTCACAGCTGCATGGAATGGCCAGACAAGTGTCCTATATTTCCCCCCAGATTTAAGAACTAACTGAATTGGGCCATCAAATGAGGAAGTGGTGGGATCATCACCTCTTTGTTTATTACATTTAACATTATTTTAATTGTACAAGGCCCTGTTGTAACCTACATTGGATCATTTTAACTATCTCAAGTTAGAATTTATGGCATTTGTTTATCAAGACATGTTGTATATTTCTAAAGCTTACTTTAATATTTACTTATTATTTATTACATTTCATCATCTATGAAACATTTTAGGGCAATAAATGCTATCACTGCGGGAAATTCAGAGAAAGCTACAGTTAAAGTGAGGCAACCCTATTTTTCCTCTAGTTTACATTAAGTTACCTTCTCAAGATTACGAGGCACAGGGCTTTGATATAGTAAGATTCTCAGGCACATCTATAATTAGATCCCCAGGATTGACTAGGTCCTGGGAGTTGTGTCAGTTTGTGTGTTTTTGTAAATGTTAAAGTTATGGTATTGAGGCACAGAAGCCAATCAGCATCCTTTTTAATACTTTTTGTTGTAAAATGTTTACTATGTATATTTAGCACAAATTTTGGGTTTCTAATTGAATCATGTTATAAAACTTTTAATTATTTAGTTTTATATACACACACACACACACACACACCTCACACACACATTATCTATTAGGTTGTCTGGAAAGTCATGATACATTTTTTGCATAGGAAAAAATATAGGGACCAGTGGATGGCATAATGGTTATATCGCTGGACTCCCATGTAGTCAATCACGGTTCGAGTCCTGGACCTTGGTCAAGTCCTACTTAGAACTGATGGCTTAAAACTCATGCTGGGCTCATGTGCATGTTGCCCAACATCCCAAAAAGAGACTGGAGGAGAGGGGATTACAACATGGCCATCCCCCCAGGGGCGTGATTTCTTGCCTTCTGTCTCTTTTCTGTCTGTCCAGCGATAACACCCTTCCTATAGCAAAAATATCTCTCTTAAAATATATATATATATATATATATATATATATATATATATATACACGTCATGACTTTCCTGACAACCTAATATTTTTCATTAATATACATTATAGCATTATATGTTTGTATACATAATTTGCTCAAATTTGTTTTATTTCTTTCTTCTGTATTTTATTATTAAATCTTCAGAGAATCATGTTTGGTAGGTCTGGCATTTATTCAGTGCATTACGCACTTTTGAGAGCCTAAGTATCTGTTTGATTCCTTTTTCTAATTTCTCTCTTTGTTGATGTCTTCTTCTTATCAATGCGTTGTTATCCTATTTGCTTTAATTCTTTGTCCACATTTTTCTTTAGCTCTATGAGCACGTCGAAGAGGGTTGCTTTAAGGTTTTGATTTAGTATCACTGTGGAGCCAACATGTCACTGGGTCCTTTTGAGAAATAGGCAGGAGATTCAGAGTTAGAGGAGGACAAGTGACAATGAAGCAAGAGGCTGTAGTAACATAAGGATGGGAATCACAGGGAAGAACGTGGGCAGCCTCTAGAATTTGGAAAGGCAAACATCACAGCCTCTTGGAGACATGTACCTCTGCTTGTAGATTGCATATATTTAAGATGTAAGACACTTGAAAATTGTATATATATATTTTTGGGGGTCGGAGAGGTTTTTGCTATAGGGCGCGTATGCACACCAGGGAGACAGAGAGACAGAAAGCAAGAAATCACCTCCCCAGGGGAATGGCTACGCCACAATCCTTTCTCCTTCATTCTCCTCTCAAGATCCTGGGCACACACGCACACGCACCCAGCATGAGTTTAAGCCACCGGGTCCAGGACTTGAACTGCGATCGACTACATGGGCCTCCGACGGCATAGCCATTATGCCAACTGCTGGCCCCAAAAATTGTATTTTTCAAGGTGTACAACATGATGCTTTGAAAATCACCTATGGTTACTACAGTTAGATACATTAACAGATCCATCATTTCGTGTGGTTACACTTCATGTGTGTGTGTATGAGAGAGAGAAAGAGAGAGAGAGAGAGGAGAGGAGAGTACCTAAAAGGTACTCTGATAGCAAAAATGCCAAACACAATAGAATATTCATGCTATAGTTCTCATGCTGCTCATTAGAGCTCTGGACTTGTTCATCCTCATATCTGGAACTTCGGAAGTATGACCTACATATTCCTATTTCTTCTCTTCACTCCACCCTAGTAGACATCATTTTGTTCTCTTAGTTTGTGTTTTTGATTTCTTGTCTTTTGTTTTCCCTTGGTTGTCCTCCAGTAACATCAATTTTGGATTTCTTACTTTCAGAATATAAAATAATAAATTTTCGTTCTTTTAAGACACTGTGTTGGTGGTAATTTGTCAAGTGTTTCAAAAATTAATGTAACATGATTATTCTACAGGGGAAAAGATCCCAGAAGCTCAAAACAATGTTGTTGTTTTTATTTTTAAAGCTACAAGTTCATTCATTGTTGGAGGTCTTGTATTTCATTGTCCCTCAAGAATTCAGTCCAATGAACAGATCTCCGTTATGAGTCTTCAAGATCTCTGGGAGAGGCACGTTGGTGTCTGGAGGCTCCTGCAGTTCAGGGCATGTCCCATGTCCATATCCATCACTTTGCCCTCAACTCACGGGTCAAGCAGAGTCACAAGGTCCCACCGAAGGCAATGGCCTATACCAGTGTGGCCAGACAGTGCAGAGACACAAATGTCTGATGAAACACGACAGTCAGTGAGGGCTCAGGCACTCAACACACTCTCACTCTACTGTGTCATTCACCTCATTGTGCCTCAGTCTTTAATTCTGTCCATCTTACATTGCAGACTCATGAGGGTAAAATGAGATAACACATGTGATTTCTGAACTCAAGGCCTGCTGTGTTTGTGCACTTGGTCACTGAAAGTTGTTGATAAACACTTGAAAAACCTTTCAGGACCCATAAGGATGATGAATAGCTGCTTCGTGTTCCCTCCAGGAGCGGCAGGTGAGGAGCTGCAGGTCATTCAGCCTGACACGGCAGTGTTGGTCACAGCTGGAGAGTCGGCCACTCTGCACTGCACCCAGACCTCTCTGCTTCCCCTCGGGCCCGTCCAGTGGTTCAAGGGGGAAAGGTCAGACCGACAGTTGATCTACAGTTTCCGAGGAGGCCACTTCCCCTGGGTAACACCCATGGCAGACCCCACAAAGAGAAACAACACGGACTTTTCCATCCGCATCAGCAACATCACCCCTGCAGACTCCGGCACATACTACTGTGTGAAGTTCAGGAAAGAGGCTTCAGGGGATGTGGAGTTTAAGTCTGGACGAGGCACTGAGCTGTCTGTGAGTGGTGAGTATGGCAGGGGCCTCCTTTGTCCCCTTCTGTGTGACAATAGGTCAGTTACAGCCCTCCTTTCTTTGAGTAGCTTCTAAGAATCAGGGGGTGCTGGCCACTCATCTCAATAGTTTGATGTCGCCCCATCTGCAGCTCAGGGGTGGAGGCCTGGAGAGGCCATGCTGGGTACTCAGGGCCCAGGGCAGGGAATGGTGGGGAATCCGGGTTCCCCAGCCTGCCTAGCTCCACAGCCCTGGCCTTTTCTATCTGGCCCAGCCCTTTGGTTGCACAGATGGGAGCTGATGATTTGAGTGACGTGCCCAGTCACAGGCCAGACCTCTCTGCTGCCCCCAGAGAGTGGGTCCCCTCAGGGTGCTGGATTTTCTCTCTGTGAACGAGCTCTGAGAGCCGACTGGGTGCCGGCTCTGCTGTGGCTTCTGGGAACAGGAGGGGACAGTGAGGCCAAGTTCTGCTGCTCCACACTCACCTGCCCTTCCCTGCAAGAATGAAGACTCAGCCTGGGAAGGGAGGATGAAATATTTTTATTTCTGCTTCACAAATATCTCACTGAGAAGAACCTTCTAAGAGACTCAGGTCCCCAGTTTAATCTGACAGTCTTTCCCAGGAGGCGGGGATTGCTGTGGTCCCTCACACCATTCAGGGATTGATTCCCACAGCTCCAAGCATGGTTGGGTTATCTCCACGTCCCCCACTTCAGAGAATGAACTCCCATGTGGGTGACTAACTAGTGGCTTCCCATTCAAGGCAGCAGAGATGCTCAGGTTGGCTTCCTGCCAGAGGCCCAGGATTCTCTTTCTACCTTTTCTTTTCTTTTTTAGAGAGATTTTTGCCATAGGGTATGTATGCTCACAAGAGAGACAGAGATAAACAGAGAGACAGAAAGTGAGAAATCACCCTCAGGGGGAATGGCAACGCCACAATCCCTTCTCCTCCATTCTCCTCTCTGGACATACACACACATGCCCAATGTGAGTTTTAAGCTGCCTCATTTGGGACTTGAACATTTGTTTACATGGGAGTCCAGAGATGTAACCATTACACCATCTGCTGGTCCTGCTCTTTCTAACTTTGGGGTTGTGGGGTGTCAGTGCACGAGGGACCTTTCAACACTTGCAGCCCAACCCCCGTTTACAGATAGGTTGAGACCAAGAGACCACAAGAGCTGGGTGTGAATCAGGTCTGCTACTTTTACCAGGGTGCTCAGTCCTCCCTGCCAGGTCCTTGACCTCGGTGACATCCTGGATGAGGCAGGAGGGAGAGTGGGAGGGGTCAGGAGCTGCAGCAGCCCACACTGTACCTTCATGATGGCCTTTACCCGTCCTAACCAGCGCTGAAGGAGGGCCATCTGTTGCCTATTTTCAGATGAACACACTGAAGCTCAAACAGGGAACCTGGCATGTGGGAGGGAGGGGAGCCAAGGCCTGGACCCACCAGCCTAACCCACAGCCCCAGGCTCTGCAATGCCCACTGTGTTTGTCAAAATGTGGACCAGCAGTTAGCATAATGGCTATGTTGCTAGACTCCTATGTAGTCGACCGCGGTTCGCGTCCGGGACCCGGTGGCTTAAACTCATGTTGGGTGCGTGTGCACGTGTGCCCAAGATCCCAAGAGGGGAACAGAGGAGAAGGGATTGCGGTGTGACCATTCCCCCTGGGGGGTGATTTCTCACTTTCTGTCTCTCTCTGTCTGCCTGGCGAGCGCACACGCCATATAGCAAAAAAAAAAAAAAAAAAAAAAAAAAAAAAAAAAAAAAAAAAAAAAGAAAGTAAAAAAATTAAAAAATTAAAAAATAAAGAAGTAAATTCATCAACGCCTGAGGGAGCACTCAGGAAATAAGTGAAGTCTGGCTTTAAGAGAGATCCATGTTTGTCTATGTTTGTGAAGTGTCTTCTGTGTTTTCTCCAAAGCAAAATGTTTCCATTCGTTTCTTGTCCTCCTCACGGCAACCCTGGGAAGAAGCGATGCCTGCTGTCCATCTTACAGATCAGGGGCTCGGCCACACCTCTTTGGGGTGCCCAGCCTGAGTCCAGGTTGCTGGCAGTGCCCGGTGTCACCAGCTCCCCTACATTCAGTTTGAGAAACAGACCACATCGCTGACCACATGGTTCAAGTCCAGGCCCCTGGTGGCTTGCAAACATGCTGGGCATGTGCTGTGTGTGCCTGGATTCCCAACAGGATGGAGAAGTGGAGAAGGGATTGCAGCATGATCATGCCTCATTGCGGGGTATCTTTTCTTTTCCTCTTTCTCTTTCTGTTTCTCCCTGGCAAGCACATGTACCCTCTGGCAAAATTTTTTTTTAAAAGTGTACTGTGCTCAAGTCCTGAGGCCTGCTCCTGCTCTGTGGAGGTGTACTAGCAAGACGAGAAAGGTCTCCAGGAACATGAGCCAGGAACAGTTACTACAGAGAGCGAGACCCTTCAGTCCTTAGTTCTCGTGCAGAGACTGGGGGAATTCCCTGGAGCAGAGAAGAGCTTTGGACTCAGGCCTGGAATGGCACCCAGGCCTGCCCCTTTCCCGCTATCTGCCCCTAGGCAGGTCTGCTCATCTCGGGAGCTCTGTACAGTGACAGGGAGGACTTCGCCTCCCCCACCTACACATTAGAAGGATTCCTGAATAATATGTAGGAAGGACCTTAGCGTGTCACCCTACGGTTGGTGAAGGTCATGGCAGTCACGACTCCTGTTCATGAATGCTCCTTTGTAGCCAAACCCTCTGTCCCCGTGGTATCGGGCCCTGCGGCGAGGGCCACGCCTGCGCGCACAGTGAGCTTCACTTGCGAGTCCCACGGCTTCTCTCCCCGCAACATCTCCCTGCGATGGTACAAAAATGGAAATGAGCCCTCAGACATCCAGACCACCGTGGACCCCGCAGGAGAAAGCGTCTCCTACAGCGTCTCCAGCACGGCCAATGTGGTGCTGGCCCCCGAGGACGTGCGCTCTCAGATCATCTGCGAGGTGGCCCATGTCACCCTGCAGGGGGCCCCGCCTCTCCGTGGGACCGCCAACTTGTCTGAGACCATCCGAGGTAGATGACCCTCAACCCAGCCCCAGCCCACCCTGGCGGCCATCCTGCCCCTCCCTGGCTTTTACTCCAGGACTGAATAGCCTGGAATCTCCTTCCTTCAGCCCTGCTGCCCGCCATGCTCCTCATTTCTGTCCTATGGGCTGCTGTTACCCTCATTTCCAGCCCATGGCCCAAACACCATGCTAGCAGCTTCCTTTATTTTCCCAGAAAGAACAACAGTTAGAGAGCACTGATTGTGCTCCGTGGGTTCATCTATTAATATTTTGCTGTAGTTATATGTTCCACCTGCATGCCAGGGGTTGTGTCTGTTGACTTCAGTATTACCCTAATAGGAGCTAGCAGACCTTGAGCACCTACTGTGCGCTGGGCATCGTGCTCAGTGATCTTATTCACACACAAGGAGTCCCCTCAGGGTCTGAGCACTGCCACATGCCTGGCCCTGTCCTGGGTGGCACCCTGGCTGTGGTGGTGGGAGCCGAGTTACGGAGCCCCTTCCCTGTGGTGCGTCTGTGCCGTGAGGTCAGAGCTCTGTCCTGTGCCGTTTCAGTTCCTCCCACCATGGAGGTCACCCAGCACCCCATGATGGTGGCAGGGAACCAGGTGAATGTTACCTGCTATGTGGAGAAGTTCTACCCCCGGAGCCTACAGCTGACCTGGCTGGAGAATGGAAATGTGTCCAGAACAGAAACAGCCTCGACCCTCACAGAGAACAAGGATGGGACCTATAACCTGACCAGCTGGCTCCTGGTGAACTCGTCTGCCCACAGGGAGGGCGTGGAGCTCACCTGCCAGGTGGAGCATGATGGGCAGCCTGCGGTCAGCAGAAGCCACACGCTGAAGGTCTCTGCCCACCAGAAGGAGCCGAATCCAGATGCCGCCCCGGGTGAGGACACTCTCCAGTTGACCAGGCTCACTTTAATATTTTTCTTTCTAATTGCCATATTTACCTTTCCTCTTCAGCCCACCTGCCTCTTCCTAACCCTTGCTAACCTCTGCCTGGTCTGCTCCATCCTGGACTTTTCCATGTGTACCTGTGACCTCACACCTCAGGTTCTAGAACCTACTGTTTGACATTTGGAAAGGGAGCCCTGAGAACTTGAGCTAAGTCTGGAGCAGGTACCCTGGTGACCGTGTATGGTCATGAGTCTCCTTTGCCTCCTGATTTGGGGTCACAGACCAACAGTAACCACACGTGCTCTCTGCATATTGACCACGTGCCAATTTAAATCCATCTATGATCTCCTTTGCTGCTGCAACCTATGAGTTTGGAGGTTTATAGGAGAAGAAACCAGGAACTGAGCATGGGGGTGTATGGTTGAAGACTTCCTGTCATTAGATCAGGTGATGGGTGTAATGGGTCTAAGGACCTGTAAAGAGGTCAGCCCAAGGTCCCAGAGGACAGAGTCACCACCAGCCAACAGGTTAATCTGTGTTCATTAGAGAAATGTTCCTCCTCTACTGTACATTACCTCAAAGACCTTCATTTGGTCAGAATCCACCTTTCTGTGACCCAAACGTGAGTTATTTTCTCCTCATTTACCATCAGGAGAGGGACTTTACTTCAGAAGGCTTCTCAAAGATCTAGTTCCTCCCAGCATGTCCTATGGTGATGGCCTTTTCTGCTGAGTCACACTAGGTTACCGATGTGTCCATGTCCTGCTTGCTGAGTAAAGACAGGAAGTGAGGGGAGCACAATTTCCCTCAGAAGAAGACAGATGGAGGTGCATGATCATGTCCACTACTGCTGTGGCTGTGTGTGCACATCCAGATGCAAGTGGCGTCCATACTGGATAGTCATAAGATTAAGGACTTTTTTTTTTTTCTTAATAAAACCAGTAACATTTTCACATTTAATAAAATTGACAATAATTCTCTCATATCATCTAAAATGGAATATGCATTCAAATATTCCCAAATTAATTTTACAGCTTTTTTGGGGGTACAATATTTGGTTTTATTTCATCTTTAAATGCTTAGTTTTTTTTTGTTTTTTTTTTTGGTGAAAATATTTGGGCCTCAAGAAATCTTTTTGGAAGTTTCCAAATTAGAATTTGGATTTTCAGTCTTTTAGAGCTATTTAGCTTATTCATGTCATAGTGGACAAATTGTGATTTCTGCAGAATTTTTTTATCTGTCTTATAACATTAGAACATGTTACAGTATTTCTTAGTAACGAACTTCCTTTCTGTCAGTATAGCATTGTCTAGGTACATTGGAGTTTGGGTTTTTATGTTGGTTGCTTTATTTAAAAGTGGAGGAAAGGCTTGAGTTCTTCTATCTTTGGTCTCCTTTTGCCTTTTAAGACCCAAGTGTTCCTCTCCCCTCAACTTTACTTTTTCCCTCCACCATCCAGTTGCTATTCCTTTTTACTTGTTCCCTAGAGAAGTTATGCACTTAAATTTTGTCTGCCCTTTAATAATACTCCTGCCTCCCTGTATTGGGTTCCTACAGGTGCTGTGAAGACCTGTCACAAAGATAGAGACCCTAGCAGTAAAAATCGATCATTTTGCAGTTCTGGAGGCCCAGAATCTAAAATGGGTCAACAGCACTGTGTTCCTTCTGGAGTCCCTAGGAGAGACCCAGTTCCATGCCTTTCCTAGCTTCTAGAGGCTGTTGGCCTTCCTTAGAGAAAGGCCTCCATCACTCTGACCTCTGCTTCCTACTCACGTCTCCTTTGATTCTCAATTTCCTGTCTCTTTCACTTGTAAGGACCCCTGTGATTACCTTGAACCCTCCTGGGCAAGCTGCTACAACCTCCCCATCTTAGACCCTTAGTCACATCTGCCAAGTCTGTTACCATGGAAGATGACTTATTCAGTACGAACCCTTTGACATCAGACATACTTCTGAATGCCTTGGAGGATCAGTGCTCTCATCTGTACTACACTTTTCCAGAATTTTCAGATTCTGGGTGGATTCCATATTACTGGTGATATTTCCAATAACCCTTAGACTCTTGGCCACTGTGTGTTTCCTGTGCTTGTCTTTGTGATGAGTGATGGTGGGATGTCAGTCTGGGGACAGACTATGGACCACGATCTGGTGATCTCTCTTTTTTGACACAAAGTCATTTCACAGTTTCTCTCATCAAGGAAGCCAGTGGGGTTTGTGTAGAAATGACTTTTCTTTCTTTTTTCTTTTTTTCCTGTTTTATCTTACAAGAATATTTGGGAGATAAGGGGTTGTGGTTCTGCCATTGTCCTCAGCAACCAGGAGTAGACTAATTTTCCTGGAGTGCTTTGACTCCTATGCCCTCACACACACATGTCAGGGTCCCAGTACATCCCCATCAGTTCCCTATCTAGGTTGAATAGTGCCTTGATATTGAGGTTTTCCCCTCCCCTGTAATCCCACTACTCTTACCATTATGTCCAAAGCGGGGTCCTCTGTTCCGTCTGTCCTCTGGCTCCAGGAGGTGAGCATATACGATGCTGCCAAGAGGACTTCTGGTTTCACACTGAACCCACAACTCCTGACAAATCCACTGTTAGCCTTTCATGGTGTTTCTACAAGGTACTGATCCCCAGCAGGAGTATCCAATACACAATCTTCAGAGACCATTTCCTGACTCTCTCTCAAATGTCTAATGCCAAGGAATTCCCTTCCTGTCTTTATGCCATCCCAGGGAAAGCTCTCAAATTGCACTCCTCAATCAGGTCCCACAACCCCAACACCACCGATGGTGGGTCCTCCCTTGCAAGACTGGGGCGATGATCAGGTTATAAATATGCATCACTTGTACACATTCTCTCCACTCTTTCCCTCAAGGACAATCTATAGCCTGAGACAGAGTTGGTGAGAACTAGGAACCTCTTCATTCTTTTTCTATTATGGGTTGGAACCAGAGAAGGATACTGGGTTTCAACTTCACAATTATAATGGTTCCAGGGAGTCTCCGATGGGGTATATGGAAGCCTCGTGGAGCAGAGTCTGAGTCACTCACACTAATAGCTCCTTTCTCTTGATTTCTAGGTACAGAGTCACCTATTTCCATTCTCATAGCTCTCCTCCTGGTCCCCAAGGTGCTGCTGGCAGTCAGTGTCTCTGCTGTCTACATCCACAGGAAGTGGAAGGACTGACTATTTGTTGTGAGTGGAATGCGGATGCCAAGGGCTCAAAGCCTCAGCAAGAGTGAAGACATCAATAGACTCTGTCCAAGCACATCCCCTCCCAGGACATCTGACTGCCCACAGCTCCTGTGACTCCTTCACACAGTCCTTGATGTTCCAGAGCTGAGTTTCATCCATGAACCTGAGCAGGAGCCCTGGGACATAGCCCTGGGGACCAACCCACAACACCTTGCTGGATTGTGGGGATCAAGCCCAGTATATTACATCAGCCTATCTGTCATTCAGCCTCCTTGGATTGGCCATAAAGATACACTCTACTTGGTGCTCTCAGGAGTTGCCTGTCTTTCAGGTTCCTGTCTTCCCCAACATCTGTCACCATTGAGGCTCTCTGTTGCCTCTTAATATGAGTGAACCTGCATCCCAATTATTAAACTTCTCTGCTTACTGAAGTGGCCATCTCCTCACACCAGAAAGAACTTTTCTTCCTCTACCCATGATGAGAAACTAGCTCTTCTCTGATCTTTCATCCTGCTCAGCCTGTGGTTCATGGTACACATGCTATAACTGTCCAAAGTTTTAACTTCACCCTTGACTCTGTTTTATACCCTCTATTAAGTTCTGCCTTTTAAACCCTTATGACCAGTGGTGAGATGGTAAATGTTTAACAACTGACTCTCTGAAAGGAAAAAAATATCCTGATTTGTAGATTTGTAGATCTTGCCAATTTCTGTTGTGTAAATGTTCCCAATATGGCCAGTTTCAAGCTACCAACAGTTTAACAACTAGATTGTAAAATTCCTGCAAACCAATTAGTCAGGTCTCACAGTCCAGTCCTATCCTGCTCCAGCACAACTCAGCTGTCATAATCTACATACTTCTCACCTCCACCACTGCTCCTGGTCCCAGCCAGCAGCATCTGTTCCTGGACCAATGCTAGAACCTCTAACCAGCTACCTTGTTTCCATTACAGCAATGAAAATATTAGTCACATGATATCACTATTCATCTTCTTCCCCAACATATCTATACTTCACTCTTTTCTTCCAAGTCTCTGTTCAATGTCACTTTATTAAAGGCACCTCCAGTAAATCACCCCAGTAAAATATCAGTTCTTCTCCCTCATCCTGGCATTTAAATTCGCTTTACCTGATTAATCTTTTGCCTTAGCACTTATTACCATTGGTATTTTACTACAAGCATTACTCCCTTGGCACACAGTGCAGGATTGCACAAATGACAGTGGTTTCTGGACCCCTGGAAAGTGATCTTCATAATACTTTGGAAAAAAATTTTTTTCAGAGGTTTTTGCTATAGGGCATGTGCGCTCGCCAGACAGACAGAGAGAGACAGAGAGACAGAAAGCGAGAAATCACCCCCAGGGGGGATAGCCACGCCGCAATCCCTTCTCCTCCATTCTCCTCTTGGGATCTTGGGCATGCATGCACACATGCCCCGCGTGAGTTTTAAGCCACCAGGGCCGGGACGCGAACCGCGGTCAACTACATGGGAGTTCAGTGACATAGCCATTACACTAATTGCTGGTCCCGAAAAAATAATTTTTGTGACCTTCACGATTAATTGTTAAACATTAGACACTGTCATAGAGTTTGTTATGGTTCTTCTTCTTTCATCCATTGGTGCATGTACCTTAAATACTTTTTTCAGATATTTATATTGCTAAACCAAACTTTTTGAAGGTAAAATTTTTTTTGGAGAGGTTTTTGCTATAGGGCATGTGTGCTTGTCAGAAAGACAGAGAGAGAGAGAGACAGAAAGCAAGAAATCGCCCCCCCCCCCCCCGGGGCGATGGCCATGCCACAATCCCTTTTCCTTCATTCTCCTCTCAGGATCTTGGGCATGCACACACATGCACCCAGTGTGAGTTAAGCCACCAGGTCCAGGACTCAAACCACGGTCACCTACATGGGAGTCCAGCGACATAGCCATTATGCCAACTGTTGGTCCCTTGAAGGTAAAATTTTGAAGTATTTTGTGGTTTTATTTTTTCTTTAATTCAATGTTTATGCTCATTTACATCCTTATGTTTTGGTGTATTTCTCTGTGCTATGCCTCGTTTTGGTTTATTGCTATGTGCTGTGCCTGCGAAGTTTCCCCCACCTGATAGCTCATTAATTTACATTAAATTATGTATAGTCCCTAATAAACTTACTTGTATACCTTTATAAATTCAGCTTTAATTATTTTTTATACCAAACTCCCTGATTAGTTGGTTTCTCTATGTACATTTTCTTATTACATACCTACCTATTCCTGTTTTATAACTACCTGTTCTTGTTCCATGTACACATTTAAATAACTTATTTTTCTTTATGTAATTAAAGAAGTCAAGTATATTCATTTTAAAGACCTTTTCATATTGCACTTTTTCTATATTTTCTCAGGTGCAGAGTATTTATTTTCACTGTACTTTCTGGTTTTTAGTTTCTGTTGCTTCTAAATTCAGTATAATCTCTTTATATGATTGTTTCCCAAATCTTATATGATTCCTACCTGCACAGCCATCTTTTAAATAGTGATGATTGGTAACCAGGGTCTTGTGGAGCTGGAATTTGCCTAACCCTGCTGTGTTAGCAGCTTATAATTTGGACTATGGTTTTTCTGCTTTCCCTTGAAGATGCTTCTCCATTTCTGAAAGGAAAAGTTAAAAATAAAGACTTAGGAATGTGGCAGCCTATGTCTTCATCCTAAAAACCTAGTGACCTCAGTGAAAGTACTACTTTTTCAGATCCCAGTGGTTCAACCCCTTGTAAAATTAGGTTCATTGTAGAGCTTACATTGTGGGGTCAATATGAACATTTTTCTTCTTTACTTTGCCAGAAGGTACATGTGCTCACAGAGAATGATAGAGAGAGAGGCAGAGTGAGAGAGAATGCAAGAATGCACCATCCATAGGGTATGATAACACTGCAAACTGTTCTGTTGTATTTCTCACTCTTCCAGGATTTTGGAGAAGCATGCTTACATGCCCAGCGTGTTTCTCAAGCTATCGGATCTGAGACTTGATCTGCATGGTCACACATGTGGAATATAGCTGCCTTAAGCACCAATTCACAGCTGGCCTCAGTTTGGAGATTTAATGACTAAGCTCTCATACTGTACTAGAAACAGTATCTGGGCATCGTAAATGCTCTAAACATGATAGTTGCCACTATTCCTTCATATCATATGCAGATTCATATGCTGTCTTAAAATGTAACTAGATATTTATAATATACTTTTCTTGTTTATTTTATTTTTTTCTTTTTAGGTTTGTGGCAGAGAGGGAAATTTCATGATATGTACTTCTGTCCCATTGAAAGAGGAATTTGGGACAGTACTTCCAGGCCACAGGCAGCAGCCCCATCTAGAAGCCTCTGGCCAGCAAGGGACTCTGAGGGAGGGTCATCTCTGACCCCCCCCCCCCCCTTCCCGTCTCTCCAGCCCCAGACTCCACCTCCTTGTCCTGCCTCTCTTCACAGACAGTCCTTCCAGGCCGCAGGCAGCAGCCCCATCTAGAAGCCTCTGGCCAGCAAGGGACTCTGAGGGAGGGTCATCTCTGACCCCCACCCCACTTCCAGTCTCTCCAGCCCCAGACTCCACTTCCTTGGTAGGTAGATAGAAATTCTCTGTGGCTTTTTTTTTTTATCCCTTGGAGCCCACCTTTTCTATTGCTAATTCCTAGTCCTGCCTCTCTTCACAGACAGTCCTTCCAGGCCACAGGCAGCAGCTCCAACTAGAAGCCTCTGGCGAAATCGCGGGCTGCGCTAATGCGCAGTGCGCAACTTTTTCTTTATCTCTCTCTGTTGTCTCTCATTTCATTTCATATTATCCTCTCCTCTGCACTTTTTACCCTGACAGAGGGACTAGACAGGTCTAGAATCACACATCTGATATTCCCTAGTAACGCAAGTGTCTCTTGGATCCTCCCTTGTTCTGAGCAACCTGTGAGAACAGAGTTACTGCTCTTAGGCACCTCAGTAGAGTTCCTCTCTTGAGATCTCATTGATAAAAACAACAGAAGAGAGGCTTTGGCAAACATCTATTTCCGGCCAAAAAGAAACACTCCTACTCCTAGTGGGAGAAACATTCCCCTAAGAGGTTTTCAAAGGGAATACATTTTCCAATGGCTAGAAGTAGAAAAAGAGCCTCAGGTCTGAATAAACAAGGAAATATGTCTCCAACAAAGGAAAACGCTCCTCCATGTCTCGTAAATATGGAGGACGTTACCAAAATGACAAAGAGTTTTGAACATTCATGGTGAACAAATTCTGTGAACTGGAACAGAAAAGAGACAATGAACTACAGGAAATTAGGAAGTCCTTCCAGGATATGAAGGAAGAAATGGATACTCTGAGAAAGAATCAGGTGGAACTATTAGAGATAAAGTCCATTATACAAGAAATCAAAAACTCTCTGGAAAGTATTGAGAGCTGATTAGACCATGCTGAAGATCGAATCTCTGATGTAGAAGATAAAACCTCTGACTTAGAAAAATACACCAAAAAAGATCGAGAAAATAACAAAAAAACATGAGGATAATATACAAGAAATACTAGACTCCATTAGACACCCAAACATCAGAATAATTGGCATCCCAGAAGGTGAAGAAACTAATAGTGGAATGGAAAATCTATTCCATGAAATCCTGGAAGAAAATTTCCCAAGTCTAGAGAGGCACTCAACCATCTACACCCAAGAAATACAAAGGACCCCAAATAGAATCAATCCCAGAAGATCTTCCCCAAGGAACATCTTAGCCAGGCTGTCTAACACCACAGATAAAGACATGATACTAAAACTGGCAAGAGAGAAACGAGAAGTAACTTACAAAGGTCATCCCATCAGACTAACACCGGACCTCTCATCGGAAACAATGCAAGCAAGGAAAGAATGGGAAGATGTATTGAAAGTGTTAAGAGAGAAACAATTTCAGCCGAGACTATTATATCCTGCAAGATTATCCTTCATATGGGAAAAAAAGATTAAAATCTTCTCAGACAAAGAAAACCTGAAAGAATTTGCCAACACCTGACCAGCTCTTCAAGAAACCCTGAAGAAAGTACTGTTCCAGGAAAACTAAAGAATCAACAGACAGGAACAAAGAAGTAACAGGCAACTAAGACAATGGCCAACTTAAATATTGGTACAGATCCTGTAACATCGATAATAACATTAAATGTTAATGGTTTAAATTCTCCAATCAAGAGACACAGACTGGCTGAATGGATAAAACAACAGAAACCCTCTATCTGTTGCCTACAAGAAACCCACCTCATGGAGAAAGACATACATAGACTGAAAGTGAAGGGCTGGAAAAAGGTTTTCCATGCAACTGGGAACCAGAAAAGAGCTGGAGTTGCGATACTAATATCTGACAAAATAGCCTTTAAAACAAAAGTCATTCGAAGAGACAAAGAAGGGCACTATATCGTAGTAAAAGGCTCTATAGATCAAGAAGATAAAACGCTTATTAATATCTATGCACCTAACACAGGAGCACCTAAATATGTGAAGGAAAGACCGTTAGATCTAAAAGGGGAGATAGACTGCAACACACTAATTGCTGGAGATCTCAACACTGTTTTATCCCCTCTGGACAGATCATCTAGGCAAAAAATAGGTAAAGAGATAAAGGATCTACACGATACCATAAATCAATTGGACTTAACAGACATCTATAGAACTTTCCACCCAAAAGCCACAAGATATAGTTTTTTCTCGCCCCAACATGGAACCTTCTCGAAGATTGACCACATCATAGGACACAAAGCAAGCTTCTACAGATTCAGAGGCATAGAAACTATATCCAGTATCTTCTCTGACCATGACGGAATTAAACTTGAATTTAATTTCAAGAGAAATCCTCAAAAATACCTAAAAACATGGAAACTAAATAACCTACTCCTGAATGACTCCACTATTACCAAAGATATAAAGACTGAAATAAAAAGATTCATGGAAGCCAATGACAATGAGGACACAAGTTTCCATAATCTTTGGGACACTGCTAAAGCAGTTATAAGAGGGAAGTTCATAGCAATTAGTGCACATAAGAGGAAGATGGAGAGAAGGCTAATGGACCACCTAACATCAAGCCTCAGAGAATGGGAAAAGCAACAGCAAAAAAATCCAAAAAATTCCAGGAGAAAAGAAATAATAAAGATCCGAGCAGAAATAAATGAAATAGAAAACAAACGTACTATACAGAAAATAAGTGAAAGTAAAAGCTGGTTCTTTGAAAGGATAAACAAAATTGATACACCACTAGCGAGACTTATTAAGAAGAAGAGAGAAAGGAACCAGGTGAACCAAATCTGCAATGAGGCTGGTAACATAACAACAGACATGGTAGAAATTCAAAACATCATTAGAGGATACTTGGAACATCTATATGCTAAGAAACAAGACAATCTGGACGAGATGGACAAATTCCTGGACAAATATAATCTACCAAGAATGAGCCAGGAGGATATAGAAAGTCTGAATAGGCCCATAACAAGCCAGGAGATTGAATCAGTAATAAATAACCTCCCAACAAAGAAAAGCCCTGGCCCTGATGGATTCACCTCTGAATTCCACAAAACTTTCAAAGAAGAGTTAACTCCCATTCTGCTCAAGTTATTTCTAAAGATCCAAAAGGGTGACTCTCTCCCAAATTCATTCTATGAAGCCTCTATCACCCTTATCTTTAAAACAGATAAGGACAGGACAAGGAAGGAAAACTATAGACCAATATCTCTGATGAATATAGACGCAAAGATCCTCAACAAGATACTTGCAAATCGCATCCAGCAACTTATAAAAGAGATCATACACCATGATCAGGTAGGCTTTATTCCAGGAATGCAAGGTTGGGTTCAACATACGCAAAACCATAAATGTAATACATCATATCAACAGGAATAAAGATAAAAACCATATGGTCATATCAATTGATGCAGAAAAAGCATTTGATAAGATACAACATCCCTTCATGATCAAGACTCTTAGCAAAATCGGCATAGAAGGGCCATTTCTCAATACAATAAAAGCCATCTATGAAAAACCCATAGCGAACATCATCCTGAATGGAAAAAAGCTGAAAGCTTTCCCACTAAACACAGGAACAAGACAAGGATGCCCACTTTCTCCACTCCTTTTCAATATAGTACTGGAAGTCCTCACCAACGCAATCAGAAAAGAGGAAAAAATAAAGGGCATTCGAATAGGAAAAGAAGAGCTGAAACTTTCTCTATTTGCAGATGACATGATTGTATACATAGAAGACCCAATGGTCTCCATGGAAAAATTACTGGAAGTAATACATGATTACAGTAAAGTTTCAGGATATAAAATCAATATACAGGGAGCCAGCAGTTAGCGTAATGGCTATGTCGCTGGACTCCCACGTAGTCGACCGCGGTTCGCGTCCCGAACCCGGTGGCTTACAACTCACGCCGGGCGCGTGTGCGTACGTGCCCAAGATCCCGAGAGGAGCATGGAGGAGAAGGGATTGCGGCGTGACCATCCCCCCTGGGGGGTGATTTCTCGCTTTCTATCTCTCTGTCTCTCTCTGTCTGTCTGGCGAGCGCACGCGCCCTATAGCGAAAACCTCTAAAAAAAAAAAGAAAAAAAAATCAATATACAGAAATCGATAGCATTTCTATATACGAATAACAGGCAGACTGAGATAGAACTGAAAAAAGTTATTCCGTTTACCATAGCCACTAAAAGTATAAGATATTTAGGAATAAATCTAACCAAAGAAGTGAAAGACCTCCACAAGGAAAACTAAGAGAAGCTAAAAAAAAAGAAATTGAAAATGACACAAAAAAATGGAAGGACATCCCATGTTCATGGATTGGAAGAGTTAATATAACCAAAATGGCAATTCTACCCAAATTAATCTACCTATTTAATGCAACGCCAATCAAAGTACCAGACACATTCTTCACAGATCTAGAAAAGACAATCTTAAAATTTGTCTGGAATCATAAAAGACCCCCATATTGCCAAAGCAATTCTACACAAGAAGAGTGGAGTGGGCGGCATCTCACTCCCCGATCCAAAAATATATTACAAAGCTGTGGTAATAAAGACTGCATGATACTGGCACAGAAACAGACATGTGGACCAATGGAACAGAATAGAGTCCCCAGAAATAAGTGCCCAAACATACAGTCAACTGATCTTTGACAAGGGGTACCAGTCAATCCAGTGGGAAAATGAAAGCCTCTTCAGCAAGTGGTGCTGGAAAAATTGGACTTCCACTTGCAGAAAGATGAATCTGAACCCCTACCTCTCTCCTTTGACAAAAATCAAGTCAAGGTGGATCAAGGATCTAAATCTAAGATCTCAAACTATAAAACTGCTCCTGGAAAACACTGGGGAAACTCTGGGAGACATTGGTGTAGGGAAAGACTTCCTAAAGAAGACCCTCAAAGCAGAGTCGATCGTCCCCAAAATAGACAAATGGGACTACATCAGACTAAGAAGTTTCTGCATGGCCAAAGACACAGTAGTTAATGTGAATCGACAGCCCTCAGAATGGGAAAATATTTTTGTAAATTTTGCATCAGATAAGGGACTGATAACCAGAATACACAAGGAACTAAAAAAGCTGTTTGGAAAAAAGATGATCAACCCTATTAAAAGATGGGAGAAGGAGATGAAAAAAACACTCTCTAAAGATGACATACGAATGGCCAAAAGGCATACGAAAAAATGTTCAACCTCCCTCATCGTAAGGGAAATGCAGATAAAAACAACAATGAGGTACCACCTAACCCCAGTCAGAATGTCTAATATTAAAAAAAAAAAAATGATAAGTGTTGGCAGGGGTGTGGTGAAAGGGGAACTCTTTTACACTGCTGGTGGGAATGTAGATTGGTCCAACCACTGTGGAGAATAATTTGGAGATTCCTCAAAAATCTACAGATAGATCTGCCATATGATCCAGGGATCCCACTCCTCGGTATCTACCCAAAGGACAGAAGAATTCTTCATTGGAAAAGTGCTTGCACATTGATGTTTATTGTGGCACTATTCACAATTGCTAAGTCATGGAACCAACCCAAATGCTCCTGTATGGAGGAATGGATTGAAAAACTGTGGCACATATACTCTATGGAATACTACTCAGCCATAAAAACCAACAGAGCCCTGGCTTTTGACAGAAAGTGGAAAAATATGGAAGATGTACTGCTGAGTGAGGCAAGCCAGGCTATGAAGGAGAGACATTGTATGTCCCCACTTAACATATACCGTTTGTCTGCATTCTATGACTGAAACTGATTGACTAACAGTTGAACAAACACAAGAGATGGGTGTGAATGTCAGATGAGGTGTATGTGGAGGAGTGGGGCCTAACGAAAGACATTTAGAGAAGGGATACAGAGGTAGAGCATTGACGGGATGGGGAGGTGTGGTGTTATCTGTTGAAGATATTTCGTTCAACGGGTTGGGGCGAAATGTTCACATATCAAAATGGTCTCATTGTAAGCCAAACAATATGATTGAAAGTATATACAAATAATAATAATAATAATAATAATAATAATAAATAATGTGAAAAAATAAAAAAAGAAAGAGGAATTTGGATGGAAATGTGATACCTGTCACAATTTCATTTGACAAATACTAATAAGAAGGGAGGAACATGAACCCAAAATGTGTCACAATTTTCTAGTCATACCTGTGGTGAGGAAGATACCATTTCTCCTGAACAATGACATTTCTTAGGCAAAATCCTTATAGGATACAGGAATGACTGCTTCCTATACACAAAACCAGTATAACCACAATTTATTGGTTATGTTAAAAATAAGCAAAGTATTTTACATGCCGTACGTTGTGTTATTCCAACCACATCTCCACAGGATACATGTTCTAACTTCCCTTTAGATGCAGTCATGCTGAGTCTCATAGAAGTCAAGTGTCATTGAAAGTCACACAGCTGGATACCATAGGTGGTGGTGTAAAACATGTCTTTCTGATTCTGTTGCTATCTGGATCTAAAAATATGGGTTTGATAAGGGAAAAAGAAATCTAAAATGCACTTACTAGGTAGGGCTAGGCAGGGGAATGAGATGGAGAATTATCAGGAAGAGCAGTGTTGGCTTTATATTTCAGTGTGGGTCAGATCTGGACTGGAAGGTTGTTTCTTCCTCTTCTCACACTCTGTCCTACTCAGCTCTGGTCACCCATACTCCAGGGTGTGTAGAAAAGCACACACACCTCAGGCAGCTATACCTGACTTCCAGATGTATCCAATCCAGCTGATACGGCCAGGTATAGACCATGAGACAACCAGTTCCTTTGGGGGAACAGTTGCTACCTCCATGGATGAACAAGAAGCAGGATGCAGAGATCCCAGAGGAAGCAACTCATCTCAGAGTGACAGGGGAGACTCAGGGGTCCCACATGAGCAAGGTCCCAGAGTTCCAGGGAGCTGGAAGAAAGCCAGCTATGAGCAACTGGCTCCAAGAAGTGAGGATCCACCTCAGCAATATTTGAGTTTCCTCTTCCTCTGGATTCAGGAGTCTTAGTACCGACCTAGTGGGTTTCTAAGTTCTTACAGTCATTATCTCCTTTCATCTCCACTAAAACACTACAGGGAGAAACTTGTTATCCCCAGGTTAGAGATGACAAAGCTGAGCCTAGAAGAGTCTAGAGACTTGCTCAGCTCTTCAGCACAGCAATGAGGTCAGAGCACTCACTCTTCCTGTCTCCCCAGTTCTCATCTACACTCAATGGTGAATGGAGTAGGTGCAATCCCTGCAGGACCAAGAGTACTGAGACTGACATCATTGCCTCTCCCCTTATCCCAGGAACCTGCCCACCATGTTTTCCCTCACTATAACTCTATCCCCTCTGTAATTTATAATTCCCACCTGGCCCCACATGATAGACACTTACCTAAATCTACTTCCTCTCCTGAAAAAGTCAGGAAAGGATTCCTTGCTGGGTGTCCACACATGCACGTTCTCAGGTCCACAGTAGACTGCACTGGAGCTAAGTTTTGTTAGTCCTGTCTGCTAAGGGGTTGGAGTGGAGAGTCATTTCTGAAGGAGACCTGGCTCCTTTACAATGTCATCAGATCCTGGGAAACTCTCCCCCTGACTCCAGCTGAAGAACTCTTTCTTGAAGCTAGTATGAGGATTTGGGACACAGCAATAAGCGCATAATCTCCTTGACCTGGGGTTCCCTAATGGGGAATTATCAAGATCAGAAGATGGGTCACAGGGCCAGTGCAATGAGCACAGACCCCAGGCAGGGAAGAAGTATGACTTCTGGTTGACCTGTGGGATTCTGAGAACAGACCATGAGCAACTCCACCCCACGTACCTGCCTTCTCTGATAGGTTTCTATTTCAAAATCTATAAACTAATCTTTATTCCAGACTCTCATGATCACTTCTTCCTGTATCATGTGAGATAGTGCTTTTCTTCTCTCTGCAGAGTACAGTGTGGGCTCTCCCAGAACAGAATCCTGGCCCAAGCAGGCTCCTTAGGTCTTCAGGATGCCTGTCCCCACCTCCTCGCCCCACTCTGCTCCTCCTTTCTTGTTGCTGTTGCTACTGCTAGGACTCAGAGATGAGTGTCACCTGGGGATAGAGTCCCCTCTCCCTGCTCCAGGGGCCACCCCTGAGTCTGGACTGTCAGGAGCTGCAGATAAACACAGGTGCTGCCAAGGACTGGGCATTATCTGAGGGCATAAAATCAGACACCCTAGTGTTTTCTCTGTGGATCCCTCGCCTGTAGCAGGTACTGAAGGTATCAAATCAATGAGCCTTCCAACAACAGCAGCAATTACTTACAACATGGTAATGTTCCTGTGCATAAAGTACTTTTTCAGAGTAATCGTTGCTTAATCCTTACAAGTCTGAGGCTCCAAAGTCAAGATGACCTGCCCAGTGATGCAGTGAGCTCAGAGACACCCTGACAGGGATCTGGTTCCATGCTGGTCACCACTCCAAGGATGTAAAGTCTGAAATGGTGCCCACTTGAGTTGGGCTGGGTCAGTGTTTCCCGGGGCCTGTCAGCCACCAACTTTCCTACATGTGGCTCCTCACTCTGCCCTCTGATCCTCTAACCCCCCCTGCTCTGTGATGTCTTCCCACCCATTCCTCTACAGCCTCTTCTTCTTAGAGAAGTTTCACAACGTCTGCCAGTGGGTCCTGCACTGGGTGGCCTGGGCTGCCATAACACAGCATCACAGGTCAGATGGCTGAAACAGCAGGCATTTCATCCTCAGTTCTGGAGGCCTAAAATTCAAGGTCAAGCTGGGGGAAGGCTCGTTTGTTTTGTGGCTTCTGTCCTTGGAGAGTAGATGGCTTCTTTCTCCCTGTGTCTTCACATGATCTTCCCTGTGTGTGTGTCTCTGTCTTAATCTTTTCTCCTTAGAAGGGCTTTAGGATCATTTGATGAAGGTCCACCTTGAAGACATCGTAAAAATTACCCTGTCTCCAATTACAGTCACTGGGGTTACGGTTTTGACAAGTGTATGTTGTGAGGACACAGTTCAGCCCTTAACAGGTTCTCATAACCTCCCTGGTGTTCTCAACTTTGCATGGAAATTCTATTTACCTTCTTACTCAGAATCGGAGGGCCTTCTCTGGTGCAGCCCAGGAGAGGCTCCCAGCTCCCAGAAAGGCTGTCCTTATCCCCTTCTGTAGTCGTGGAGATGATCCCATGGTCTCAGGCCTGGGCACAGCAGCCCCCAAGCTCTCCACTTGGTCCTATTGTATTCCACCTCACAGGTCCTAGTGGGCAGGAATCGCAGTTGGTAAATTATCCATGTTGCACACACACTACACCCAAAAGACATCAGGAACAATCACCGAGTTCTTCCACTGAGGCAGGGGGCTCTTCTTAGCACTTTGTACTTATTAACTCATCTAATACTAACCACCTCCCAGCAGGACTGCTACTGTTATTATACCTCATTGGAATATTGAGAAACTGAGGCATGGAGAGGAACTTAGCCAGCGCCACCTACCTCAGTCAGTGGGGCAGACAGGCTCTAAGCCATTCTGACCAGCTGTCGGCTTTATTCTTTGCACCGTGCTATACTTGCTGTCCTACTCAACTCGCAGGGGAGGCTAATTTCAGGAAAATTAGAAAATGTAGAATAACAAACAAAACAATTATTCCCCATCCCATCACTCAGAGATAATCAGAACTTAAACTCTATTGTGTGTGTTCACAAGCTTTTTCAATTTCTGTAAATGCCTTTTATGCACACAACCATATTTGTTACTGAGCTTTTAATGTGTATTATTATCTCATTAATCCGTAAAACAATCTTGTAAACTGGCATGATAGGACAGGCTATTTTATATATTTGCAATGGAATGCATATGTGTGTGTGTGTATGTCTGCATGTGTACTGGTGTAGCATGCACACACACATGCAAACATACACACACACACACACACACACGTTTTTAAATTTACATTTACTCTCTTTTTTTATTTTAGACAGAGAGATTTTTGCTATAGGTCGCATGTGCTCACTGCCAGAGAGACAGAAAGAGACAGAAAGTGAGAATCCCCACACACGCAGGGGGCAGGATCATGCCACATATTCCTCCAGTCTCCTCTCGGGATCTTCGGCACACATGCAACTGCACCAGGTGTGAGTTTTAAGCCATCAGGTCCAGGACTCAAACCATGGTTGACTATGTGGAAGTCCAGCGACATAACCATTACGCCATCTGCTGGTCTCCACTTTAATCAATTTTAACCTTTACAGTGCCCCATGGTTTTCCCCAGTAGGAATTCACATGGGATTTTAAAAAAGGTTTTCTTATGATTCTCTTCCTATCAGTTTTCAGTCTCCATGAAGTGAGCATTAAATATGTTTATTCTATCCTCAAGCCACCTTCTGAACTTTTCCACTTCTCTCGTCTTATCCCTCACCCTGCTCTAAGCTCTTCCCACAAGCATACCCTCTCTCAGTAAAATGAGCTTTCTCTCTAATAGGTTGCATGGCAATCTTGAAATTCCCTCTTTCATGTAGAACAGAGGTGAGGAGGAAAGACCGAGATATAAGACACAGGGATTCCTGCCAATATTAGCTATATCTATAATTACATCCATCTCCATATCCACATCCACACCCATCTTTATCTCCTATTACCTTTTAAATGTTTTGTGACTCAGGACACCTACTGAGCAATAATTTTTCAATTTCTTGAACACTCGTTATGTGCCAGGCCCGCAGGAAATACCTTCTAGCTCTTATCCCACTTGGTCATCCTATCCAAGGTGGACACTCATGTCACCCCCACCTTACAGAGACAGATACAGAAGCACAAAGAGCTCCAAGTCCTTCATTAGTAACTGGCAGAGCTGTGGTTTGAGCTCAGACATAGCAACTCCAGAGCTCCCAGGTTTAACTAATCCTCTTCTCAAATGTCTGCAGACCTGGTTCTATCCCGTGAAGGTTTGTACAGCTTCTGACAATGAGTGTGGGGAAGAGTGTAGTGTAGGGAAAAGAGTCTCGAGTTTTCTTTTCCTGAGTTCTGCTTTCTGCCTATATGCAAATTACTTTTATTTTTTTCACTAAGTCATAGTCTTGGGAAACTCAGTTTCTGGCCATTTACATAGAAATGATTCCCTTAAAATAGCCTTCAGTGTCCTAGGAAGGTATTGCACGGGCTATCCAACAGGATGAGTTTGGCCTGTTTTTCTCTTTTGCTATTATGTGTTCACTTCCCCTTCTGCCTTTTGCCATGGGATGATACAGCACCAAGGCACCGCAAATATTAGTGCCATGTCTTGGAGTTCCCAGCCTCCAGAACCATGAGCCAAACACATTTTCATGGTTTTAGTCACCTTGTCTGCGGTGTTCTTTTATGGCTACATGGAATGGTTAGGAAGGTGCACTATATTTCCCCTAGATTTGAGAACCAATTGAATTGGGCCATCAAATGAGGAAGCAGTGGTATAATCACCCCTTTGTTTATTACATTTAACATTATTTTAATTGTACAAGTCCCTGTTGTAACCTACATTGGATCATTTTAACTATGTTAACTTAGGGCTTATGGGGTTTGTTTATTAATGTTAATTTATTATTTATTACTTTTCAGGATCTATGCCCAATATAGAACATCTTAGGGCAATGGATACTATCACTGTGGGAAATTTAGACAAGACTATAGTTAAAGTGAGGAAACCTTATTTTTTCATCTAGTTTATATTTGGTTGCCTTCTCAAGATTACAGGGGCATGGTACCAGCAGTTAGCATAATGGCTGTGTCTCTGAGCTCTCATGTAGTTGACTGCAGTTCGAGTCCTGAACCTGGTGGCTTAAACTCACGCCAGGCGCATGTGCGTGCATGCCCAAGATCCCGAGAGGAGAATGGAGGAGAAGCGATTGCAGTGTGGCCATCCCCCCTGGGGAGAGGTGATTTCTCGCTTTCTGTCTCTCTGTCTCTCTCTGTTTTTCTGGCGAGCGCACATACACTATAGCAAAACCTCTCCAAAAAAAGAAAAGAAAAGAAAAGAAAATATTACAGGGGCATGGTGCTTCAATTCAGTAAGACTCTCAGGCATATCTATAATTAGATCCCCAGGACTGATTAGGTCTTTGAAGTTGTGTCAGTTGGTGTATTTTTGTAAATGTTAAAATTATGGTGTTGAGGCACACAAGACAATCATCAACCTTTTAACCTTTTTTGTTGAAAACTGTTTGCTATGTAAATTTAGCACATAAGTTTTGGATTTCCAGTTGGATCATCTTATATAACTTTTAATTATGTAGTTATATATATTTTATATACATATATACATACACACATACATATATTTATATATACAAGTTATCTATTGAATTGTCTGGAACTTCATGAAGCATTTTTTTACATAGAAAAAGATAGAAAAATACAGCATGACTATCCTGACAGCCTAATATTTCTCACTAATATATATTTTAATATTATATGTTTGTATACATAATTTGTTCACATGTTTTATTTCTCTCTTCTGTATTTTATTATTGAATCTGCAAGGGATCATGTTTGGTAGATCTGGCATTTGTTCAGTACTTTAGAACTTTTGAGTGCCTAAATGTCTGTTTGATTCCTTTTTAAAATTTCTCTCTTTGTTGATGTTCTCATCTTGTCAATGCATCGTTCTCCTATTTGCTTTAATTCCTTGTCTATGTCTTTATTTAGCTCTATGAGCGCGTTGAAGATGGTGGCTTTAAGGTCTTGGTCTAGTATCACTGTAGACCCAATATGTCACAGTGGTCCTAATGAGAAACAGGCAGGAGACTCTGTGGTAGGAGAGGACATGTGACAATGAAGCAAGAGGTCATAATAATAGAAGGATGGGAATCACAAGGACAAATGTGGGCAGCCTCTAAATTCTGGAAAGGCAAACACCACAGCCTCTAGAAGACACGTATCTTTGCTTATATATTGCTATATATTTAAGGGGTAGGACACTTTAGAATTGTATTTTTTCAAGGTGTACAACACAAGGCCTTGATACACATCTTCTGAGTGAAATGGTTACTACAGTCAGGCAAATTAACAGATCCATAATTTCCCACGGTTACACTTTGCGTTTATGTGTGTGTGTGGGTGTGTGTGTGTTTGAGAGAGAGAAGGAGAGAGAGAGAGAGGAGAGTACCTAAAAATGTACTGTGTTAGCAAAAATGCCAAACACAATAGAATATTGTGACTATAGTTCTCACATTGATGGTGAGATCTCTAGACTTGTTCATCCTCATATCCACCTCTTTGGAACTATGACCTACATCTTTCTATTTCTTCCCTTCACTCCACGCCTAGTAGTCATCATTTTATCCTCTAGCTCTGTGTCTTTGATTTCCTTTCTTGTTTTTGTTTTTCCCTTGATTGTCCCCCAGTAATACCAATTTTGGATTTCTTACTTCTATAATATAAAATAATAAATTTTCCTTCTTTTAAGACACTATGTTGGTGGTAATTTGTCAAGCAGTTTCAAAAACTAATGTAACATAATTATTCTACAGGAATAAAGATTCCAGGGGGCTCAAAACTATAGGGAGCAGCCAGATCTGAGCAACACAACAGTGACTTTAAACACAAATGGAAACACGGTCATTGTGCTGACATTGCAGAGCTAGTGAAAACTTTAATAAGGATAAGATTCTGCCTTTGTGTGTCAACACTGCAAGACAGTGTTGGTTAATGGAACTCTTGAGTTAGCCAGAGAAGTCCTGGGAAGATAAAAGAAAGCTCGTTTAGAAGCACAAGACATCAGAGGTTCCACATCTTCAGCCAATAACATCGGAAAACAACTGGCTGTAATATAAAAAGATTATGATACTAATAAATAAAATTTAAAAATAAATAAATAAATAAATGAAAACAACTAGCTTTGCATTCTATTTCTCCTTCTACTTTTTACCCTATAAAAGAATAAACCTGGGAACAGCTCAGGGCTGAAGCTAACTCCATCAAAGGTGCCTGGACCACTAAGTTCCCACTTTTCTCTAGTTGTGTATCTGTGTGTTTCTTTCCAATCCACCATGCCCTACTCAAGTACACGTTCAGACATCATGCAGGTCCTGGCACAAAACAATGTTTTCTTTCTTATTAAAGCTACAAGTTCATTGAGTATTGGGAGTCCTGTATTTCATTGTCCCTCAGGAATCAGACCAATAGAACAGACCCTGTGATGAGCCTTAGGGATCTCTGGGAGAGGTACATTCATGTGTGGAGGTACCTGCAATTCAGTGCATGTCCCATATCCATATCAATCACTTCAGTTCCCATCTTAGGGCTCAAGAAGAGTCACAAGGTCCCATCGAATATAGTGGTCCACAAAGTGCGGAGACACAACTATTTGGTGAAGCATGACATGATCAGCAAAGGCTCAGGCACTCAAAACACACTCTATTGTGTCACTTTACCTCCATGTGTCTCAGGCTCCTAGTTTGTTATAGTCTTATGTTGCAGACTCGTGAAGGTTAAATGAGATAACTTAACAGGCTGTTTCTGAGCTTAAGCCCTGCTGTGGTTGTGTACTTGGTCATTAAAAGTTGTTGATAAACACTTGAAAAAAACATTCAGGATTCATAAGGATGACAAATAATAGCTGGTGTACCCTCCAGGAGTGACAGGGGAGGAGCTGCAGGTGATACAGCCTGGCACACCAGTGTCTGTCATAGCTGGACAGTTGGCCACTCTTTTCTGCATCCTGACCTCCCTGGTCCTCCTGGAGCTCATCCAGTGGTTCAAGAGGAAAAGACCAGACCAATAGCTGATCTACAGTTTCTGAGAAGGCCACTTCCTCCAGGTAACACCCTTCTCAAACATCACAGAGGGATACATCATGGACTTTTCCATCCACGCCTGTAACATCACCCCTGAATATACTGGCAAATACTACTGTGTGAAGTTCTGCAAAGTTCTGGTGGAGATTAATTCTGGACAAGGCACTGAGCTGTCTGTGCATGGTGAGAATGTCAGAGGACTCCTTTGTTCCCTCCTGTGTGACAATAGGTCAGTACCTGTGCACTCCTTTCTTTGAATAACTTCTAAGAATCAGGGGGTCTAGTCACTCAACTTCATGGTCTGACATCACCTATCAAGTTCAGGGGTGGAGGCCTGAAGAGGCCATGCTGAGTGCTCAAGGTCCATAGCTGGGGAATGGTGGGAGATCCAGGCCCCCCAGACTGACTGGCTCCAGAGCCCTGGCCTTTCCCTTCTAGCTCAGCCCTTTGGTTACACAGATGGGAAGCTGACAGCTTGAGTGACTTGCCCAATCATAAGCCAAACCCTTCTGCTGCACCCAGAGAGTGGGTCCTCCTCAGGGTTCGCATCTCTTCTCTGTGAATAAAACACAGTGAAACAGAAAGACAAAGAAAGAGGGTGAGGGAAAAATACCCTGCAATGAGGTGTGATCGTGCTGCAATCTCTTCTCCTCCACCTCTCCATCCTGTTGGGAATTTGAGCACACAGAGCACATGCCCAGAATGTTTGCAAGTCACCAGGGGCCTGGACTTGAATCACATAGTTGGCAATGCTTCCCTTGATCACTAAGCCATGGGGCCAGCCACTAACATTTGTGATCTCTACTGTCTGTGGATACGACTAGAATGTATAAAACAACAATTAGCAATTTGGAGCCACCCATTTGGTTCTGTCCACAGAGAGAAACCATCCTCATTCTCTGATTCATCCATTTCCACACAGGAAGGACCCAGGAAGGGCTCTGCCACTTATTGGACCTGTGTCTGTGCTTCTAGCAATTAATGAACAATAGAGAAATTAACCTCCTTTGGCTTTCTCAGCATACACTGATGTTTCTTTTGAAGCCAAAACTTACTTGACAGTAGAATACAAATTCAAAGCACATGCCTTCCTCTTAAATTCGAGAACTGGCACAGATTAGATGCTATTGCAATATTTGTGGAAAGAATGAAAATAAGAAATACATTCATAACTCCTGAAGGGAGCTCTGGCTATAAATGAAGTCTGGCTTAAAGATAGATCCATGGGGGCCAGCAGATGGCATAGTGGTTACGTCACTAGATTCACATGTGAACGACCACGGTTCAAGTCCTGGACCTGTTGGCTTGAAAGTAATTCCGGGTACCTGTGCTTGTTTCCCCAAGATCCCAGGAGGAAAATGGAGGAGAAGGGATTACAGAGTGGCCAACTCCCTAAGGGGTAATTTCTCACTTTCCTTCTCACTATCTCTGTCTTTCTCCAGTGAGTGCACACAATTAAATTTAAAACCTCTAAAAAATAGAGAAATATCTGTGGAAAACAATTTGGAGATTCCTCAAAGATCTACAAATAGAACTACCATATGATCCAGCAAACCCACTCCTTGGTATCTACCCAAAGGACAGAAGAATTCTTAGTCGAAAAAGTGCTTGCACATTGATGTTTATTGCGGCATTATTCATAATTGCTAAGGCATGGAACCAACCCAAATGCCCACGAACAGATGAATATCTGTATATATAGTATTCCATAGAGTATATGTGCTATACTTGAAAAAGTATATATATACTCTATGGAATACTATTCAGCCATAAAAAAAAAAAAAAAAACAAGACCCTGGTTTTTGACAGAAAGTGGAAAAACATGAAAGATTTACTGCTGAGTGAAGCAAGCCAGGCTATGAAAGAGAGACATTGTATGTCTCCACTTAATATATAGAGTGTCCTTACTCTATGGCCGAAACTGAATGACTAAAGGTTATAGAAACTTAGTAAATGGTTGTGAATACCAGATAGTGTGGGAAGAGGGCAGGTAAAGGAGTAGGGTCTGAGGAAGGACATTAAGGAGAAAAACAGAGAGGCAATGCATTTATGGGACAAAGAAATGGATTATTATCTATTGAAGATAACTTTATAGTATTGTCAACTGGACTGGTGAGAAATGTACACATGTTGGAATAGTCACTTTGTAAGTTAAGTAACATGTGATTGAATGTATAAAAGAAATTGAAATAAAAAGAAATAAAAAAATTTTACAAAATAGAGAAATATCCATGTTTGTGAACCTTGAGAAGGGAGTGATGCTTACTGTCCATTTTACAGATCAGGGGCCTAGGACACAAACTCCATGGGCTGCCAAGCTGAGTTCATGTTTTCTGGCATTACCCAGTGTCACTAGCTCCCCTGCATACAGTTTTATAAACAGTGTCTCCAAGGAGGGAAAGGTTTCTAGGAACACGAGCCAGGAACAGTTACTACAAACAGCGAGACTCGTCAGTATTTAGTTCCTGTGCTGAGACTGGGGAAATTGCCTGGTGCAGAGAAGGGCTTTGGACTCAGGCCTAGAATAGCACCAGGGCTTAACTCTTTTCCACTGTCTGCAGACAGGCAGGTCTGCTCTCCTCTGGAGCCTCCATGTTACCCTCGGTACCGTGAAGAGGAGGGCTTCTCTCCCCAACCCCAACAGTATTATTAGAGAGATTCCTGAGTATTATTAAGGGAGCACCTTACCAGTATCACCCTGTTGTTGGTGAAGGTCATGGCAGTCAAGGCTCTTGTTCATGTATATTCCTTTGTAGTCAAGCCCTCTGCTCCCATTATATCGGGCCCTGCAGTGAGGGCCATGCCTAAGCACACGGCGAGCTTCACCTGCGAGTCCCACGGCTTCTCCCTCTGCAACATCTCCCTGTGATGGGACAAAAACGGGAATGAGCTCTCAGACGTCCAGACCACCATGGACCCTGCAGGAAAAAGCATCTCCTATAGCATCTCCAGCACGGCCAGTGTGGTGCTGGCCCCAGGGGACGTGCGCTCTCAGATCATCTGCAGGTGGCCCATGTCACCCTGTAGGGAGGTTCTCCTCTCCGTGGGATCGCCAACTTGTCTGAGACCATCCAAGGTAGATGACCCTCAACCCAGCCCCAGCCCACCCTGGTGGCCATTGTGCCCCTCCCCTGGCTTTTACTCCAGGGCTGAATAGCCTGGAATCTCCTTCCTACAGCCCTGCCACCCACCATGACCCTAGCTGTGCTGTTGCTACCCTCATTTCCATCCCATGGGTCAAGCGCTGTGCTAGTAGCTTCCTTTATTTTACCAGTAAGATCAACAGTTAGAGAGCACTGATTGAGTTCAGTGGTTTCATCTATTAACATTTCGCTGCAGTTATTATGTTCCTCCTGCATGCCAGGGGTTGTTTCCCTTGACGTCAGTGTTATTACGTGAATAGGAGCTAGCAGTCCTTGAGCACCTACTGTGTGCTGACTGCTGTGTTCAGTACTCTTATTCACAATCAAGGAGTCCCCTCAATGTCTGAGCACCAGCTGCATGCCTAGTCTTGTCCTGGGTGACACCCTGGCTGTGGTGGTGGAGCTGAGTTATGGAGCCCCTTCCCCGTGGTGCGTCTGTGCCGTGAGGTCAGATCTCTGTCCTGTGCTTTTTCAGTTCTACCCACCATAGAGGTTATCCATAACCCCGTGATGGCAGGAAACCAGGTGAACTGGGTCTCCTGCCAGGTGAAGTTCTACCCCCGGAGCCTACAGCTGACCTGGCTGGAGAATGGAAATGTGTCCAGAGCAGAAACAGCCTCGACCCTCACAGAGAACAAGGATGGGACCTATGACCTGACCAGCTAGCTCCTGGTGAACTCGTCTGCCCACAGGGAGGGCGTGGAGCTCACCTGCCAGGTGGAGCGTGACGGGCAGCCTGCAGTCACCAGAAGCTATATCCTAGAGGTCTCCATCCACCAGGAGGGCATAGACACCACCCCAGGTGAGGCTGCTCTCCAGATGACCAAGCTCATTTTAATATTTATCTTTTCCTTGAAAATATTTGTCTTTGTTCATGATAGAGTCTGTGTCTATGCACCTTAATGTGCAAAACAGAGAGGGAGATGAATACCACATGGTATGGACATGCAGGAATCCCCTTCTTCCTTTTCTTCAGCTCTTCAGATCTTGGACAATTGCACATCTCAGAGTGTTGCTGGTGACAAGGCCAGAGATTAGAACTGTCATCCCCACGTGGTATCCAGTGTCTCTTGAGCAATGAATTATTGGTGCAGTGTGTAGCCAGCTCAAAATTTATCTTAAATTAATATTTTTTAAAAGTAATAATTCAGATTTATTACAGAATACTCTAGGAATTTATAAATAGTAAATTGAATATATTTTAAAATTTGCTATAGGGTTTTGCACTCACTGGAGAAAGATAGGGAGAAAGAGAAAGTGAGAACGCACCCCTCTCCTTATGAGGGGGTGCCACAATTCCTTCTATTCCACTCTCCTCTTGGAACCTGGCCATGGAAGCACATGCACCCAGAATGTCCCTCAAGTTGCCAGGCCCAGGACTTGAATCTCACCATCTGCCATATGGGTGGGATTCAGCCATCTTTACCACCATGCCACCTTACCGGCCCCAATAGTCAGTAGAATTTAAGTGAACTTCCCCTCCTCTAGGTACCACAGTCCAAGAGTCAGTACTGGGAATGGTTTGGTGCACATCTTTATAGATTTTTTACATAAATGTATATTCAAGATAGGAGGGGGACACTCCCAGCATGTCCTATGGTGATGGCCTCATGTGCTGATTCAAACTGGGTTACCCATGTGTCCATGTCCCTAACTGTTGAGTAAAGCCAGAAAGTTAAGAGAAAACATTTTCCTCATAAGAAGGTAGATGGAAGGGCATGATCACATCCACTACTACCGGGGTCATGTGTGCATATCCGATGCAAGTGGCGTCTGTAATGGGATGTCACAAGATTAAGGCATCTTTCTTCTTCTTTTTTTTTTTTTTAATGAAGTCAGCAACATTTTCACAGCTAATAAAATGAACAATAAATGGAATATGAATTCAAATATTTCTAAATTTATTTTATAGTTATTTGGGGGGGTACAATATTTGATATTTTCATCTTTAAATGCTTATTTTGGTGAAAATATTTGAATCTTAAGAAATCTTTGGGAGGACCAGCAGATGGAGGAATAGTTATGTTGCTGGACTCCTATGGAGTTGACCTTGGTTTGAGTCCTGGACCTGATGCCTTAAAACTCACACCTGACACTTTGTGTGTGTGTGAACCCAGAATCCCAAGAAGAGAATGGAGAAGGGATTGTGATGTGGCCATTCCCCTGGAGTGGAAAGTGATTTTGTGTTCTCTCCCTCCCTCTCTCTCTCTCTCTCTCTCTCTCTGTGCATGTGTGTGTGTGTGTGTGTGTGTGTGTGTGTGTGTCTTTGGCAAGTACATGCTCCCTATTTCAAAAATCTTTCTCTCTCAAAAAAAAAAATCTTTTGGAACTTTCAAAACAGAACTTGGGTTTTTGATCCTTTAGAGCTATTCAGCTTATTTATTTTACAGTGTGTAAATTGTGATGGGTGTGTTTTCTGTGGAATTTTTTTATTTGTTTTATGGCATTAGGCATTTTTTTGTTTTTGTTTTTGTTTTTATATTTTTTAATATACACTCAATCACATTATTTAGCTTACGAAGTGAACATTCCTCCCCGGTCCAGTTGGTCAAAATATCTTCAACAGATAACAACACTACCTCCCTGTCCCAACAATGCTCTGTCTCCATATCCCTCCTCCAAATGTCCTTCCCCAGGCCCCACTCCTCCACACACACCACATCTGGCATTCGCACCCATCTCTTGTGTTTGTACATCCTTTAGCCCGTCAGTTTCAGTCATAGAGTGCGGACACTAGTTTTACTTAACGGATTTCCTTTCTGTCAGTACAACATAATCCAGGTACATTGAGATTGGGTGTGTCCCCTGGTTGCTTTGTTTTGAAAGTAGTGGAAAGGTTTGAGTCCTCATATCTTTGGGGTTTGTTTTTGTTTTTGTTTTTTTGTCTTTTAAGACCCCAAATATTCCTCTCCCCTTTTTTCTTTATCTTGTCACCATTCAGTCGCTATAGAGCAGTTCTTCATTCCTGTTTTGTTTATTTCCCAGAGAAGTCATGCACTTGAGGTTCCATGAGTCCTTTGAGAGTATTCCTGCCTCCCTGTATGGGGTTCCTACTGCTGCTATGATGAGCTGTCACGAAGTTAGTGGTTTTAGCAATACAAATTAATCATCTTACAGTGTGTTTCTTCTGGAGTCCCTAGGAGAGACCCACTTCCTTGCCCTTTCTAGCTTCTAGCAGCTATTGCCTTCCTTGGAGAATGGCCTCTATCACTCTGATCTCTGCTTCCATCCTCACATCTCCTTTGATTCTCACTCTCCTGTCTCCCTCTTTCACGTGCAAGGACCCCTGTGATTACCTTGAACCCTCCTGGGCATGCCACATAACCTCCCCTCCTCAGATCCTTAGTCACATCTGCAAGTCCTTGTTGCCATGGAAGGTGACCCTATTCACAGATTCTGTGTGAACCTTCAACATCAGACAACCTTTTGAAGGTCTTTGAGGATCAGGGCTCTCATTTGCACCACACTTTTCCAGTATTTTCAAGTTCAGGGTGGATTTCCTGTTGCTGGTGGCATCTCCAGTAACCCTGCGGCTCGTGGCTGGCAACCCTCCTGTGTGTCTCTTGTGTAACAGTGAGGTGACAGCCTGGGGACAGATGCGAATGAGGATCTGATGATCACTCCCTTTTGACACAGAGTCATTTTATAGTATCTCTCATCAAAGAAGTGTGTTTTGCATAGAATTTGCTTTCTTTTTTTCTGATTTCTTTCTTTTTATCTCTTTTGTCTTAGAAGAATATTTAGGAGATAAGAGGCTGTGGTGCTGCCATTGTCCACAGCAACCTGAGGGTGGACTGATTTCCTTGGAGTGCTTTGACTCCCATGTCCCTTTCCACACTCATCAAGGTCCCAGGACAACCCCATCAGGTCCCTATCCTGGCAGAGCAGGACCTTGATGTCAAGGTCCCCCCTCCCCTGTAATCCCACTACTCTTACCATTATGTCCAAAGCTGGGTCCCCTGCTTCCTCTGTCCTCTGGCTCCAGGAGGTGAGCACATATGATGCTGCCAAGAGGACTTCTGGCTTCACACTGAACCTGCAACTCCTCATGGATCCACTCATAGCCTTTCGTGGTGTTCCCACAAGGTGTTGATGCCCAGCAGCGGCGTCCAGTACACAGTCCTCAGAGACCATGTCCTGACTCTCCCTCAAATGTCTAATGCCAAGGAATTCCCTTCCTGTGTTTATGCCATCCCAGGTCAGGTTGCAATCTTGTGATCAGGTCCCGCAGCCCCAACACCACCTGTGGTGGGTCCTCCTTGCCAGACTGGGGTGATGATCAGGTTATAAATATGCATCACTCATACACGTTCTCTCCTCCTTCCCCTCAAGGACAACCTGGCAGAGTGAGTGAGACAGAGTGAGTGAGACAGAGTGAGTAAGAACTAGGAATTTCTTCACTCTCCTTCTATGATGGGTTGGAACCAGAGAAGGATGTTAGTTTTAGACCCCAGCGAGCCTCAAATGGGGTATGTGGAGACCTCAAATGGAGTATGGGGAATGCAGAGTCCCGGGTCACCTGCACTAACAGCTCCTTTCTCTTGATTTCCAGGTACAGAGTCACCTAGTTCCATTCTCATAGCTCTCCTCCTGGTCCCCAAGGTGCTGCTGGTGGTCAGTGTCTCTGCCATATATGTCCACAGGAAGTGGACGGACTGACAATAAGTTGTGGGTGGTACTGAAGACCTCTGTGAGAGTGAAGACGTCAAGAAGCTGTTTTAGACTTCATCCAAGCACTTCCTCTCTGAGGACATCTGACCACTCACATCTCCTGTGACCTGTTCATGTAGTTCTTGATGTTATAGAGCTGGGTCTTTATTCATGTACCTGAGCAGGGTCCTGGGACATAGCTCTGGGGACCAACCCACAATACCTCTCTGGATTGTGGGAAGCCAGCCCAATATATCGCATCAGCCTATTTGTCATCCAGCCTCCTGGGATTGGCTATAACGCACACTTTACATGATGCTCTCATGAGTTGCCTGTCTTTCAGATCCCTGCATTCCAATACCTGGCCCTGTTGAAGCTCTCTGTTGCCTACATCCCAGTTGTTAAGATAAAAAGTATTCACTTTTTGATTTGCTGAAATGGCCTTCTCCTCACACCATAACCAAGTTTTTTCTCCTCTACCCATGACGAGAGAACTAGTTCTTCTCTGATCCTTTGTCCTTCCCAGCCCAGTGGCTCATAGCACCAATGCTGTGACAGTCCAAAGCTCTGGCTTCACCCTCGACTCTTTTTTATACCCTCTATCCAATTCTGCCTTTGAAATCCTTATGTCCAGTGGTGAGAGGGTAAATGTTTTGTTTTGTGGGTTTTTTTTTTTGGAGAGCTTCTGTTTTTGTTCTAGGGTGTGTGTGCTCCCTGGAGAGACAGAGAGACACAGAGAGACAGAAAGTGAGACATCACCCCCCAAGGGGGATGGCCATGCCACAATATCTTCTCTTCCATCCTCCTCTCAGGATTTTTGGCATGCACACACACACACATGCCCAGTGTGAGTTTTAAGCCACCGGGTACAGGATTCAAACCTCAGTCAACTACATGGAAGCCCAGTGACAGCCACTTCGACATCTGCTCGTCCCAAGATGATAAATGTTTAACAACTAACTGAGAGGGGAATAAAAAGCAATTCTGATTTGTAGATTTGTAGAGCTTGCCAATTTCTGTGTATAAATGTTCCCAATATGGCCGGTTTCAAGCTACTGACAGGTTAACAGCTGTACAACAAATTCCTGCAAACTGATAGTCAGGTCTCTCAGGCGCATCCTATCCTGCTCTACCCAGCATAGCACAGCTATGTCCATAACCCACACACTTCTCGCCTCCATTACTGCTCCTGGTCCCAGCCAGCATCATCTGTTCCTGGAACAATGCTGGAGTTTCCAACTAGTCTCCCTATTTCGGTCACAGCAAATTTCTGAAAATATCAGTCAAATGATACCACTCTTCATCTTCTTCCCCAACATAGCTTTTACTCTCTCCTCTCTTAGTATTTTTTTTTTTTTTTTGGAGAGGTTTTTGCGCTATAGGGCGCGTGCGCTCGCCAGCCAGACAGAGACATAGAGACAGAAAGCGAGAAATCACCCCCCAGGGGCAATGGTCACGCCGCAATCATTTCTCCTCCATTCTCCTCTTGGGATCTTGGGCACACACGCACACGCGCCCGGCGTGAGTTTTAAGCCACCGGGTCCGGGACACGAACCGCAGTCGACTACGTGGGAGTCCAGCGACATAGCCATTATGTTAACTGCTGGTTTCCCTCTCTTAGTATTTTACTCTCTCCTTTCTTCCTAGTCTCTGTTCAATATCATTTTATTAAAAGTATCTCCCATAAACGTCCCTAATAAAATATCATTAGCTCTCTCTCATCCTGCCATGTAAATTCTCTTAACCTGATGAATCCTTTTCCTTAGCACTTATTAACATTGGTATTTTAAACCCACAGTCTTCCCTTTGCACATGGTACAGAACTGTACAAATGATGGTGGCCACTGGAGCCCTGGAAAGTGATCTCCATGGGCAATGGGAAAAAATAATTTTTTTTTTTAAATGACTATTAAGGCTTTATTGTGAGAGATTACAAAAACATATCCTATTGTGCATCATGCAAGATGCAGAAAATAATGGTTGGCAAACAACTGTTGAGTAGTGAAGGTAAACATGATTTTCATGGTGGACTTCTCAAATCAAAGATGTTTCTCAGATTAAAATAAGATTAAAGAGTTAAGGGAAAATTACATCCTTAATTTAAGAACAACTTCTGCAGATTTTAAAATAAAAAGAAATAAATGATTATAACTATAGATTTTTAAAATGTTGCTTTAGGGAAGTCTTGATTCACTGCTTTCTTCTCTCAGTTTCGTCTGTTTCCATAATATAAAATAATAATTCACAATTACTGTGAGGACAACTTCTGATTCAGTTCCAATGCCCTAGCTGCAGAAAACAGTCATGTCCAACTCAAGCTCTGTTCCAGCTTGGCAGTGGCTAGCACACGTGTATCAGTCCCAAGGAATGATGGGTGCTGCAGAGATGTGTTACAGAAAGAGCCTGCAGGTGGCGTCCCAGCAGGGCAGCTGGAGTGGGAAGCTCTCAAGTCTGTTGAGGTTAGCCCTGCTTGCATTGGAAGTCTGCATGGCTAATATTCCCAATGATCACTGGCCCTCCCTGGTACAAGAAGCTACAACTGAGGCCTTGAAACTTTGCTTTTGCCCACTAGCTGTTCTTTTCCAAGCTTTGCTACAGTTCAATCGCAAAATGGGGGAAAAAATAATTTTTGTGACATTCATAATAACTTGTCAAAATATTAGACGCTGTCACATCATCTGCTACAACTATTCTTCTTTCTTCCACTTGTGCATGGACCTTAACTATATTTTCAGATATTAATATTGATAAACCAAACTTTTTTGAAAGATTTTGTAGGGTTTTTTTTTTTTTCCTATTTCAGTGTTTGTACTCATTTACATTATTATGTATTGGTGCGTTTCCAAGTGCTATGCATTGTTTTGTTATGTTTCAATGTGCTGTGCCTGGGAAATTTCTATCACCTCATAGCTCAGCTCACTAATTTACTATTTTATTATGGATAATCAGCTAATCAACTTATCTTTGTAACTTTTTAAATGTAGCCTTAATTATGTTTTTGTTTTCAAAGCTCCTGATTAGTTGTTTTTCCTATGTACATGTTCTTATTTCCTGCCTACCTATTCTTGCTTTATAACTACCTGTTATTTTCCCATGTATACTGTTAAACAATTTATTTTTCTTTCTTTGTGTTTACAAAAGTATATTCAAGTATATTCATTATAAAGATTTTTTTCACATTGCATTTTTTTCATATTTTCCCAGGTGCAATGTATTTATTTTCATTGTTCTTTCTTGTTTTAAGTTATTGTTATTTTTTAATTCATTATAACCTCTTGTTATATTGAGTTTTTAAAATGTATTGTATACATTCAGTCACTACACATCACTTAGCTTGTAAAGTGAATTTACCCAATATATAATACACTTCACACCATTTCAGTTGAGGATACTATACATGTTATCATCAACAGGTAGTAAACTATTTCTATGTCTCAAAAATGTCTTGCCTCTCTATTTTTCTCCCTAATTTCCCTCCATATGCTCTCCCCCTTTCCCACCCTCCTTCCACACTGTCACCAGTGTCCATAACTATTTTCAATATTTTTATGTCCTCCAGTCATTCAGTCTTTACCACAGAATGTGATCAGTCAATATATGTTAAGTGGAGACATACAATGTCTCTTTTTCATTGCCTGGCTTGCTTCACTCAGCAATAAATTTTTCTTATTCATCCACTTTCTATCAAGAGCCAGGGTCTTTTTTTATGGCTGAATAGTATTCCATAGAGTATATATGCCATACATTTTCTATCCATTCATCTGTTCGTGGACATTTGGGTTGGTTCCATTTCCTAGCAATTGTGAATAATGCCGCAATAAACATAGATGTGCAAGCACTTTTCTGACTGAACATTCTCCTTCCTTTGGGTAGATACCCAGGAGTGGAATTGCTGGATTATATAATAGTTCTATTTGTAGGTCCCTGAGGAAACTCCATATTGTTTTCCACAGTGACTGGACCAATTTACATTCCCACCAACAGTGTAGGAGAGTTCCCCTTTCATCACAGTCCCACCAACTCTTACCATTTTTTTGTATTTTAAATCTTCACCATTCTGACAGGGGTTAGATGGTATCTCAATGTGGTTTTGATCTCCATTCCCTTATGATGAGGGATGTTGAGCATTTTTTTATGTTTTTTGGCTGTTCATATGTCTTCCTTAGAGACTTTTTTGTTCAGCTCATTTTCTCAACTTTTAATTGGGTTAATAATTTTGGGGTGGGGGTAAACTGCTTGAGTTCCCTAAATATTCTGGTTATCACTCCCTTATCTGAGGCATAGTTTACAAAAATTATTCTCCCATTATGAGGTTTGTCAATTCACACTAATTACTGTGTCTTTTGCTGTGCAGAAACTCTTTAATATGATATAATACCATTTGTCCATTTTGGGGATTATTGCCTGTGTTTGGGGTCTTATTTAAGAAGTCTTTGTCTACCCCAATGTCTCCCAGAGTCTTCCCAGTGTTTTCCACAGCAGTTTGATAGTTAAAAGTCTTAGATTTAGATCATTGATCTGTTTTGAGTTGATTTTTGTTAATGGTGAAAGATAGGTGTCTAGTTTTATCTTTCTGCAGGTGGACTTCCAGTTTTTCCAGCACAATTTGATAAAGAGGTTTTTCTTTTCCCACTGGATTGACTGGTACCCTTTGTCAAAAATCAGTTAGTTATATGTTTTGGGGTTGTGTTATATTGTTGTTTCCCAAATCTTAGGTGATACTTACCTGCACAGACATCTTTTCAATAGTGATGCTTTATGTAATCATAGGTAACCAGGGTATGGTAGATCTTACACCTGCTCAAACCTGCTATAGTGCTTATAATTTGGACTATGGTTGGTTTATGCTTTCTCTTGAAGATTCTTCTCCATTCCTATAAAAGGGAGAGCTAAAAGTAAAGATTCTGGGGGCCAGCAGGTGGTGTGGTGGTTAAGGACGCTAGACTCCCATATGGCCAACCACAGTTCAAGTCCCGGACCTGGCGGCTTTCTCTCTCTCTCTCTCTCTCTCTCTCACTCTGTCTCTCCTTGGTCAAATTAAAATAAATAAATAAATAAAGTTAAATAAAATAATTCTTTAAAAAAAGTAAAGATTCTGGAGGGGGGGCAGCCTATGTTTCCAACCTAAAAGCCTGGTGACCTCAGTGAATTCATTACTTTCTGGGAATCCCTGGTTTCCTCACCTATAAAATGAGGTTCATGGCAGAGATTACTTTGTGAGGTTAGTGTGGACATTTTTCTTCTTTAATTTGCCCAAAGGTACATGTATTACACAGAGAGTGATAGAGAGAAAGGTACAGAGAAAGAGAGAGAATGCAATAAAGCACAATCGATGGGACATGGTCATACTGAAAACCCTTGTCCTCCATTTCTCACTTTTTCCAGGATTTTGGGCATGCATGCATACATACTCAATATGTTTCTCAAGCTACTGGGTCTGAAACTTGATCTACATGGTCAAACATGTGGGATCTAGCTGTCTGAGCCACTAGGCTACATGCTGGCTCCAGTTTGGAGATTTAATGACTTAGCTAGAAACAGTGTCTGGAGCATTGTATGTATTCGAAAACTGATAGCTGCCACTATTGCTTCATATTATACATGGATTTATAGCTTGTCTTAAAATATAAGACAAGATATAGATATTTATAATATACTTTAATTATTTTCTTTTACTTTCCTGTGGGTTTGTAGCAGATCAGGAAGATTTCACAATAGGCACATGTGCCTCATTGAAAGAGGAATTTGGATGGAAATATGGTATGTGTCACAATTTCATTTGAGAAATACTAATGAGAGAGTAGGGACCTGAAGCCTACCATGTGTCCTAACTTCCTAGTCATATCTATGATTGGGCAAGACCATTTCTCCTGACCAGTGCTATTTCTAAGACAAACTCCTTATTGGATACAAGAACGACAACTTCCGGTACACAAGAACAGTGTAACTATAACATATTGGTTACGTTAAGTACAAGTAAGGAAGTTTGCCTGCAGTATGTTGTATTATTCCAACTACATCTCCATGGGCTGCATGTTTTAACTTCTCTTTACAGGCAATCAGCCTGAGGCTCAGAGAAGTCAAGTGTCATATTGAAAGTCACACAGCAGGATACTGTAGGTGGTGGAGTAGAGCATATCTTTCTGATTCTCCTGCTGATAGGGATCTAAAGATATGGGTTTGATAAGGGAAAAAGAAATCCCAAAGGCACATACTTTGGCCAGGCAGGGGAATGGTGACGGGGAATTTTCAGAAAGAGGGGTGCTGGGTTCACATCTTAGTGTGGTCCAGATCTGAACTGGAAGGTTGCATTCCATGCTCTACCCTACCCAGCTCCAGTCACTCACACCAAGGGCTGTGTAGAAAAGCACACACACCTCAGGCAGCTATACCTGACTCCTAGTTGTATCCTATTCAGCTGATACTGCCATGTTTAGACCATGACACAACCAATCTTTATGGAGAATGGCTGCCACCTCCATAGATAAACAAAAAGCAGGATGCAGAAGATCCCAGAGGGAGTGACTCATTTGAGTGTGGCAGGGAAGGTCTAGGGGTACCATATGAGCTGGGTCCCAAGAGGTCCACGGAACTGAGAGAAAGCCAGCCATGAGCAACTGGCTCCAAGAAGTGGGGGATCCACCTCAGCAATACTTGAGTCTCTTCTTCTTCTGGAACCTGGAGTCTCAATACCAACCTAGCGGGTTTCAGGGTTGTTATAGTCACTATCTCCTTTCATCTCCATTAAAACACTACAGGGAGAAACTTGTTATCTCTAAGTTATAGATGACAAAGCTGAGCCTAGAAGGGTCTAGAGACTTGCTCAGCTCTTCAGCACAGCAATGAGATCAGAGCACTCACCCTTCTTGTCTCCTCAGCTCTCATTTACACCCAGTGGTGAATGGAGTAGGTGCAATCCCTGCAGGACCAAGAGTACTGAGACTGACATCACGGTCCTGCCCCTTGTCCCAGGAACTTGCCCACCATGTTTTCCCCAATTATATCCCTTCTATCCCTTCTCTATAATCTATAATATCCACCTGGCTGCACATGACATATATTTATTTCTCTAAATCCACTTTCTCTCCTGAAAGAAATCAGGAAATGATTCCTTACTAGGTGTCCACACATACAAGTTCTCAGATCCACAGTAGACTGCACTGGGGCTAAATTTTGCCAGTACTGTGTGCAAAGGGTTGGAAAGGGGAGCAGATCTTGCTCTTCTCTAATGTCCGCAGGTCCTGGGAAACTTTCTTCATGACTACAACTGAGCAGCTCTTGTTGACGCTAGTTTAGCAAGAGGAGCTAGGGCACAGCTATGACCACAGATCCTCCTTGGCTTGGGGCTCCCCAGTAGAGGAGTATCAAGACTATAAGATGGGATGACAGGATCAGTGCAGTGAGCACAGGCCTTATACAGGGAAGAACCATGACTTCCGGTGGGTGTGCCCGTAGGATTGCAATAACGAACTTCTACTCCTTGAAACCAGTTCTATCTGGTTTCTATTTAGCTGCAAGTTGCTATCCCACACCATCACAGCACTTCCGATTGCATCACATGAGGCAGAGCTTTTCTTCTCTCTGCGGAGTACAGTGTAGACTCTCCTAGCACAGACTCCTAGACCAGACAGGCTCCTTAGCTCTTCAGAATGCCTGTCCCTGCCTCCCGGCCCCACCCTGCTCCTCCTTTCCTGTTGCTGATGCTAATGCTGGGACTCACAGGTAAGTGTTGCCTAGAGGTAGAGTCCCTTCTCTCTGCCCCAGGGGCCAATCCTGACTCTGAACAGTCCGGAGCTTCAGACAAACACAGGATTCCCAAGGGCTGGCATTACCTCAGGGTATATTATAAGGGACCCGAGTGTTTTCTCTGTGAATCCCTCACCCCTAGCAGGTTCTGGAGGCATCAAATCAATGTCACTTTCAACAATAACAGCAATTACTTACATCTTGGTAATGTTTCTGTTGAAGAAGCACTTTTCAGAGAAGTCATTAAAATCCTTACAAGTGTAAGGCAAGATGACTTGCCCAAGGGTGCAGAGTGAGCTCAGAGACACCTGACTTGGCTCTGACTCCAAGCCCAGTGCACTCTGGTCACCACCCCAAGGACGTGGAGTCAGAAATGGTGCCTGCTTGAGTTGGACAGGAGTTAGTGCTTCCCGGGGCCCTGTCAGCCACCATCTTTCCTACATGTGGCTCCTCACTCTGCCTTCTGTCCCCCTAATCCTCTCTGCCCTGTGATGTCTTCCCACCCATTCCTCTGTGGCCTCCTCTAAGAGAAGTTCCACACCTTCTGCTGGTACTGTGTCCTGTACTGGGTGACCTGGGCTGCCATAACACAGCAGCACAGACCAGATGGCTGAAACAGGAAGCGTTTTGTTTCTCATTTCTGGTGGCCTGAAATCCAGGGTCAACTTGGAGAAAGTCTGGTTTGTTCTGTGGCCTCTGTCCTTGGTGTGCAGCTGGCCACCTTCTCCCTATGTCTTCCCATGATCTTTCCTCTGTGTGTGTCTGTGTCCTAATTGGTTGTCCTTATAAGGGCTTCAGGATCATTGGGTTAAGGTTCACCCTGATGACATCACTTAACCCTGTCTACATATACAGTCACGGGGTTAATGCTTTGACAAGTTTATGTTATGGGTACACAGTTTAGCCCTCAACAGATTCCTGCACAGTTTAGCTCTCAACAGATTCCTATAACAGTCTGGTGCTGTTGACTTTTCACGGACAATCTACCTACCCTCTTACCCAGGTCAGGCAGGATTGAAGGACCTTTCCTGGGGCAGCCTGGGAGAGACTGTGCTCACAGCTCCTGGGAAGGCTGCCTGTCCTCATCCCCTTCTCCAGCCATGGAGCTGACCCCACGGTTTCAGGCCTGAGCATTCAGCTCCCCATCCCCCGCCTTCCCCACCCCACCGCTCTCCACTTGGTCTTGCTCTGACGCCACCTCAGAGGTCCTAGTGGACAGGGATCACACTTGTTAAATTATCCGTGTTGCACATAACGCTGTACCCAAATAACACCAGGAGCAGTTACTGAGCCCTCCCACTGAGGCAGTGACTTATTTTAGCACTTTGTACCTATTAGTGAATCTCATGCTCACCATGTCTCTTTGGGACTGCTGCTACTCTTACTCCTCATTGGTGTATGGGGAAACTGAGTTAAAGGGAGGAGCTTTCCCAGTGCCACCTACCTCGGTCAGTGGAGCAGATGGAATTGAATTCATTCCAACTCCAGACTTTATTCTTTTAACCTTGCTGTACTACTAAATTCTCAGTGGAGGTTAATTTCAGGAAAATCAGAAAATTCAGAGTAACAAAGGACAATCATCGCCCATCCTGTCACTTAGAAATAACCAGAGCTTAAACTCTCTGTGCTCACAAACTTTTCTGATTTCTGTAAAATACCTTTCATGCACACAGTCATGTTTTTTACTGAGATTTTAATGTGTATTATAATTTCATTTCCTCCCCAGAACAACCTGTATACTGACGTGATAGAACATGCCATTTTAGGGGCCGGCAGGTTGCATGATGGTTAAGGACACTGAACTCCCACATGGCTGACCACAGTTTGAGTCCTGGACCTGGCGGCTTGCTTTCTCACTTTCCCTCTCTCTCTCTCTCTCTCACTCTGTCCCTCTCTGATTAAAATAAATTTAAAAAAACATACTATTTTATATATTTGTAATAAAACACATATATGTGTGTGTATGTCTGTATGTGTACCAGCATAGCATGCACACACACATATGCAAACACATTTTTTTATACTTTACTTTTACTATTTATATACTCATAATAGGTTACTATTTTAGCTTTGCTAACAAAAGTAACTTTTAAAAAAGGTGATCTACTTTAGATAGCTATTATCTTTCACAGTTTTTCATTATTTTAAATAGATATATGCATTTTAACATTTGTCAATTTCTTCAAAGAAAGAGAGCGAGGGCACTGTGAACAGGGTTTGCCCATTGTGATTCCAGCCCCACCTTAGCTAGCTAGGATCCCGGGCACGCATGCACCTGGTGTGCACAGGGAGACCTCGGGACGCGAGCCCAGGGCCTCCCAGCCTAAGAGCAGCACAGCAGAGCTCTGCGCTGACACTGTGCCACCAGGGCTGGCCCTGAGTACGTCCTGACAGTTATCTTCAAGGTAAAAAACAGGACTGAGCCAGTGAAATCCATTCATGATAGAATAAGTGAGAAAATCTGAAATCTCTATAATCCCAAACTTTGTTTATAGAAAATACAGTCTGGGGCATATCATTTAAAAAATCATTTTAAGTAGGAACTTAATTCATAAAAGGCTTATGTAAAAATCACCTGAGGACCAGCAGATAGCAGAATGGCTATATTGCTGGACTCCGACATGGCCGATGGCGGTTTGAGTCCCAGACCTGGAGGCCTGCAACCCATGCTGGGTATGTGTTGTCCGTGCTAAAGATCTTGAGAGAAGAATGGAGAAAAAGGGATAGTAGTGTGGCCATCCCCCCTGGGGGGTGATTTCTCACTTTCTGTTTCTCCAGCAAGCACATGTGCCCTATAACAAAAAGATCTCTAAAAAAAAAAAAAAAAAAAAAAAACAAAAAAAAAAAAAAACAAAAAACAACAACAACAAAAAAAAAACAAAAAAAACTAAAGTTTTTTTAATAAAAGACAAAAACAACCTAACAACCCCTCCAAAGAGACCTCAAACACAAGTTTAAAATAACAGGATAGTGGCGGGGGAGGGGGGGGAAGAAAGGAAAATAAATTTTAGATGGGAAAACTCATAAAAAAGAGGCACTAGTCAATCATCAAATGTAATTTTTTCCCCCTGAAACATGGCAGTTTTAGACTGCTGCTCTTTCTGCCTCTTGCTTGCTTCCCATGAAGGATGAAGGGGCAGCTGCATGGCTGCTTTGGATTTTCAAGTCGTCTCTGTGTGCTCCTGGTAAATCCATCCTTCACCTGAGGTTCATTTTGTGGAAAATCCAGAGCCTTGCCTTGTTTTTTGGAGGCTGTTCTCTGTGATCTCTTCTAGAGCTTTTAGATCCAGCTAAAGAGTGGGAAAACACTGATTCTAACTTCCTGGCTTCTGTAGTTGACTTGCTCGTGTCATTTCTTGTACCCCAAAGGGCTCCGTGTGTGTCTTCTTTGGGTAACACTTTCTGGAGGGCTTTTTGTTCCTTAACTGAAGAATGGTCACTACTTTCCCTCTTTTGTGTCCATATGACTTTTCCAGTGAATAATTATTGCCACTGTCATTGTCCTCAGACATGGAAGACTGCTTGTAAAACTTTCCTTCTGGGGACCAGCAGTTGACATAATGGCTATGTCGCTGGACTCCCACGTAGTTGACCGCCAGTGGCTTAAACTCATGCCGGGCACGTGTGCGTGCATGCCCAAGATCCCAAGAGGAGAATGGAGAAGGGATTACAGTGTGGCCATCCCCTCTGGGGAGTGATTTCTTGCTTTCTGTCTCTCTGTCTCTCTGGCAAGTGTGGGTGCCCTATAACAAAAACCTCTCTAAAAACAAACAAACAAAAAACCTTTCTTTTGTGCTATCATAAAAATACTCCTCCTCTTCATGTAATTCTTCTTCACTATCACTGTTATCATCAAATGAGTTATCAGACTCCCTTTTTTTTTTTTTTTTTTGGTTTTACTTAATGTTTCGTTTTGGCGTTAGAAGGTGTTTCAGGTGTCTTTTGGGGTTCAGAGAGGACTACAAAATCCTTTTCTGAAGACTCTGATGGAGAATTGGGTCCACGTGCCATCTCGGCCACTTTTTCTTTTGGACTGTTGATTGGTTTCTTTGCTGGTATTTCGACTCCTCTCACTTTGTGCTCACTGACAACAGCTCCTTCATGCTGGGGTTTACTTGCTCCATCACTTGAACACCAAGCAGCTTTAGAACAGTTTTCTTCTGAGGTATTCTTTAATGACTCAACCTCAGGAGCATTCTGCCTTGCATCTTTAAAGGCGTGGGCAGCAGCTTTCAGGACATCTGTTTTTTTCTTTAGACAAGGATGTGTGGCTAGTCTGGCGATTGCTCTTTCAGCTGTGGTAGAATCTGGCCTTTTACAGATTTCTTCCAAGTTGATGTTATCACCAAGAGCAGATTTAGTTACGACACCAGGTTTTCATTCCTTCCTGGCATGGATTTCTTCCAGCAATTGTTGAGCCCAGCTTTGTCTTTTTAACAGCGCATATTCAGTACCCTTTTTTGACTTCAGTCTCCCGACACTTCTGACAAGTTTTCAGATAACCAAAGCCCGGATTACCTTCCCTTCTTTTCTCATCTTCACAACCTTGTTACTGAGGTTCAGAGGCTCTGACTGAGCCATGGTAGGTAGAGGAAGATCCCTTCAACACACACTTTAAAAAAAAAAAAAAATTATGTTTAATCACTGTACGTCTTAACAGTGTACACCGTAGTTTTTCGCAGCATGAATACGGTGCATGGGATTTTTTAAAAAAGGTTTTTTTTACTATTCCCTTCATATCAGTTTTCAGTCTCCATGAAGTGAGCATTCAAAATATGTTCAGTTTTCTCTGGTCTAAGCCAGCCTCACTCCTTTTCCACTTCCCTTACCCTACTCCAAGCTCTCCACATAAGCATACCCTTTCTTTGGTAAAATGAGTTTTCTCTCCAAGCAGATCTCCCATGCATTGCAATCTTGGAATTCCTTCCTCCAAGCAAAATAGGGATGAGGAGGAAAGGCAGGGACAAAACGTACAGAGACTCCTGCCTATATTGTCTATATCTATAATTACATCCATCTTCATATCGACATCCATATCCATATCTTTACCTCCTAATGTCTGTTGGAGGCTCCATGACTCAGGACACCAACTGAGCAATGGCTTTTCAATTTCTTGAACACTCACTACGTGCCAGGATGCTGGCAATGCCCACAGCTCTTATCCCACTTGGTCATCATATCCAAGGGGAGCACTCATATCACCCCTACCTTACAGAGTAGGAAACAGAAGCAGAAGGAGCCCCAAGTTCCTTAGTAGTAACAGAGCTGTGGTGTGTGAGCTCAGGCATTGCAACTCCAGAGTTCCCAGGATTAACCAATCCCCTTCTCAAATGTCTGCGGCCCTGGTTGTAGCCCAGGAGTTTTACGTAGCTTCTGCCAGTGGGTGTGGGGGAGGGTGGAATATGGGGAAGAGAGTCTGTGGTTTTCTTTTCCTGAGTTCTTCCGCTCTCTGCCTATATGCAAATTACTTTTATTTTGTTCACCAAGTCATCTCCTTGGGTAATTCCGTTCCTGGCTTTTTCCATAGAAATGATTTCCTTACAATAGACTTCAGTGTCCTAGGGAGGCATTGCATGGGAAGTTCTATAGGATGAGTGTGGTCTATTCTCTTCTGTTGTCACGTGTTCACTTCCCCTTCTGCCATGGGATGATACAGCACCAAAGCCCACCTAAATGTTGGAACCATGCTTTGGTGGCCCCAGACTCCAGAACTATGAGCCAAACACACTTTTATGGTTTGTAGAATACTGTCTGTGGTGTTCTTTTATAGCTACATGAGTGGACAGACAAGTGCCCTATATTTTCTTCCAGATTTAGGAACCAACTGAATTGGGCCATTAATGAGAAAGCAGTGGGATAATCACCTCTTTACTTATTACATTTAACATTATTTTAACTCGACAAGGCCCTGTTGTAGCCTACATTGGACCATTTTAACTGTCTTAAGATTTATGGGGCTTGCTTATCAAGACGAGTCACAGATGGCTAAAACTGACTTTTAGGTTAATTTATTATTTACTACGTTTTAGCATCTATGCTCAATATGGAACATTTTAGGGCAATGGGAAACTTAGACAAAGCTACAGTTAAAGTGAGGCAACCTTATTTTTCCTCTAGTTTATATTAGTTACTTTCTCCAGATTACAGGAGCACCGTGCTTTGATTCAGTGAGATTCTCAGGCACATGGAGAATTAAATCCCCAGGGTTGATTAAAGTTGTGTCAGTTTGTATATTTTTGTAAATGTTAAAGTTATGGTGTTGAGGCTCAAAAGCCAATCAGCACCCTTTTGGTAATTTTTGTTATAAAAATGTTTACTATGCAAATTTAGCACATAAATTTTGGATGTCCAATGAGATCGTGCATAAAACTTTAATTTATATATATATATATATATATATATATATATATATATATATATACACACACACACACACACACACACACACAAATGATCTGTTGGGTTGTCTGGAAAGTCATGACACTTTTTTGCATAGAAAAATATGTCATGACTTTCCCAACAACTTAAACTTTATCATTGGTTTATAACATTATATGTTTGTATATACAATTTGTTCCCATTTGTTTTATTTCTTATTTTTGTATTTTATTATTAAATCTGCTAGGAATCATGTTTGGTAGATCTGGCATTTGTTCAGTACATTAGACACTATTGAGTGCCTAAGTGTCTGAGTCCTTTTTTTTTAGAATTATTTTTATTTAACTTTATTTATTTGTTTATTTATTTTAATTTGACCAGCAAGGGACAGAGTGAGAGATAGAGGAAAAGAGAGAGAGAGAGAGAGAGAGAGAGAGAGAGAGAGAAAGCAAGCTGCCTGATTCAAGTTCAGGACTTGAACTGTGGTCAGCCATGTGGGAGTCCAGCATTCTGAACCACCACACCACCTGCCGGCTCCTGTTTGATTCCTTTTTATAACTTCTCTCTTTGTTGATGTTCTCATCCTGTCAATGCATTGTTCTCCTATTTGCTTTAATTCTTCGTCCACATTTTTCTTTAGTTCAATGAGCATGTTGAGATGGTAGCTTTAAGGCCTTGGTCTAGTATCACTGTAGACCCAATATGTCACAGTGGTCCTAATGAGAAACAGGAAGGAGATTCAAATTTAGAGGAGGACATGTGACAATGAAGCAAGAGGTCATAGTAATGGAAGGATGAGAATCACAGAAAAGAATGTGGGCAGCCTCTAGAATCTGGAAAGGCAAACACCACAGCCACTAGAAGACACATTCCTCTGCTTATATTGGGTCGTCAGGAAAGTCATGACACTTTTTTTTTGGGAGAGGTTTTTGCTATAGGGCGCATGTGCTCACCAGAAAGACAGAGAGAGACAGGGAGATAGAAAGTGAGAAATCACCCCCCAACTTTAGGGGGGATGGCCATGCCACAATCCCTTCTCCTCCATTCTCCTCTTGTGATCTTGGGCACGCACGCACACGCGCCCAACATGAGCTTAAGCCCCTAGGTCTGGGGTTCAAACCGCGGTCAACTACGTGGGAGTTCAGCGACATAGCCATTTATGCCAACTGCTGGTCCCAAGTCATGACACATTTTTGCCTAGAAAAATACATCATGCCTTTCCTGATGACCTAATAGATTGCACATATTTAAGGTGTAGGACACTTTAAAATTATATTTCTTCAAGGTGTACAACATGGTGCTTTGATATACATCTGTAGATTGAAATGGTTTCTTGTCAGGCAAATTAACATATTTTCACATGGTTATTACCCTTTGTGTGTGTGTGTGTGTGTGTGTGTGTGTGTGTGTGTTTATGTGTGTGTGTTTGTGTGTGTGTAAGAGAGAAGAGATCACCTAAAATGCACTCTGTTTGGAAAAAAATGCCAAACACAATAGAATACTCATGACTCTAGTTCTCACTTGCGCATCCTCATACTTGCCACTTGGAACTGTGACCTACATCTTTCTATTTCTTCCCTTCACTCCACCCTTAGTAGTCATCACTTTATTCTCTAACTCTGTCTGATTTCTTTTCTTTTTTTTTTTTTTAGAGAGATTTTCGCTATAGGGCGCGTGTGCTCGCCAGACAGACAGAGACATAGAGACAGAAAGAGAGAAATCACCCCCCGGGGGGGATGGTCACGCTGCAATCCCTTCTCCTCCATTCTCCTCTTGGGATCTTGGGCACGCACGCACACACGCCCGGCGTGAGTTTTAAGCCACCGGGTCCGGGACACGAATCGCGGTCGACTACGTGGGAGTCCAGCGACATAGCCATTACGCTAACTGCCTGATTTCTTTTCTTGTTTAGTTTTCCCCTTGATTGTCCCTAGTAACACCAGTTTTGGATTTCTTACTTCCATAACATAAAATAATAAAATTTCCTTCTTTTAAGACAGTATGTTGGTAGTAATTTGTCATACAATTTTAGAAACTAATGTAACATGTTTATTCTGCAGGGAAAAGATCCTAGGAGCTCAAAACACCGTTTTCTTCCTTACTAAAGCTACAAGTACATCGAGTGTTGGGGACCCTGTATTTTATTGTCCCTCAAGAATTCGGTCTAGGGACCAGCAATTAGCGTAATGGCTATGTCGCTGGACTCCCACATAGTCGACCGCAGTTCGCGTCCCGGACCCGGTGGCTTAAACTCACGCCGGGCGCGTGTGCGTGCGTGCCCAAGATCCCGAGAGGAGAATGGAGGAGAAGGGATTGCGGCGTGGCCATCCCCCCTGGGGGGTGATTTCCTGCTTTCTGTCTCTCTGTCTCTCTCTCTCTGTCTGGCGAGCGCATGCGCCCTATAGCAAAAACCTCTCCAAAAAAAAAAGAATTCGGTCCAATGAACAGACCCCCTCATGAGCCTTGGGGATCTCTGGGAGAGGCACGTTGGTGTGTGGAGGCTCCTGCAGCTCAGGGCATGCCCCACGTCCATATCCATCGCTCTGCTATCGACTCAGGGGTCAAGCAGAGTCACAAGGTCCCACCGAAGGCAATGGTCCAGAAAGTGCCACACCCAGCATGGCTAGACAGTACAGAGACATAAATGTGTTATTTTATTTTATTTTACTTTATTTTATTTTTATTTATTATCTTTTAAGAGAGGTTTTTGCTACAAGGCATGTGCGCTCACCCGAAAGACAGAGAGAGACAGAAAGCAAGAAATCACCTCCAACGGGAGATGGCCATGTCACAATCCCTTCTCCTTCATGCTCCTTGGAATCTTGGGCATGCATGCACACGCACCTAGCCTGAGTTTAAGCCACCGGGTTCGGGACTCGAACCGTGGTTGACTATATGGGAGTCCAGTGACATAGCTATTATGCCAATTGCTGGTCCCCAGAGACACAAATGTTTGATGAAGCATGACAGCCAGCGAGGGCTCAGGCACTCAACACACACTCTTCTGTGTCATTTCACCTCATTGTGCCTCAGTTTCCCAATTTGTTATCGTCTTACATCGCAGGCTCACAAGGGTTAAATGAGATAACACAGGCAGTTTCTGAGCTCACGGCCTGTTGTGGTTGTGTGCTTGGTCATTGAAAGTTGTTGATAAAGACTTGAAAAAACATACAGGATCCATGAGGATGACCAATAGTTGCTTCGTGTTCCCTCCAGGAGCGGCAGGCGACGAGCTGCAGGTGATTCAGCCTGCCACGGCAGTGTCGGTAGCAGCCGGAGAGTCGGCCACTCTGCAATGCTCCCTGACCTCTCTGCTCCCTGTGGGTCCCGTTGAGTGGTTGAAAGGGGAAAAGCCAGACCAACAGTTGATCTACAGTTCCCGAGGAGGCCACTTCCTCCGGGTAACACCCGTGGAAGACATCACAAAGAAAAGCAACATGGACTTTTCCATCCACATCAGCAACGTCACCCCCGCAGACGCCGGCACATACTACTGTGTGAAGTTCAGGAAAGGGTCTGTAGTGGACGTGGAGTTTAAGTCTGGACGAGGCACTGAGCTGTCTGTGAGTGGTGAGTATGGCAGGTGCCTCCTTTGTCCCCTCCTGTGTGACAATAGGTCAGTAACAGCCCTCCTTTTTTGAGTAACCTCTAAGAATCAGGGGGTTCTGGTTGCTTATTTCCATGGTCTGATGTCACCCCATCTACAATTAGGCTGGAGGCCAGGAGAGGCTGTGCTGGGTGCTCCAGGCCCAGGGTGGGGAATGGCAGGCAATCTGGGCCCCCCAGTCTGCCTGGCTCCGTATCCTTGGCCTTTCACAACCCAGTCCTTGGGTTGCACAGATGGGAGCTGATGGTTTGAGTGACTCGCCCAGTCACAGGCCAGACCTCTCTGCTGCCCCCAGAGAGTGGGTCCCCTCTGCCCCCAGAGAGTGGGTCCCCTCGCAGTGCCGTATCTCCTCTCTATGAACAAGCTCTGAGAGCCGACTAGGTGTCATCTCCTCTGGGGCTGCTGGGAACAGGAGGGCACAGTGAGACTGAGCTCTGCTCCTCTGTGCTAACCTGCCCTTCCCTGCCAGGTGAACTCTCTAGGGCTGGGAGATTGGAGGGTATTCTTATTTCATCTTCACAAACATCTTACTGAGAAGAAACTCCTAAGGGGCTTGAGCTCCCAGTTTGATATGAGAGTGCTGCCAGGAGTCAGAGGGTTGCTGTGGTCTCTTGTGTCATTCAGGGACCACTCCCACAGCTCAGAGCAGGGCTGGGTCATGTCAGGATGTCCCCTACTTCAGAGAAGGGGTTCATTCCCATATGGGTGACTAGGGGTTCCCCCACTCAAGGCACACGGGATGCTCAGGTTGGTTTCCTGCCAGAAGCCCAGGACCTTCTTTCTAACTCCTGGGTCCTGGGGTGTCAGTGCATGAGGGGCCTTTAGACACTTGCATCCTGACCTCCATTTACAGACAGGTTGAAGCCAAGAGACCACAAGAGCTCGGATGTGACTCAGACCTGCTACCTCCCACCGGGGTGCTCAGTCCTCCCTGCCAGGCCCTCAGCCTCAGTAACACCCTGAGTGAGGCAGGAGGGAGGTGGGAGGGGCTGGGAGTTGCAGTGGCCGATGCTGTACCTTCATCATAGCCTTTTCCCCTCCTACTAGTGCAGAGAGAGGGGCCGTCTGTTGCCAGTTTTCAGATGAGGACACAGAGACTCAGACAGAGGATCTGACTTTTGGAGGGAGGGGAGCCAAGGCCTGGATCCCACCAGCCTGACTCACAGCCCCAGGCTCTTCCATGCCCACTGTGCTTGTCAACATGTGGACTGAAGCCCCAGCCTTCCAAAATCTTATTGTTTAGTTCTGCAGCAATTAGAGGAGAAAAAAGAAAAAATAGTTTGGCTATAGGTGGGGCTGGCCTTACATCCCCAGATCAGGAACACCCTGCATCTGTCCCAGCAGCTGAGCATCTAGAACCCTTTCTGAGCAGAGTCCACAGAGCAGAGACGCACATGGCCCATTCACGGTGCCGAGGACTAAGACCAGGAGATGCACTGTCCATATAGGACGCGTGGGGCCCTATGAGCAGGAGTTCACACTCTTCCCTCAAGTCATCAGGGAATTAGTGAATTCTTTTTATGGTTATTGGGTAACCAGCCTGGGTACCCAAGAGGATGGCTTCTCTCTAGAATTGCTTGTAGTCAAGAATCCCAAAGGGAAGAGGAGAGGTCATGGTCAGTGTTGGGATTGAGAAGATGAGTCACCAGCTCTGTTGACAGACAGGAAAGCCTGGGGGCACAAGATGCACACTGGGATGCACCTGGGGAAGGGAGACTGTGTCTTCGTTACTCAGCCTCAGTTTTCTCGTCTGTAAGATGGTGCTATTCATGAACTCCTACAGGAGAGTGGAGAGGATTTCAGGTGCTCTCTGTACATCTCCCCTCACAGTGTAGGCGTCCCAAAACTGAGGTGTTATTTAAGGTTGTGTGACCTTGGGTGACCCAGTTCCCTTTGCTGAGGCTCAGTTTCTCCATTTATTGAATGGAGTCAATTGTTCAATCTTTCCAGAATGTTAGCAGGACACAGTGTGCCTGGTGAGAGAATAGGCCCCCAGGAAGTGATGGGGGTGTTATCTCAAAGCCAGGAGTAAGTCTTGGCTCTCTGAAGTTCCATTTTCTCCTCTGTGAAATGGTGATCATGGCCACAGTTTGGGGTTCTGGGAGGCCCGAGGGGCACGCATGAAGCCCTGGGATGGTGGGGGGTGTTGGTTAGTACTGAGTTAGCAGGGTCACAGGATGGCACAGGCTCAAGCCAGTTGCATGACCCACATCCCGGCTCTGCCACTTCTTAGCCCTGGGACCTCAGAAAGGGAGGGCACTCCACACAGTAGGCCTGGGGTCCTGCCCTGTCAATGATGACCCCTTGTTGCAGGGCCAAGCAGGGACTGGGCAGTTAAGTACTCTAACACGCTTAGGGCAATACCTGGCACATGGCAAATGTTCCGTAAATGTAAGCTTTGTTAAACCCAAGTCATGTGACCTGGGACTTGTCACCTTTCCTTCCCAGGTATAGGTATAAATGGGTTGGGATGAGCTCGGGGGATTTGACCTTGGCTATTTGTTAAATCCCATGGACAGCTTTGGAAGTTTCCAGACTCTGGAACCATCAGTTGGCATAATGGCTGTGTCACTGGACTCCCATGTAGTCAATTGCAGTTCAAGTCCTAAACCCGGTGGCTTAAACTCACACCAGGCGCGTGTGCGTGCGTGCCCAAGATCCCAAGAAGAGAATGGAGGAAAAGGGATTGTGGTGTGGCCATCCACCCTGAGGGTTGATTTCTCTCTCTCTCTCTCTCTCTCTCTCTCTCTCTCTCTCTCTCTCTCTCTCTCTCTCTCTGTCTTTCCAGTGAGCGCATGCACCCTATAGCAAAAACCTCTCCAAAAAAAAGAGAAAGAAAGTCCTCAGACTCAGATTGCAGCCTTGAAATTTAGAGTTAACTGACATGGGCCTAGACACCTGGAGTTTTTATTTACTCTGGAAGATTCTGAGATACAGTTAGGGCTGAGTATCCCTGAGCTAGACATCCTCGGGACTCAGAGGAAAAGCTGCATTTTTCCTTTGGCAAAGGTGGTTCCCACAGTGCTGGGACATAACATTCGCCCCTCAGGTGTGTGCACCTCAGAATAGCATGTGGGGGGACAGCTCTGTGGAAGTCCCAGTGGCTTTGCAAGGATGCCTCCACAGAGCAGGAGCAGGCCGTAAGAACTGGGCAGAGTAGAATAAACATTTTTTTTTTTTCTACCAGACAGCTCATGCACTTGCCAGAGAGAAAAAAGAGAAAGAGGAAGAGGGAGAAAACACCCTGCAATGGGGTGTGATCATCTTTTCTCCTCCACTTCTCCATCCTGTTGGGAATCTGGGCACACTGGCACATGCCCAGCATGTTTGCAAGCCACCAGGGGCCTGGACTTGAACCCTGTGGTCAGCAATGTGTGATATGCTTCCCTTGACCACTAAGCCACAGAGCCAGCTGCAAACGCTTGTGGTATCTGCTGCCTGGGGACACTTAAGACCGTACGGAGCAACAGTTAGCAATTTGGAGCCAGCCTTTAGGTTCTGTCTACAGGAAGGAACCACCTCATTCTCTGATTCACCCATGTCTGCACGGGAAGGACCCAGGAAGGGCTCTGCCTCTCAGTGGGCCTGTGTCTGTGCCTCTCATAATTGATAAACAGTGGAGAAATTAAACCCCTTTGGCTTTTTCAGCATTCATTTATCTTTCTGTTGCAGCCAAAACTTTTTGAAAAAAAGAATCCAAATTCAAAACACATAGCTTCCTTTCACGTTCAGGACCTGGCATAAATTAGATGCTACTGCAATATTTGTGGGAAGAATGAAAAATAAGAAGTAAATTTATAAACACCTGAAGGGAGTGCTCGGGATATAAATGAAGTCTGGCTTCAAGACAGATCCATTTTTGCCCATGTTTGTGAAGCGTCTTCTGTGTTTGCTCCAAAACTGAAAGACTTGCATTTGTTTCACGCCAGCTTCACGGCAGCCCTGAGAAGGGAGGGGTGCCTGCTGTCCATTTCACGGATCAGGGCCTCGGCCACACCTCTCTGGGCTGCCCAGCCTGAGCCCAGGTTTCTGGCAGTGCCCGGTGTCTCTAGCTACCCTGTATTCAGTTTGAGAATCACTATCTCCAAGGAGGGAAAGGTGTCAGGAACGTGAGCCAGGAACAGTTACTACAAACAGTGAGACCCATCAGTACTTAGTTCCTGTGCTGAGATGGGAATTCCCTGAAGCAGAGAAGGGCTTTAGAACTCAGGCCTAGCATGGAACCGGGCCTTGTCCTTCCCCGCTGTCTACTCACAGGCAGGTCTGCTCACCTCTAGAATCTCATGTCCTGCTATGTACAGTGAGGGAGGTCGGGCCTCTGCCCCCACACTGTATTATTAGGATTCCTGAATAATATACAGGGAGGACCTTAGCAGTGGCACCCTGCGGTTGGTGAAGGTCATGGCAGTCACGACTCTTGTTCACAAATGCTCCTTTGTAGTCAAGCCCTCTACGCCTGTGGTATCGGGCCCCACAGCGAGGGCCACGCCTGAGCACATGGTGAGCTTCACCTGCGAGTCCCACGGCTTCTCCCCCCGCGACATCTCCCTGCGATGGTACAAAAATGGGAATGAGCTCTCAGACGTCCAGACCACCGTGGATCCTGCAGGAGAAAGCATCTCCTACAGCGTCTCCAGCACGGCCAGTGTGGTGCTGGCCCCCGGGGACGTGCGCTCTCAGATCATCTGCGAGGTGGCCCATGTCACCCTGCAGGGGGGCCCGCCTCTCCGTGGGACCGCCAACTTGTCTGAGACCATTCGAGGTAGATGACCCTCAACCCAGCCCCAGCCCACCCTGGCGGCCATCCTGCTCCCCTCACCCCCATGGCTGGATAGCCAGGAATCTCCTTCCTACAGCCCTGCCGCCTGCCATGCCCCTAGATGTGCTGCTTATTACCCTCATTTCCGTCCCATGGGTCAAACACCATGCTAGAAATTTCCTTTCTTTTCCCAGTAAGAACAACAGTTAGCACTGATTGTGCTCCGTGGGTTCATCTATTAATGTTTTGCTGCAGTTACTCTGTTCCACCTGCATGCCAGGGGTTGTGCCCATTGACTTCAGTATTACCCTAATAGGAGCTAGCAGTCCTTGAGCACCTACTGTGTGCTGGGCATTGTGCTCAGTGATCTTATTCATAATCTAGGAGTCCCCTCAGGGTCTGAGCACCAGCCGCATGTCTGGCCCTGTCATGGGTGGCGCCCTGGCTGTGGTGGTGGGAGCCGAGTTATGGAGCCCCTTCCCTGTGGTGCGTCTGTGCCGTGAGGTCAGAGCTCTGTCCTGTGCTGTTTCAGTTCCGCCCACCATGGAGGTCACCCAGCACCCCATGATGGCGGCAGGGAACCAGGTGAATGTTACCTGCCATGTGGAGAAGTTCTACCCCCGGAGCCTACAGCTGACCTGGCTGGAGAATGGAAACGTGTCCAGAACAGAAACAGCCTCGACCCTCACAGAGAACAAGGATGGGACCTATAACCTGACCAGCTGGCTCCTGGTGAACTCGTCTGCCCACAGGGAGGGCGTGGAGCTCACCTGCCAGGTGGAGCATGACGGGCAGCCTGCGGTCAGCAGAAGCCACACGCTGAAGGTCTCTGCCCACCAGAAGGAGCCAAATCCAGATGTCATCCCGGGTGAGGGCTCTCTCTAGTTGACCAGGATCATTTTAATATTCATCTTTTCCTTGAAAAAACTTGTCTTTATGATAGAGTTTGTGTCCATGCCCCTTGACGTGCAAAACCAAGAGAGGGAGATGAACACCCTCCACATGGTCTAGACATGCAGAGATCCCCTTCCTCCTGTGCTTCAGCCCATAATATCTTTGTCAATTGCACATCCCACAGTGTTGCTGGTAACCAGGCCAAGGATTAGAACTGTCGTCCCTGTGTGGGATTCAGAGTCTCTTGAACAATGAATTATTGCTGCACTGTGGAGCCAGTCCAAAATTTATCTTAAATTAATTATTTATTAAAAGTAATAGTTTATATTTATTATGAAATACTCTAGAAATCTATAAATATTAAGTAGAATTTATTTTTAAATTTGCTATAGGGCTCATGCACTTCCTGGTGAGATAGAGAGAGAGAGAAATAGAGAGAAAATGAGAGAATGGGAGAATGCACCCCTCAAGAGGGATGATCACACCACAGTCTCTTCTCCACTTTCCTCTTGATATTTGGCCATGCAAGTGTACGTACCCAGCATGTCCCTCAAATTGCCCGGCTCAAGACTTGAACTTTGCAGTCAGCCAAATGGGATTCAGCCATCTTACTGCCATTCAACCTTGCTGGCACCAATATTAAGTAGAATTTAAAGTGAACTTCCCATCCTCCAAATCTCTCACTCCAAGAGTCACACTGGGTAGACATCTTTATAAATCTTTTACATAAACATATATTCAAGAAAGGGAGGGGACCACTCTGCACAGTGTCCTTCTCTTGCCTCTTCCCGTCTCAGTTGTTGCATTCAGGATTCCTCCTCAGCCCACCTGCCTCCCTCTCCTCCTTTCTAACCTCTGCCTGGTCTCTGCTCCAGCCTGGACTTTCCTATGTGCACCTGTAACCTCACCCCAGCAGCCTCTAGGATCTACTGTTTGACATCTGGAAAGACACACCTGAGTTGAGTCTGGAGCAGGCACTCTGGTGACTGTGCATGGTCACTTCATGGGCCTCCTGATTTGTGAGTATTGACCAACAGTCATCTCATGTGCTCTCTGAATATTGACTATGTGTGAATTTCAATTCATTGACGGTCTCCTTTGCTGCTGCCACTATCCTGTGAGTTTGGAGGTTTACAGGGAAAACAAACAAACAAACAAGCAAACAAACCAAGAACTGAGCATGGGGGGTAGGGGAGTGGGGTGTGTGGCGGTTGATGACTTCCTGTCATTAGACCAGGTAATAGGTCTAAAATAAAGAGGGCAGCGCAAAGTCCTTGAGAACAGGGTCACCACCAGCCTACAAGCAATATGTGTTCATCAGAGAAAGATTCATTCTCTGCTGACCATTGCTACAAATACCTTCATTTGGCCAGAATTGACCTTTCTATGCCCCAAACATGAATTATGCCTCCTCAAATACCACTAGGAGAGGGTCTCTACTCCAGGAGACTTCTCGAAGGTCTGGTTCCTCCCAGCATATACTATGGTGATGGCCTCATCGACTGAGTCAAACTGGGTGACTGATGTGCCCATGTCCCCGCCTGCTTGCTGAGTAAAAGCAGGAAGTGAGGGAGAACAATTTCCCTCAGAAGTAGATGAATACAAGAGCGTGATCATATCCACCACTACCGTGGCCATGTGCAAATATCCAGACACAAGTGGAATTGGTAATGAGATGTCAAAAGATTAAGAACATTTTAAAAAATAAAACTAGTAACACTTTCACAGCTAATACAATTAGCAATAATTCCTTCGTATCATCTAAACTGGAATATGCATTCAAATATTCCCAAATTTACTTAATAGCTTTTGTGGGAGTACCATATTTGGGTTTATTTCATCTCTAAATGCCTAGATATGTTTTTTTGAGAGGTTTTTGCTACAGGGCGCCTGAGTTCACCAGACAGACAGAGAGAGACAGAGAGACAGAAAGCGAGAAATCACTCCCCAGGGGGGATGGCCACGCCGCAATCCCTTCTCCTCCATTCTCCTCTCAGGATCTTAGGCACGCATGCACACGGGCCCGGCATGAGTTTTAAGCCACCGGGTCTGGGACGTGAACCGCAGTCGACTACGTGGGAGTCCAGCGACATAGCCATTATGCTAACTGCTGGTTCCTAGATTTTTTTTTTTTTTTTTTGATGAAAATCTTTTTTTTTTCTTTTTTTTTTGAGAGGTTTTCGCCATAGGGCACGTGCGCTCACCAGACAGAGAGAGACATAGAGACAGAAAGCGAGAAATCACCCCCCAGGGGGGATGGTCACGCTGCAATCCCTTCTCCTCCATTCTCCTCTCGGGATCTTAGGCACGTACGCACACGCACCCGGCATGAGTTTTAAGCCACTGGGTCCGGGACACGAACCACGGTTGACTATGTGGGAGTCCAGCAACATAGCCATTACGCTAACTGCTGGTTCCCTTTTGATGAAAATCTTTGGATCTTAAGAAATCTTTTCGGAGCTTTCAAAATCAGAGCTCAGATGTTTAATCCTTTAGAGCTATTTAGCTTATTTATAGTGGACAAATTGTGATGGCTGTGCTTTCTGTGGCTTTTTATCTGTTTTATGGCATGAAGGTATCTTACAATATTTCCCCTTAACGGACTTCCTCTCTGTGAGTACAGCATCATCCAGGTACATTGAGTTTGGGTTTGCTTGTGGGTTGCTTTGCTTTAAAGGTGGTGGAAAGGTCCGAGTCTTCATATCTTTGGTTTCCTTGTCTTTTAAGACCCCAAATGTTCTTCTCCCCTTCTTTTTCCTTCTCCCTTCACCATTCAGTCACTATAGAGTAGTTTTTCATTCCTATTTTGATTATCTCCCAGAGAAGTTAAGCACTTGAGATTCTGTCTTTTATTGATAATAGTCCTGCCTCCCCATATGGGGTTCCTACTGCTGCTATGATGAGCTGTCACACAGTGGCTTTAACAATACACATTGATCATCTAACAGTTCCGGAAGCCCAGAATCTAAAATCAGTGGACAGGGCTGTCTTTCTTCTGGAGTCTCTAGTGGAGACTTAGTTCCTCACCTTTTCTAGCTTCTAGAGGCTGTTGGCCTTCCTTGGAGAATGACCTCCATCGTTCTGATCTCTACCTCCACACTCATGTGTCCGATTCTCACTCTGTCTGCTTCTTTCACTTGCCCTGTGAACCCACACCATCATATCCTCCTCACCTTAGACCATTAGGCACATCTGCCAAGTTCCCGTTGCAATACAAGGTGACCTGTTCAGACTGTACGAAGCCTTCGGCATCAGACATACTTCGGAATGCCTTGGAGGATCAGGGCTCTCATCCGCACCACACTTTCCAGTATTTTCAAATTTAGGGTGGATTTCATATTGCTGGTGGCATCTCCAGTAACCCTTAGGCTCTAAACCGGCTGCCCTGCTGTGTGTCTCCTGTGTGGTGGTAGAGTGGCAGCCTGGGGACACACTGTGCACCAGGATCTGATGATCACTCTTTTTCGACACACAGTCATTTTATAGTTTCTCTCATGAAGGAAGAAAGTGGGTTTTGTGTAGAATTTGTTTTTCCTTTTCTGATTTCTCTCTTTTTTCCTTTTGTTTTACAAGAGTATTTGAGAGATGGGTGCTGCCATTGTCCTCAGCAAACCAAGCATGGACTGATTTTCTTGGAGTACTTTGACTCCCATGCCCCTTTCCACACTCATCAAGATCCCAGGACAACCCTATCAGGTCCCTATCTTGGCACAGAAGGACCTTGAAATCGGTATTTCTCTTCTGTAACCCCACTACTCTTACCATTATGTCCAAAGCCAGATCCTCTGCTCCCTCTGTCCTCTGGGTCCAGGAGGTGAGCACATACGTTGCTGCCAAAAGGACTTCCGGCTTCACACTGAACCTGCAACTCCTCATGGATCCACTTGTAGACTTCCATGGTGTTCCCACAAGGTGTTGATGCCCAGCAGCAGCATCCAGTACACAGTCCTCAGAGACCATGTCCTGACTCTCCCTCAAATGTCTAGTGCCAAGGAATTCCCTGTGTTTATGCCATCCCAGGTCAGGTCCAGGGAAAGCTCTCACAGTTGCAGTCCTTTGATCAGGTCCTGCAGCCCCACTCACCATCTGTGGTGGATCCTTTTTGCCAGACAGGGGTGATGATCAGGTTATAAATATGCATCACTCATACACTTTCTCTCTCCATCCTATCTCTCAAGGACAACTGGCAGCCTGAGACAAAATGGGTGAGAACTAGAAGCCTCTTCACTCTCCTTTTATGATTGGTTGTAACCCAAGAAGGATGCTGGTTTTAGAACTTTGCTATTGTGATGACCCCAGATAGCCTCAGATGAGATATGTGGAGGCCTCGTGGAACAGAGTCCCGGGTCACCTGCACTAATAGCTCCTTTCTCTTGATTTCCAGGTACAGAGTCACCTAGTTCCATTTTCATAATTCTCCTCCTGGTTCCCAAGGTGCTGCTGGTGGTCAGTGTCTCTGCCATCTATGTCCACAGGAAGTGGAAGGACTGACTGTAAGTCGTGGGTGGGGTAGGGGTGCCAAGGGCTCAAGGCCTCAGCGAGAGTGAAGACATCAAGAAGCTTCTCTGGACTCTGCCAAGCACCTCCCCTGCCAGGACATCTGATGGCCCACAGCTCCTGTGACCCTATCGCACAGTCCTTGATGCTCCAGAGCTGGATCTTCATCCATGAACCTGAGCAGGAGTGCTGGGCATAGCGCTGAGGATCAACCCAGGACACCTCCCTTGATTGTGGGGATCAAGACCAGTATATCACATCAGCCTAGCTCTCATTCAGCCTCCTGGAATTGGCCACAAGCACACGTTCTAGTCGGTGCTCTCAGGAGTTGGCCTGTCTTTCAGATTTCTGTCTCCTCCAACATCTGGCCCTGTTAAGGTTCTCCATCTCCATTGTCTCTCTCTCTCTTTTTTCTTTTTTTTGGAGAAGTTTTTGCTACAGGGTGCGTGCGCTTGCCAGAAAGACAGAGAGAGACAGAAAGATAGAAAGAGAGAAATCACCCCCTAGGGGGGATGGCCACGCTGCAATCCCTTCTCCTCCATTCTCCTCTCGGGATCTTGGGCACGCACGCACACACGCCTGGCATGAGTTTAAGCCACCGGGTCAGGGACTTGAACCGCGGTCGACTATGTGGGAGTCCAGGGACATAGCCATTACGCTAACTGCTGGTCCCTCCATTATCTCTTAATACAAGTGAACCTACATCCCAGTTGTTCAGAAAAATAGTATTCACTTTTTGGTTTACTGAAGGGCCTTCTCCTCACACCATAACAAAATTTTCCTCCTCCACCCATGATGAGAGAACTAGTTCTCTGATCCTTCGGTCTTCCCAGCCCTGTGGCTCATGGTACCAATGCTGTGACAGGCCAAAGCTCTGGCTTCATCCTTGACTCTGTTTTATACCCTCTATCTAATTCTGCCTTTGAAATCCTTATGTCCAGTGGTGAGCTGGTGAATATTTTGTTGGTTTGTTTGGTTTTTTTAAAGAGAGAGTTTTTCCTCAGCTACGTCATAATCTACACACTTCTCACCCCCACCACTGCCCCTGGTCCCAGCCAGTATCATGTGTTCCCGGGCCAATACTGGAGCCCCCAACCAGTTTCCCTGTTTCCATCACAGAAAATTTCTGAAAATATCAGTCAAATGATAACACTCTTCATCTTTTCCCCCAACGTATCTGTCTTTTTTTCTCTTCTTTCTTACTAGTCTGAGTTCAATATCATTTTATTAAAAGCACCTCCCATAAATGTCTTTAATAAAATATTACTAGCTCTCTCTCAACCTGGTCTATGAATTCTTTTAACCTGATTAATCATTTTTATTAACACTTATTAACATTGGTATTTTTTATTTAACTTTATTTTACTTTCTTTTATACATTCAATCACATGTGTCACTTAGCTTATAAAGTGAATGTTCCAACATGAATACATTTCTCACCAATCCAGTAGGGGATACTATACACGTTATCATCAACAGATAATAACCCATTTCTTTGTCCCATAAATGGTATTTTAAACACATAATCTTTCCTTTTGCATGCTGTGCAGGATTGCACATGTGATGGTGGCCACTGGACCCCTGGAAAGTAATCTCCATAATCAACAGGGAAAAATCATTTTTGTGACCTTCACAAGAAATTGTCCAATCTATGACACTTTCATAGTGTTTGTTACAAATCTTCTGGTTTCATTCGTTTGTGTATGTACCCTAATATTTTTTCAGATATTAATATTGATAAACAAAACTCTTTGAAGCTAAACTGAACTTTTTTTAAAAGTACTTTGTGGTTTTACTTTTTTCCTATTTCAGCATGTATACTCATTTACATCATTACGTAGTGGTGTGTTTCAAAGGTCTATGCATTGTTTTGCTATGGTTCTATGTGCTGTATCTGGGAAATTTCTCTCACCTCATAACTCAGCTCATTCACTTACTATTTTATTATGGAGAGTCAGCTAATCAACTTATCTGCGTAACGTTTTAAATTTAGCTTTAATTATGTTTTTGTTTTCAAAGTTCCTGGTTAGTTCTTTTTCCTATGTGCGTGCTCTTATTTCATGCCTGCCTGTTCTTGCTTTATAACTACCTGTTTTTGTTCCATGTACACAGTTAAACAATTTACTTTTCTTTCTTTGTGTATTTAAAGAAGCCAAGTATATCCTTTTTAAAGACCTTTTCATATTGCATTTTTTCCGTATTTTCTCAGGAGAAATTTTTTTCATTGTTCTTTTTTGTTTTCAAGTTATTCTTACTTTTGAATTTGTTATGACCTCTTGTTATATTGTTGTTTTCCAGATCTTAGGTGATTCCTATGTACACAGCCATCCTTTAAATAGTGATGCATCACGTCATCATAGCTAACCAGGGTCTTGTGGAGCTGGCTACCTGTCCAACCCTGCTGTAGTGGCTGCTTATACTTTAGATTATGGTTATTTTCTGCTTTCTCTTGAAGATCCTTCTCCATTCCTGTGAAAGGGGGAGTTTAAAGTAAAGACTCTGGAGTGTGGCAGCCTATGTTTCCATCCTGAACGCCTGGTGACCTCAGCGAATTCATTATTCTCCTGGAGTCTCCAGTTTTCTCACCTATAGAATGAGGTTCACGGTAGAGATTACTTTGTGAGATTAGTGTGGACATTGTTCTTTAATTTGCCAGAAGGTACATGTGCTCACACAGAGAGTGAAAGAAAGAAAGGCAGATGGAGAAAGAGAATGCTAAAAGCACCATCCCTGGGATATGGTTACACTGAAAACCCTCTCCTCCGTTTCTCACTCCTTCCAGGATGTGGGAAATTCATGTACACATACCCAGGATGTTTCTCAAGTCGCCGGGCCTAAAACTTGATCTGCCCGGTCAGACATGTGGGATCCAGCTGTCTTAATCACCAGGCCACAAGCTGGACTCAGATTGGAGATTTACTGACTTAGCTTTCATACAGTGCTAGAGACAGCGTCTGGAGCATTGTGAATGTTCGAAAAACAATAGATGAAACTACTCCTTCATATCATACACAGATTCCTGTCTTCTCTTGAAATGTAATTAGAGATTTATAATACACTTTAATCGTTTTTCTTTTTTCCTTTCTGTGGGTTTTGCAGCAGATCAGGAAGATTTCACCATGTGCACATCTGCCCTGTTGAAAGATTGAGAGGTGATACCTGTCACAATTTCATTTGACAAATACTAATGAAAGAGAAGGGACCTGAAGCCTAGCATGTGCCCTCATTTTCTAGTCAAATCCATGATGGGGAGAAACCATTTCTCCTGACCAGAGCTATTTCTAAGACAAACTCCTTATAGGATACAAGACCGACTGCTTCCTGTACACAAAAAATTTAATATAACCACAATTTATTGGATATGTTAAATATAAGTAAAGAATTTTCCATACATTGTGCTGTGTTCCAACTACATCTCCACAGGGTGCATGTTCTAAGACGTGATCAAACTGAGGCTGAGAAGTTAAATGTCATATTGAAAGTCACACAGTTGGATATGGTAGGTGGCGGAGTAGAACATGTCTTTCTGATTTTCCTACTGGCAGGGATCTAAGGGTATGGATTTGATAGGGAAAAAAAGAAACCCCAAAGACACTTACTTGAGCCAGGCAGGGATAAGGTGATGGAGAATGTTCAGAAAGAGGGGTGCCAGGTTCACATCTCCATGTGGTCCAGATATGGACTGGAAGTTTGCATCTTCCTTATCCCACACTCTGCCCTACCCAGCTCCAGTCACTCACACCAAGGGGTGTGTAGAAAAGCACACACCTCAGGCAGCTATACCTGACTCCTAGTTGTATCCAATGCAGCTGATACTGCCACATTTAAACCATGACACAACCAAGTCCTTATGGGGAATGGCCACCACCTCCAAAGATGAACAAAAAGTGGGATGCAGAGAACCCTGGGAAAATGACTCATTTCTGTGTGGCGGGCAGGTCCAGGATGCCATGTGAGTGGGGTCCCAAGAGGTCCAAGTGGCTGGGAGAAAGCCAGCCATGAGCAACTGGCTCTAAGAAGTGGGAGTCCACCTCAGCAATATTTGAGTCTCCTCTTCCTCTGGAATCAGGAGTCTCAATACTGCCTGCTCTGCCTGGTTTCTATTTTAAAATCTAGAAACAAGTTACTATCCCACACCACCAAAGTCCCTTCCTCTTGTATCACGTGATGCAGAGCTTTCCTTCTCTCCACAGAGTACAGTGTGGGCTCTCCCAGCACAGACTCCTGGCACAAGCAGGCTCCTTAGGTCTTCAGGATGCCTGTCCCTGCCTCCCGGCCCCACGCTGCTCCTCCTTTCCTGTTGCTGATGCTATTGCTGGGACTCACAGGTGAGTTTCATCTAGGGACAGAGTCCCCTCTCCCTGTCCCAGGAGTCACCCCTGACCCTGGACTATCAGGAGCTTCAGATAAACACAGGTGCTGACAAGGACTGGCCATTACTTGAAGGCATAAAATCAGGGACCCAAGTGTCATCTCTGCAGATCCCTCACCTATAGCAGGTACGAGAGAAATTAAATGATGCTTACAAAAACAACAATTACTTACATCTTGGCAATATTCCTGTAGATGAAGCACTTTTTCAGAGACATTATTGTTTAAATCTAACAAGTCTGAGGCTGCAAAGGCAAGGTGACCTGCCCAGTGGTGCAGAGTGAGCTCAGAGACACCCTGACAGGACTCTGGCTCCAAACCCAATGCTCACTGGTCACCACACCAAGGTTGTAGAGTCTGCAATGGTGCCCACTTGAGTTGGGCTGGGTCAGTGCTTGCCAGAGCCTGTCTGCCACCATCTTTCCTACCTGTGGCTCCTCACTCTGCCTTCTGTCCCCACAATCCTCCCTGCTCTATGACGTCTTCCCACCCATTCTCTGCGGCCTCTTCTGCTTAGAGAAGTTCCACACCTTCTGCTGGTGGGTACTGCACTGGGTGGCCTGGGCTGCCATAACACAGCAGCGCAGACCAGGCGACTGAAACAGCAGGCATTTTCTTTATCAGTTCTGGAGGCCTGAAATCCAAGGTCAAGCAGGGGGGCAGGGTTGTTTGTTCTGTGGCCTCTGACCTTGGTGTGTGGATGGTTCCTTCTCCCTGTCTCTTCATGTGATCTTTTTTTCTGTGTATGTCTGTGTTTTAATCTCTTCTTTTTATAAGGGCTTTGGGATCACTGGATTAAGGTCCACCCTGCTGACATCATTATCTATAGCTACTTCTTAAAAAACTGTATCTCCAAATACAGTTACTGGGGTAAAGTTTTGACAAGTGTATGTTGTGGAGACATGGCTCAGCCCTTAACAGGTTCCAGTAACCTCCCTGGTCTGCTTGTCTTTGTGCAAAGATTCTACTTACCCTCTTACCCAGGTCAGGCAGGATTGGAGGGTCTTCCCTGGTACAGCTTGGGAGAGGCTGTGCTCACAGCTCCTGCAAAGGCTGCCCGTCCTCACCCCCTTCTCCAGCCATGGAGCCAAGCACACTGTCTCAGGCCTGGGCACAGCAGCCACCCCCTCCAGCTCTCCATTTGGTCTTGCTGTGTCCCACGTCACAGACCCTAGTAGGCAGCGGTCACATTTGGTAAATTATTCATGCTCCACACACACTGCACCCAAATGACACCAGGAGCAGTCACTGAGGCAGGGACTCTTCTTAGCACATTGTTTAATTTGTTCATCTAATGCTCGCCATGTCCCACTGAGACTGCCACTGCTATTATTACTCAGTGGAACATGGGGCTACTGAGGCAAAGAGAGGAACTTACCCAGTGCCCCCATCTCAATCAGTGGGACAGATGGGATCCAATCCATTCTGACCAGCTCCAGGTTTTAGTCCTTTTTTTTTTTTAGACTTTATTCTTTTAACCATGCTTTGCTACTGAACTCTCAGTGGAGGTTAATTTCAGGAAAATTAGAAAACACAGAGTAACAAACAAAAGAACAATTATCCCCATTCCAACACTCAGAAATAACCAGAACTCAAACTCTAGTGTTTGTGCTCTCAAATTTGTCCTGATTTCTGTCAAATGCCTTTCCTACACACAGCCACGTTTGTTTCTGAGCTTTTAATGCGTATTATAATTGCATTTACTCCTCAAAACATCCTTATACTGACATAATAGGACACGTTATTTTATGTATTTGTAATGAAATGCATGTAGGTGTGTGTATACCTGTGTGGGTACTTGCATAAGCGTGCGCACACACACACACACACACACACACACACACGGTATTTCTTAAATTTACGTTTAATTTCTGTATATCTTTACAATGTACACCTTGGTTTTTTCCAGCATGAATACAGTGCATTGGGGTTATAAAAAGGTTTTCTTAATTTATTTTATATATATACACATGTATATGTTTAGTTTTCCCTTTCTCCAAGCCAGCTTCCCTCCTTTCCTACTGCTCTAACCTTACCCCTCACCCTGCTCCAAGCTCTTCGTGTAAGCACACCTTCTCTTGATAGAATGAATTTTCTCTCCAAGCTGATCTCCCGTGCACTGCAGTCTTGGAATTCCCTCGTCCATACAGAACAAGGATGAGGAGGAAAGACAGAGATAGAAGATATAGAGACTTCTGCCTACATTACCTATATCTCTAATTATATCCATCTCTACATCCTTACTCATATCTATTCATATCCACATCCATATCCATGTCCTTGTCTCTTTTTTTTTTTTTTTTTTGAAGAGGTTTTCGCTATAGGGCGCGTGCGCTCGCCAGACAGACAGAGAGAGACATAGAGACAGAAAGCGAGAAATCACCCCCCAGGGGGGATGGTCACGCCGCAATCCCTTCTCCTCCATTCTCCCCTCGGGATCTTGGGCACGCACGCACACACGCCCAGCGTGAGTTTTAAGCCACCGGGTCCAGGACGTGAACCACGGTCGACTACGTGGGAGTTCAGCGACATAGCCATTACGCTAACTGCTGGTTCCCCATGTCCTTGTCTCTTGATGTCTGTTGAAGGCTCCATGATTCAGGAAACCTACTGAGCAATGGCTTTATAATTTATTGAACACTCGCTAAACGACACACTTGCTGGAAATGCCTCAAAGCTCTTATCCCAAGTGTTCGTATTAATCCAATGACTCAAGTCATCTCCACCTTTCAGAGAGGAAAGAGAAGCACAGGAGACCTGACGTCCCTCAATAGTAACAATTTGAGCTGTGCTGAGAACTCAGGCGTTGCAACTCCACAGTGCCCAGGTTTAACCAATCCTCTTCTCAAATGTCTGCGGACCTGGTTCTAGCCCATGCAGATTCTGCCAATGGGTGTGTTGGTTGGGGGTTCAGGCTTGGCTAAGAGAGTTTGTGGTTTTCTTTCCTGAGTTCTTCTGCTTTCTGCCTATATGCAAATTACTTTTATTTTTTTCACCAAGTCATCTTCTTGGGTAACTCAGTTTCTGACTATTTCCATAGAAATGATTCTTCTGAAATAAACTTCAGTGTCCTAGGGAGGCATTGCACAGGCAATTCAACAGGAAGAGTGTGGCCAGTTTTCCTCTCTTGATGTTGTGTGTTCACATCCCCTTCCACCTTCTGCTATGGGATGAGGCAGCTCTAGGCCACCCAAATGTTGGCCCCACAACTTGGAGTTCCCAGCCTCCATAACCATGAGCCAAACACACTTTAAGGGTTATAGATCACCTTCTCTGTATTCTTCTATAGCTACATGAATGGAAAGACAGGGGCCCTGTATTTTCACCCAGATTTAAGAAGCAACTGAATTGGGCTATTAAATAAGGGATGGTGAGATAATCACCTCTTTATTTTTTACATTTAACATAATTTATTTTAATTTTACAAGGCTCCACTGTAACTTACATTGAATTATTTAACTATCTTAACTTAGGATTCACGGACTTTCTTTATTAAGACAAGATATGTAGGTCAAAAACTTACTTTACTATTACTATAATTTAGTATTTGTTACACTTCAGTATCTATGCCCAATATGGAACATTTTAGTGCCATGGTTCTATCACAGTGGGAAATTTAGACAAGGCTACAGTTAATGTGAGGCAAACCTATTTTTTCCTCTATTTTGTATTTAATTACCTCCTCAAAATTACAGGGGAACAGTGCTTCTATTTAGTAAGATTCTCAGGCATATCTACATTTTGATTCCCGATATTGAAGAGGTTCTTGAAATTGTGTCAGTTGGTGTGTATTTGTAAATGTTAAAGTTATGGTGTTGAGGCACAAAAACCAATCACAAAAACATTTTCATCTTCTTTGTTGTAAAAATGTTGACTGTGTAAATTTCCTACATGAATTTTAGGTTTCCAGTTAGATCGTGTGACAATACTTTTAATGTGGTTATTTATTATATATACATATACACAAGTTTTTATTTATCACTACTTTATATTATAACATTCTCTGTTTGTATACATAATTAGCTCAATTTTGCTTTATTTCGCTTTCCTGTATTTTATTATTAAAGAGACAAGTAATCACGTTGGGTCCATCTGGCATCTGTTTAGTATATTAGGCACTTTTGTGCTCCTAAGTGTCCATTTCACTTCTCTTTATAATTTCTCCCTTTGTTGATGTCCTCATCTTGTCAAAGCATCATTCTCTTATTTGCTGTAATTCTTTGTGCACTTATATTTTTTTTCCTCTGTGAGCATGCTGAAGAGGGTTGCTTTAAGGTCTTGGTCTACTGTGGCTTTGGGCCCAACATGTCCCTGAAGGCCCATATGAGAAACAGGCAGGAGATTCAGAGTTAGAGGAGAACGTGTGACAGTGAAGCAAGAGGTCATAGTAATGGAAGCATGGGAATCACAGCAGCCTCTAGAATTTGGAAAGCCAAACATCACAGCCTTTAGAAGACACGTACCTCTGCTTGTGGATTGCATACATCTAAGCTGTAGGGCACTTTAAAATTATATTTTTTCAAGGTGTACAACATGATGCTTTGATAAACATCTGTAGATTGAAATGCTTTCTAGTCAGGCAAATTAACATATCCGTAATTTCCCATGGTTACCCCTTGTGTGAGCATGCGTGTGTGCGTGTCTGCTCCTGTGTGTGTGAGAGAGTGTATCTAATAGGTACTCTGTTAGCAATAATGCCGAACACAATAGAACATTCATGACTCTAGTTCTCACGTTGCTCATTAAATCTAGTTCTCACTTGCTCATCTTCATACCTGCCACTTGGAACTGTGACCTACATCTTTCTATTTCTTCCCTTCACTCCACCCCCAGTAGTCATCACTTTATTCTCTAGCTCTGTGTCTTTGATTTCTTTTGTTTTCTTTTTACCTTGATTGTCCTCCAGTAACACCAATTTTGGATTTCTTACTTCCATAATATACGATTTTTTTCTTATTTTCAGACACTTTGTTGATGGTCATTTGTCAAGCAATTTTGAGAACTAATGTAACATGATTATTCTGCAGGGAAAAAGATCCCAGAGGCTCAACACACTGTTTTGTTTCTTATTAAAGCTACAAGTACATCGAGTGTTGGGGGTCCTATATTTCATTGTCCCTCAAGAATTTGGTCCAATGAACAGACCCCCTCATGAGCCCTGGGGATCTCTGGGAGAGGGACGTTGGTGTGTGGAGGCTCCTGCAGTTCAGGGCATGCCCCACGTCCATATCCATCGCTCTGCTCTTGACTCAGGGGTCAGGCAGCATCACGAGGTCCCACTGAAGGCAATGGTCCAGAAAGTGCCACATCCAGTGTGGCCAGACAGTGCAGACACACAAATGTTTGATGAAGCATGACAGCCAGCGAGGGCTCAGGCACTCAATACACACTCTACTGTGTCATTTCCCCTCACTGTGTATCAGTCTCCTAATGCCCTCCATCTTACGTTACAGACTCACGAGGGTTAAGTGAGATAACACATGCAATATCTGAGCTCCAGGCCTGCTGTGGTCGTGTGCTTGGTCATTGAAAGTTGTTGATAACCACTTACAAAACCACTCAGGATCCATGAGGATGACCAACTGCTTCACGTTCCCTCCAGGAGTGGCAGGCGAAGAGCTGCAGGTGACTCAGCCTGACGCTCAGTGTAGTCGCAGCTGGAGAGTCGGCCCCTCTGCACTGCAACCCTGCCCTCCCTAACCCCCTAGGGTCCTGTCCAGTGGTTCAAAGGGGAAAAGGCAGACTGGGAGTTGATCTACAGTGTCCAAGGAGACCACTCCCCCCCGGGTAACATCCGTGGCAGACAACACAAAGAGAAATAACACAGACTTTTCTGTCCACATCAAACATCACCCCTGCAGACACTGGCACTGTGAAGTTCAGGAAAGAGGCTGCAGAGGACGTGGAGGTTAAGTCTGGATGAGGTACTGAGCTGTCTGTGCATGGTGAGTATGTCAGGGACCTCCTTTGTCTCCTCCTGTGTGACAATAGGTCAGTTACAGCGCCTCGCCCCCCCGTTTTTTGAGTAGCCACTAAGAATCAGAGGGTGCTAGCCACTCATCTCTATGGCCTGAAGTCACCCCGCCTACAGCTCAGGGGTGGAGACCTGGAGAGGCCGTGCTGGGTGCTCAGGGCCCAGGGTGGGAATGGCTGGGAACCTGGGCCCCCCAGCCTCCCTGGCTCCACAGCCCTGGCCTTTCCCATCTGGCCCAGCCCTTCAGTTGTACAGATGGGAGCTGACAGTTTGAGTGACTTGCCCAGTCACAGGCCAGACCTCTCTGCTGCCCCCCAGAGAGCAGGTCTCCTCACAGTGCCAAGTCTCCTCTCTATGAATGAGTTCTGAGAGCCAGCTCCTCTGTGGCTGCTGGGAACAGGAGGGGATGGTCAGGCAGAGCTCTATTCCTCCATGCTGACCTGCCCTTCCCTGCAAAGAGGAGGACTCATCCAGGGTGAGGAGGTTGGAGGGTATTTTTTCCATCCTCACAAATGTCTCACTGAGAAGAAACTCCTAAGAGCCTTCGGTTCCTTGTTTAACCTGACACTCCTTCCCAGAATACAGGGATTTGCTGTGGTCCTGTGTGTGCTTCAGGATCAAGTCCCATAGCTCCAAACTGGGCAGGACCATGTCAGGATGTCTCCCACTTCAGAGAAAGGTTCCCATGTGGGTGACTGACACAGGGCTTCCCACTCAAGGCAGCAGAGATGCTCAGGTTGGTTTCCTGTCAGAGGCCCAGGATTCTCTTTCTAACTCCTAACTCCTGGGGAGTCAGCACATGAGGGACCTTTAGACATCTGCAGCCCAACCCTCGTTTACAGACAGGTTGGAGCTAAGAGACCACAAGAGTTTGGGCGTGACTCAGGTCTGCTACCTCCCACAGGATGCTCAGTCCTCCCTGCCAGGCCCTTGGCCTCAGTGACGCCCAGGGAGCCTCAGGTAGGGTATGCGGAGGCCTTTTGGAACAGAGTCCCGGGTCACCTCGTAATGGTTCCTCTTACTACTTGATTTCCAGACAGAGTCCCCTACTTCTGTCTTCATAGTTCTCTTCCTAGGTCCCAAGGCAGTTGGTGTCACTGCCATCTATGTTCACAAGAAGTGGAAGGACTGAATGTAAGTTGTGGTGAGCTGGGGAGGCCAAGGGCTGACCCAAGAGGCCAGGTCAGTGGGGGTGGCGAGCCCATAAGTCACATGGCAAGAGGCCCATGTGGAGTTTCGTGAAGGTGCTGCACTGTCAGCTGCCTCAGGAGTCTCATGGATTCCCCAGAGAGGTTCCCACTCCCAGGAAGAGTGTGGGTGCTGCAGGAAGAGGTTGGAGAAGAGCATTCAATGCATCCTAAAAAAAATCCAAAGGGTTCCATGGAGGAAGTAGGCAGAGCGGGTTAGGGAAGGACAGCTGACGGAGGGTTTCCTTGCAGACATCTCTGGATTATTTGAGTGTGGGGTTTCATGGGGCCAAAGGAACCCACCTCTGAGAGTGATCCTGAGAGGCCTCAATGGGCTGCTCTGAGGGCCACTCTGATCCCCTTTGTGACTCAGTGGGAGGGACCTAGTGAGGACAGTCAGGACTTGGGGACTGAGATGGTAGGGTCTTACATCAGGGGCTTCTGTCCACTTGTGACGAACCTCCCAGGAGGAGATCAAGGCCAGGGCATGATAGGATCTCAGGAAACATTTCTTAGAAGATGAGCAGATACATTTTCTTCCCCCTACTAAGGAGCACGTGAGCTTGCCAAAGAGAAAGTGAAAAGTATCTTCCAAAAGGGGATGGTCATGCCGCAGTTCTGTTTCCTCCATTTCTCAGTCCCATCAGGATTCTGGACACACATGCCTGAAATGTTTTTCAAGCTGCTGGGGTCTGAATTCAGACTGCGATCAGCCTTTGGGATCTAGCACCCTATGCACTGGGCTTAACTGCTGCGCTATGGGGCTGGCCCTGAGCAGATAATGTAATGTGGACTTGTTTCCCCACAGCTCCTTCCTTCCCTGATACGTAGGTGCCTCATTCTCCACTGTTCCTTCTCTTTCAGTGGTTTTGCCTGAGAGAAGGTGTGAGAAGCTTCCATATACTCTGTCCAAGCGTCCCCCCTCCCAGAACACCTGCCCACCACAGCCTCTGGGACTCCCTTATCACTCAGTGTGATGACCCAGCTGGGTCTTTATCCATTTTCCTGGCCCCAGGCCTGCCTCTGGGGACTGATTCCAACACCTCCCTAGAATGTGGGACTAAGTCTAATCTATACACATTAGCCAATCTCCTTCTTCCAGCACCCTAGGGTTCCCTTAAACCCGCACGCTGGTCTGTGCTCTCAAGGGTTACTCTGCCTTCTGGTTTCCTGCCTCTCCCAAAGCCTGGCCTTGATAAGGATCTCTATTGCATCCCAGTTATAAGAAGAAAAGGTACTCCACTTCCTGTTTACCTAAGTGGCCATCTCTTCCCACCAGAAAGTTTTCCCTGCCTCTCTGTGATGGAAACACTAGTTCTTTTTCTTTCATCTTCCCATTCCTACTGCTTATGGTACAGAGGTTGTGATGGTCCCAAAGCCTTGGAGTCATCCTAGATTCTCTTTCTTTTATATTCCATATTTAGTTTTGCCTTCAAAATGTTTATGTCCAGTGGTGAGATGGTAAATGTTTAACAGTTGACTCACTGAAAGGAAAAAGAAGGGCTGATCTGTAGAGCTTGCAGATTTCTACGGTGTACAAACTCCCCATGTGGCCAATTTGAAGCTACCAATATTTTTACAAGATTACGAAATTTCCAAAAAGTGAACAGTTGAGTCTCACGAGCCCATCTTATCCTGCCATAGCACACCTGAGTTGCATCCATAATATGCACACTTCTCACCTCTACCACTACTCCCTGGTCCCAGCCAGCATCTCCTCCACCTGGGCCATTGCTATGCTTCTAACAGACTTCCTTATTTCAGCTACAGCCAAGTGATTCTCCGGAAATGTAAATCAAATTGTGCACTTTTCAGCTTCATCCCCAACATAGCTCATGGTTCAGTCTCTTCTTCCAAGTGTCTACTCAATTTCGCTTCATTAAAGACACCTCCCAGGACCAGCAGGTGACATGGTAGTGAAGGTGCTGGACTTCCACATGGCTGACCATGGTTTGAGTCCCGGACTTAGTTTGCTTTCTCACATTCTCTCTCTCTCTCTCTGGTGAGCTGTGTGCCCTGGGGCAAAATAAAAAATAATAATAATAAATAATTCTTCTTATTTTTATTTTTTAAAAAGGCACTTCCCATAAAGCACCTTATGTAATATATCCATTTCCTTCTCTCACTCTGGGATTCTAATTCCTCTTAACTTATTTAACTTTTTACTCTTCTTCCTTAGCACCTATTACTATCAATATTTTAAAAAATACAGGCAGTCCTTGCTTGGCACAGGAGTACAGAATTATAAAACTGTGCACACTGGAACCCTAGAAAGCATTCTCCATAATCAATGAGAAAAAATAATGATTGTCATGTGACCTTTACAACTGTTTGTCAAAATATTAGAAGCTCTCATGTATCAGTTATGAATATATATTGAAAATAAAAAATAGAGTATTTACTCAGTGCACTGTAATTCAAAAGATTTGAAAGATTGAGAGCTAAAGTCTTATTTTTTGTACATCTTATCAAGAGTAGTCTGAACAATGATTGCATTCTTATATAATTACCATATGGAGCACACATCTTTTCTACCTTGATGAATTAATTATCTTCATCCTTGCAAAATCTGGATCCATTTCCAACATTTTATCCTTTGCACTTTCAATGTTCTGAAATGTCTCCAAAAGTTCCTTTAATATGAAGTTTTTTGCTACATTTCCTCTGGGTCATTTTCACCCTTTTCATCACCCCTGCTTTCCTCATTGTTGACGGTGAGTTTGCCTTTACTGAGCTCCTCTGGTTGCCCACATAGCGTCTTTTGAATGGTATCGGTGTCAATATTCCCATGGTCAGCTATTTATTCTTCTATAACTCCACTTACATTTGATTTGAATCTTACTTTCAGCATTATCACTGCACTTTACCCTTGTAGCCAATTTCCTCTTTACTTAATCATTTCTATAAATGCCATATGGGACTTCTGGATAAGGCAAAAGACTTGAGTTTGGAGAGAATCTACAAGATGGGGTGAGGTTCCTCGGTGTGGCAAGCCCCTTAGTCCCAGAAACCCCAGACATTTCCAGCAGCAACTTCTCAGCATGCATCAATCAAGAAGGAAGAAATCACACAGTCCCATGGCTTTTCCTCTCACCACAATCCCCCTTCCTCTGACATCATGGAGGCAAAAACTGTTCTTTCTCCTTGGAGCACAGAGCTCAGGGCCCCTCCAGGACTGGTATTCAGACAGTGCAGGCTCTAGGGGCCACTGTGATGCCTGCCCTAGCTTCCTCTCCTTGCCTACCTCTGCCTTTCCTACTGCTTCCCCTGCTGCTGGGACTCACAAGTGAATGGAGCTCGGTATGTTCTCCCCATCCCTTCACTTGAAGTTCTTTGGGGAAGGTGTTCTGTGTTCCATTCTAGAACAGGCAGAATTTAGAAGACTAGACTCACAAGGCCTGCAGTTCACCAAATCCCAGTGGCCATGTCAGTTCTACACCCTTTTGTCCAGGTAACATACCCACCCATGGTCGTAGGCCTAGACACAGCACCTATCACAGCTCCCGCTCTTCAGTCTCTAGAAACAGAACATCTTCTAAAGTTATTACCATCACATGAATGCAACCCACTCAGTGGAGAAATAAAATAAATTGTTGGAAAGCATGAAACTATAAACAAGAAAATGCTCCACAGTGCTGTTGCCAAGAAAATAATCATTATTAAAATTTTGCAGAGATTTGAGTGCTCATTGAACATTGACCAGAAGCGGTCATTAGGTCTCTAGGATGGATGATAAACCCAAACCAGTTCTGCCTCTACTTGCTGGAAAAAATTAAGCAGCATGTGGAGTTTCTTCCTCAAAACCATTGGTCCAGGTAGGCAGAGGCTTTGAGTCCCAGTTGCCACAGTGGGAAGTTTGAGAGGCTTAAAGCAGATGAAAGAAGAAGCAAGACCATTATCTGAGTATGAGGAAAGAGGAGAAACACGTGAATGTTTGAGAAGAGAATAAAACTTATAAGACACTCAAGCCCATTGGAGAATTTTAGCAAGATCCAATTTTATACAATCTCCTCTGCAGAACAGAAGAGGAGAGAACAACTCCCAACTCATTTCGCGACACCATTGTTATCTTGAAAGCAAAACCAAATAAAGAGGAGAGAGGAAGAAAGAAAACCGCAGATGTACCCAAAGGGCAGGAGAGCACTCAGTTGGAAAAGCGCTTGCACATCTATATTCATTGCAGCCTTATTCACGATTCCTAAGACATGGAACCAACCCAAATGTCCACAAACAGATGAATGGATTGAAAAATTGTGACGCATATACTCCATGGAATACTATTCAGCCATTAAAAAAAAAAACCCAAAAAACAAAAAAAACAAACAAAAAAAACAAGGCCCTGGAATTTGATAGAAAGTAGACAAATATGGAAGATTTGTTGCTGACTGAAGCAAGTCAGGCTATGAAAGAGAGACATTGCATGTCTCCACTTAACATATACTTGACTGTCTACACTCTATTGTAGAGACTGAAAGACCAAAGAACATAAAAGTATTAAAAACTGTAATGGACACTAGAAATAAAGTGGAAAGAGTGTGAGAAGGAAAGAGCGTAGGAAATTTGGGGGGGGAAGGGAATAAAGAGATAAGACACTTGTGGGACACAAATAAGGTTTATTATCAGTTGACGAGGATGTGTATGGTGTCTCAACTGGGCTGGACTGAGGTGTATATCATGCTGGGTAAAGTCTCTTCACAATCTAAATGGTGTATAGTGATTTAAAGTAGGAATAATAATCAAAATATATATTAAAAAACTACAGAACAATATATTTCAAAAACCTAAATGCAAAAATCTTCAGCAAAATAAGGACCAACAGCTGGCGTAATGGCTATGTCACTGGACTCCATGTAGTCGACCACGGTTCAAGTCCCAGGCCTGGTGGCTTAAACTCATGCCGGGCGCGTGTGCGTGTGTGCCCAGGATCCTGAGAGGAGAATGGGAGAGAAGGGATTGTGGCGTGGCCATCTTCCTTGGGGGGTGATTTCTTGCTTTCTGTCTCTCTCTGTCTTTCTGGCGAGTGCATGCACCGTATAGCAAAAACCTCTCAAAAAAAAATTAGCAAATAGAACCTAACAATATGTAAAATTATAAAACAAGACTAAGTGGGATTTATTCCAGGCATGCAAAGCTGTTTCAACATCTGAAAAGAAATCATTGTAATACATCACATCAACAGGTTAAAGAAAAATTTCATAATCATATTAATGGAATCAAAAGTTTCACAAAATTCAACACATTCATAATTTGAAAAGGAAAATATCTCAGCAAACTATAAATAGAAGGAATACTTCCTCAACCTGATAAAAAGCATCTGCAAACACTCTATAGCTCACATTAACAATTAGAGATGGAATGCTTTTCTTCCAAGATAAGGAATAAGACAACAAGATTCACTCTTATCTTTCATATTCAACATAGTACTGAAAGACCTCACAATAAGGCTGTAGTGGTGGGGAGAGGTTGAGAGGTTGAAAGGCAAGGCATACAGATTGTGAAGGAAAAAATAAAACTGCCTTTATTTGCATATTACATGGTTATTTACATAGAAAATGTCAAAGAATCTAATTTTTTTGTCTTACAGCTAATAAGTGAGTTCAGCAAGGTGGCAGAATAAAAGACCAACATACAAAAATCAGTCGCATTTCTCTGCATTAGAAACAAACATGTAACCATTTACATTAGCACCAATTAAAATACTTAAGTATATATCTCAAAATATATGTGTAAGACCTATACGAAGAAAATGACGAAAAGGTGATCAACAAAATCAAGGAACTAAATACACGTAGAGATATTCCATTTGTGTGTATAGAAACACTCAGTTATAGAGATGCCGATTCCTCTTACTTGATTCAGTGTGTCCCTAATCAAAATCTGAGGAAGTTATTGTGTAGATATTGACAACGAATCCTGAAGTTTATATATTGACTCTTTCACAGAGCAGAAAATGTCATGGGCTTTCCATATTATTTCTTTTTTAGTGATTTTCTAAATAATTATTTCTTTAATTTTATTTATTAGTAGTATTTTCTAATTTACTATGGTCATGTGCATTTACCAGAGAGAGAGAGACAAAGAGAGAGAGAAAATAAGAAAGCAAGCTGCCAGATCTGGAACTCAAACAATGGTCAACCATAGAAGAAGCAGCTGTGGACTCCCCACAGCTGACCTTGATTCCTGTCCCGGACCTGGTGGCTTGTTTTCTCACTTTCTCTCTCTCTCTTCTCTGTCCCTCTCTGGTCAAATTTAAATAAATAAATAAATAAATAAAGTTAAATAAAATAATTTCAAAAAAAGAAAAGAAAAGATAAAAAAGAAAGGTGCTAGGTCTGGGACTTGAACTGTGGTTAGCCATGTAGGAATCCAGCACCTTAACCACCAATGTTACCTGATGGCCCCTGTATTTTTTTATAACAATTGAGCCCTCCCTCCCATCCCCCGGACAGTGCCTTCAGATCCATCCCTGACTCGGACCCTAGCCCTAGGCCTACCCCTAGCCTGAACCCTGAGCTTCATCCCGTAGATCCTGACCTGGGACTCAAACTCCCTACCTCTTGAGTTCTGAGCCTGCCTGCCTATGCACTGCACTAGCCTGAGATCTCATATTATTCCTTGCAATTGCATGGAATCGGCAATTAAATTAAAACCTTAAAAGTAATTTAATATTGACCCTAAAAGAAGTTATATATAAATCAAATACACTAACCTGTTAGCTGGGTGAAATCTAAGTGATTCAAATGAAACTGAATTATTTCACCTGGAAATGAAAAACAGACCCTCGACTTCAGAACCCTCTATTCTAGGGCCCCCAGCAGAGTGTGAAAGGGAAAAATCCTATGGGAGATTAGAAACCATACATTTTTGCAATTTGGGTCTCCAAAGGACAACTTCACATAGTCAGTGGCCTCTTTACTAACAGGTTTTTGTTTGTTTGTTTCTTTCTTTCTTTGTTGCTATTTTTGTGAGAGAAGAGTTGTTTTTGTTTTTGCTTTGCTATAGGGTGTGGACACTCTCTGGAAACAAAAAGAGACAGAGAGAAAGAGAGAGAAAGCAAGAAAGCATCTCTTAGGAGAATGGCCATGCCACAGTCCTTTCTCCCTCCTCTTGAGATTTTGGGCATTTACACATACATTCCCAGTGTTCTGTTTTTGGTTTGTTTGTTTGTTTTTTAAAGTTTTTTTTGTTTTGTTTTGTTTTGTTTTGTTAGGAATTACTTTATTTAACTTTATTTATTTATTTATTTATTTATTTATTTATTTATTTATTTATTTAAATTTGACCAGAGAGGGGCAGAATGAGAAGGGGAAAGTGAGAAAGCAAGCTGCCAGATCTGGAACTCAAACAATGGTCAACCATAGAAGAGTCCAGCACCCCTAACCACCACACCACCTGCTGTCCCCACACCCAGTGTGTTTTTCAACTCAGTCTGTGACTTGAACCTGTCAGCCACCAATGTAAAATCCAGCAACCTTAGCTACTATGCCATCTGCTGGCCCATTTTCATGCTTTTGTGTGTATGTGAAATGAAGGAGGCAATGCTGAAAAGATAGATGAGTAAGTAAAATTCTGTTGGTTACTTATGAACAAATTTATCCACGTATTTTCTAACCTGATAGTGGATTAATGCAATACCCAGGCAGAGCAGAAACTGGAAGTCCATTGTCATACGCCATTGTAGGACTACAAATGGCAAAACTAATATATTCATCAGAAACAAAATATTTACTAGGAACAGAATATAAGTGACTTCTTGCTCTTCCTTATAGTAATCAGGGTAGCCTTGGTTATGTTGCAATAACAAATAAAATCAAAATGTCAATGACTTAAAGCCATAAGGATACATTTTTTTCTAAATAAATAAATAAATAAATAAATAAATAAATAACAATGAGACAGTTCTCTGTGAAAATAGAAGAGCAAAAGGACCAGAAATGTGGAAGGATTGCCAGGTGTTTCCTTAGAAACAAGTTGTACAATTGAGAAACTATTTCCTGATGCTACAACCCTTGCTGGAAGATTGAGAAATTCAACAATGCAACAGAATCTCTTACGGAGAAAACCACAGCTCTCACCAAGTAATAAAGTAATATCAGTTAAAATTGGAAAATTCAATAAAGCTGCAAGACAATGACCATGGTCAAAAATAACTATGAACATGCAGCAGGAAATACAGACAAATTCGAGATTTGCAACAAGAGAATAGAAAATTATGTACATCCCTATAAAAACATTCATCTTCCTTGGAACTTACAATTGAGTACTGAGAACAAATGTTTGTGTTTCTGTTTTTTTTTTTTTTTTTTTTTTTTTTTTGCCAGAGGGTGGGTGTGTGTGTCAGCAAGGGACAGAGAGAGAGGGAGAAGAGAAAGCACCTCCCATGAGGAATAGTCACACCAAAATACTTTTTCCTCCATCTCTCCCTCCTTTGGGGATTTTGGGCATGCATGCACACACACTTAGCATGGTTCTCAAGACCTCTGGTCTGGGAATTGAACCATGAGGTTGGCCATGTGGAATCCAGCTGCCCCCAACTACCAAGCTACGGAGCCAACCCAATGTTTGGGTGTTTTTCGTTTTTTTTATTTTTGTTTTTGTCTTTTAAAATTTGTTATAGGGCACGTGTGCTCACACATGAGAGAGAGAGAAAGAGAGAGAGAAGGAAAGTGAGAAAGCACCTCAGGGAGAACAGCCACACTGCAATGCCTTCTCTTTCATTCTCCTCTTGGGATTTCAGGCATGCACTCACACACACCCAGCATGTTTTTCATTTAAATTATGGACCACCAGGGTTGGTCCATAATTTAAAGCCACCAGGTCTGAAACTTGAACAGTACAGTTAGCCATGTAGGATCAGGTTGCCTCAACCACCTCAACCACCATGCTGGCTGGCCCAATGTCTGGTTTTTAGAAACATTTATTTATTTATCTGTTTATTTGTCGTGATTTTCAGGCTGCCAGATCCGGGACTTGAACTTCAGTTGGCCACGTGGGAGTCTAGTGCCTTAATCACCATGCCACCTGCCAGCCCAAAATGTATAGGTTTTTTTATTTTGGAGAGATTTTTGCTTTAGGGCGCATGCACTCGCCAGACAGAGAGACAGAAGGCAGGAAATCACCCCCCAGGGGGGATGGTCACGCCGCAATCCCTTCTCCTCCATTCTCTTCTCGGGATCTTGGGCACGCACGCACACGCGCCCGGCATGAGTTTAAGCCACCGGGTCTGGGATGCGAACCGCGGTCGACTATGTGGGAGTCCAGCGACATAGCCATTACGCTAACTGCTGGTCCTGTATAGGTTTTTAAGGCTACAAAAATGTTTCAGGTATGAGAGAGCAGCATTCCAATATCGACATGGTATATAACATGAACAGCTTCAAGGAATTCTCCCATAATGTGTCTCAAAGCATCCTTTAAGTAACTTACCATGGAAAGAAGTAGAATGGATTCATCTGTACACAGATAACCAAAATGGCAGAAGAAACAAAGAAAGCCATTTAAACTGCCAACATACATTAGTGACAACAGTGATCTGAGTCTGAGAAAGAGCTTAAAAGCTTCTGGGTTGATGAGTTTTTTTCACACCTCACACCGCTCCTGAAGGTCACCAGGGTTGGTCCATAATTTAAAGCGGGAACAGAAAAATTCACAAAATTTAATGGCCCCTTACTTAATTTTTTATACTGTGTGTAGTATATAGCCAATGCCCTTTTTATGACAGGATAACAAAAATGCATAGTGTCATAGACTTTCTTTTCTTTTTTTTTTTTTTTTGGAGAGGTTTTTGTTATAGGGCGCATGCGCTTGCCAGAAAGACAAAGAGAGACAGAGACACAGAAAGCAAGAAATCACCCCCTAGGGGGGATGGCCACACCACAATCCCTTCTCCTCCATTCTCCTCTCGGGATCTTGGTCACGCACTCACATGCACCTGGCGTGAGTTTCAAGCCACCGGGTCTGGGACTCGAACCATGGTCAACTGAGAGTTCAGCGACATAGCCATTACGCCAACTGCTAGTCCCTATGTCAGAGACTTTATTTCTATTAAAATATAATTAGATGGTGGAAACTTCAGCCATCTTTAGCCAGTGAACAATGAGAGGAGCTCACAGTGATAACTGAGTATAACCAGCTAAGCTATCGACTATTTGAATGACAGTTGGATAAACTTGACTATTTCCAGTAAGAGTTTACAATGAGTTTATACAAGTATCTCACTTTATTTTTTTTTTTTTTGGTCATAGTGTGTATTTTCATTTTTAAATGTGAATTAAAAACACAAATAGTATCTTGGTTTCATAATGGAAAATCCATATTCTAAATATTATCTTTCCATTTGGTATGGAGGCTAATAAAGGCTTTAGGGATTGCCTGTCTGCCTTTCCATTGATTTAAATTAGGCCAAAGAAAAGCAAGCTTAAAGGATATGTGAATGTTTGCAATGCATCATCATCAAAAGAGATGATTTAATTATAACCGATGTACTGGAATTTATACTTGGCTTACAGTGTTCATAACTTCAAGTGTAGAAATGTATAAAATGTCATTTCAGGTATTCTCCATTTACTTTGAAATTACTGTACCTGAGCTGCATAATGTTCTTAAAGATCAACCGGGGAGGGGAAAAAAGTCATATTTATTACTGAATTAACGCCAGAATTCCTGCGTCTACCTTGCTGAATCAAAATTTATAACTTCAGTTGTAGGATTGCTTTCTCTGCCTGTGGCTCCTACGAGCTCTTATTCTTTCTTTAAGTTATCCTTAAGACAAATCAACAGTAACAAGTAAATTATAACTTTAGTTTGTTTTTCTGACTCTATTCTTGAGTTCCTCTGGTCCTCACAACCTGTCAAATTTTTACAACCTATCCATAAAAGGAGGTGAGTAGAATGAAAGAATTTGGAAGTATTAATTTTTTCCTTTCCTTTTCACAAAATAGCAAGGTTATACAAAGTAACTTTTTTTAATTCCAAATTAGGAAGTACTTTTAACACAAATTGAAATCTAAAAATGTTTTTAATTTGTGCTAATTACTAAAAAATGATCAACCTGGATAAAAAGTGTAATGAGTTTAAATATTATATAAAATATGCATTTACAAGTATTAATATATTAAGAGAAAAATATTTTTAGATGTTTACCATAGGGTACATGTGCTCTCTGAAGACAGAGAAAGAGAAATTACTCCCCAGGGGGTATTGCAATGCCACAATCCCTTCTCTTCCATTCTTTTTTCAGGAGTTTGGGCATGCACGCACACGTGCCTGGCTTATTTTTCAAGCTGCTGGGTCTAGGACTCCAACCGTGGAGTTGGCCATGTAGGATTCCAGCACTTTATCCTCCTTGCCACCTGCTGGCCCCTAAAGAGAAATCTTTAAAATTCTACTAAGAGATGTGACCAGCAGATGTTGTAATGGTTATGTCACTGGACTCCCACATAGTCTACCGCAGTTCAAGTCCCAGATCCGGCAGCTTAAAGCACATGTGCATGCATACCCAAAATTCCAACAGAAGAAAGGATTGCGGTGTGGCCATTCCCTGTGGGGGGTAATTTCTCACTTTCTTTCTCTTTATCTCTCTCTGTCTCTCTGATGAGCGCACCTGCCCTATAGCAAAAATCTCTACCAAAAAAATAATAATAACTGTACAAATAGAAAAGTCTCCTTTGACTATGTAATCTGCTGGATAAATAGTATTTCACATAGCAATCCTTGTTATGCATAATTTCATATATTGCTAAAATGCAAAGTCTGCTTTTACTTTAGTATTCTTCTGTTAGGTTTGGGGATGAGACTGGACATGGCTGCTTAAAAGAGACATAGGCTAATGGAACAAATGGTATTAGCTCTTTTTTCTCATTTATATATTTAGTAAGTGTTTTGTTTTTAAACGTTCACTTATTTATTATATTTGAAAAAGAAAGAGGTCCTCCCCTCAGTTTCCAGCATGTTTGAATCAACTCAGGATCCAAACCCAGGCCTCCCGCGTAGTTGGAGCACTGTGCAGGGGCACCCTACCATCTACACCACCATGACTGGGTCTTTAATTAGTACTTTATAAATAAATGACAAAATGTTTATTTTAAACTTACCGATTTAGGGGAAAGTACCCCTAAATTTAATGACATATATTTAAATCACTTTTATTCTAAGTTGGATGAAGAAAATTAAGTACACAGCTGAGATTTCCTCCCAAGCATCTCTTGCAGCTTCTGGATGAGCAGCAAAATGGGCAAAGTTAGTCCCCAGTTGCTTTTATCTGCTCAACACAGGGCAGGTCACTCTGCTCGCTGGAGCCCAAGGAACCTGAGCCTCTCCAGGCCTGTATGGCCTCTAACTTCCCATTATGGATGGCAGTGTGGTTGGGCCGGCAAATAAAAAACTGGGGCTACTCCGGGACCACATTCCCCACACTGGAAGTCAATGAAGGGCCATGATTTCCTACCATGGCCTTAAGCTGTTATGGCAGAATCTCAGACCAAGAGGAGCAGTTCTGTTTATCTGCCTCCTCTAAGACCTTGCTTGTTAGAATCCATCAAAGGGAGCTGAGTTCCACTCACAGTAATTCCATGTTCCTAATCTAAAATGTTGCTCCTTTTCAGTCTCTGGCAAACCTCTCTTTTACCTTCTTCCTCAACTCACTTGGGAAAATACAATGAGAACTCAGAGATCTGTCTGGACAGCTGAGCTTCTACAGTAAAGTTTCACATCCAGCCACCTTCCTCTCTGTCCAATCCTTCAGGGATCATTCTTGAGTCCCTGTTTGAGCCAGAGCCAGGCAGGCTGCTCACTCCTACACCTTTTGACTTGGTCAGCTCTTTGCTTTAGCCTTCTCTAGATCCTAAGCTATCTGATTTGAACCCCAATTTCCAACTCCTTAGTGATGATTTGTCAGACTCTCAAGAAATTAGTGAAGAGAATATTCTCACTTCGTGAACCCTCCCCTCCCTACATGCTACGCATTTCTTTCCTGTCTCCCCTTATCTCAGTGTTTTCCTATCCTTATTATTTTTTTTCTTTGTTTATTTTTTCTTCTGTGAGCAAGAGAGACAAGCACCTACAATACAGTCTTTATGTTGCAATATACCTACAGCTTCAGCCAAGCCTGGATCATGGGTACACATGTGCCTGGCAGACTCAGTGCAGCCTCCAAAGGTGAACCTGAAACCTTGCCATATGGGTCAGCTTCACAAAGTGACACATTTTACTGCTGGGCCATCACCCAGCCCCTATCTCTTATATTCATAATTGTTTATGAACTCAGTATCACTGTAGCCTGTGTGAGCCCCAGAAACACATAAAATATATAACAAGAGTCTTAGGCACTAAGTAACCCAAGTAGAAAACACACTGACCAATCAGAGTACTCCAATTGAATTATTGCTGTGTTGCCAGAGGATGCTGGCATCTACTACTGTGTGAAGTCAAAAATAGGATTCTCATGTGAGTTGTTGGAGAGAATTTAGCACTGGTGGACACAACTCATTGCAATATCTAAGATATCTCTAACTCCAAGATCCAATTTTCACCACGTAGCAAAAATATCAACTTAATTGAGAATCCATGCCTCAGTGTTTGTTTTAGGAGAGAAGGATGAGTGGGCATTCACAGGCTAGAAGACGTGGTATTCAAGGAACCTGCTTTCATATGCAGGTTGCTCTCTGAACTCAGAACATTGATTTCCCATATAGTATCCTTAATTGGGGTCAGATCACTAGTTCTGAGACAATTAGAAAAAATTGGCTTGGATCCTCCTTTGCATGCTTAATTTAATAAAAAAGTATTCATTTATTCCCTCAAAATACAGGCAGTCCCTGACTGACAACTTAGAATTCTTCAACTTTATGATGGTGGAAAAAAATACATTCAGTAGTAACTGTTTTACAAGTACCCATACACTATTTTTTTTTAGTTTCTAAAATATGATTTTTGTTTCTTTTAATCCTTAATACATTTATATTCTTGCTTTCAGTGTTGTATTCAATAAGTTATATGAGCTATTCAATATTTTATTATAAAACAGGCTTTGTGTTAATTATATTTTTTCTAATTTTTCACATTTGATCAACTATAGACTCACGTAAGTTTAAGAGCATGTTAAAAAGTAGTCTAAGATAAACTAAAATGTAATACATCAGTAGATGTATTAAATGCATTTTCAACATGATATTTTTAACTTAAGTGTGTTTATTGGGACGTAACCACATCATAAGTCAAAGGACATCTGTACATTTATTTAATGCCTAATATGTTCCAGGCCTATATATTGGTCACCTTCCTGTCATCTGAAAGTCACCCAGCATGATCATTTTATGACAGTTGGTGTTATTACATGATGCTGGAATATAGCATAATGACACCAACCTTGACCATCAGCCAAACCCTCAAACCATCTTGGGCCAAGATGGGGAACATGAAAGATGATTCTGTTTCTTTCTAGGACTGACAGATGAAGAGTTCCAGGTGAGCCAGCCAGGTCAATGTCCGGCAATGCTGAGCTGCAAAATGTCTGTCCCCAGCATTGTCTGTCTTGTGGTTTAAGGACACTGAGACAAAGCAAAAACTTCATCTTTCAATAGAAGCTACTTCCTCCAAGTAACCCAAATACGAAACACAATGGCCAATCAAACAGACTACTCCATTCACATCGTTATGTGTCACCACAAAGTGCTGGCATCTACTGGTGTGAAGCTAAAACTAGGGCATCCTAACATGGCATTCGTGCCTGGTCCAGGCACTTCTGTGTCTGTGAATGGTGAGTAGCATCTGATATACTCTGTCACCTGGATTTTTAGAGATAAATCATTAAAACTCTGCACCATGCACCCAATCATTACTACACACTGGATATTGTGCCCCTTAATTCCCAAACAACTCTGTAGGCTAGGATTCCACAGATGACCCTTCTTTTTTTTTACATATATATTTTTTATTTCTATTTCTTTTATACATCCAATCACATACGTCACGTAGCTTGTAAAGCTTCTCATAGGCCATTCCAAGGACCTGTGCCAAGTATGGGGTCAAATAATGTCCTGCTCTGATGGCCAACTCCACAGAACTCAAGGAAAATGACACTCCCAAATATAAAGATACTTTGTATGCAAAATGCTACTACATGTGCATATAGTATTGTCAAAATGGCAGGAAAACCAAGACCTAGAAGGCTGGCTGACTGCTCTGAGATTTTAGGAACAAACGTGGGTCCAGGTGTATGCATTGTGTGCATTAGGACTTATTCTCTGATGCTGAACTTCCAGTCACAGACCCTTAAAGTCATGTCTTGGCTTCTGGCTTCAAGATGGGACTTTAACTTGACTTAAATTTGCCCCCAAATTCCCTTTATCTCCTGTGCCAAAACAAAGGGCTCCTAGGCAAATGGATTCTCTACACACCTGCATGGTTCTTTTTTTTTTTTTTTTTTTGTGAGAGATTTTCACTATAGGGCGCGTGCGCTCGCCAGAAAGACAGAGAGAGACATAGAGACAGAAAGCGAGAAATCACCCACCAGGGGGGATGGATACACCGCAATCCCTTCTCCTCCATTCTCCTCTCGGGATCTTGGGCACGCACGCACATGTGCCCGGCGTGAGTTTTAAGCCACCAGGTCCAGGACGCGAACCGCGGTCGACTACGTGGGAGTCCAGCGACATAGCCATTACTCTAACTGCTGGTTCCCTCACCTGCATGGTTCTTGTCATCCTCCCATTACTAACTGGAGTGTGTTTGGGACCTGGTAGCAGGTACCTGAAAGGTACCACAGTCCAGCCTGGGACCACATTTCCTACACTGAGGTCAATGAGTGGGTGTGAGCTCCACCGTGGTTTGCCACTGCTTCTGGGAAGTCGTTAGACCAGAAGGCGGGCTTTTGTGTATCACTCTCTCCAAGTTCTTCTTGGCATGAAGTGGGAGGCCTGAAGTGGTTGAATCACTCTCCTGCACTTGAGATGTCCCAGGTCTGCCCTACTCATGGCCCTGCTGTTCTCTAGTTGCCTGAGGACATCCAGATTTTCCTTCTCATCACCACTCTCTGGGTTAATTTCATGAGATACAGTGAGATTCAGGGTTCTTCCAGGAAAGCTCACTTTCTCCGTCAATGTTTCATTTGAATCCAGTCACACTCCGCAGGATCCAACTGTCCATGAAAAACTCACAGGTTTCCCTCAAGCTAAAATAACACTAATGCAGCTGCTTCCCCACCTCCCCCTCTTGGCCTCATCAGACAAGAGTTTCCTTCTCCCCAACCTGCTCCTTAAGCACTTTGGGGTTTTTTTGGTTTGTCAACCTCAAAAGGATAGATCATTACCAGGACTGACACAGTGTGAGGTAGTAATGGTGGTTGTAGTGGAAGGGGAGAGTGGGGTCAGTGGAAGACCTCCAGACTGTTGATGGCCCTTGAGACTCTACTCTCTTTTTTTTTTCAGAAAACTGTCCCTCTTCCCTCCTGAAGAGATAATCCATAGATCCATATGCTGCCATGACCACCTCATTCTTTAGATGTACTAGGGATTCCTTGACACTAATCTTTCTATAAACCCAGTTATTGGTCATCTTTCAGAAGTGAAATAAAGCCTAATACCAAACTCACTTGAAGTGTGGGATGGAAAGAAGAGAGCTGTACTAACCTCCAAACTTAAGTAAATCATGGCTTTCGGACAAGTAGAGGGACTTGTCTCCCTCTGTGAACACTAACCCTGCATAGGGCACACACACCACATTGCTGTTTCTTACCTTGGTTAGGGGCTGAGAAATGGAATTGGAGATGTGCTGCATCTCGTCTTGCAGAATGACTGTCCTTTTCAGCACTGAGGGGATAAAGACTTCTCTATGTTTCATATGTGGGTTCTCAAACATGTCATTAATAATGAGACCTAGCTGTGACCTGCAGCCAAACTACTTAGTCCTACCTAAACCAGAGCTGGGGAAATGAATAATGCTTTTTATCTTTTCCAGGAACTACAGATGAGATGTTTTGAGTGCAATAAGCTGAGATGTCATAGACTGTATCAACTGGAGAGGCAATCACCTTGAGTTGTAGTGTACCAGATACCAGATACCCTTCCAAAAGGGCCAGTCTTATGGTTCAAGGGAACTAGACCCAACCAGGAATTAATCTACAAATCCAAACGAGGTCACTTCCCCAGAGTAAAAGCAACTGGAGACACCGCCAAACCTGGCAACACAGACTTTTCCATTCACATCAGTGAAATCTCTCTTGCAGATGCCGGCACCTACTACTGAAGTTTCTGAAAGGAAAACCTGACAAGGAATACCAATCAGGTCAAGGAACCTAAGTGTTCCTAACCTGGTGAGTTGAGCCCCTCCACCCTCTGGTGTATGATATCATCTCAGTAATAATGCCCACCTTACGCTGAACAAGTGCATATGCTAAATACTGCTGAAGGAATAAAACACATCAGATCTTATCATTATCTCAGCAATTTGTACATTAAGTATTTTACAGAAAGGAAACTGAGACTTAGAAAGGCCTATTCAGTGATATTCAAGCCCTGAGAGCTAGGCTGATATCATGTCTCTTACTTGTGGTTGGTTCAAATATGGGACTGGTTAAAGCCAATGTGTGTCCATAAGACAAACAGTTGACCTGGTAGAAAAATCCAGAAGCTGAAACAGTTTATCCTTCCTGTTGGCTGGGAAAAGGCAATCATATTGTCCCAGGTCCTCCAGACTAACATCATAAGACCATGATGGAAACCAAATTGAGGAAAAATCTGTTCTAGATGAATGGAGAGATACTAAGAGTTTGGTGTGACAAAACTGCATAGCCACACTGCTCCTGGCTCCACTCTCATCTACAGACTCTCAGTAACAGAAGAGATACAGCCCCTTGTTCAGCCAGTTTTCTTAAAGTTAACAGTTGTCCTTAAAGATGCCAGATGATAAAGGTCACATTTTCACAGAGTGTTGAATGACAAGAACAATTCAATCTTTTTCTGCTCCCAAAGCCTTCCTTTTTCTCAGTTTTGCTACTTGTGATGCCCTAAGAGCTCTGAGCAATATCTTCTCTGAGAAATTATTAAACCGGTATTACAATACTACTTTTTGTTTAGACATCTACTATATCTGTATTACCTACAAAACAACTTTGAGCATCAGGTTGCTAATTCTCATTGTACAGATAAGGAAACTGAGACTCAGGGAGATTCAGAAGTGTAGATATTAGGGAATAGAGATGGGGATGGTTAGGACTCAGTAGGCTTTATATTGGTGAAAAGTCTTTTTATCTACCAAGGATAAGACCCAATGCATTAGTTTAAACCTAATATAGGAGTTGATTGATCCTGTAGCTGCAGAGGATTTTGGGTTCTTCATAGTATCTAAGGCAGAGCTTTAGAAACCAGAGACTAAGAGCTGGATTTAGGGCTAAATGCTATTAAGACTTACTCTCTGAAATTCTCCAATCTCTACTCTCTCTCTGTCTGCCTGGCTCTCTTTTCATTTATTGTACATAGACCTTTTTTATGTGATGGGAAAGATAAATGCAGAAATGTTAACATTCATTCTCTTATCTTGGTAACCAAATTAGAAAGAGAGCTTTATCCTCCAGCCTCCACGAATAAAGAGTTAATTTAAATTAGCCTTTCCAAAGCATATGTATGCTATGCAATGATCAAATCGAGGATGTAAGCACATTCCCCATTCCCAATGTCGAATACCATACTATGCAGTGTACACCTGAAAGTTGTCCTACTGGTATTTTTAAAGTATCTATTACTTTGTCACCAATGTTCATTACTATCCTGTGGTATGCAGTTCCAAATCCTATTTCACTTGTTTACATGCACTCTTGTGCCTTTTAAGCAATGTCTTCCCACTCTTCCCACTGCCCCTCCCTTCCACCACCTAAGATTTACCATCTAATATTATTCTCTCAACTCCTATGCTATCAAGTTCTTTGGGTTTAGGGCTCTGTCTCTTTTGTGGTAAGACGTCTTTATTTAGAGTGGAGGTTTGGGAGTGCATGACAGTTACTTATAGGGAGAGTATTGAGAACAAGTTCAATATCCTCATTAGCATGCAATGGTTTGAGTCAGAAATATACTAAATTTATATCATTTATGCATAATAAATAAAATACATATATACATTTGTAAAGTATGGAGCTGTGCACTTATTTCCTGTGGTTGGTATAACTAACAGGCACAATCTGATGGCTTAAAACAATGAGAATATGAATGACATGACAGCATGAGGAGTTCAAAGGACTCCCTCCATGGAAACTAGTGAAAATTATGTTTAAAAACTTCTAGTCTATGGAAAGGGTAGTAAGGGCATATTATAAATGATGAAACTATTTCTTTTAAGTACTGAAACTAAGTAAGAATAATGAGCATCTATGACATTTGGACCGAAAATCCTTCCCTTTTCTCTCATAAGGCAGAGAGGAAGAACTGACTTCATTAAAATTATCTAGTCACTACACAACTAAATAAGCAAATGACAATGACAAGCCCTGAGCCCTGCAGAGGCGGAGAACTGCTACCTAGACTTTCTATGATATCTTCTAAAATGTCCAGTTTCAACAACTAAAAAGTGAGACATCTAATGGTAAACTATGACCCTTATACCAAAGACAAGAAAAAAAAAAAAAGAGGCTTCAGAAACTATGAGAGTGAGCAAATGTCAAATTTTACAGGCAGGGAACCAGGAGTTAGTGTAATGGCTATGTCGCTGGACCCCCATGTAGTCGACCACAGTTCGCGTCACAGACCCGGTGGCTTAAAACTCATGCCGGGCGCGTGTGCGTGCATGCCCAAGATCCAGAGAGGAGAATGGAGAAGGGATTGCGGTGTGACCATCCCCCTTGGGGGGTGATTTCTCGCTTTCTGTCTCTATGTCTCTCTCTGTCTGTCTGGCGAGCACACGTGCCCTATAGCGAAAAACCTCTCCAAAAAAAAAAAAAAAAAAAAAAAATTTTACAGGCAAAGCTTTTCATGTAACCATTATAAATATGTTCAAAGAATTAAAGAAACCATGATGAAATAAGTATAGGAAAGTATGATGGCAACTTTGTATCAAATAAAAGATAGCAATAAAGATACTAGATACTATAGAAGAAGAAGAAGGAGGAGGAGGAGGAGGAAGAAGAAGAAGAAGAGGAGGAAGAAGAAGAAGAAGGGACCAGCAATTAACATAATGGCTATGTTGCTAAACTCCCATGTAGTCAACCGCAGTTCGAGTCCTGGACCCGGTGGCTTAAAATTCACACCAGGCGCGTGTGCGTGCTTGCCCAATATCCCAAGAGGAGAATGGAGGAGAAGGGATTGTGGCGTGGCCATCTCCTGGAGGTGATTTCTCACTTTCTGTCTCTCTGTCTCTGTCTATCTTTCTGGCAAGCACACATGCCCTATACAAAGAAAAACCTCTCCAAAAAAAAAAAAAAAAAGAAGAAGAAGAAGAAGAAGAAGCAAATGGAGACTGTCAGTTCCCTCCTTAGGTTAAGTACCAGTTGGTTCCTCTCCACAGATTGACTTTCCAGGTGGGATCCCACCTTCCCCAGGCACTGAGACATAGCTACTAAAGGTTTACGCTTTAAAAGAGAAATAGATAAGTTCAGTAGCAATTAGGCAAAGATAGTAAAGAGGATAAATTGGTCAAAGAAATGGGAAAAGGAAATAAACTCAGAAACCTCATGAATGAAGAGAAAAGCCCCTAGAGAGGAAAAAGACTTGCTCGGTGAAGGAGCGGTAATGATGCAGCAGTACTTCTTGTCATCAACACTGGATATTAGTAAGCAATGGAGTAACATATTCAGTATTCTGAGAGGAAATGATTTTGAACCTAAGTTTCTATGCCAAGTTACGTTAGCATTTACATGTGATGGAGAAAGAAGGACATTTTCAGACATGAAAAGTCTCAGAAAAGTCATCAGCCAAAAATTTGTCATGAGAGACTTACTGCAAGATGTACTCCCACAAAATAAAGAAACAAATAATGAAGATGATGTGAGATTCAAGAAAAAGTGGGAAAAATACTAACAGACTCCAAGTATGAAGTTGGAAGAACAGTGAGTGATGGTGTGAGCTTTCTCTTTATTAAAGAGGTAAAAGTTACTAAGACAGGGGAAGTGCAGAACTTAGAGACCCAGAAAGAAGAGTCTTCAGCAGGAGGAAAAAAAACAAACAAACCTAAACTGGAAGAAGAGGCCTCAGAGGTAAAGGACATAGAGGAAGTGTCCTCAGGGCTGAAGGAGGAGGAAGAATAGAAAGATCTCAGAACTGGAGGAGGAGGAAGAAGAAGAGAGAAAAGAGACCTCAGGGCCGGAGGAGGAGGACTCAACCTCTCAGGATCATGCTCTGGTAGATATAAAGCATGAAGTTGAGGAACTCACCAGTTGTGGCCCAGAGACTGTTTTCTCAAGGACAAGTATCGTGATTTCTCGCTTTCTGTCTCTATGCCTCTGTCTGTCTGTCTGGCGAGCGCACGCGCCCTATAGTGAAAATCGCTCCAAAAGAAAAAGTATCCATGTACAAATTTGACTATTTCATCAGGAGTTGCTGATCTTTTAAGAAAAACAGAGGAAGAGGAACACAAAACTCAACAAACAGAATTAACATCCAAAGAAGCAAACTTAGAATTGTACACAGAAGAACACTTTAGAAGCAATGTGATTAATGTCATCAGAAAGACACAAGAAGAATTAGAGATACAAAACAATTACCAACCAGAAGTCTTGGAAAATAAAAATTTAGTAGATGACCTGAGTAGCAGAATGGACCTACTGAAGGAAAGAGTGAACAGTCTAGAAGGTCAAATTAAAGAATTCTCAAAGGATACAGTACATCTGACCAAATAGGTAATAAATGAAGTAAGATTAAGAGATAAAGAGGATAGAGCCAGAAGTTACAACATTCATTTAATAAGAGTTCCAGAAGAAGGTAATAAAGAGCATGGAGCAAAGGATATAACTAAGGAAATAACTGAAGAAAACTTTTCAGAGCTACAGAAATATTTAAGCCTTGATATTGTCAGTGTTTACCGAGTACCCAGTAAGATTGATGTAGAGACCCGCTCCTAGACACATCTTGATGAAATTTTTGAATTCCAGTGATAAAGAGAAAATAATGAAAGATCCCAAAGAGAAGAGAATCATAACCTACAAAGGAACAAGAATCAGATTGACAACAGACTTATCACTGGATAACCTGGATGCCAGAAAGCCAATGGAGCAGTATTATGGGAGTTCTGCAGGAAAAGGGTTTTAAACCTAGAATCCTATATCCAGCCAAATTGGCATTTGAGTTAAAAGGTAAACCACAGGGGTTTTATTTCATGTTGAAGGATTCAAATAGTTTATTTCTAACATATCCTCATTGAAAAGATTGCTGAAGGATATAATTTAACAATCTAGGGTGACTAGAAACACACATGCACAACTTACCTTCTTCATACCAACACACACATATCCAAAAATTGACAGTGAACTAGAAAGTAGAACATTGCATCTTTAACCGTAAGGATGGATGGCTAATGGCATACTTGGGGGAAATGGGAAATGAAGTTGCAGACAATACCCAGATGTTGGTATAAAGTTAAGGGGTATATTTTGAACATTTTAAGGTAATCATTCTAGCTTATATGTAGGAAGAACCATTCTATAATGTTAGGGGTAGAGGAAGGTGGTCACAATTTTAACATACCTGCTAGAAAAAGTGATTGAAAAGTAATAGAGAAGAACAGAGAAAAATATGGTAAGATAAAATACAAAAATGTAGAAGTTGAATGCATAAAGAGAAGGGTATTTTATAAATGTTATCATTTATGATGTGAATTTCAAATCTGTATTAAATCTTTTTTCTTTGAAAAAAAAGAAGCAAATGTAAATTCTGTAGTTTAAAAGTATAATAGCTAAAATTAAGCTTTAACTAACAGAGATCAACAATAGGTTTGGAGTGGCAAAAAGAATTAGCAAACTTGAAGACAAATCATAGCAGATAGGCAATCTGAAGAACAAAGAAAGATAAAGTAGAAAAAAAAATGAACGAAAGAAATGTAGGCCATCTCCAAGCATATCAACAAACAGGTAATAGAAGTAGCAGAAGGAGGGAAGAGGAAGTAGTAGAAAAAATATTTGAAGGAAGAATTCTAAAACTTCCCAGATTTATTAGAAAACAACTTATAGCCTGGCACCATAATGCAACAGTTAAGCCCTGTTCACTAGGAACCAGATTCCACATGCCCCATTGCAGTTTGAATCCAGGTCCCAGGAGCTTGAAAATCACACCAGACACATATGTGTGAATGTCCCAAATCCTGACAGGACAGAGCAACAGAGATAAAAGAACTATGGTATTTCCTAATGGGAGATGCTTTCTCTCTCTCTCTTTCTCTTCTCTCTCTCTTCTCTCTTTCTCTCTCTCTGGAAAGTGCATGCACCCTCTGATAATAAACAAAAAAGAAAGAAAAATTATTTTTATCTGGGTCACCGAATGGACTACAAGAAGGATAAACTCACAAGATCCATAGACACATCATAGTAAAGATACTGATAGCCAATGACAAGGAGAAAAATCTTGAAAAGCAGCAAAAGAAAATGAGATATTAAAAGACTCAATCCATAAAAGAGATAAGACAATGATAAATTTGTACGGTTCTAAGAGCAGTGCACCAAAATAAGTAAAGCAAAAGATTACAGCAATGAAGAATGAGGCAGTTTATCAATAATAGCTGAAAGTTTCTTTTTCCTTCCTTCCTTCCTTCCTTCCTTCCTTCCTTCCTTCCTTCCTTCCTTCCTTCCTTTCTTTCTTTCTTTCTTTCTTTCTCTTTCTTTCTTTCTTTCTTTCTTTCTTTCTTTCTTTCTTTCTTTCTTTCTTTCTTTCTTTCTTTTCTTCCTTCTTCTCTCTCTCTCTCTCTCTCTCTCTCTTTCTTTCTTTCTTTCTTTCCTCTCTCTCTCTCTCTTTCTTTCTCTCTTTCTTTCTTTCTTTCTCTCTCTCTCTCTCTCTCTCTCTCTCTCTCTCTCTCTCTCTCTCTTTCTTTCTTTCTTTCTTGTTTTAGATTTTTGCCATAAGGCATGTGTACTTCCTAGAGACAGATGGCAGAAAGAGAAAGTGAGAAATCACTTCCCCAGGGGATGGCCACTCCATGATCCCTTCTCCTCTATTCTCCTCTCAGGATTTTGGACATGCACGCACACATATGCACATGTACCCAGTGTGTTTTTCAAGCCACTAGTTCCGAAACTTGAACCATAGCGTTGACCATGTGGGATTCAGCACCTTAATCACCAGGCAATCTGCTGGTCCAATAGTTGGAAGTTTCAATACCCCAATTTGAGTAAACGATAGAAGATTCAGGCAGAAAATAAGTAAGGAACTAGAAGAGTTAAACACCATTATAAAACAATTAGACCTAACAGGCATCTTTACTGTAGAACACCACACCTGACATATTGCTGAAATGGACACAGAACATTGCATTTCACAGTCTATCTTGTCAAGGGTCTCTCTCACTCTCAAAATAAATAAATAAATAAACTTAAAAAAAAATAGTCCTTAATGAGAGAAAAAGGTCCTACAAAAATATCATGCTAAAAAATTTATTTCTGAATCTGGCTCCCATAAATGTCAACACCTGAATTAGTGACCCAGCCTATTAGTGCAAAAATAACAAAATACAGAACAAGAATTTATCAATGAAAATCCCGTCCCCAGTTATAGTGAATTAAGTGGTTTGAACCAACTTTCAGTTTAAAATGGCTGTAAAAATGGACTCATTCTCTCTCTCTCTCCATATATATATATATATATATATATGTATATATATATATATATAAAATACACACACATATAAATAAACACAAGGAGTCTTCAAAGAGTTCATGGAAAATACATATTATGAAAAAAACTATATGTATGGATTTGCAAAGTGTTTTGTACCAAAATACTCACACTTTAATTCCATTTTCTATGAAATTATTGAAGTCCTTTCATATAAATGTATGCTGTGTGTAACATTTCTTTTAAGATATTAGACAACTAACAAGGGGATGGTTAATGGTGAGGCCATTATGTGAGAAATAAGAAAAGCGCAGAGAAGTTAGAGTGTCTTTTAAATTCACTTTTCTCTCAGAGATACCTATAAATTTGATAGACAGAGAATGAGTCTGAGAAGCTGAACAGTTTCTAACAGTCTCTCGAGATTGGTAGTTTAGTGACTGGAACTGAAGTCTTGTCAAGGATGAGGGCCCTTGTAACTTCTCAGGCTTTGGATACAGACCCCAAAAGTTTATTTGCTAGGACTAAGGTTGAACCCCAAACAGATTTAGCAACTACAATTTTGAATTATCTCCATTCCTAACTGGATTGATGTGATATTAAACTACTGAGGTTCCTATTCTGGGCATAATCTAGAAAGAAATACAAATGTTCTCCAGAGAAAGATAACATCATTCAGAGTATTATTGCTATAATTGTATAAACAAGTTTGAGCACTGAATCAAAAATCACCAGAAATACATAAAGACAAGGCAACATGACTAAAAGTAAGAGAAACAACAGAAAATAGAAATCAAATAATGAAATTTCCTGACATATTTTAAAATAATAATGCTTAATATGCTAAATAAAATCCAATAAATGGAAATCCATTACGAAATCTGTACTAATGGGACCAGCAGATGATGTAAGGGTTACATCACTGGACTCTCACCTAGTTGAACGACCATGGTTCTAGTCCCAGCAACTAAAAAAAAAAAAAAAAAAAAAAAAAAAAAAAAAAAAAAAAAAAAAAAAACACATGTGTGTGAGTGTTCAAAGTCCCAAGAGAAGAATGGAGGAGAAAGATTGCAATGTGGCCATCCCCCATGGGGTGATTTCTCACTTTCTGTCTTTCTGTCTCTCTGGCGAGCACAGACACCCTACAGCAAAATTCTCTCTTAGGAAAGAAAGAAAGAAAGAAAGAAAGAAAGAAAGAAAGAAAGAAAGAAAGAAAGAAAGAAAGAAAGAAGGAAGGAAGGAAGGAAGGAAGGAAGGAAGGAAGGAAGGAAGGAAGGAAGGAAGGAAGGAAGGAAGGAAGGAAGGGAAAGAAATCTGTACTCGTTATCTATATGCCGCATAACAAATTACCCCAAGATGTAGTGGTTTAAAACAACAAACATATATTATCTCAGTGTCTGTAGACTAGGAATCTAGGCGCTGCTTAGTTGGGCGACTTTGGCTTAGAATTTTATACAAGGCTGCAGTCAAGGTGTCAGGCAGGAGCACAATCATCCAAAAGCTCAACTTGAGAAGAATTCACTTCCAAGCTCATTCCTATGGATGCTGGAAGCCTCAGGTCTTTGCTGGCTGTATGCTAAAGACAGCAGTTACCTACCACGTAGGTGTCTCCACAGGACAGCCCACAATTTGGCAGCTGCTTCTTAAGGAGCAGGAGAGGGAGGGTGAGGAAAATAGAAGTCATAGTCCTTTTATAATTTAATCTCAGAAGTGCATTTTATCACTTTTACTTTTTTTTTTTTTTTTTGAGAGGCTTTTGCTATAAGGCACGTGCACTCGCCAGAAAGAGAGAAAGAGACAGAGAGACAGAAAGCAAGAAATCATTCCCCAGGAGGGATGGCCATGCCGCAATCCCTTCTCCTTCATTCTCCTCTTGGGATTTTAGGCACGTGCACACATACACCTGGAGTGAGTTGAAGCCACCAGGTCCAGGACTCGAACCACAGTCGAATACATGGGAGTCCAGTGACATAGCCATTACGTCAACTGCTGGTCCCATCACTTCTACTTTTTGATTAAAAGTGAATCACCAGGTCCAGGAGAGAGGATTACACAAGAATATAATGCCACCAGATAAGCATCGCTGGGCCATCCATCCTAAAGCCTGCCTACCACAATAGTTCTCTCAGAAACTGTTAGGAAGAGCAGAAAAAAATACAAAAGATTTGATTAATATAATTGACAAAGTAGATTAATATAATTGACCTACATAGAGCACTATATCCAATAACCGAAAAACATACATTCTTTTCAAGCTCACATGGAATTTTTTTTTTTCTATTTTTGGAGAGGTTTTTTTTTTTTATTTTTCCTATTCAAATCGCGGTCGACTACATGGGAGTCCAGCGACATAGCCATTACACTAACTGCTGGTCCCGCTCACATGGAATATTAACCTACACTAAGCATGTGCTGGATCATGAAGCAGGTCTCAGTAATTTTAAAATGTTGAAAATACATGAGTACATTTTCTGATTATAGGGGAATTAAACCATAGATAATTTACAATTAGATAATTATAAAATCCTTAGGTGGTGGGCATTTTAAAAATCATGTAAATAACACATATGTCAAAAAAAAAAAAAAGAAAAGAAAGGAAGAAATTATAGGGCCAGCCTGTGACTGGTGGTTAAGGGAGCTAGATTCCACATGACCAACCATACACTTCTAAAAACGAATCTATAAATTGTTTTAGACTTTCTGAATGCACAGTGACAATATGTAGTAATAATTATAGCTTTTAAAAAAAATAACAGTTTATGTACTGTATCCTAATCTGGTTTTTTGTTATTGCCAGAAAGCACCCGCACCAGAGAAAGAGAGAGAGAAAGCACTCCCCAGTGAGGCCTGGTCACACTGCAATCCTTTTCCCTCTGTTTCTCCCTCCTATCAGGATTTGGGGCATGCACAAACACATGTCCAGCAAGAACTGCAATCAGAAATGAGGAATCCATCCTTAACCACTGAGTTATGGGACCAGCCCTCTGTCCTAATCTTTATACCTCATATATCTCTTTTATCACTCAATAGACACACTAAGATTACTTATAAAGCATTGGGTTGACATTCTGGTAGAAAGAAAGATTATATTGTCCTGATTTCAAAGTTTCCGATGTTTCACCATTGAGTATATAATGTATGTTGTATTTTTTAAATTAGGATAAACCATATGATATTGCCTATATTCATTTCTCATGGAACAAAAATAGCAATTGCATATGGTTCGATCTAATGGATTATCTCTATTAGATTAATTCAGTTTTTTCCCTTTTACAAGTAATTTTAGACATATATATATATACATATATATATGTATATATACATATATATAGGAGAGGATTTTGCTATAGAGTGCGTGTGTTCGCCAGAAAGACAGACAGAGACAGAGAGACAGAAAGCGAGAAATCACCTCCCAGGAGGGATGGCCACGCTGCAATCCCTTCTCCTCCATTCCTCTCTCAGGATCCTGGGCACATGCATACACACCCAGCATGAGTTTAAGCCACCTGGTCCGGGACCTGAACCATGGTTGACTATATGGGAGTCCAGCGACGTAGCCATTACACCATCTGCTGGTCCCAATATTTAAATGCTTTTCTTATAATCTATTGAGATGATTATATCGTTTCTATTTTCTTTTCATTTTAAGTGTATAGTTTGATTTTATAATATTAATTGACTTTCCATTTCTGAAATAAAACTAACTGGGTGATAACATATTATTTGGTTGGCTAAAATTTTTCTTGGAATGTTTGCATCTAAAAGCAAGCATGATCTATTTTTTTTTACCCCTTTATATGATCCTTGTTGGCGTTTTGTTATTAAAGTTATGCAAGCTTCAAAGAAAATGACTTGGGAAGTGTACCCTCTTTTTCTATTTTCTGAAAAAGCTGTGTAAGCTTAAAATTGTATTTATTACATGAATATTTGGCAGATCTTGCCAGTGAAGTCATCTAGATCTAAAGTTTTCATTATAGAAAGATTTTTTTAAATTACTGATTTAATTTCTTTAATGGTTTGGGGCTGCTTGTGTTTTCTATTTCTTTTTATTCATTTTTGATAAGTTACATTTTTCAGGATGTTTTTCCATCTGAATTTTATGTTCTATATTGGCAAAAGCTATTCATAACATCCTCTTTTATCATGCTAGTATCTACAAGACCTATAGTAATATTAATTCCCCTTTTTCATGCTTGGTATTGATCATATTCCCCACTCTCTCAGTCTTCTCTTTGCTCTTTTCCCTCTTTTATTCCCTTTCTTTTTATTCTCACCAGAGGATTATACATTTTTCAAGAATCAACATTGGATCTTGTTGAACCAATCTTTTATGCTTATCATGTTACATTAACTCCTACTCATATGTGTTACTTCTCCCAACTTCTTGCTTGATTTTTAATTCTGCTTATGGTGTTTCTCATCATGCATAATTTTATCTCCATTATAGGGTTTTATAAATCTTTTTAAAAATTGTTTTCTGCTTTTCTTTTTTTCTCTTTCCTTAGCCCCATATAAATCTTTAAAATCAACTTTATAAATCTCAATGAATTGTGTTTTTAGACCTTATCTTAAAGTTCATTTTCACCCCAAAAATGTACAGATATTCTTTTTTCTCACAGTTTTGTAAATTTTAGAAGTAAGAATTTAATCTGTTTGCAATTTATTTCCATACTTAATGAGCACTTACAATCATTTTTTAAAATTTTCCTTATGAAAAGGTAGTTATCTGAAACACCACATTGACTGGCCTCCTTTTTTCTCTGTTTCTTGAATTCTCCTGTATTTGTGAGTTTTTTAATTGATCAGTCTTTTACTTGGATTCTCTGTGTAAGTTTATATTACATTTTTTTCTTTCTTCCCAGCTTTATTTATTCATGACTTTTTCTTGTCTCATTGCATTAGCCATGATTTCTAGTACATTGTGGAATAGATACAGTGAGAGTGGGTATTCTGTTGATAAATATGAAGGACATTCTTACAAGGCTACACACATTAAAGAAGGTATGTTGTTTTAGGATTTGGGTAGATAGATATCAGGTTAAGAAAGTTCCTTTCTAAGGGCCAGCAGGTGGTGTCAAAATCATACTAAGCACATATGTATGCATACCAAAAATCCCAAAAGGAGGATGGAGGAGAAGGGATTACAACATGGCCACCCCACCTAGGGGGTGATTTCTCACTTTCCCTCTCTCTCTCTCTGTGTCTCTCCCTAGCGAATGCACATGCCCTGTGGCAAAAACAAGCAAACAAACCAAAAAATCCTTTCCATTCCTAGCTGTCTATACCTTATTAAATGAGAATGGGGAGTAGAATTAAGTGACACAGTGAAAATACTAATTATATCTAATTGATGAAAAAGAAGTGATCTGAAGAAAGACTATGGCTTATTTGGTCCATTAAATCTGAGATTCGATCCTGGCTCTGTCACTTATAGTATGTTCCTTATCTCTGCCACTCTTCCTTTATCTATAAAATGGATTTTATCATACCTAATTACAGAGCTGTTAAAATTAAAATTCTGTAAAGTACATATAATGCTGTCTTGCTCTCAACACTAATTGTGTATTACTTTTTCTCCTTGTAGTTCCACGTCTCTGCCTACGGTAATAGACCCTTTGGAGAGGGCTCTACTTGGGCAGGCTGTGAATTTCAGTTGCATTTTCTATGTATTCTTTCCCCAAAACAGCACCCTGAAGGGGCCAGCAAGGTGCCATGGTAGTTAAGGTGCTGGACTCCCACATGGAGCAGTTGAGTACAGACCTGGCAGTTCACTCTCTCTTTCTCTCTCTGGTAAGTTCACATGTCCTATAGCAAAATGAAAATAATAAATAAAACAAAACAGATTTTTTAAAAAATTACCCTGAAATAGTTCAAAAATGAGAAGGAACCTCATCCCTCCACACCCAGGTGGTTCAGCTGAATAGCAATGCCTACAAAATGTCCAGTGCCACTAAGGTGGTCCTGGCTCCAAAGGATTTCAACTCCTATATCAGCTGCAATGTGAACCACTCAAACTTGCATTACCCTCTCCATGAGAATGCTGATTTGTCTGAGACTGTGGTAGGTAGGTGACATCACCCACGGCCAGGCTTTCACTTGGCTTTGGAGCACAGTTCTCTCCAAATTTGCTTCAGGGTCTAAATAATAATAAGGCCTTCCTACTCTTGAGCACCTACTTTGTACTAGAGACTATCATGTGATAGGTAGATGCTAAGTGATGGCCGCCAACTAATAGGCAAAAGGATCTGATTATTTCATGATGCCTGAGCATTTGTTCTATGCTATTTCAGTTCCACCTGCTATGTCTATTTTCCAACAATTCATTTTAAATAACAAGATGAATATCACCTGCAAGGCAAAGAAGTTCCACCCCCAGGATGTGCAGCTGACCTGGCTGGAGAATGGAAATGTCTCTCAGCTAGAGGAGACCCTGACCCCCAACAAGGACAGAGATGGCCTATACAGCATGCGAAGCTCAAACCTGGTGAAAAAAAGTGGCCAAATGGAGGACACTATGCTCACCTGCCAGGAACAGGGCAGGAGGTCACTGCTAAAACATTTTTGGTTTCTGCTCTTAAACCGGACAAGTCCAAGATGGAGCCAATGGCAAGGTCTCTGTGACTTATTTAAGGAGGTGCTATCACCTTTTCTTAAAACTTTCTTTTCACATTTATGGAATTTTAAATTATGAAAGCAAAACGTGCTCTCCCTTTCTCACTCTCTCTCTCTCTCTCTCTCTCTCACACACACACACACACACACACAAGCACACACACGATCTAAAACTGTGTAAATGTCAGTTGAAAGTCAAATACATCCAATTCAAATCCCAGAGAGATTTCTTATTTGTGATTTGTTGCACACCCTTTTAAGGTCTTATCTATCCACAAGTGGATTTGTGGGTGGTGAAAAGACTAGATAACATTTGAGACTCTTGCCAAGCAAGGGATTCTCTGTTTCCTTGGATGCCCTTAATGGTTTCTTGCCAGGAGATTTTTTTAGTTTTTCTTCATTTCCTGATTTAGCCTAGGTCGTGCCTTGAAATTCTCCCACCAGGCACACATCTATACTCCACTTAACTAAGTACATGTGTAGACATATACTTCTGTGTCTTCATGTGGTCATGTTCTCTTGATCTCCAAACTCTGGGTGTCCTGGCTACCTGGATATTCTAGTCTTTCTTGATCTAGAGGAACAGCAAAAAATAAACATAGAATTTCAAAAATGTGGGTTTGCTCATTACTTAGAAAGTTTCCTAAAATCAAGCCAGTCTGTTGCATGGTGGTTAGAGTGGCTAGACCTCACATGACCAGCTGTGTGGCTCTAGTCCTAGACCTGGTGGCTTGAGGGGTGCAGTGGGTGCATGTGCATGCCCAGGGTTTGGGGGGAAGAGTAGAGAAGAGGAGATTGAGGCATGGCCATAACCCTGGGGGCTGATTTCCCACTTTCCGTCTTTCTGTCTCTCTGGTGAGCCCATGCACTCCATGGCAAAAATAAATAAATAAACAAATAAATAAATAAGAGTTTCCTAAAATCTCTGAACTTCAATTTTCTCATGGAGATAATAATACCCTTGTCATAGAACCATACTGATAACAAACAAGGTAGTACAAGATATTTAAATAGTTGAAACCACCTCTTTTTTTTTCTAGATAAGGCCCAGGCCAGCAGTGAGAGATGTACGTGTTTGCACCCAGGCTGCTGCTTCAGGTTTTTATGTCAGGCAGGACACAGTATGGTGGGAACAATGATCAAAAATGAACCCCCGTGGCCTCTGAAGGGAAAGTGACTCACCCAGAGCATGGACTCCCAGGTTCTTCCTGGTGATTCCTTCATCCATCCTCCTTTCATAAGGCTCCTCCTAGGCCACAGGTGCTGCTAGTAACAGAATCTCAACCCTCCATTCAGCACAAAGCAGATGGTCTTACTGTACATTGAGACCAGGTTGTGTCCACACAGCCTAGGAGCAGGTTAAATTTAGGAGAAGTCCATCCAAGAAGGGCCGCAAGGTGACATGGTGCCAAGGTTCGCCTGGAGCTAAGAGAGGAACACAATACTCTTCTCCAGGACTCTCCTGGGATCCTCTAAGAAGTTCCATCTCATATGTGGAAATGGGGGAAGTAGGGTTTGATCAAGGGTTGCAAAAGATGTTCTCAGGACAATCAAGAGGGCAGTGTATGATCTCACAAAGACAGATATCAACTCTTTTCCCCCAGTAACATTTACCTAGGAAACCATCCAATTCTAAAAGAAGAGCCCAGCCCCCACCAGGTGAGGCTGAGTCAAGGAGGAGGTAGTTAGCTGTGAGCCACCACCACTGTGGTTTAATTGGTGTAAGGCTCCCAGGAATTCTAGGAATGGGGGAGCCCCAAGATTGGGGGGTGGGTGGGAGGAGGGGCCAGCTGTGCAATGCCAGAAAAAGATAGGGGTCCTGGGGCCAGCAGATGGTGTACTGGTTGCGTGGCTGGACTCCCACATGACCAACTGCAGTTTTAGTCCTGGACCTAGTGGCTTGAAACTCATACCAGGCACATGTGAGTGCCTGCCCAAGGTCCTAGGAGGAGAATGGAGGAAAAGAAATTGTAGCATGGCCAACCCGCCTATAAAAAAGGGGGGTGATTTCTCACTGTCTCTGTCTCTGTCTCTCTCTGGCAAGCACATGCACCCTAAGGCAAAAACTTCTTTAAAAAAATAATAAATTAAGGATCTTATGGCTCTATGGCTTCTGGGCAGATTAGTCCAGGGTCCAACACTGCACACTCATTAACCATGAATCCACTAGCCATTTCCTCTTGGGTTCAAAATACCTAAGTATTCTTCATGGAAAATAGGGCAAACTCAACCCCTGCTCTCATCAAGGTGAACATGTTAGCAAGCAAGGCAAACATCAAACATTAATACGTGATTGCAAATCCAATGAGGTCATAAGAGTACTCCAGGTTGATAACAAGGAGAAGGGAGTGGCAGTGTGGGGAAGAAAGAAAGGTATGTGGAGACACTGAGATGCTGCTGAAAAGCCAGTGTGGCTGAACCCAGTGTGAGTGAAAGTTCTGGGAGTTGAGGCTGGCAAAGAATTTGGGGCCAAATCAGTTGGAGACAAGAATCTTTTATTTTGCCTTAAACGTAGTGGGAAGCCACTAAAGGAGAGTGACATGGTTAGATTTTTCTTCTAATGGTACTACTGTGGCTCCAATGTGAGGAAATGACTGAAATAGGGAAAGAGTGAACAAGGCAAATTGATAGACCGAGATGATAGTGGAACCGGAGATGCCAGACATTACAGTGGAGCCAGAGAAGTCTGGGAGGATTTAAGATTCCTATGGTCTGAATGTTTGTGTCTCCTTCTGCAAAGCTGATGTGTTAAGTCTTAATATCCACCATGGTGGCATCAGAAGGAGAGGCCTTTGGAAAGTGACTAAGTCATGAGACCAGAGCCAGGAATGAGATTGATGTCTTTATTTTTAAATTATATTTTATTTATTTTTGCCATGGGGTGTATGCCTTATTGAAGCAAGACAGAGACAGAGGGAAAGTAAGAAAGCAATCCCCCTGGGGAGATGGCCACACTGCAATCTCTTCTCCCCCATCCTCTTCCCAGATTTTGGGCCTGCACGCATGCACACCTGAAGTGGTTTTTAAGTCTCCAGGACTGAAACTGCAGGACCCAAAGTTGACCATGTGGAATCCAGCTCCTTAACCACCACAACATGGGTAGGCCCAGGAGAATGTCTTTATAAAAGAGGTCCCAGAGTGCTCCTTCATCCCTGACACCTGTAAGGACACAGTGAAAAGACATCATCTATGAACCAGGCAGGGGGGCCCTCACCAGGCACCAAGTCTGCCAGTGCCTTGATCTTAGACTTGACAGCTTCCAGAACCATGAAAAATAAACTTCTTGTGCATAAGCCATCCAGTCTATGGGACTCTGTTAAATAGCCCAAACAGATTAAGATGAAAATAGATATGGGGGAATGAAAGGAGTTACCAAAAATGATATCAAGGTTTTCTAGCTTAATTAACAGAGTGGATAAAGGTGCCACGTCCTGAGATGGGGACACAGGAAGTGGATGACAGGAAAGGTGACTGATGAGTATGCTTTGTAGATGCTAAGTAGACTGCAGGATCTGGGCACGTAATAGGCTTGCCCACTGCTGTGCACATGCCAGATGGGCTCTGGTTTACAACTGACATCCCTCTGGCATCAAAGCCCATCTCAAACTCTGTTCAGTGGTCCCTGCTAGCAAGTTCGGCAAAGGAGGGAGAATCTAATGAGTGGGGCTGGAGAACCAGGTGTCCAGTGGTGATGGTCGAGTTAGTACTGCTGCATAACAAGACACCCGAAACTTAGGAACAAATAAACCTACTGTTTTGCTATGGCCAGTGATACTGTAGGTCAGGAATTCAGACAAGGCATAGGAATGGCTTGTCCTTGTTATGTGATGTCTGACTCCATTGGAAAACTCAACTGGGAATGACCATTGACCGAGGGCTAGAATCATCAGAAAGGTTTGCACACACACACACACACACACACACACACACACTGGCAAAAATGCATCATGACTTTCCCAACGACCTAATACATACACACAGGCATAATGTTTTATGCTCGATATTGATTGGCATCTTAGATGGCATATCAGCTAGCCATTTTACATGTGTCCTTTCTATGAGGCCTGTATCTATATGTTAGTCTGGGTTTCTTTATAACATGGTGGTAAGATCCCAAAAATGAGCCTCCAGGGCCAGCCTGTGTCATGGCAGTTAAGGTGGCTAGAGCCCTCATGGTAGACCATGCAGTTTGAGTCCCAGACCTGGAATCAAAAAATATGCCAGGGGGCATGTGTGTGCATGCCCAAAATCCCAAAAGGAGGGAGGATGGAGAAGAGATTTCAGTGTGAACATGCCCATGAGGGCTGCTTTTTTGCTTTCTTTTTCTCTCTCTGTATCTCTCTAGAGAGTGCATGCACTTCCAAAAAATAAAAGCCTCGCAAGGAAGCAAGGTAGAAGTACAAGGGGGTTTTGTGGTCTAGCTTCAGAGACACGGCACTGCACTTCCTTCTCTTCTGTTCTCGTCACAAGCCTGCCTGGATTCAGGGGAAGGGCACACATACCCACGTTTCCATGGGTCAAAGGCCATGACGGAAGGGGGTTATCATTGCAGTCAGCTCTCCCAAGTGCAACCTGTCACCATTGATTTGGGTTAAAATGATCAACCTAAAGGGGACATTTGGCCATTTCCTTGTCAAGGAATCCCTCAGGCAAAACAAAACAAAACACAAAAGTTAGGCTATATTATTGGGGGTTCTCCATTAGATAGAACCAATAGAATACAGATACAGAAGGGGGGAATTCATTTGGGGTAATCAGCTCTCTCGATCATGGCAGCTGGGAAGTCTTACAACCTGTCATTGGCAGGCTTGAGATCCCAGGATGCTGTTGGTGTGGCTCAGTTCAAGTTCAAAAGTCTCAGAGGCCCCGAAGCTTATGATGTTACTCTCAGCGAGGCGAAACTCCTGAGAGTCCAGCAGTGGGGTGGACACTGGTGTGAACCCTGGAGCCCAAGGCAGGCAGGCCTTTGCGTTCTGATGTCCAAGGCAACAGATGTCTATCCTGCTCTCTCGAAGGAGACCATCCATCTTCTCTATCTGTTGTCTGGGCCCTTGTTGATTGGACGGTGCCCCCCACAGTGAGGGCGGGTCTTCCCCCACCTAGTCTACTCAAATTTGAATGCTAATCTCTTTGGGAAACACCCTCCAGGCACACCCAGAATAATAATCTGGTAGATTTCTAGGTATTCCTTAGTCCAGTCAAGTAGATACCTAAAACTAACCATCGCATAGAATAAAGTGAAAAGGAAAATACACCTGTGACAGCAGTCAAAGCTTATCTGTGACTTCCTTCTGGGAAGGGGGCAGGGGTAGGGGACAGACAGCAGTGTATGGCACTGGGCCGATGGAAGTGGACAGCTCACTGCTGAGACACTACAGACCTGATCTTGCAGGATGGCTGTCCCTGCTCAGAAGAAAGACACATTCTTGAGGTGCATTCTCCCAGCCCCTGCACACCCGTCTCTGTAGACCTAAACCCAGGCTGGGACAAACCGAAAGGCCATGCCACGTCTTCCCACCTGTGTTTCTGTATGTCGCCCACCCTTGCAGGATGAGTACACTCAGGCCCCACCTCTATCCCCGCAGGCCTCCTCCATCCTCTAAAACAGAAACCACCATCCCCTTCCGAGACTTAACTCTGCTCACCTGACATCACTCCCTCCAAAGCTTACTCTGCAAAATCCAGTAGTCCCATCAGGCAGGGCCTCAGGCTCACTTTCCCACTGACACCTCTGGAGAAGGAAGGAGAGGTTTCCATCTCCCTGAGTCCCCAGGCCCAAGAGCCTTTCTGACCTGCACAACTCATCTTAGCCCCAGTTTTAGACAGTCAATAGCCAGGACACACCCTCCACTATGGAAGATCAGTTCCCATGCTCCTGGACGAGGAAGGGCCACCAGCCCCCCTGATGTGCAGTGAGACCCAAGCATCTTATCTCCTGATACCAGTGATTCTATACCTAGTGTCTGATCTCTACTTCACAATCTAGAAGAGGAACTGTCACAATCCCACAATCCTTTCCTCTCGTTGTACTCATTTCCTCTTATATCACAGAAGACAAAGCTTTGCCTCTGGACAGAGCACAGAATTGGCCTCTCCCCAGGACAGGCATTCAGACAGAGCAAGCTGCAGGGGCCCCCATGATGCCAGCCCCTGCCTTCCAGTCCCACCTGCCTCTGCCGTCGGTGCTGCTGCCTCTTCTGCTGGGACTCACAGGTAAGCACCTCCACTACTGGGCACTCAGGTGCAAGGATCCTCTCCTGAGTTTGGCAGTCATCCGATTAGCTGGGGCCGCAGAGATCCTTTATAACAAGTACCCCCAAACAAATACCTTCCGAATTCTTGTTTCTCCCACCCAAGTCTAGACAGGGCTTACCCCTAAGAACAGAAATTTCTCTGTGACAGGGTTCCGAGTTCCTCCACCCCTCCCACATCCCTGACATCTGCAAAGGCTCTGTGACCCACTGGGCTTGACCACAAGACCTGGTGCCATCTGAGAGGAAGGGGGTAAAGGTGTGGCACCTGACTTCTCAATCCTGCACCGGGGAGGCAGGGCTGCCTTCACTAAGATGGATGGAGACAGAACGAGAGACGGGGGAGAGTCGCAAATACCATACACACAATGTAGATCATTTAAAACATGGGTAAATGGTGATTCATAGACTATTAAATCTCTCCTACGATTGTGGTTTGTTTGTTTGTTTGTTTGAGAGGTTTTTGCTATAGAGTGCGTGCGCTCGTCAGAAAGACAGAGACAGAGAGACAGAAAGCAAGAAATCACCCCCAGGAGAGATAGCCACGCCACAATCCCTTCTCCTCCATTCTCCTCTCGGGATCTTGGGCACACACGCACATGCGCCTGGCGCGAGTTTAAGCCACCGAGTCCAGGACTCGAACCATGGTCGACTACATGGGAGTTCAGCGACATAGCCATTACGCTAACTGCTGGTCCCTCCTAGATTATGTTTTAATGTGGGCTTTTCTCCTGCCTGTCTATACCTTTCCCTCAAAGTTGACCCAGGCGAAGGCAAGGCACCCTCCTCCACCCAGGAGTGTTAACTCGGCAGAGGGCTGTCTAGTGAAGAGGCTAGAAGCACTGCTAGATCTTTCACCCAACCTGCCAGGCTCTAAGGCCACGTTTCATCACTTGTAGGCTGTTTGACTGTGGACAAGTTACCAAAGTTCTCTGTGCCTCTATTTTTTTGTCAGTGAAATGGGAAAAAAACAACACCTTTCTAAAAGGGCTGTGATAAAAATTAGACAAGCTATAGTTAATATAGCTAAATGTTTCGAGTAACATTTGGCACACAGAAGTGCCTGTGTAAGCTCCGGCTGTTACATCCTTCCAGAGTTTGATAAATGCAAACATGAACACACAAAAATGGTCATGCTGACTATGGCCATTATAGCACCCACTCTGTGTCCTTGGCAATATGTGTCACCATTTAAAATTCACAGCAGACCCGGGAAATGGGAATGATTCATCATGCTTGACAAACAGGATGCAAAGCAGATGAAGGGAGCGGGCTGCCCGAAACCAGCAGGCCTGTGAGGGCTGGAGCCAGCCACTGCACTCAGTCTTCAGGGGAAGTTCCTTTGGCAGAAGTTCTTCTATGAGCCAGGCACAGTCCTGAGCTTTCACAATGATTTTCAGATTTCCGTCTCATGACAAAACTACAAGAAAAGTGGTCCAGCCAGTAGCATGGTGCTTAGGGTAGCTGGATTCCACGTGGCAGACTGTGCAGTTCAAGTCCAGGATCTGGTGGCTTGAAAAACACAAGAGGTGCGTGCACGCGCATGTGTGTGTGTGTGTGTGTGTGTATGCTCAAAATCCTGACAGAAGAATGAAAAAAAAGAGATTGTGGCATGGCCATCTCTCATGGGGGATGCTATCTCTCTCTCTCTTTCTCTCTCTCTTTTTCTCTCTGGTGAGTACATATTCCCTAGAGCAATATCACCAAAATAGATACATAAATATTTTTTGTAATTAAAAAATAATAGTACAAGGCCCAGTAGGTGGTTAAGGCACTGGATTCCCACATGGCTGACCATGGTTCAAGTCCTGGACCTAGTGGCTTGAAAATCATGCCAGAGTGCATGTGCATGCATGCCTAAAATCTCAGGAGGAGAATGGAGGAGAAGGGATTGCAATGTGGCCATCCCCCCCAGGGAGTGATTTCTCACTTTCTCTCCCCTCTCTCTCTCTGTCTCTCTGCAGCATGCATGAGCCCTATGGCACAAACCTAAAAAAAATCAAATTAAAAAAATAATACAAATAAAAATAAAACTGCAAGAGAAGTCTTATTCTGCTCATTATATATATATATATATATATATATATATATATATATATATATATCTCATAGGTAAGAAAACAGGCTCAGAAAGGTTAAGTCATTTTCTCAAAATCAAACAAGAAAGTAAGCAATAGAGGAAGCACTCAAATCCAGTCAAAGGAATCCCACAAGCCCTTGTTTTACCCTCTTCACTATGCTGCTTCCATGTATATTGAACTTTTGTTGAAAAAATAGAATTATGTTAAATAAGGTATTTTATTTGCTCTTTCCTTGGGGACCTTTTTCCAGGTCAATATACATGTGTCTAGGGACCAGCAGTTAGCGTAATGGCTATGTCGCTGGACTCCCATGTAGTCTACCGCGGTTTGAGTCCCGGACCCGGCAGCTTAAACTCACGCCAGGCGTGTGTGCATGCATGCCCAAGATCCCGGGAGGAGAATGGAGGAGAAGGGATTGCAGCGTGGCCATCCCCCCTGGAGGGTGATTTCTCGCTTTCTATCTCTTGTCTCTCTCTGTCTTTCTGGCGAGCGCACGTGCCCTATAGCGAAAACCTCTCAAAAAAAAAAATATATATACATGTGTCTACATGATTGTTGATATGTATAACCACAATATATACTTCAACCTTACCTTTTTAATAGCTACATAGTTTTCCACTGGTGTTAGAACATCATGTCCTTAACTAACTCCCTATTCTCCGACATGTGCTTGAAACCCATCTTTTCTATATTGCAAATATGATGATTACCATTCCTTTACAAAATGAGTTCACTCTTGTCTCATTATTTCTTTTGAAAAAATCCCTAGAAGAGGAATTACTAAGCCAAAGGATATACATACATTTCAAAGACTCCTAAAATAGAATTTCAGGACCAGCAGATGGTGTGACGGTCACGTTGCTGGACTCCCACACAGCCAACCAAAGTTCAGGTCCCTAACCCAGTAGCTTGAAACTCAAGTCAGGTGCATGTGCGTGCATGCCCAAAATCCCGAGAGGAGAATAGAGGAGAAGGGATTGTGATGTGGTCATTCTCCCAGAGGGTGACTTCTCACTCTCTGTCTCTGTCTCTGTCTCTCTGGTGAGTGCACACATCCTACAGCAAAAATCTCTTAAAAAAATAATAATACAGAATTTTCCAGGGCAAGTGGGTGGCACAGTGATTAAGGCTGTAGACTCTCACATGGCCAATCACGGTTCGAGTCCCAGACTTGGTGGCTTGAAACTCATGCCAGATGTGTACACATGTGTACCCAAAATCCTAACAGAAGAATGGAGGAGAGGGGATTGTGGCATGGCCATCCCCTGTGGGGGATGACTCTCACTTTCTCTCTCTCTGTCTCTCTGGTGAATGCACACACCCTATAGCAAAAATTTCTCCAAAAAACATCCCTAGAATTTCCCAGTCAAAAAAAAATGAGCATCTTAATGTGAATAATACATATCACAGAACACCAAAAATGAACAGGGGGACATTTGGGACAAGAACAGATTTGGTTAAACTTTTTCTCCTCTCCTTGTTATAAACTTGGGCTTATCAAATGTTCATGTAACGCAAGGTCTTGACTAAAGTGCTTGATTGCTCTCTAGAAAGATCATGTCCACTTATGTCACCACCAGCAGTGAGTGGGAGGGAGCGCCTGCTTCGCCATACCTTTGGCAACACTGAAGACTGGTAATCTTTCTCATTTTTGCCACACTAACATTCTAAAAATTGTGTGCACTCTTAGCTTACAGTAGGGAGAAATATTTTATTTTATTTTATTTTATTTTTGCTGCATTATAGGCTTGTGTCAAATAACCCAAACAAGGAAAAAATGTGCAAGTAAACAATGAGAGTCCCCTTATCCATCCCACCCCCTGGGAGCAGTCACTTTTGAAGAGTTACATTTGTTTTCTCCCAGAGAGCTTTCTGCCATGAACATCAAATGCCACCACCATCATATAGTAAATCTGCATGACTCCGTAGGCCCCATCTCAGGCTCTCCCTCTGCCTCACCAGCATCTCTCACCGTCTCAGTTCCAACCCATTTATCTTACCGCATCTGGAAATGTGCTTTACCAATTCATATACTAATATCTGCATTTCGTTTTTGTTTTGTTTTCGTTCAACTTTTCCTGCTGTTCTGGTATGGATGTTAGCATTTTGCTTCTGGTTTAAATATGTAATTCGCTGGCTCACTGGGTGTGTTGAACATCTTTTCAGAGACTGTTTCATCTCTTGTGAGTTCCCTGCCTCTGTCCTTTCATACAGACTGTCCGTCTTGTCTCTGTGTTGCTTTCAGCACCCAGTTCAGCAGTTTGTCCATCTGCCAACATGTAATGTGGAAAGGAAGCACTAACGGGATTTCAACTGCCATCTGGACCTAGGCATCTGGCCCCCAGCCTTATCCCAGCTGGGCCAGGTCAGAGGACTTGGAGCTGACTTGTTTCCTTCCAGGAGTGGCAGGCGAGGAGCTGAAGGTGATTCAGACTGAGAAGTCATTGGTGTTGTCTGCTGGGGAGTCGGCCACTCTGCACTGCACTGTGACCTCTCTGCTTCCCGTCGGGCCCATCCAGTGGTTCAGGGGAGAAAAGCCAGACCGGAAGTTGATCTACAGTTTCCGAGGAGGCCACTTCTCCCGGGTAACACCCGTGGCAGACACCACTAAGAGAAACAACACAGACTTTTCCATCCGCATCAGCAACATCACCCCCACAGACGCCGGCACATACTACTGTGTGAAGTTCAGGAAAGAGGCTTCAGGGGACACGGAGTTTAAGTCTGGGCAAGGCATCCAGATGTTCGTGCGTGGTAAGTGCAGATCCTAGATGTTCTAAGATAATCACAGCTCCCAGGAGCCCAGCCCAGAGCTCCCTCTCTCTTAGCCTTTGTGTTAAGGATAGATGATGGGGCTCTAGAGAGGGCAGAGTGAAGGAAGCCGAGTGAAATATATGCAACACACACCTAGCCTTTTAGAATCTTACAGCTTTGAGAGGCCTATTATACAGTCTTGAAGGTACACTGGGTAAAAGAATCTTATCCAGGGACAGGTGACCTGGGTTCAACTTTTAGTTCTGCCATTTACAAACTAGGTGATCTTAACAAGTTCCTTTTCTTTTTTTAAAGAATTCTTTATTTTTGGACCAGCAGTTGTCATAATGGTTATGTCGCTGGACTCCCATATAGTCAACTGTGGTTTGAGTCCCAGACCCAGTGGCTTAAACTCATGCCAGGTGCATGTGAGTGCATGCCCAAGGTCCTGAGAGGAGAATGGAGGAGAGGGGACTGAAGTGTGACTATCCCCCCGGGGGGTGATTTCTCGTTTTCTGTCTCTCTCTCTCTCTGTCTTTCTGGTGAGCGCACATGCCCTATAGCAAAAACCTCTCCCCTTGAAAAGAAAATTATTTATCTTATTATTATTTTTTTTACATGAGTTTTGCCAGAGAGAGAGAAAGAGAGGGAGGGTGAGAAAGCAAGCCTTCAGGTCTGGGACTCGAACCACGGTTGGCCATGTGGGAATTCCAGCTCCTTAACCACCAGGCCACCTGCTGGTCCCTTAACAAAATTCTTAAATTCTCTAGGCCTCAACTTCATCATGTGTAAGATAGGGATAATAACAATATCCACTTCATTGATATGTTGTGAGGCTTTTATCAGTTAATGAGTCTAAAAATGTAAAACTTAGAAAAGTGCTTGCTATACAAAAAATTATTATATTCATGTATATTATCAGTATTTGCAATAGTACAACCAAGTAAATTCAATATAATCTTTTTTGTTTCGTAGGAGATTTTTGTTACAGGGTGTGTGTGCTTGGCACAGAGACAGAAAGTGAGAAATCACCTCCCCTCAGGGGGATGGCCACATCACAGTCCCTTCTCCATTCTCCTCTCGGGACTTGGACATGTACGCACACATGTCCAGAGTGAGTTTTAAGCTGCCAGGTTCAGGATTTGAACGGTGGTTGACTATGTGGAAGTATAGCAACATAACCATTACGCCATCTGCTCATTCCAATATAATCTTAAAGACGTAGATTCCCAGATGATTTGAATGATACAATTACTCAGGCAGAATATTGTAAGAACCACATTTTTGGATGGAAAATATGTAATCCTTATATTTCTTTTTTTTTTTTTTTTTTTTGGAGAGATTTTTCGCTATAGGGCGCATGCGCTCGACAGACAGACAGAGAGAGACATAGAGACAGAAAGCGAGAAATCACCCCCCGGGGGGATGGTCACGCTGCAATCCCTTCTCCTCTATTCTCCTCTTAGGATCTTGGGCACGCACGCACACCCGCCCGGCGTGAGTTTTAAGCCACCAGGTCTGGGACGCGAACCGCGGTCGACTACGTGGGAGTCCAGCGACATAGCCATTACGCTAACTGCTGGTTCCCGTAATCCTTATATTTCTTAAAGTTTGTTCTTGAGGCCAGCAGGTGGCAGAGTGGTTAAGGCATTGGACTCCCATATGGCCAACTGTGGATTAAGTCCCAGACCCATTGGCTTGAAACTCACACTGGGTGCCTGTGCGTGTGTGCCCAAAGTCCCAGGAGGAAAATGGAAGAGAGGGGATTGCAGCATAGCCATCTCCCACCGGGGGGGTGGGGGAGGGGGCCTGTGGGGGTGAATTTTCACTCTCTCTGTCTCTCTTTCTCCAGTAAGCACATGTGCCCTGTAGTAAAAATCTCTCCTAAAAGATTTTTTTTGTTGTTCTCAATTTCTGTAAGTCCTGTACATTCTTGAATTTGATTCTAATACAATCATGGCTGAAGACAAAGCCTGCAGGGCTCTAAACAGCAGCCATTAAAGAAAATGGCTGCTGGAGTATGGCTCTTTTTTTCTTTTTAAAAATTAATCTATTTATGTTAATGAATTAATTATTATAATTTTTCTTCAATAAACAGCATGATCATTTACTCTAATAGAGTCACAGAACTATAGAAGCATACTTTAATAGAATCTTTGAATTTTTAAAATTTTGTCATGTTAGGGCCATGGAAAAACAAAAAAGAATGGCAGGCAGTCTTTGGAGACAAAAAGAAGATCGTATAATCTTTAGTCACTGAAAACAAAAAGCAGGTTGTACGTGATGCATTGTGAATGAGATCAGCATGTGATGTTGACATTGGACTCTGGAGGACAAAAATAGTGCCTTCATAATTCTTAGGAAAAATTATTTCCAAACTAAAGTTCTATAGCCAGTCAATCTATGGACTTTTCAAGATTTCCAAGAACTGCCTTCCATGCATCCACTCTCTCTGCTTTATCAAAATGGGAGGAAAGAAAGCAAACATAAGAATGGGCATTAGGGCTAGTGGATTGGAGACCCCAAGGTGATAGCCATGCAGGAGGCATAGGAATGACAACTGGGCCATTTCAGAACAGGAAGACCCAAGGTTTTAATAGGGACATCTGAAAAAGATAGAATTGGTGGAATATTCGTACAATCTTCAAACTCATGCTCACCATTTCTGATGTCACTTAACATTGTGTTAAGATATTAGTCAATGCTTTTAGAAGGATAAAACAACAAGGACAACAAAGAATCATAAAGAAAGTGGGAAAACTATTTCCTTTTTTACAGACATAAGGCTTCTAGAAAACTTAATATAATCAGCATTAAGCTATTACACAATAATATAATTGAATAACATAACAAACTATGCAATCAACAAACAGAAATCAATAACCTTCATTCTACAAACAAAAGTCAGTTAGAAGATATGCAATAGCAAAATAAAATTAAATACTTAGGGCAACTTCTACCAAAGTAGTGATGGAGAGGGGATTTAATATCTCACTAAAAATCTGGGCAAACTCTTCAGAACAATGGTAGACAAGACACTGGACATCAGCAACAAAGAATAGTGATCCTTGAGAGATGGAAACAAATTATCTGAGACCTGAGACTGCCCTGAGTACCTCTGAGAAAGCTTCAAGGCCACCATGCAGGATGGGAGAAATCAGGTGGAGCTTGAAGGGTTTACTGGGTTGAAAAGGAGCCGAAAGTTCTCGGCAGTCAAGATGGTTAGTGTTTTTTAGGGGAGAGCACCAAAGAGCAAATAGTTTCACAAGGAGAGAATCCCCAAGATCTTCAGAAGATCCCCCGTGAGACATAAGGGAATATAAAACATGGACATACATGAGGAAGCTCCCTGAGTCCTTGGGAGAAAAATTCCTGGAGTTCATACAAGGCCAAGTATAAAACCTGTTCTAGCCACCTCAGTGAAATACCTCATAATTCATGAGGCATCTGGTGTAGCATGCAGAATTCTACCTCAGTAAAGGAAAAAGAATCAGCCTAGCCCAAATGATTCTGTGGTCCTGCCTCACGAAGATTAAGTATGAGACAAGAAAAGATCAAACTGTTTCCACTTAATTTAACCATGCCCCCAAACAGCTTATTTATAGAAATACAAAATACCCAATACCCAAAGTAATAAAATTCACAATGCCTGGTATCTAATAAAAAATTAAAAGCATAAAAATGGCATGAAAATATTATTTATAATGAAAAGATGGGTCATTAGAAGACTAACCAGAAAAGACAGCTGATAGAATTAGTACACAAGGAATTTAAAGTTATTAAAAGTATACTCCATATGTTCAAGAAGCTGAGAAAAGATTAAATATGTGAATCAGATGCATAGAAAAATTATAAAGCTCTGTATTGAACTTTTAGAGATGAAAGCTTCAATGTGTGGGATGAAAAATAGACCGGGTAAGAATAATGGCAGATAAGACATTAAAAGAAAATGATTAATGAATTTAAAGACACAGCACCATAAACTATCCAAATGGCACACAGAGAGATAAGATTGAAAAAAAAGATACAGAACATCAGTCACCTGTGGGAAAATGCAAGTGATCTAGTAAATACATATATTGGGGACTTGAATGGAAAAGAGGCTGGAAAGAATATCTGAAGAAATAATGATCACACATACTCCAAATAAGATGAAAACTGTAAGTCCATAGATCTAAAAAGTTTAAGAAACATGATGAAAACTACACCATGATACAATATAACAAAAGTATGAAAACCAGTAATAAAATAATCTTTAAACAGACAAAAAGAAAATGTTAGATACACAGGAACAAAGATAAATAAGACACCAGATTTCTCATTGAAAACAATGCAAGCCAGAAGACAGTGAAGAAAACCTTTAGTCCATTAAAAAACAATAATAAAGGTACCAACAGGTGGCATAATGGTTACATTGCTGACTCCCACATGGCGGACAGAAGTTTGAGTCCCAGGCTTGAAGGCTTGAAATCCACACTGGGTATGTGTGTGTGCATACCCAAAATTTTGAGAGGAGAATGGAGAAAGGATTCTGGCATGGCCATCCCCCAGGGAGCGGAATTTCTTGCTTTCTGTCCCTCAGTCTCTCTCTGTCTCTCCAATGAACATATGCACCTTATAGCAAAAATCTCTCTAAAAAAATAAATAAATAGAGAACAGCAGATTGGCATAAGGGTTATATTCCTAGACTCCCACGTAGTCAACCATAGTTTGGGTCCCAGACCTGGCAATTTGAAAAACTCATGCCAGGCACATGTGCATGCGTGCCCAAAATCCCAAGAGGAGATTGGAGAAGAAGGGATCTGTGGCATGCCTATCCTTCCAGGTGGGTAAATTTTTGCTTTCTGTCTGTCTCTCCAGTGAGCATATATGCCCTATGGCAAAAAAATCGCTCTTAAAAATAAATAAATACATAAATGATTTTTTTTTTAATTAAGAAAGAAAACAATTGAAACTACATTTAACAGTCAACCTAGAATTTTTCTTGGGGGGAAGAGGTTTTTGCTATAGGGCACGTGCACTCACCAGAAAGACAGAGAGAGACAGAGAGACAGAAGTGAGAAATCACTCCCCGCCCCCCCCCCCCCCCCCCCCCCCCGGGGTAGATGGCCACACGGCAATCCCTTCTCCTCCATTCTCCTCTCAGGATCTTGGGTACACACGCACATGTGCCTGTGATACTGTATCTTTTTTTTTTTTTTTTTTATAATTATTTATTTAATTTTATTTAGTCACTCATTTATTTTAATTTGACCAGAGAGAGATACAGAGGAGGAAAGAGAGAGAGGGAAAGTGAGAAAGGAAGCCACCAGGTCCAGGACTCGAACCATGGTCAGCCATGTGGGAGTGTCCAGCACCTTAACCACCACGCCACCTGCTGGTCCCAGTGATACTATATCTTTAAGCCACCAGGTCTGGGACTCAAACCGTGGTTGACTACATGGGAGTCCAGTGACATAGCCATTATGCCAACTGCTAGTCCCATCAACCTAGAATTTTTATCCAGCAAAAATATCTTTCAAAAGTGAAGTGAAGTTCTCAGTTCAACACATATGTACTAAAAGTGAAAACATACAGAGGAGGTTAGCCTGGACCCTGTGCAAGGAGGGCCTGCAAACCTGTGAAGTATTCATATTTATTTTCACTTCAGCTAGATGGGAAGTGTTCTAGAGATGGATGGTAGTGATGATTGTGCAGTAATGTGAATTTACTTCCTACCACTGAACTGTACATAACAAAATGTTTAAACAGTAAATTTTATGTTACATGTATTTTACCACAATTTTTAAAATGAAGTTAAAAAGAAAAAGTATCAGACATACAAAAGCTGAAAAAAAATCATCATCAACAGAACTGCACTGTAAGAAACATTAATGTCTTTCAGGCAGAAGTAAAATGATACTAGATAAAAATCTAGATAAATAAAATTTAGAACATCAGAAATAGTACATTGTGGGTAAATATAAAAAAAAATTAATTTTAGTTTCCAGAGGGTACATGCTTGCCAGAGAGACAGAGAAATAGAGAGAAAGCATCCTCCACTGGGGCATGGTCATGCTGCAATTCCTTCTCCTCCATTTCTTTATCCCTTTGGGATTTAGAACATGCAAGCACATGTCCTCAGCATGTTATTTTCAAGTCTCCAGGGCCGGGATTCAAACCATGGTCAGTCATGTGAGACCTGGCTCACTTAACTTCTAAGCTATGGGACTAGCCCCAGGAATTTTTTTATTATTTCAATCTATATCGAACATAACTGTTCAAAGCAAATATAATAACCATATATTTTGGGGACTTATCACATACATGGTAATAAAATATATGACAAAAATAGAACAAAGACCAGAAAGAGAGAAATAGAAATATACTGTTGTAAGGTTCTTATATGTGAAATGGTATTAATGGTAAACAATGAGTTAATAATGTACACAGAAATCTTAAAAAACAAAGTACCACAACAAAGTATAACAGTTATTAACTGAACAAAGGAGATATAAAGTGAGATATAAAAAAGAAAAAAGAAAGCAGAAAATAAGGTACAAGAGAAGAAAGGAGATATGGAACCAATAGGAAGATGATAGATTTAAACCTAATCATAGAAATAATCACATTAAGTGTAAATGGTTCAAACACCCTAATTAAAAGAAAGATACTGACTGTATATTGCCTATGGAAAATCCACTTTAAAACTAAATACACAAATAAATTTAAAAAATAAAAAGATGGGGGACCAGCAGTTAGCGTAATGGCTATGTCGCTAGACTCCCACGTAGTCGACCGCGGTTCGAGTCCTGGACCCGGCGGCTTAAACTCACGCCGGGCACGTGTGCGTGCGTGCCCAAGATCCCGAGAGGAGAATGGAGGAGAAGGGACTGCGGCGTGGCCATCCCCCCTGGGGGGTGATTTCCTGCTTTCTATCTCTCTGTCTCTCTCTGTCTGTCTGGCGAGCGCACGCGCCCTATAGCAAAAACCTCTCCAAAAAAAGAAAAAAGAAAAATAAAATAAATAAAATAAATAAATAAATAAAAAGATGGAAAATATGTGACACATTAACAATAATTTTTTAAAATCTGGAATATGGGCTAGCTCCATAATCTAATGGTTAAAGAAGCCAGATCCCGGGGCCAGCAGTTAGCGTAATGGCTATGTCTCTGGACTCCCACATAGTCGACCCTGGTTCGCGTCCCATACCCGGTGGCTTTAACTCACACCGGGCACATGTGCGTGCGTGCCCAAGATCCCGAGAGGAGAATGGAGGAGAAGGGATTGTGGCGTGGCCATACCCCCGGGGGGTGATTTCTCGCTTTCTATCTCTCTGTCTCTCTCTCTGTGTCTGGCGAGCACACGTGCCCTATAGCAAAAACCTCTAAAAAAAAAAAAAAGAAGCCAGATCCCACGTGACTGACCACAGTTCAAATCCCAACCCCAGTAACTTGAAAAACACATAGGGTGTATGTGTGTGCATGCTTAAATTCCCAAAAGCATGGAGAAATGGAGGAAAAGGGATTGCAGCATGTCCATGCCCCATCGAGGGGTGTTTTCTCCCTCTCCCTCTCTATTTTTGTCTTTCTGCCTCTATCTGATAAGCACACATGCCCTCTGGCAATAAAAACACCTAGAATGAATAAATTAATACCAAAGTAAATTTAGAACAAAGAATTTACCAATAATAAAGAGAGTCATTTCAAAATGAAAAAATAACCAATTAGTCAAGAACATACACCAATCTAATAATAGAACTTCAAATACTTAACACAAAAACTCCTAAAACTGCAAGGATGTATAGACAAATCTAAACCCTTTCAACACTTTCAACAGTACATTAAACAAGTAGGTAAGATATCAATAAGAATATAGAAGATTTGCACAACATGATAAATTAACTTGTGCTAACTGATACGTGTAGAACACTCCAACCAAAAACAGCAGACTACATAGTTTTTTCAAATGCAAAGGGAGCATTTACCAAGACAGACTATATTGCAGGCAATACATTAAAATGAGTAAAGTCAGACAAAATATGTTCTCTATCATAATGGAATTAAATTAATATAGTAAAAAAGATCTCTAGAAACATTTAGAAATCAAATTCTCATCTGAAGAATACATCATCAAAGGATAAATCAAAGGGAAAATTAGGAAATATTTTAAACTGGATGAAAATAAAAGCACAACATACCAAATTATGGGATGCAACCAAAACAGTACTTACAGGGAAATTCAAGCACCAAATGCATTTACTGGGTCAGAAGAAAAGCTTTAATTTAGTGACCTTAAAACCAAGAAAAAAGAGAAGGAGTGAAAATTAAAGTAATCAAGGAAAGAAAATCATAAAGAACACAGCAAAACCAGATATAGAAAACGAAAAACTATAGGGAAAAAAAATACCAAAAGCTGGTTCTTTGAGAAAAATCAATAAAATCAATAAACACATAGCTATGGAGTCGATGGGGGGAAGAATAATGTTAAGATACAAATTTATCAATATCACTAATGAGAGAGATGGCACCCCTACAGATTCCACAGATATTAAAAAGATTGTAAAGAAACTTTTTTTAAAAAAAAAAAAAAGCATACCAATAAACTCAATGAGTTGGATGAAGTAGACAATTCTTTGAAAGCTCACTCAAGAAGAAATGCATAGCCTGACTATCTCTATATCTATTAAAGACTACAAATTCATAGTTTTTAAAGCCCTCCACAAAGAATAATCCAGGCCCAGATGACTTCACTAAAGAGTTCTACTTAACATTTAAGGAATAATACAGAGCCAGCAGATGGCATAGTGGTTAAGGTACTGGACTCCCACATGGCTAAACATGGTTCGAGTCCTAGATCTGGCAGCTTGAAAATAACACCGAGTGCATATGTGCTTACATGCCCCAAATCCCAGGAAAATGAATGGAGAAGGGGTTGCAGTGTGACCATCTCCCTGGAGGGTGATTTCTCACTTTCCCTCTCATCCTCTTTCTCTTTGTCTCTCTCCAGTGAGTATATATGCCCTATGACAAAAACCTTTAAAGAATAAAGAAAGAAAAGAAATACTAATAATTATTTAGAAATTCTTCCAGAAAATAAATAGAAAGCAAGGCAGTGCTTCCTAATCAATTATGAGGCCAGTGTTGCTCTGATACTAAAACCAGATAAAGACATTACAGGAAAAATAAACTACAAACCAATATTCCTTATGAACATAGAATTACTATAAAGCTATGGTAAATCAAACAGTGTGGTATTTATATCAAGATAGACAAGTAAGGGCCAGACAGTGGTTTGCGCTCGCTCTCTCTCTCTCTCTCTCTCTCTCTCTCTTTCGTGAGCACACATACCCTGTAGCAAAAAAGAGAGAGAGAGAGAGAGAGAGAGAGAGAGAGAGAAAGAAAGAAAGAAAGAAGAAAAGTAAAAACAATTAGATGAAGAAAGGACAGTCTTAAACAATAGAACTGAATCAACTAGAGCATTAGTAGACAGGCCAATGGAGCAGAATAGAAAATCCAAAAATATGCAGTTCCTCCCACCATACAACAAAAAACAAATTTCAAATGGAGCAGAAATTTAGATGTAAAACATAAAACAGTACAGTACTATAGGAAAACATAAGTGATTTTTTTTGTAACCTGAAAATGAAGAAAACTTTCCAAATACAATACAAAATGCAAAAACAAAAAGGAAAAAATGATACTTTTGACCACATTGTACGAAAAGAAACATTTGCATGTATGTGTGTACATACTATTTTGTAACTTGAGAGCAGGTTGTCTGACTTTTCAGTGGCTACTCTTTATTCCCAAGCGATAAAAGAGAGAATTAAAAATGGGTGATGTTGATGGGATCAGCAGTTAGCGTAATGGCTATATCGCTGGACTCCCACATAGTCAACTGCGGTTTGCGTCCGGACCCAGTGGTTTAAACTCACACCGGGCGCATGTGCGTGCGTGCCCAAGATCACGAGAGGAGAATGGAGGAGAGGGGATTGCGGCATGGTCATCCCCCCAGGGGGTGATTTCTCGTTTTCTGTCTCTCTGTCTGTCTGGCGAGTGCATGCGCCCTATAGCAAAAAAAAAAATCTCTCCAGAAAAAAAAAAAAAAAAAAAAAAAAAGGGTGATGTTGAGAAAGGCAAGAAGATTTTTGTTCAGAAGTGTGCCCAGTGCCACACCGTGGAAAAGGGAGGCAAGCACAAGACTGACTCAAATCTCCATGGTCTATGTGGGCAGAAGACAGGTCAGGCCCCTGGATTCTCTTACACAGATGCCAACAAGAACAAAGGCATCACCCGGGGAGAGGATACACTGATGGAGGATTTGGAGAATCCCAAGAAGTCCATCCCTGGAACAAAAATGATCTTTGCTGCCATTAAAAAGAAGTCTGAAAGAGCAGAGTTGATAGCTTATCTTGAAAAAGTTACAAATGAGTAATAGGTGGCCACTGCCTTATTCATGACAAAACAGAAATGTCTCACCTTTTTTACGTGTACCATATTTTAATTGATCTCCTACACCAGAATTCAGATCATGAATGGCTGACAGGATATTTTAGTTGGACAATTCTGATTTAAGTAAGACTGGCTTGTGGCTAAATTAATATTGTTTCTTTTTAATTTTGATAGTAATTTCAGTTCAGTAAGTGCTATCACTATTTGCCCTCTCTAAAAATGTAATTGTAATTCATTAGTGATGCTCATCTTTCTACAGATGGTGAATGCCATCTGAAAGCCTACTGGAGATTGGTTTTATTTAGGCTTATATGTAACTGGTTATATGAATATATAAATGCTGGCGAAATCCCTTCACTTCTCAAAACTAAGCAAACTCACCTGTGTTTTTGTTTGTTTGTTTGTTTCTTGTTTTTTTTTTCCAGAGAGGTTTTTGCTATAGGGCGCTTGCACTCTCCAGAGAGACAGAGAGAGACAGAGAGACAGAAAGCAAGAAAACACCCCCCAGGGGGGATGGCCATGCCACAATCCCTTCTCCTCCATTCTCCTCTCAGGATCTTGGGCACGCACGCATACACACCTTTTGTGAGTTTAAGCCACCGGATCCGGGACTCTTAACTGCCGTCGACTACATGGGAGTCCAGCAACATAGCCATTACACTAATTGCTGGTCCCACTCAGCTGTGTTTTAATTTGTGTTTATGAACCTGTTAAGGCAAAAACTGAAGATAAGGTAGTAATGTCTACTTTATATATTTGGTCTTAACTCTACCATTTTAATTAGAATTCCTTGTATCCAAAACACTGCCTTTTACTTATTGGAAGACATTTTAGTGTGGTTTATGTATACTATCAAATAAAGAATATGTAACACTTTACATATTTATAAATGATTTGTAAGGTCAGATGCTTCTAAAAGTCAGTGTGACAAGATTTAGTAGCATGTTAAATTATACCTTTGAATTCTATTATCTAAGTCAGACTAAGTTATATTTCAGGACTGTTAGGCAACTGTCCAAAGCCACATAGAAACTGAAGAACTACTGTATGTGTGTGATTGGTAACGGTGTTTTTGCCAATTTATTAGAAGGATTAAAGTAAAGGAGATATACCATCAGCATAGTTTGTAAATTATGCCATCATAAGACTTAAGATAATTAAAAACCAAATGATAGATTAAAAAAATTTGCAACTTATAGACAAAGAGTCATCATCTATGCACACACACACACATACATACACACATAGATAGCTTCTTTTTCTTTTTAGAATTATTTATTTAATTTTATTTATTCATTCATTTATTTTAATTTGACCAGAGAGAGACACAGAAAAAGGGAAAGTGAGAAAAAAAGCCACCAGGTCCAGGACTCGAACCGTGGGCTGCCATGTGGGAGTGTCCAGCCCCTCAATCACCACACCACCTGCTGGCCCCCCACACATAGATAGCATCTAACAATTTAGGAGTAAAAGGCCAGCAATTTTCCAGAATTATAGGTAACAAATATGGAAAAACAAGTTATAGAAAATGAAATATAAATGTCTTTTAAACATATAAAAATAAATGGGTTTGTGTCCTGGGACCTCCCAGACTACATGAGGTAAAATAAATAAGTAAAAAAAATAAAATAAATGCAGGGTCAATCTATGGCACAGTGGTTGAGGAAGCCAGATCCCTCACGGTCAACTATGTTTCAAATGCCAGTCCCAATGACTTGAAAAACACACCAGATGCATGTGTGTACGTGTCCAAAATTCTGACAGAAGAGAGAAATGGAGAAGAGATTGCAGCATGAACATGCTCCACTGGGGAGTGCTTTTACCTTCTCTGTCTCTGTCTCTGATGAGCATACATACCCTTGGCAATTAAAAATAAACACATACATGCTTGCATACACACAAATTAAAACTACACTAGGACACGTTTTTCATCTATCTTGCCCAAAAATCAAAAGATTGACAGCATTGGGGAAGCTATGGGGAAACAAGTACTCCATATTTTGCTTATAGGAATGTAAAATCATATAACTCCTAAAGAGGTGAAATTGGCAATATCTAGCAAAGTTACATATTACATAGACATATCCCATATACTTATTGCATATACAGCTTATGTAATTACATATTATCCTGTGACTCAACAAGGTCACTTCTAGAAACGTATCCCAAAGATCTACTAACATAAGTGCAAAATGACATGCTTAGGCTTTCCCTTACAACACTATATGTAAGAACAAAAGACAAGCTTAATAAATTATGGTTCAGCCACACAAATGGGTCCTAAACTTGGAAAGGCTATGAGGGAGGCCAGCAAGTGGCCTGGTGGTTAAGGCGTTGTACTCCCACACGGCTGACCAGAGTTCAAGTCCTGGACCTGGTGACTTACTTTCTCACTTTCCCTTTCTGTCTGTCTCTTTCTGGTGAACACATGTGCCCTATAGCAAATTCTTTTTTTTTTTAATAATTATTTATTTAATTTTATTTATTCATTCATTCATTTTAATTTGACCAGAGAGAGACACAGAGAGAAAGAGATGGAGGGAAAGTGAGAAAGCAAGCCACCAGGTCCGGGACTTGAACCATGGTCGACCATGTGGGAGTGTCCAGCACCTTAACCACCACTCCACCTGCTGGTCCCGCTATAGCAAATTCTTAATAATAATAATAATAATAATAATAATAATTCATCTTAAGGGGGAAAAAGGCTATGAGGAGGAATTCAGCTCATGAATTGACACTGCTCCAGAGTGACTCACAGGATATCACTAGATGGGAAAAGCAATGATATGGCATAGGTGGGCACAATACTTTGTTGTTAAGAAGAGAGAAATACAGGCTTATACATGTTTGCTTATTTAAAAAAAAAACCAACTAAAATCCAATTTTAAAAATTTATCTATAGAAGAGGGAGGGAACAGAGTGAAAGAACCAGGGATGAAAGCTAGACTTCTCTGACTGTACTTTGACATAAGTTTTGACTTAGTAAACACATGAATGTTTCAAATAATAAATATTCACAATTCAAAAATTTCTTAAATTCCTAAAAATCTAAATTATAAAACTACTCAACCTTGCTATATATTGATGGCTTACCTAGACAAATTATTTCAAGATATCTTGTTCTAGGTTTTTATGTGTGTATTAATATTTCATTTACGAGAGAGGGAAACAAAGATAGAGACAGAGACAGGCACCCCCAAGAGGGTCCCCCCCATCACAGTCCACCCATCTCAGCCAGTCTAGATCACGGGCTCTCAGCTAGCCCAGATCACAGGATGCACATGTACCCTGTGTAGTCTGAGAGATCCCAGGACACAAACCCATGACTTTTCCCATGCGGGCACGGTTGTATTGCTACTGCGCCACCATTTGGCACCATTCCTAGAGACTTGGAAAAACATTTTAGCTTAGATTCATTGAGAAGCCTACCCTGAGTCAAGGATTTGCCAAGGATTTGGAATACCAGAAGGAGAGTGGTAAAGTCAGACCAAATCAATGTATGTCCTCAAGCCGACTACCACTCTGGACGAATGGAGCTTAATCCAGTTGGGAAACTATGGGAAATGCTACAGGATGTGGAAAATTCAGCAGAGTCAATTATCTGTTTTTTTCAACAAATAAATGGCAAGGAAAAAAAGAGGGAAGGGCCAACAGGTGGCATAGTGGTTAAGGCTCTGGACTCCCACATGGCCAACTATGGTTCAAGTCTCAAGCCCAGTGTCTTGAGGATCATGACAGGCATGTGTGCATGCATACCCAAAATCCCAGGGGGAAAATGAAGGAGAAAGGATTGCAGTGTGGCCATCTTCCCTAGGGGGTGATTTCTTACTTTCTCTCTCTCTGTCTTTCTCTGTCTCTCCAGTGAACACATATCCCTATAACAAAAGTCTCTTCAAAAGAGAGAGAGAGAGAGAGAAAAGAGGGACTACTTTAGATTAAAAAGCATTTAAGAGACCTCAACAGAATATAATGTATGTATCCTGATTCAAACAAACAAACTGTAAAATTACATTTATAACATAAACAGATAAATTTTAATGCAGGCAAACTGTAGATGATTTCAAGGACTTACTAAATTTTAGTTATGATAATGGTAGTTTAAAAAAGAGAATTCTTAACTTTTAAATATACATGCTAAAGTAGCTATGTATAATTAAATGATAGAGTATATGGTATTTGCTTTAAAATAATCCAACGTCTGGCTTCCTTCACTTAGCATAATGTCCTCTAAGCTTATTCATGTGGTCACAAATGGCAGAATCTCTTTCTTTTTTAAGGCTGAGTAACAGGGCCAGCAGGTGGTGTAGTGGCTAAGGCGCTGGATTCCCATGTGGTCAACCATGGTTTGAGTCCTGGACCCAGCAGCTTAAAACTCACAACAAGCACATGTGTATATGTGCCCAAAATCCCAAGAGGAAAATGGAGAAGAGATTGTAGTGTGGCCAACCCCTCCAGGGAAGGGGGTGATTTCTTACTTTCTGTCTGTCTCTCTAGCAAGCACACATACCCTATAGCAAAAATATCTTGAAATAAAAATAAATAAATAAATAAATAAGCTGAATAATATTGCACTGTATATGCTGTATGTATACCACAATATCTTTATTTATTTGTCCATGATGAGCATCATTTTCATGTCTTGGCTTTGTGAGTGCCATGGACAAGGTGGTGCAGATGTTTTTACAAGGAGGTCATTTTATTTCCTTTGGGTATATACCCAGAAGAATTGCTAAGTTATACAGTAGTTTTATTTTTAATTTCTCTTACTTATAGCGGAATATAAAAACAAAACAAAAGCAAACAGCTCGAATACATGTAAACAGAGAGAAGAAAGGTGACTGCATGGGTGGGAGAGTGACAGAAATGGGGAGATGGAAGTCCAAGTGTACAAAATTGTGGTTACCGGGAACCAGCAGTTAGCGTAATGGCTATGTCGCTGGACTCCCACGTAGTTGACCACGGTTCGCGTCCCAGACCCGGTGGCTTAAAACTCACACCAGGCGCGTGTGCATGTGTGCCCAAGATCCTGAGAGGAGAATGGAGGAGAAGGGATTGCGGCGTGACCATCCCCCCTGGGGGGTGATTTCTCGCTTTCTGTCTCTCTGTCTCTCTCTGTCTTTCTGGCGAGCGCACGCGCCCTATAGCGAAAACCTCTCCAAAAAAAAAATTGTGGTTACCTAGGAGGAAAAGTCTAGAGATCTAATACACAGCATGAGGATAATAGTTAATAATATTTTATCACATGCTAGAAATTCACTGAGAGTAGATTTTTAGGTACTTTTACCACACACACAAAAGAGGTAACTCTGTGGTATAATGGATATATTAATTTGTTTGACTGTAATCATCCTTTCACTAAGTACATGAATATCGAAATATCATGCTGTACACCCTCAGTATATAATAAAAATTACATAGCCCAGTGCGAGGGACGTATAGAGGAAACAAGATCAACTGCTTGTTAGTAATTGTGAAAAGCTCATGATAAGCACTTCCTTGTTATTTTCTATGTGTGTTTACACATTATCATAATCATTTTTTAATCCACATGTGTATATCCCCCTGAAAAACTTTTTACACTCCAAGAGAATATGTACCCAAAAATAAGTCCACTGTAATATTTAGCAGTTTCAAATGTAGTTGGAGTTATACTCGTCTGGCAAAAATGTTCAAGGATGAATTTGGTACAAGTTCATGAAAACTAAGCAAATAAGGGACCAGCAGATGGCATAATGGTTACGTCGTTGGTCTCCCACGTAGTTGACCGCAGTTTGAGTCTCAGACCCAGTGACTTAAAGCCAGGCACATGTGTGTGCATGCCCAAAATCCCTAGAGGAGAATAGAGGGGAAGGGATTGCAGCATGGCCACCCCCAACCCCAGCCCCAGGATGTGGGGGGGAATGATTTCTCACTTTCTGTCTCTCCAGAAAATGTGCCCTATAGCAACAATCTCCTTAAAAAAAAAAAAAAAGGAGGAAGAGAAAACAAATAAAATAATGAGGCCATTAAAAATTTCCAAGGGACAGGGCTGTGGCCTACTAGTTAAGAGAGCCAGATCTCAAATGACTGGCCACAGTTTAAATCCTGGTCACGGCAGCTTGAAAAACATACCAGGTACATGTGTGCACATTCTCCAAATCCCATCGGGATGGAGAAATGGAGAAGGGATTGCAGTGTGACCACGCCCCACTGGGGAGGGTGCTTCCTCTCTCTTCTTCTTTTTATCTCTTTTTATCTGTCTTTTTTGTCTCTTTTTCTCTGGCAAGTACATGTACTCTCTGGCAATAAGAAAAAAAAAAAAGTCACAACACTGTGTTAAATAAGAACGTCATAATATTACATGGCCTAATTATGAACAATACTCATTTGGCCTGAATAATATAAATGCTAAATACTGATTTAAAAAAGTATAATGTGTCTATGATAAAAGGATGAGAACAGGGGAAGTGTGGGTGGCACGTGAAGGAAGGCACAGAAAGGTAAACCATCATCTTCTGTAACAATGAGTCCATCCAACAGTACAAGCATGTCACTTAGAAACACAGAGAGAACTGCCCAAAGAATCAGCTAATATGGTTAAAAGTGACTGGTCTGCAGTATTTGCGAGGAGAGGAAACTAGGTTCTTCTATTTTGTAGAATGTGCCTTCTGTAACATGTTATATGATGTTCTTTGGGATATAAAGAAGGAAGAAGGGAGAGAGTGAAAAGGGGAGGGAGGGACAGAGGAAGGGAGAAGAACAAGAAATGACATGGCCAGGTCTGCATTTCAGCAACATCACCATAATCCGGTTTCTATTGATAAATGTGGGTTGGAAGAGTTGAGAATTAAAGTCAATGAGGCCATTTGGTTGGCTGTTAGAATTAAAAAGGAGGAGGAGGAGGAGGAAAATTATGAAGAGGGAAAACTGAGGATAAGAGATTGGGATGGCAAGTCCATCCGGGTGAGCCAAGAAAGTGGATATTATCTTAGAGAGTAACTTACTATCTTCATTTTCTCCTCTCTCCTTCCTCTCCACCCTTTCTCTGATCAAAGCTAAGCCTACTCTTCCACAGATTTTGGGTCCCTCCAACAGGGCTGGCCCAGGCCAAATAATAAATCTCACCTGCACATCAACTGACTTCTTTCCCGAAGAAGTACATGTGAAATGGTTTGAAAATGGTATGGAGCTTCCAACCTTACAGACTCAAGTCTTTCCACCTGGAAAAGCTTTCTCCTACACTGTCGTCAGCACCACCATAGTGAACCTTACCTTCTCCTCACTCCACTCGCGGGTCACCTGCCAAGTGGCTCACAGTGAACTGCAGAGCCCCCTCAGAGGGCATGTGGACATCTCCCAATTTTTCCGAGGTAAGTACTGCCAATCCCTCACACACACACACACACACACACACACACACACACACACAGGGCCAGCCTTTGGTGACTACCACAGGCTCCCCACTGGGTGCACGCCACCTACATTCTCCCATCCATTCCCCAACAAGCCCACAGTGGGGCAAGTCTGAGGTTCCCAATTTTATACAGCATCCTCCTCCCACATAATGCCATGGTTGGGTCCTTCTTTTTCAGAGCTCCCTTCCCTCCAATATCTTCAGGAGGTGGAAGTTCATTCATTCAACAAGTACTTATTGAGCAGCTGCTATGTGGTGGCTTTATTCTAGGCGCTGGAGACTCCATGATAAACAGAACAAATCTGGTTCTGCCTTTCTGAGTTCACAGTCATCTGAACCCCATCAGCCAAGACACAAACAACAATATGGTTATGATTGGTAATATTTGCTATGAGGGGAAAGAACAGATGCTGAATAGATGAAAACAGGAGAAATCTAGTTTACTCAGGAAATCATCCCTCATATATAGAGAGCTTCTAAAATTTTAGGAGAAAAAGGCAAGCGACTTCATAGAATTATGGGCAACAAATATGAAAAGACAAGTTATAGAAAATAAAATGCAAATGTCTCTTAAACATAAAAGTATGTTCAGTCACCTTCATATAAAAATATGTACAAATTAAAACCACACTGGGACATGTTTTTCAGCTATCTTGCCCCAAAAGTCAAAAGTTTGACAGCACACTCTTGGGGAAGTTACAGGGAAATAGGTACTTCATATTTTTCTGGTAGGAATGCAAAATTATATAATTTGGACAGGATGAAATTGGCAATACATAGCAAAGTTACATATTACAAGACGTATATTGGTCACCAGAAAAATCATGATGTATTGGGTCATTGGCAAAACCGTGACCCATTTTTGCATAGAAAAACAGAAAAATATGTCATGACTTTACTGACAACCCGATATTTTTCCAATATGCTTCTTAATCCCAATCTAGCATCAGGAGAAGGAGCAGTCCTGGCTACGTACCACCCCTTTTTTTGCTCTGATTCCATGTTCATTTTCCCAAAGCAAAGCCCAGGTTGCTGTGTATTGGCTCAAACCTTGCAGAATGTGGAAGGGAAAGCAAAGTAAATCATCTTCACTATTCCCGAAGGCCCTTTGCCTGGCCTTCACAGTATCCCCAGGGGTCTGTACTTTCCTTAGCCCCAACCAACCTCAGCATGACTGAGTCCCACTTTCCTCCTACGGATGGGTGGATTCCTTTCAGTGGTCCAGAGCCTCATCTTTCCTTCTCTCCAGCTTAGTCAGAGAAAATCAATAAGAACCCATTAATGGCACCATAATCTCCATAGTCAATCCCATCCCCATTGGAAACAATTTGTGGTATTACTGCAAATGCTAAGACATATTACTCAGATGCTTCCATGCCAAAATAGAAATCTGTCTTGGTTTAGCCAAAAGATACTATAAGAGAACTCTAGTCTAGAAGTTGAATTCTAGACTCCACTTTGAGCATCCCAAAGAAACCACAAAGGCCTTGTGTTCCTATTTTGTTCAGATGAAAAAACTGAGGTTTATCAAAGTAAAGTGAATTACCCAGGGTCACTTGGTTCTTAAGTTAGCATCCTGGAATTTAAATGCTCCTCTTCATAAGACCATTTCTGCTCTTTTCTATAAAAGCCACTCATGCAGAGATACTAGAAAAGGGGACCCTTCCCCACCTTCCCCAAAAGAGGTCCAGTCATCGTCAGACCAAAGAGTCCTGTTCTCCCAATCCTGTCTGAACCCATGGATTCTACTGCCTTCTCCATATAGACACCTTCCATCAACCCAGTCATCCAAAACAGAGACCTGTTCTTACCCAACCCATCACCAAGTTCTGCCAAATTTCCCTCTCAACTCTCTTTTGAAACCATACATTTCATTCTACTGCCACTACCCAAGTTAAAACCAAAGTCCAGGGGACCAGTGGGTGGCATGGTGGTTAAGGCACTAGACTCCCACATGGTTGACTACTGTTCAAGTCCAGGACCTAGTGGCTTGTTTTCTCACTTTCCCTCTCTATCTCTTTCTCTCTCTCTCATCAATTTTTTTTAAAAAAATAATGACAATAAATAAAATTAAATATATAATTCTTTTTTTAAAAAAAAAGTCTAAGCTAATATTACCTCTTATTACCTCTTACCTGGACAATTACAACAGCTTTTTTTTTTTTTTTTTTTTTTTTTTTTAGATTAAGTTAGGTTTTATTTGCACGGGGCAGGGCTCAGTCCTCAGCAGCCACTTTCCCCATTGCAGCCAGGACGTTGCTTAGCTCCTTGCGCTTCCTCTTCATGGGGATGTGTGTCCCCATCCGCTTCTTGAGGAACTTGAGGGTGCGCTTGTCTTTGGACACTTTGAGCAGCTCCATGGCGCGCTGCTCGTAGGGGGCAAAGCTGCACACCTCCGGGATCACGTCGCACATGAACTTGGTGTGCTTGGTGAGGCGCCTGCGGTGGCGGCTACACCTCAGCTTGCTCAAGTTCTTGGTCACTTTGTGACCCTTGTTGAGGCCTACGGCCGTGGGATAGCACAGAACCATGGCTGCGGCTCTCCAGTGGCTACTGAGGCCAAAGGCGACAATTACAACAGCTTCTAACTGGTCTCTCCTATCTACATTATTCAGGATAGTCCATCCACCAAACCCCCAAGAGACAAGGGAAACCAGACTTAAACTTTGCAGTATCCCAGCTCTGCTCTTGGGGAGAAAGTATTTACTCAGGTGTTCTCAACAGCAATCTTGAAGCATTTTTATTCATATTTCCCTAAAATCATTGTGAAGAACTATGTACCCCATGCTACATTTTAAAGATGACTTCTAAAATTTTTCATCATAAGCTTAAGTAGTTACCCAGGACATAACTCCTGAGTTTTATATCACTCTGAAAACATTCAATAGAAAAATAACATCATAGTGATTTAACTTCCGTTGTCATCCATTTAAACATACATTAAGAAGCTCTTTTAATAATCAGAAATTTTATATAATTTTCTTCCTAACACTGAACTTCTATCAGGATAATTCTTATTATCCTAAAGTAGTATAGTTTTATAGGAAAAACCTTTTATCAGCCACAATAGCATGCATGCACATATCACAGAGAACTATGAGGACACAGAGAATGCCAATGTAAATATGTATATAAATTGAAATTAAAAACAATTTTTCTTAACACCATACAATTTTCAGTTTTGACTTCTTTTGGATTGGATGATACGGTCGATGGATCAATCTACGTATATGACAAAAGTGAGTAATTATTTTAGTAGGAGCCAGCAGGTGGTATGTTGGTTAAGGCTCTTGACTCCCACATAGACAGCTATATTTAAAGTCCTGGACCTGATGGCTTGAAAAATCACACTGGGCATGTGTGTCAGCACACTTAAAATCCAAGGAGAATGGAGAAGGGACTGTGGCATAGCCATCTTCCTTGGGGGGTGATTTCTCACTTTCTCACTGTCCTTCTCTGGCTCTCTCTGGCAAGTGCACATACTCTATGACAAATATCTTAAATAATAATAATGATGATGATGATTTAAATAGCCATTAAAATGTTATTGGGAATGCAGCTCAGTGAGCTAGATGGGGCGTTTATGATGCATTGATTAAAGCAGCCTTCCTGGCCAGCAATATTTTGAAGTATCCTTTTATTTAATATTCCAAAGTCTTTACACCAAGGGCAATGCCCCACAGCTAGATTTATGATGTGTTGAAAGAAGATCTTTCTTTATGAAGTAACAGAAAGGAAATGGAGAAACAGGTGGTAGGGGAGAGTGAATTGGCCTTGACGCTTATTCTTGGGCAGATCACTTTTAGAAAAGAGTTCCACAAGGGTTCAAGAACTGGAAACGAACTGTGTTAAAATGGTCAGTATCTGTATTCTTTAGAATGTCTTCAAGCAGCCCCAAAGTGAGCATCCGTAAGTGAGCTGATGTTCAGCCTGACGATGAATGCTTCGTTTCACCCACGCTCCCTCTCCTTCACTTTGGTCTTCTTTTTGAAGTCCTTGGAACACACCAAGCTTTACCCGAAGAACCCTGCAAGCTTTACCCCCAAGGCCTTTCCTACTGCCTGAAATACCTGTGTCCACCCACACCTCAACCAGTGCCCCCACCCTTCTTCCCTCCCCCAGCCCCTTTGCCTACTAACGTGGTAACAAGGTTACATAATCAATTCTCCCCACACTTATTCCCATATTCTAAATTCATTCCAAATCCTCATAATTAGTATGTTTATGGACTCTGTGGTTCAGGAATTCTGAGGAAGCTGAGCAGGGAGAGCTTGTCTCTGCTCTGGGATGGCTAAACCTCAGCTGGGTGACTCAGGCCAGAATCACCTGCGGCTCCTTCTTGGGACTGGCTATTGGCTTGGGGACTCAGTCTCCTTAACAGGGGCCTCTCTTTGTCATCTTTCCACATGGGCTAAATAGGGCTACCTCATGCTTAGTGGCTGTGCTGTAAGAGTAACTATCCCAAGAAAGACAAACCCAGGTAGAAGCTATATCAACTTTTATGATCCAGCATTGGAAGTGACATAGTGCCATCTTTGTTACACTCTGGTCATCAAGGTAGTCACAAGACTTACTCAGATGCCAGGAGAGCAGAAATAGGCTCTCCCTCTGATGGGGTGTGACATGGTTCTGAGAGAACATGTGGGACTTGCTGGATCTGTTTTTAGACAATACCATCTGCTACATATAGTTCACTCCTATTCATCTTTTATATTTCCATTCAAAGGTCACTTCCTCTGAAAGCTCTTCCACAGCCTGTCCACCTCCAGGCCAGGTCAGCTGTACCTGTGGTAGGCTCTAGGAACCCCCCCATGGTGGTCATGAACCTGTCTTTTGCTCCCTGTCCTCTGCACCAGAGTGGGAGTTCACATGAAGCAGGAAACATGCCTATCTTGCTCTCTGCTGTATTCTAAAAACTGAACACAGTCCCTAGAAAGAGATGGATGCTCTTTGAGCATGTTTTGCACAAAGGAAGAAAGTAACCAAAGAAGGGCTATTGTTTCAGTTGTGTCTGCAGTGAACATATCAGCATACCATGTCCCAAGATTCCAGGCAACCATCCTCACCTGCCGTGTGCAAAAGTTTTACCCTGAAGATACTCGAATAACCTGGCTGGGGCGGAACGGATGTTTTGAGAACTGTTCAGCCTTTACCCGCACCAGGAATCCAGATGGCACATTCAGCCAAGACTGTCATATCCTGGTCAACACTTCAGAGTGGGAGGACAAAAGGCTGTTCACCTGCCAAGTGTGGCAGGGTGCCCAGGCACTGGTCCAGACCAGCACGCAGATGAGCGAACTGAGAGAAGAGCAACAGAGTTTAGGTGAGTAAGACTAGAAGAACAAGCAAATCAAAGGCTCAGATCTAAAGAGACAGGCTGGCCTCAGAGGCTGGCTCTGCCATGCTGGCCAGGTATGACTTGGGAATGTCACTTCCCCTTTCTGAAACTCAGCTTTGTCATCTATAAAATAAGACAGTTTCCGTTGTGAAACCTCTTCAGAGCATTACACCTTAGGTCCCCAATAGCAGTAAACATGGCTTTCATCCCACAGCTGGGTCCAGATGATGCTCATTTACCGGATACTCCTGCAAATAATTAAGTTAATATGAAACATCATTCTCCAGTTCCCACCCATTTTCTCTCAAGTCGTTCAGATTCAACAGATGACTGAATGCCTATTATGTACTTTGCTTGGGTGCTCTTCCCTGATACAAAATCATCCTAAAACGTGTTGTGGACCCCTTTTAACGATAAGGAAACAGACTCGGAGAGGTGAGGTGACTCCCTCCAAGAGCAGGATGCAGTCTTGGTACCTGGGTCAGGAGTGTGACTGAGCCTTCCTGGGGTTGAGTGGAGGACGTAGAAAACTCTTCCCGATATCTGTCACAGGAGCTGCAGTGTCCACTTCCCTCTTCCTCCTTGGATGGAAGTTGTTAACTCTGACTGCACTTTCTGTCATCTTTGGTCTCAGAAGCCTCCTTTCCAGGTAAGGGGGGACCCAAGATAGGGGTTGGGTTTTCAGGGGTGGGATTCCAACTGACAAGTGCACTGTGAGAAGAAAGCCAGGGGGGCCTTCTCATTTCTTCTCTACTTTAAAGGATATTGAACTCAAAGGATTCCTGATAGTTGTACCCCAATCCTTTCAACCTTCCCCTCTCTGTCTTTCATACCTTCAGCCAAAACTGCAGGTGCTGGGGTCAGCAGGTGACGTGGTAGTTAAGGCGATGGATTCCCACATGGCCAACTATGGTTCAAGTCCCAGACCTAGTGGCTTTCTCTCTCTCTCTCTCTCTCTCTGTAGCAAATTAATAATAATAATAATAATAATGATAATGATAAATTAAATTAAATTTTTAAAATGCAAGTGCCCCTGGTCAGAGCAGGGGTGGGGAGCATTTAGGAAGGAAGAGAAAGAAGGAGTTGATATGAAGACAACACTCTTGAGTGGTCTCTAAGGAGAGGTCTGAGAAGAACAAGAGCTTTGCCTCAGCTTCCTGCTTCCTCTACAGGTCACAGGCACTGCAAGCACATCCCTCCTCTGTGACATAAGACCCTCAGTCCCTCCTGTCTTCTCCAGGAAGACCAGCCCCGGAGAGGGACCTGCCAAGATGCCTGTAGCTGCTACTCCAGCTTCACCTGCCTCATCAGCCTTCTGAGACTTGTTCCACACTCGCTGTTCCTCCCTGTCTCCTGCAACCCCCAGAGGAAGTGAGAGCATAGACCAGAAAGGTGAGTAGTAAGAAGTGGACCTTTGTTCCATCCAGAAATGGCGTTTCTGTGGAGATTCTGACCTCAAAGTCCATGAACCTGACCAAGAACTCCCACAGAGGCAGGACAAGCTCCAACCCAGAGGGAAACACATATCTGCAACTCTGATGGCCCCTTCTCAGCTCCTTGAGGAAGACTGACTGTGAGCACACAAGTTCTGCCATGAAATCTTTACAGCCCCATCATTAAAATGGGAACTGAAGGTAGTGATTACAACCAAGGAGCATATGAAGAGATACCAAACCTCATTAGTAATCAAAAAAAGCCAGTGAAAAACCACACTGAGATGTCATTTTACTCCTGTTCAAATAACAAAAATAAAGAAGCAACCTGGTCTTTCATACATTGCTGGTTGGCACATGAATGGACATAGCTGCTTTAAAACACGGTTTGGAAAATTTTGTTGCATTGAACATCTATATGCCTTAGAACCTGGCATTTTTACTCTGGACACTCTTGCACTTGTGCACCAGGAGATATATACAAATGCATGTGTTGTTTAAAATTAGCAAGACCTGAAAACTATCCAAATGTGCACCTACAGGATGATGGGCAATAAGTTTAGTACAATCACAGAATGGCATGTTATATAGCAATAAAAATGAATGAACTACAGCTACACGAAGTCATGTGGACATTCTTAGCAATAAAATATTGGCAGGGGGAGTAAATGCCAAAAGATTTCATATCCCATGATAGTCTTTTTATAAAGCTAAACACATCCAATATTAAATAGTTTTATGACTACACAGAAATATAATCAAACTCATATTTATAAAAAAGAGAATAATGAACACAAGATTCAAAATATCAGCTATTTTGCAAGTAGGAAGGCAGAATGATGGGAAGGTTGGTTATCTATAGGTACTAAGAGATTATATTCAAGGCTCTCAGTCCCTCCTGTCTTCAAATAGAATGACAAGGGACCAGTAGTTGGCATAATGGCTTTGTCACTGGACTCCTATGTAGTCGATCGCGGTTCAAGTCCCGGACCCGGTGGCTTAAACTCACACAGGGCGTGTGTGCGTGCGTGCCCAAGAGCCTGAGAGAAGAATGGAGGAGAAGGGATTGCGGCGTGGCCATCCCCCCTGGGGGGTGATTTCTTGCTTTCTGTCTTTCTGTCTCTCTCTGTCTTTATTTCTTTTTTTTAATAATAAAAAAATAGAATAACAAAATAAGATCGATACAGGTATGTAGGAGGAAAACAAGTGGTTGGATGATTGGAAGGGAGACAGGGAGGGAGAGAGGGAGGAAAGATGGATGGATGGACAGATGAACAACAAACAGGTGAACAGAAAGATATATGGGCAGACGGATGGATGGATGGACAGAGGACGGGCAGTCGGATGGATGGGTAAATAGACTAATAAAGAAGGTCATGCCTAAATCAAAGACTTAGAGTACCATGAAGCAAGAATTGTGATAAGTAAAATTCTGCATACTTAAGATCCAAAGAGGAAAAAAAATAAAAGGACATTAACTGGAGACCCCCTAGTTAACTTATTTTAAAGTTTTTGCCTCAGCACGCATGTACTCGCCAAAGAGTGTGTGAGAGATCACCCCCCTCCCCAGGGGGTGTGACTGCACCGCAATCCCTTTTCCGCCAGTCTCTTTTCAGGATTTTGGGCATACATACACATGTGCCCAGCATGATTTTCAAGCCACTGGGTCCAGGACTCGAACTGTGCAGCTAGCCAGGTGGGATCCAGCACTTTGACATCCTTTCCATCTGCTGGCTCCTAACCCCAAGTTCCCTTTTTATTGTGACAGTCTACAGTTCTGTATAAGGAAGGAAAACAAAGCTACACCATGGATCAGGTACTTCATATACAGTAGTATCTCATTCATCCTCATATCAGCCCTGCATGATGGGCATCATTCCCTATTTTGCAGGTGAGGAATATAAGGAAACAGCCCAGTGTTATGCAGAAAACAGTTGATAGAATCAAGAAACCCGGATTAAAAAACAACTCTTCTCAGTACTTTACAAGGAGCCACCCTCTCAAGGGTTCCAGATCCAGGCGGGATCCAGCCTTGAACCTTTGTAGTCACAGAAACAGAGAGGAAAAGGCTAAGCCCAACTTCCCCTCAGGCACAAACCTTCTCTTCGATATTTTCTGCTCATAACAGAGCAGTATCACCCCCATCCCCAGCCTCCCAGTTGGGGAGCCTTGAAGATGCCTTGGCCTCCTTCCTTTTCATCTCCTCCTGGAAGCAGGGCCTGGACTAGGGTGAGGTCAAGGCCCAGGGAGCAAAATGAAGAAGACATTCATTCTCGGGGCTGAGCAACAGTCATATGAACACGTGTGGGACCTTGCCTGCATACACTTTGTGCCCCAGGTGCCCTAAGTTTCCAAGTCCCATTGATTCTGTTCTCTCTTAGTCATCTGCATGGCTGCTCAACCCTCATCAGTGCTTACTCCATCACTCCAGAACCCTCCTCAAAGGACTACCTTTGCGGAGTTTACAGTCCGATGAGGACAGACAGAATAGGAAGAAGGACGAGATGGGTATTGAGGGGAGGGAAGAAGGAGGAAAGAAATATAGGCTTGAAAATGTGATTTCTGTTTTGAAAAAAATGAAGGGGCCAACAAAATAATAGAGATCTTCACAGGAGTCAGGAATGAAATGGCGGCTAGCTAGGCCAAATGGAAGAGAAATCTTGACTCAGAGAAGGGAACCTTTCCGCGGACATCTGAAGGGTGCAAAGAGCTAGGGAAATGCCTTTTTGTTAGAAAGAACCTATTGGGCTAAGCCTTAAGGTAAGAAAGAGCTTGAAATGTTCATGAAGAGGAAAGGAGCCAGGAAGGGGGACGGTGGAGAGTAAGTAATGGGGCATGAGATTATGCTGGAGAGATGGGCAGAGACCAGATCATGCAGGGATTCTCATGGCAGAGACTTTGGTTTATATTCAAAGACTAGAAAGACATTGGACATTTATGGGACACAGAAGTGGGATACTATCTGTTGATGATAATGTGTTTTGTATCCTCAACTGAACTGCTGCGAAGTATATTCACATTGGGTAAATTCAACTTACAAGCAAAGTGATGTATAGTGATTAAATGTATAAAAAATAATAATAATAATAATAATAATATAATAAAGAAGCAAATGAGCCACAAGAAGGAGAAAAAAAAACAGAAAGAAAGACATTGGAGAATATTTTGTTTGTCTGTTTTTGTAGAGGTTTTTGCCTTAGGGTGCGTGTGCTAGGGACAGGGGGAAAGAGACAGACACAGTGAAAGGGAAAGTGAGAAATCAGCCTCCAGGCAGGATGGCCACACTGCAATCTCTTCTCCTCCATTTTCCTCCTGGGATCTTGGGCACGCACATGCATGGGGCATGAGTTTCAAGCCACCAGGTCTGGGACTGGAACTATGTTTGGCCATGTGGGAGTCCAGTGACATAACCACTACGCCATCTGCTGGCCTTGACGTTGGAGAGTTTTAGTTCACAGAGTAAATTATAAGATCTGACTTACATGTTTAGAAATCACCATGACTCCGATGGGGCCAGTAGATTAGAGGAAAGCAAGTAATCAGAAAATTCAAATATGAGGGTACTGCAGGAAACCAGAAGGACGTGTGAGTGACTTGAGCTAAGACAGTGCCAGCAGAGACGGAGATAAACTGACTCATGGGAGCAGCACCTAAAAATGGAAGTGACAGGTCTTGCCTGGGGACTAAGTATGAAAAGCAATGGAGAGGGAGGAATCAGGGGTGGCTTCCTGGTTAGGCTGAGCAATGGACGAGATGAGGCAAACAGGTGGAAGAATAGGTTTGGTGGTGGGAATTAACAGTTCCGTTTTAAGCATGTTAAATATAATGTTTGTTCGTCATCCAAGTGGAGATGTTGAGTAGGCAGATGGACAGATACGTCTGGAGCTCAGGAGAGAGGTCAGAACAGAAGAGATATTTTTGGAGTCATTGGGTCTGTAAAGCTGGTTGCCAGGGCAGCCAATCAGCGGAGTTAAAATATCCAGATTTTCCTTTTCTGTCCTTCTGGTCTCCCCAGAGCCCTTGGATACAATGCAGTCTTCAGGCTCTAGTACAAAACGAGTACAGGCATGACCTGTTCATTTGTCAGCATGATCGTAAATATAGGTCCTGTTCCTTTTCATATTTACTGGGGGTTGTTGGCATGTTTCTTCAATAAATCATATTTCAAATAATTAAATATGGTCTCAAATAGTGGCCAAAAAAAGGAGCTGATATTGCAGGAGGTTAGGAATGTTCTTCTTAGTCCCCATTACCCTAGTGATACTCAGTAGCTTCCCTGGAGACTGGGGAAAGGCCCTGAGAGCGACAAAGAGAGAAAGCATTCACAAGTGGAAGGTGAAGCCGCTGAGAGATGCTGCACCTTTAGCACTGTAGCCCATCTGAGCTTTTGGTGTCTCTCAGTTCAACCTCTTTTCTCCAAGTCCAGTTTCCAGATAGGGAAGTTGTGTTCTAATGAGCACTGGTGCAATCAAAATAAAACAGTGCAACTTCCAGACCACCATTCCAGGTATGCAAAAAGTTTTACATTTTTTACATTTTTTTCTTTAATCAACATAACTTCTATTTGAAGCACTCTTTCCATGAACTAAATACTTTTTTGTTAATTTTTTTTTAGAGAGAGATTTTTGTTATAAAGCATGTGTACTTGCCAGAGACACAGAGAGACAGTGAGAGAAAAAGTGAGAAATCACCTTCTGAGGGGGATGACTGTGCCGCAATTCCTTCTCCTTCATTCTCCTCTCAGGATTTTGGGCATGCACGCACACATACCCAGTGTTTCAAGCCACCAAGTCTGAAACTCAAATTGTAGTTGGCCATGTGGGAGTCGAGCGCCTTAACCACTGTGCCACCTGCTGGCCCCACCATGAACTACATCTTAGCAACTCAATCTCCTCCATCAGCAGGTTCTTCCATCCCCATTCCCAGTGGTGTCTGTGGCATTTTTGTGGCAACGGTACACTCAGGTATCTGCTAAATCCATCACCTTGTGCAGCTCTTGGCAACTGATCCACACAAACGCCTCTGGCATTAACTTCTGCCTGCCCTCAGGGCTTCTCCTCACCCGCTGGCTTTGGCTCCATCCATAATCCTCTCAAGTACACAGGAACATTTGGCTACCCTGGCACCCCAGGAAAACTCTGCAAGATGGGCTCAGGCTCTCTCCACCTAGGCAGAGCATACACCACATTCTGCTTTTCTGTTGCCAGGCCAGGCTGGGACAGTAAGTCTAGGAACCCTGTCACCAGGAAAGGAAAACATAAATTTATCTGACTCTCCAAATTTGACCTGGGTTTGGAGGAGCAAGTTGCAGGACCCTTTTCAGGGCTCCTCCAGTATTGGTCCCCTCCAGCTCCTGTCCTCTCGCCCACAAATTGGGCAACGTTGTCTAATCCCAGCAGGCAACTGAGCGAGAGAGGAGGAGATGGTGGGTCTGGCTCTGCAGGGACCCATATTTTTCCAAATTTTTGCATCTTTCATCTGGATTTCAGCTTTTGAAACCTAAAAGTGCGTTTGTTCTGTTTCCACAGTGACAGCCTCCCGTGAGGCAGATGTGTTACATTTATCTGCTGCCTAATTTGGTCACAATAAAACACACAACACTGAGGGGAAGGCATCTGTGAAAACTGGACTGCAGAGCTCTGCAGTGACACCAGCAGGCAGCTTTATAACGATCCAGCGGAAACCTCGACAATCCAATATTTAGCCCATACCAACCCTGTGAACATACTTAAAACCATCAAATTGTACACTTATGTGGGTGAATTATATCCCAACAAAGCTATAAAAGGGGGAAAAAATAGAGAAGTTACAGTAACATAAGGGATATTGTGTAAAGCTATTAAGTTTCAGTTGTTTATTCTAATAAATACCAACTTGACTTTGGGAGAGAAAAATCTAATTCATCCAACCACACAAAACACTCCAATTCCATATGTGCCTTATTCCAACGAATTTCCAACACCAGTAAATGTGAAAAGGGAAAAAAAAAAATAGTGAGTTTTATGAAAACCATTTGGAGCCCTCATTTTTCCCCAGATTCCCTGTCTGAAACCAAAAAAAAAACACATAGAAGGCAAATTCAGACAGTGGCTGTTACCTGATTCTGAAACCCCAGAGCTCCAAATCTACTGCCTGTAGTTTCCCATGATGCTTTAATAAAGGAAAGTGTGGGATTCTTTCAGATAAAAGTTTTTTTTTTCCATATCCAGACATTGAGGTAGTATAAGCTTGTTTTTTGTTTTGTTTTCCCAGAAGACTCCAGACAACTTTCCTTCACATCTGATTGGCCAGAATCTTAACATGTATCCCAATCTCCACCAGCGCTCAACCAATCACTGTCCAGGAGCTGGGGCTGCCATAATTCGCTTAGACCAATGAAGATTCATTTTTGGGGTGTGTGGACAGATCTAAGTTTGGCTGAAAGCCATTGCTGAACCAGATAGGGATTCTGTTAGTGAGGCTGGAAGGGAATATGGCTGCAGAGAGGCCCACCCAAGGGTATCTCACTGAGTGGGTGGTGAATTCAGTGAGCTGTGGAAAATTGCACCCGGAGAGGATGTAAAGCACTGGAGGTTTCCAAACCCGGAGGTGGGGTACCAGATGCTTGCCAGAGAATATTTAGGTTCCAGGAACCAGAGATATAGGAGCTTCATCAAATGTCCCCAAGGAAGAGCTTGGCATGGAAAGACGGAAGCAGCTGACAGAGCCAGCCACTTTCAAATGAGTCAGTTAAGATTGGGCAAGGGGGACCAGCAGTTGGTGTAATGGCTATGTCGCTGGACTACTATGTAGCCGACCACAGTTCTAGTCCCAGACCCAGTGGTTTAAACTCACACCGGGCATGAGTGCATGCGTGTCCAAGATCCCAAGAGGAGAATGGAGGAGAAGGGATTGTGGCATGGCCATCCCCCCCGGGGGGGGGGGGGTGATTTCTTGCTTTCTGTCTCTCTGTCTCTCTCTTTCTGCCGAGCACACGCGCCCTATAGCAAAAACCTCTCAAAAAAAAAAAAAAAAAAAAAAAAAAGATTGGGCAAGGAACCATGGCCCCAGCATCCTATATAGACCCATAAGTAGGGTTCATCTCATTTGCCCCTTATGCAGCCCAAGAGTAGGATGGGAGCCATGGAAAACTTTAGCTGCTATTTGCTTTTTCTCTCCAACCCTGGTGACACAATTGCTCAACCTAGATTAGATCAGTTAGAAAAAGAATTTTAAGTGACATACTTATTCATCACAAAGGGGGGAAAAAGAATACAGGGAAACACCTGGCAGACATCACTAAATAATCAAAGTGAACATCACCAGTCATGGAATAGATTGAAATCCCGTCTTTTCTAACTGGAGCAATGAGAAGAACACAGTGTCACTTCTGGGTGTTTCTGCTAAAGATGCCAAACCCTGACTCTGATCATGAGGAAGTATCAAAAAATCCAAAATAAGTATAGTCTGCAAAATAACTCGTCTGTACTTTTCAAAAGTGCTGCGATTGTAAGGTGAAGAAAAGAGGAATTGTTCCATGTTTAAAGGATACTAAAGGGATGTGTGCAACTGTGCAACTGGATTCTTTCTCTGAAAACCGCATTATTGAGACAATTGGCAATGCCCGTAGGGGGTCTGAAGATAAGATGATAGTGACACGTCTATTTAATTTCCTGATTTAAATGATACCGTGGTCATTGGAGGAGACTGTCCTTATTTGTAGGAAACACACACTAAAATATGCAGGGGTGTCTGTGTGGGTTGCTATAATAAAATAACTTAAGGGACCAGCAGTTAGCATAATGGCTATGTCGCTGGACTCCCATGTAGTCAATGGTGGTTCGAATCCCAGACCTGGTGGCTTAAACTCACGCTGGGCGCGTGTGCGTGCGTGCCCAAGATCACAAGAGAAGAAAGGAGGAGAAGAGATTGTGGTGTGACCATCCCCCCTGGGGGGGGTGATTTCTTGCTTTCTGTCTCTTTGTCTCTGTCTTTCTGGCGAGCGCATGCACCTTATAGCAAAAACCTCTCAAAAAAAAAAAAAAAAAAACCTTAAACTTGGTAATTTATAAGCAACAGCAATTTATTTCTCACAGTTCCATATCATGGAATACTATTCAGTGATAAAAAGAAACAAATCACCAATATAATCAACAGCTAATATATGTTCTCAGGAACAATATGCTAAATGAGAAAAGCCAGTCTCAGATGTTTACATACTGTATAATACCATTTGCATAATATTCTTGAAATGTCAAAATTACAGAGACGAAAACAGATTAGTGGTTGTTAAGATTAGGGATGTGGGTAGGGGACGGGTGGTGTGATTGTAAAGGAGTAACATAAGGGAGATCTTTGTGGTGATGAATAGTTCTATATAATGGTTTCAGTGGGGGGTTAAATTAATCTACACGTGATAAAATGACATAGAACAATAGAAACACATACCAATATAAAATGTCTGGTTTAATATCATAATATAGTTACATAAGATGTAACCATTGGAAGAAGCTGAATAAACAATATGTGGGACCTCCCTGTACTCTTTTTGCAACTTCCTATGAATCTACAATTATTTTAAAATATTAAAATGTTTTTTGGACGAGCAGATGACGTAATGGTTATGTTGTGCCCCAGTCACGAAGTTCCCAAAAGACTACCAGGGAGCCGTTCCGTTGTAAGCACATGAAGGTCGCTTTTATTCAGGCTCGAGCTAGGACTCCAATCTCACCTGCACAGCAGGTCAGAGTTGAGAGCCCCGGTGTTAGTTGGGCTGGGTTTTTATTTGGCTGTTAGGGGGGAGAGGTCAAGGGGTGCGGAGGAATACACTCAGGTGGCTACACATTGGCTGTAGATTACAGGGAGTGTAGCTGTCTCTGATATCGCCTTTGTTTCTCTCAGCAAAAATGTTACTTTAGGTTTCTGGTATCTCCTTTGTTTCTCTCATTGGTCAGTCCCAGTGGGGTGATGTTCTCATGACTTTTTCCTATGTGATCGGCTCACCTCCTTGAAATGGTGCCGATTCTCAGCAAGATGGGTTTGACAAAATGGAGTTGCCCGGAAAGAAATGGAGTCACTCTGGCCCTTCAGTTACATTGCTGGACTCCACATAGTTTATCACGGGTCTAGTCCTGGACCCAGTGGATTAAAACTCACATCTGATTGGAGACCAGCAGTTGGCGTAATGGCTATGTCGCTGGACTTCCACTAAAAGTAGTCGACCACTGAGTCTCAGACCTGGTGGCTTAAACTCACACATGGTGTGTGTGCGTGCGTGCCCAAGATCCCGAGAGGAGAATGGAGGAGAAGGGATTGCGGCATGGCCATCCCTCCTGGGGGGTGATTTCTCGCTGTCTCTCTCTGCTTTCTGGCAAGCGCACGCACCCAGGGAGATGCAGGTTTAATAGCATGTGGACCAATTTCCTTTGTGAGAAAACCAGAAACCAATTAAGAAGTTCCTGAACCTGGTGAATTCCAAGCCAGCCAAATTTAAATAACAGGAAAACTCCTGGCATGCATTCAACAACTCCAAACACAGGAAACTTCCAAATTCCAATTTATTCCTAGAAAAGAAAGGAGTGGAATGTGTATTTAATCTTCTGACATTTGGAGTGTTGACTGGGAGACTGGATTAAGTCTTTTGTGAATCTAGATGCTGACAGGAGTGAGACCAGATTTGTAGTTACTGAAAACAATGATCAACTTGGCTTGGTTGAGCACCAAAGTCTGCAGTATCACAGGTAGACAGTAGATGGAGCTCCAGTCCCATAACTTACTACAATATCAGAGGGCCTGCAATAGCACAGATAGACCCTAGGGGAAGCTCCTGCATGGAAAAATCGCAAATCTCTTCATTTAGGAGATCACACACATAAGCTCTAAGAGGTTATGTCTCAGAAAAGGCTTGAGAAGTATCCAGATTCACGAGCCAGGCTAATTGGATAAAGATTTCCCTGTGCAAAATCAAACCACAAAGATTGGGAGAAGTAGCTGAGTTTCCAAATGTTGAAATTCCAGTAGAAGAAAATAAGACATCTGGCGGACCAGCAGTTAGCGTAATGGCTATATCACTGGACTTCCATGTAGTCAATCACGGTTCGAGTCTCTGACCCGGTGGCTTAAACTCACACTGGGCACGTGTAAGTGAGTGCCCAGGAGCCCAAGAGGAGAATGGAGGAGAAGGGATTGCAGTGTGGCCATCCCTTTTGGGGGGGATTTTTCACTTTCTATCTCTGTCTTTGTCTTTCTGGCGAGCGCACGCGCCCTATAGCAAAAAACCCTCCAAAAAAAAAAAAAAAAAAAAAAAAAGAAAGAAAGAAAAGAAAAGAAGACATCTAAAGAAACAGGGAAACATAATCTGCCCAAAGGAACAAATTAAATCTCCAGAAACCAGCCATGAGGAAACAGATATATGACTTACCAATAAATAATTCCAAATAACACTCATACAAATGTGCAATGAATTAAAGGAGAGCACAGATAGACAACAAAATGAAATTACAAAAATTATGAATGAGGGATCAGGTGGTGGCACAACTGGGGCCACGTGGAAAAAGTCTTAGGTTCACGTTCTAGGACCTTCCTGACACGATGGGTATGCGTGCCTGTGATTGGGCTGGCTGAGACTGGTGGTAGATTGTGGCATGGTGACCCTATTGGGGTCCTGTCTCTCTGTCTCTGTTCCTTTGTGTAAATATGTCTCTCTTTTGGAAGAAATAAACTTTTTAAAAGAAAGGAAGAAAAACAAGGCATGAACAATATAAGTATAGCAACAAAGAGATATAAGCTATAAAGAAGAACCAAACAGAAATTCTGGAACTGAAGGATACAATTATAGAATTGAAAAGTTCACTAGAGGAACTCCATAGCAAACTTGACCAGGTGGAACAAAAAAAAATAAGTGAATTCAAAGAGAAGACTTGAAATTACTGAAGCAGAGCAGAAAAAAAAAAAAAAAAGATTAATAAAAGTGAAAAAAAGAAAAACAGACCAACAGGTGGCATGGAGGTTAAGGCAGTTGGATCCCACATGGCCAACTTCACAGTTTGAGTCCTAGACTCAGTGATTGAAAAGCACTCAGGGAATGTGTGCACGTGTGCTCAAAATCCTGAGAGGAGAATAGGGGAGATGGGGTTATGGCATGGCTGAAAATTAAAAAAAAAAAAAAAAAAAAAAAAAAAAAAAAAAAAAAAAAAAGCATGTATAGGGTTTGGTGCTGTCTGATGGTTTTAGGCATTTCACTAGGGGTCTTTAGACACACTCCCACAGATAAGGAGGTACTACTATATTTGAAAAATAATGGCTGAAAAAAAAAAACTTGCAAATCTGAGGAGATAAATAAACATACAAATTTAAGAAATTCAAATAACGCTAGTCAATGTCAATCTAAAGGCATCTACACCAAGATATATCAAACTACTGAAAGTCAGGAATAGTGTAAGGGAACTCCTATTAGATTATCAGCTAATTCCTCAGCAGAAACCTTGTAGGCTACAAATGAATGGAATGATATATTAAAAGTGATCAAAGAAAAAGCCAGCAACAAAAAATACCATATGCAGCAAAACTGCCCTCAAAAATGAAGGAGAAATGGGAACCAGCAGTTAGCATAATGGCTATGTCGCTGGACTCCCACGTAGTCGACCGCAGTTCGCGTCCCGGGCCCAGTGGCTTAAAACTCACGCCGGGCGCGTGTGCGTGCGTGCCCAAAATCCCGAGAGGAAAATGGAGGAGAAGGGATTGCAGCATGGCCATCCCCCGTGGGGGGTGATTTCTCTCTTTCTGTCTCTATGTCTCTCTCTGTCTGTCTGGCGAGCGCACGCGCCCTATAGCAAAAAAAAAAAAAAAAAAAAAAATGAAGGAGAAATTAGACTTTCTGAGATAAACAGATCCAGGGGATGCATCACCTGCCCTGCCCTGCCCTGCAAGAAATGTTGCAGGGAGTCCTTCAAGTTGAAGTAAAAGGATGATAAAACCAACAAAAAATCATACAAAATTATAAAACGGTCAGATAAAGGTAAATACAGAAGCAAATATAACAAAAGGATAAGAAGTAAACATAAAGGATAGCAGGTGGCAAGGTGGTTAAGGCACTGGACTCCTACATGGCCAACTGCAGTTTGAGTCCCAGACCTAGAGGCTTGAAAATCATGCTGAGTGTGTGTGCATGCATGCCCACAATTCCAGGAGGGAGATTGGAGTTGAAGGGATTGCAGCACGGCTATCCCCTCCTGGGAAATGATTTCTCACTTCCCTCTCACTGTCTCTCTCCAATAAGCACACACACTCACTGGAGAGAGACAGACAGTGAGGGGCAAAAAAAAAAAAAAAAAAAAAAAAAAGTAATTAATAAATTAATAAAATAATTAGTAAAAATTTATATTAATGACTATACAACATAAGAAGAGGTTATTTGAGTCATTAATAACATAAAGTGGGAGAAACAGAATGGGAAAATAGAGTTTTTATATGCAATTTAAGTTGCTATCCATTTAAAATAGGTTGTTATAGCTTTTAGATATTTTGTATAGTTGGAGGGGTAACCACAATTAAAATATCTATAGAATATGCACAAAAGGAAATGAAAAGTGAGTCAAAACATGCCACTAGAAAAAAAAATCAAACATAAAGAAGGCAGGAAAGGAGAAAAACATGGACAAAAGCTACAAGATAGAAAAAAAATTACAATAATAAATTCTTTCATATTAGTAATTACTTTAAAAATAATAGATTAAACACTAGAATTAAAAGGTATTATTTGACCAAATGGGTTAAAAAAATGACAACAAGATCCAACCATATGCTGTCTACAAGATACTCATTTTAGATCTAAGGACACACATAGGATAAAAGATGAAAAAAAGACATTTTACACAAACAGGACTTTAAAGAGAGCATAGCTATACACTGACAGTAAACTGGAGTGAAGTTGGACCCTTAGTAGACAAATGTGGAAGATTTACTACTAAGTGAAGCAAGCCAGATGATGAAAGAGAGGCACTGTATGTCCTCACTCAATATACACCAAATGTTAGCACTCTATGATAGAAACGGAATGGTTGGAAGGCATAAAAGCATGGAAAGCAATGAGGATACTGGAGACAATAGGGAAAGAGTTTGGGAGATGGGGAAGGGTGTGAGGGAGGGAATCAAGAAGAAGAAGAAAGAAGCAAAACCTTTAAGGGACACAAAATAAAAAGAAATCGGCTGATTATAATGTATATGGTGATATCTTTGAGTGGACCAATATGCAGTATATTCATGAAGGGAAAAATTCATTTGGTATGCTGTAATGATACACAGTGATTAAATGGAAAAAATTTTAAAGATAAACATGAAACAAAAATTAATATTGGATAATTAAATAATATGTTTTATATTTTTTAAAAACTTAAAAATAAACCAAAATGTATTAAAAGTCTTGGTCCAGTCATGGATGTGCCTGCTTGCTGCTGCTGGTTTTCAGGTTTGATTCTTAGCCCACCTTAGAAGTTGGGCAGAGACATCCACCTATAGTCCTAACTATTCAGGAAGCTAAAGGCTGGAAAATTGCAGCTAGCATAAGCAATATAGCAAGACCCTGTCTGAAAGACCCAGGCATGGTGGCTCATGTCTCTAGTCCCAGTTATTTGGAAAATTAAGGTAGAAGATTGTGACATAACAAGAGCCTATCTAAAACACACACATGCATACACACACACACACACACACACAAATGAATTAAAGATCTAAACTATAAAACTCCTAGAAGAAAACAAGGGAAAACTTTAGGATATTGGATTTAGCAATGATTTGTTAGCAAAAAATGGAATACATAAAATTTTAAACTTCTGCCCATCAAAGGAAACAATCAATAGAGTGAAAAGTCAACCTATGGGATATGAGAAAATATTTGCATATCATATATCTGATAAGGGATTAATATTTAAAATATATAAGAAACTTCTGCAACAAAACAAATTTAAAAGTGGGCAATATCTTGATCAAATAATTATCTAAAGAAATATATACAAATGAACCAAAAGCATATGGAAAGATACTAGACAACATTAATCATAAAACGAATGCAAATAAAAATGGCAATGAGAAATCACTTCATATTCATTAGGATGACCACTATTAAAAAAAAAAAAAAAAGAAAAGAAAAACAGCAAATAGCAAATGCTAGCAAGGATATGAAGAAATTGGAACCCTTTTTACACTCTTGGTAGGAATATAAATTGGTACAGATATTATGAAAACACTATGGAAGTTCCTCAAAAAATTAAAAATATGATCCAGCAACTTCATCTCTAGATATATATCCAAAAGAATTCAAAGCAGGATCTCAAAGAGATATTTGCACACCCATATTTATGACAACATTAGTCACAAGAGATGGAAGTAAGTCAAAAGTCCAATGACAAATAAATGGATAATGAAAATGTAGCATATACATACAATAGAATAACATTCAGCCTTTAAAAATAATCTCTTTTAGCATCCTGATACATGTTACAACATAGTTGAACCTCAAGGACACCATGCTAGCCACAAAAGGATAAATACTGTGTAATTCCATTCATATGAATTATTTAAAGTAGTCAAAAATCACAGAAACAAAAAGTAAAAAGGCAGTTGCCAAGGACTAAGAGGAGGGGAAATCACACAGTGTTCAGTAAGTATAGAGTCTCAATATTGTAAGATACACATTTCTCTTTTTTCTTTTTTTAGAATTATTTTAATTTAATTTTACTTATTATTATTGCTTTTTAATGTGACCAGAGAGAGACTGGGGGTGGGGGAAGTGAGAAAACAAGCTGCCAGATCCAGGACTCGAACCACAGTCAACCATGTGAGAGTTCAGCACCTTAACCACCACACCACCTGTCGACCCCAAGATAAACAATATTCTTTTTTTCTTTTTCTTTTTTTTTTTTTTTTTTTTGCCATAGGGTGCGTGTGCTCGCCAGACAGACAGACACAGAGAGACAGAAATCAAGAAATCACCCCCCAGGGGGGATGGTCACGCCGCAATCCCTTCTCCTCCATTCTCCTCTCGGGATCTTGGGCATGCACACACACACGCCTGGCGTGAGTTTTAAGCCACCAGGTCTGGGACAAGAACCGCGGTCGACTACGTGGGAGTCCAGCGACATAGCCATTACGCTAACTGCTGGTCCCAAGATAAAATTCTAAAGAAATCTGTTGCACAGCAATGTAAGTATACCTAACACTACTGAACTATATAGTTTAAAATAGTAAAGATGGGACAAGCCTGTGATGTGGTGGTTAAGGCAGCTGGATCCCATATGGTCAACTGTGTGATTCAAGTCCCAGACCCGCTGGCTTGAAAAACACACCAGGTACATGTGCGTGTGTGCCCAAAATCCTGAGAGAAAAATGATGAAGAAAGGCTTGTGGCATGACAATCCCCCCTGGGAGGATCTCTCTTTCTCTCTCCCTGGTGAACACATGTACCCTATAGTAAAACTGAAAAAAAACAAACAAACAAAACTAGCTAAGATGGTAAATTTAATGTTATGTATATCACAACAGGAAAAGAAAAAAGAATTCCCCTTACACATATACCTGAAAACTTTATAATGAGCCAGACACCAGTCACTCCATTTATATGACTTCAAGAACAAGAAAAATCAATCTATAGTGGTAGAAATGAGAGTGATGGTCGCCTCTGGGGCCAGAGATTGAATGGGAAGGAGCAAGAGGGAACCTTCTTTATCTTGGGGTGGTGACTATATAAACATATCTAAAACATATCTAAACATATCTAAAACATCACTGAGCTCTGTTTAATATTTATGCACTTCTCTGTACATTAGTCAGACCTCAATAAAAATTTAACACAACACTACCCAAAAAAGTCATAGGATTTGACATAAGATAGGAAAAAGGAGCAAGAAAACCAAACCAAGCAGGAGACAGGCCAAGTTGTAAATCGCAGAAAGTCAGATTCCGGGAATTTAGAGGCTTTAGGATTAATGAGGCAACAAATGTTTCCTCCTAAATGAAGAGAATGCGGAAGTGCTACCAGATGACATTGAAATTAGGTCTGAAAAAGCCATGCGTCTGTGCTTTGTTCTCAGGAGAATCAACTGGGTTAGTGCCTACAGACCGTCACAATTCTTCACTCCTTTATAGGAATCTGAGAGACTCACAGAAACTCCCACCAAGGATCACAAATACCTGTGATTTAGAGGTGACTTAAGAGGGGGGACACTGCACAACCTCATATGTACCATCTGCTGATGCCCACATACCTGCCCCCTCTCCGTTAGTAAAAAAGTAATAATGCCTCTTCTCTTTCATCTTCCAAATTTCTCCTTGGTAAGGAATAATCCTGAATATTGTTGCAGGAAGTTCTGGAAAATATAGTTCTCAAACTTTGAGCCCCTCCAATAAGGAAGACTGCAGAAAAAGAAGTAAAGATAAATTTTGATTGAAAAGATGCCACTGTTGCTATTTTTTAAATGGGCATTTACAGAGAGGGTCCTCGACTTAACAGTGGTTCACCGTATGATTTTTCAACTCTACAATGGTACAAAAGCAATACACGGTTAGTAGAAACCATACTTGGAATTTTGAGATATTCAACGCTTTATTATGAAATAGGCTTTGTGTTAGATTCGCCCAACCATAGGCTAACATAAGTGTTCTGAGTACGTTTAAGGCAGGCTAAGCTAGTCTATGATGTTCAGTAGGTTAGATGGGTTCAATGATTTTCAACTTACCATAGGTTTATCAGGACATAACCCCATCGTTAAGTCAAAGAATATGCGCATCTGATTGTTAACAAGGGTGAACATTTTTTCTATGCTTGCTTACTGTGTATCTCTTCAATGGTAAACAATGGAAAGGCTGTGGTTTTAACGTTTCTATTGTGGAGAGAGAAAATAGCTGATTTATGTGTTGACTTGTGTTCTGGATACACCTTGAGTACCAAGTTGAGCACAACTTAACTCAAGCTAGTAACCGACATCCCTGTTCATGTGGCAGCCAAGCACAGTTACCGGGAGGAACATCATTGCTCCTAATCACTGAGCAATGGCTGTGAACCAGTGCCCCGTGCATTATCACAATTTATCCATTTTACAGATGATGTGACAGACAGAACATGTTAAAGTACTTTTTGTGCATTTTCTCTCCTCACAGCGGTCTAATTCCTTCCCTGGCAGCTCCTTCCTAGTTCAAAGCCAGAATGTGATACTTGTTGCTTCAAGAAGGGAGCAGGAAGGATTCCAGTTACAACAGAGAAGGCCATCTGTTAGGAAGAAGGCTGAGGGTTAGGAAAGTCCCTACCAGAAGGAAAGAGGGGAAATCCTCCCCCATGACTTGGTGGATGTGACAAGAAAACGAAAGAGAGGACAGGATTTGGAAATGCAAGAGTCCCAGCACCCGTGTGTTCCTGGAATCGAAATGCTGGGCTATGTTCAGAGATTTCCAAAGCATAAGGGACCATGGCCTGGCTTCCCACCAGAGAAGAAACATGTCCAACCTGGCTTCAGAGCACTAGATCAGAAAAAGTGGAGAAAGAAAATCCCCAGAAATTGGTGACTATAATTAAGTCTAAAAAAGGTATGTTTGGGAGCGCTCTAAAGGAGACATTGAACCCTGTGAATTTTGTATTCTTTAGATACCCAGGGCAGAAAAGTTTCAAAAATATCCATAATTCTTTTAGGCCAGACCTGTATCTTAGTGGTTAAGGGAGCTGGTTCCCACCTGGCTGGTTTGAATCCTGGCCCCAGTGGCTTAAATACATACTAGATTGTGTGTGTGTGTGTGTGTGTGTGTGTGTGTGTGATTGTGTGTGTAGGTGTGTGTGCATGTGCACATGTACAGGTGTATGCCCCAAATCATGACAGATTGAGAAATGGAGGAAAAGTGATTGTGACTTGACTATACCCCATCAGAATGTGTTTTCTCCCTCTCCCTCTCACTCTGTCCCTCTCTGGCAAGCACACACCCCCTCTGGCTCATAGACAAAACAAAACAAAACACATCCACAATTCTCTACCCTCTCTTCGTATCCATGTCCATATGATTTTGCAGTTCTTTCTGTTGAGAGATCTATTTTCCATCCTTTGGATTTGGTCTGATTTTGTAACTTGCTCTGGCCAAAAGAATGTGGCAAGAGTGACCTTATGCCTTACAACTTCTGCTCTCAGAACTGCCACTTTCATGTGAACAAGTCTTGGCTAGCCACCTGGAGGATGAGAGTTGAGGTACCCAAGTACGCAGTCAGACAACTCTAGCAACAAAGCCCCCTAATTGCTCTGCAGATGTGCAGATGACCGGAAGTGCATGAGCAATTCCAGTCAAAATCAGCTAAAATAATTTAAAGAACCACTAAACTGAGCCCAGACTAAGTTGTCAACCCAAAGATCATGTATTAAATAAGTGGTTATCATGTTAAGGCACTACATTTTAGTGTGGTTTGTTATGCAGCAATAGCTAACCAATACAACACATTGCCTATTGAAAACTTAAAATTATTTTTAAGTAAAACTTGAAAGAAAAGAAATAGCTGAGAGAGAAATCTGCACAGATGAGCAGGTGATTCAAATCTGTTCCCCTGTGAGGTTTGACATGGAGGGACTGGGGATCTCCTGGAATTGTCTCGCCTATGACTAGTTCAAAATGCTCTAATATAAGGGTCTCCTCAACAGGAAGAAAAGTAAAGGGAGCAATGAGTTTTAGCAGTGGTACCAGTGCAAGGCTCCAAAGGTCTAGACAGAACCAGCATATTTCAGCAGACCCAGCGCAAAATGCTCAGAGACCAGGGCAGACCAACTGCCTCACAGCAGACACCAGATGCCAAGGAACTAGGGGATATATTCAAACCCAATACTACCATCCTGCCCCAGGAAGAAACTTTACCTTCTCTGCACTCAGGACCATCTGGAGTAAGAGAATGAGAGGGAAACATGGGAAGCATGAGCTTTTATTTTATTTCATTTCTTTCTGAAAAAGACTAAGTTAATCTAAAAGAGAATGATAGTAGCATATCCGATGCTTACACTGCCTCATACATGTAACCATATTTTTATTTCTGTTTGCAGATCAGAAAACAGAAGCCCCAAGTTTTCAAATGATTTCCTAAGGTTACATGGTCAGTTGTGAGTAAAGCCAAGATTTGAATCCAGACAGCGTGGCCGGCTACCGGAAACGGGAAGAGCCTGGATTGCTTTGCCTGATGTGTTGAAGCTTTTCCTTTCTCATAGGCAGCAGGAGGGGATTCCTGAGCCCAGGTGCATCACACAAAGGTTGGATCAGTTACAGAAAATGAAGATGCCACATAACCAACTTTTTTGCACAATCTGAGCGTGTTACATTTGGATGTCAGGAAGTGGGGGAGAGTTGCCCATGATTATACACTTAGAAATCAGGTCTGTGCCCTCCCTGCAGTACCAGACGAGGTCTCCAGGGCCTTGCTCTGGAATAGGTCTTTCTCCTGAAGCCAGTGTCACCCTCCTCTATGCCCTACGTATGGTGAATAAGGATGGCTAATATGCTTATAATTTGCATTCTTCTGAGCCCTCACGCACATTAGCTCATTTAATCTTTGCAACTCCTTTCTGAGGAGGAAGAGGCAGACACGATGCTTGATCTGAAGTCCGGCTGACTCCAGAATTCACCCTGTGACTGAAGTGCTCATCTCCCTCCCCAGGGTGCCTAGGACATGCCTGTGGCAAGGGATCATCAAGATTTTGACATAGTAATTACAGGAACCATAGTCCAGGCACGCAAGCAGGAAGCTCTTTGACTTGGCTCCTTCCTCTTGCACCAGCAACTTTGTTTTGCTATAATGAAAACACTTCCCCAAGTCCCTGTGGCTAAGAGAAGCAGAAGCAGCCCCATGCATAGGCCCTTTGTCAGGCTCCGACACCCACCAGAGAGCAGAACGGCGAGGCACGTGTGCTCCTCGCCATGCTCATCTCCACCCGCCTGGTCCACTTGCCACCCTGCTCCCTGCTGCTGGTGCCAATCCTGGTCTTCTCAGGTGAGTAGGATCTGGAACTGAACAGGACCCAACCCTGGCTAGTTCCAGAGAGGGGCGCCGGGTGCTCTGCCATGCCTGGAGGGGTTTGACCCCTGCTACCACAACAAGGAGTGCAAAAGTGGACACTGAGAAATTTCCTGGCCCAGCAGAGAGCAGACCAGTGTTCCAAGAAGCTGAAATTCTTTGGAAGCAGCACAGTGAAAGGACTAAGTCCTTGGACTCATAATTACCAGGGCCTGGCAAGTCACTGTGAGTCCGTGGCAGAGGCTTCAGCTCTCTTAGCCTCTGTCTCCTCTTCTGCAAAACAGAGACATTCATAAAAAATCGTTCTCTCTCTTTCTTTCTTTCCTTCCTTGTCTTTTTTTAATTTGCTAGAGGGTGTATGTGCTCGCTGGAGAGAGACAGAGAGGGAAAGTGAGAAAGCATCCTCCCACCCCTGTGGGTGAGGGTCATACGGTGATCCCTTCTCCTCCATTTCTCCTTTTAGGATTTTGGGCATACACACACACACACACACACACACACACACTGATTTTCCTGCTGCTGGTTCTGGGATTCAAGCCACGTGGGATCCAAACACCTTAACCAGCACACACATGCTGGCCCCTCATAGCGCCTTTCTTCAGAAGAGCTGTGAAATGAGTTCTTAACTATAGATGTGGTAAGGTTCAGACCTGAACTGGCTGCAGAACTGTGAGTCTCAGTGCAAAACGAAAGCACAGGGTCTTGTTCAGAAAGTATTGAGCAACAGAGCAGAGAATTAATCTAAGCCTGGAGCCCTTCTAAGTTCAGCCCAAACAGCTACACAGATCACATACCTGTGAGCCAGCCTGGACTTAGCTGGGGTATAGCTGGGCTCATGCCTCGCCTCTAACTGGAGTAAGGAATATCTCTGAGTCTCAGTTTCCCATCTGTAAAATAGGGCTGATAATAGCATCTACCTAATGACTCTGTTAGGATTCAGCAAGAGGATGCCTGTCAGTACCTGGTATAATGCAAACATTTAATAATGATTGGCTATTATGATCATCACACTCATGTCTTCCTTAAGTTGGGACCGGGTCAGTTTTGTTCCCAAGTCTTGGGGATCCTGGGCATAGCTCAGCCTCTGAGCCCAGATCCCACCCACCCAGCAGTCTATTTGACTCTTAGTGGGCTCATTCCATTCCTTGCCTGTCTGGGTCCCTGCCCCAGGCCTACTGAGATCTAGATTCTGTTCATCTGGTCTTGAGTCCTCCAGGGTGGCCACCCCTAGGAGAGGTCCTGGTAGGGCCCAAGCTGGAGGTCAGACCTGGATAAGCCCTCGCTCACTGGCCAAATGACTCATGGTACTCTTTCACTTCTCCAAGCTGGCTTCCTCCGCTGTAAAATACAAATCATAATTCCTAGTCACTCATTTCCCAGAGACTTACATGTCCACTATGTGGAAATCATACATTTAAGCTACCCCGAGTCCAAATTATTCCAACTATTTTCTGAGAAATATTGATGCTTCTACTGGACTTCCGAAGGGAGTGCCTTGTCAGGAACCATGAAAGGCAGAGGATGCAGATGGAACGCAGACAAGAGGAAACCAGAGCTATGGGCAAAGGGCTGGCCCAACTCCACAGGACAGCAGAGGAAAAGCTCCCAGGACACCTCCAAAAACCCCTGTGTTCTCATGGAAGGAGATTCAAGGAAGGAAGAGAGGGGAAGAGGGATGGGGCATGAGGCCTGGCCCAGGCTCCAGCTTCTTCCCTTACACATGGTTCACTTCCTCAAATTCACTACTGGCTGGGATAAGACCTCGGGGGTCCTCACTTATTCCCGCTGCCTTTTCTGTATTAATTGTCCCTTTCTCACCCTACACACAGAAGGTTTTCATAATTTTTTAACTTGTTAAAGCAGTTTTACTGATGCACAACTGGCGTATAATAAAGTGTACATATGTACACAGGTTCACAAGTCTGGTGAGTGTTCAAATGTTTCCCATTTGTGAAGTCATCACCAAAAGTCAAAATAATGAACGTAGCTAACACCCAGAAGTTTTCTTGTGGTTCATCCCTTCCATTCCTCCTTGACAACCACTTACCTGCTTTTCGTGGCTGTAGAATTTTGTGTTTTCTAGAACTTTATATGACAAGAATCATACAGTTGTGCTTCTTTTCATCTGGCTGGGTTTTTTTGTTGTTGTTGCTTATTTACTTATTTCTTCCATGAGCAAAAGAAAGAGACAGAGACAGCACCCCCAATGGAGTCCTCGCATTGTGATCCACCCCAGCCTCAGCTAGCCCCAGACCATGGACATGCATGTGCCCAGTGTAGTAAGGGAGTTTTATTCCTTCTTTCCATTGTGGGTTCCTTTTATTTCCTTTTACTACGTAGTGCACTGGTTGAAACCACAATAAGGTATCACTTCACCCCTGTTAGAATACTATCATTAAAAAAAAAAACAATGTAAAGATATGTGTGATTAAATGTGATATTAAAAAAATAAAAATCATTGGGGCCTGCAAGTGGCATAGTGGTTAAGGTGCTGGAATCCCACATGGCCAATTGCAGTTTGAGTCCTGGACCTGGTGGCTTTCTTTCTCACTTTTCTTCTCTCTCTCTCTCTGTCTCTCTGTCTCTCTCTGGTCAAGTTTAAAATAATAATAAATAATTATTTTTAAAAATGCTTAAATAAAAATTATTTTAAAAGAAACAAAGAAGGGAACCAGCAGTTAGCGTAATGGCTATGTCGCTGGACTCCCACATAGTCGACCACGGTTCGCATCCCGGACCCGGTGGCTTAAAACTCACGCCGGGCGCGTGTGCGTGCATGCCCAAGATCCCGAGAGGAGAATGGAGGAGAAGGGATTGCTGCGTGACCATCCCCCCGGGGGGTGATTTATTGCTTTCTGTCTCTATGTCTCTCTCTCTCTGTCTGGCGAGCACACATGCCCTATAGCGAAAATCTCTCCAAAAAAAAAAAAAAAAAAGAAACAAAGAATAGCAAGTGCTGGTGTGGTTGTAGAGAAGGAGAAATTTTGTGCACTGTTGGTGGGAATGAAAATCAATACAGCCATTATGAAAAATGGTACAGTGAGTCCTCAAAAAAATTAAAAATACAACTACCTTGTGTCTTAAGGTGGAAACTGCTCATCCACTTAAGTCCTTTCTTTCCTAATATGAACATTTTGCTACGATTTATTTCCTTCTTGTTTTAGGAGTATTCACAAATTTTAATGTTGTATTTTCATTTCCATTCTGTTCACAATATTTTCTAATTTTGCTTATTTCTTTGACTCATGTGTTATTTAGAAGTGTGTTATTTAGTTCCCAGATATAAGATTTTTCTAGACATCTTTCTATTGTTTATTCTAATTTAATTTCATTATAGTCAAAGAATATACTTTTCAGGGCCAGCAGGTGGCATGGTGATTAAGGTGCTAGATTCCCATATGGCCAACAGAGTTTGAGTCCCCGACCTGGCAGCTTGAAAAATCATGCCAATGAGTGTGTGTGCATGCTCAAAATCCTGGGACAAGAATGGAGAAGAGATTGCAGCATGGCCATCCCCATGGGCCATGATTCTTCAATTCCCTTCTTCCTCTCTCCCCTGCCTCCTCTGGTGAGCACACATGCCCTATGGCAAAATTCATTACTAGAATTCTTTTAAAGTTAAGACATTTTTTGGGCCAGCAGATGGCGTGGTGGTTGGAGGCACTGGACTCCCACATGGCCAACCACAGTTCAGGTCCTGGACCTGGTGGCTTGCTTTTTCACTTTCCTTCTCTCTCTCTCTTTCTCTGATCAAATCAGAAAATAATAATCATAATAAATAAAGTTAAATAAAATAATTATAAAAAAAAAAGTTAAGGGACCAGCAGATGGCGTGGTGGCTAAGGTGTTGGACACTTCCATATGGCTAACCACGGTTCAAAACCTGGACCTGGTGGCTTGGTTTCTTACTTTCACTCTCTCTCCCTCTCTCTCTCTGTGTCTCTCTCTGGTCAAATTAAAATAAGTGAATAAATAAAACTGAATAAATAATTCTTTTGAAAAAAGTTAAGACATTTTTATTGGAGTGTATTGTATTCTATAAATGTTTTTGCACAATTTACCTTAATAACCTTAAATTGAGCAGAACCTTTAGTCACCTGATCTAAGTTCAAATCCTGGCCATGACACCTACTGAATGCATGGCTCACCTCATGATTCTTCACCTCTCAGATCATGGGTTGTCCTTTGTCTGTTTATCTTATTTATTTACTTACTTATCTACTTATTTGGCCTGCTGTTTGTTTTTCCTCATCTTAAAAAATGGAGGTAATAATAGTATCTACCTCACAGTGTTTTGGAAGAGGAGTAAACTTGATGATGCCATAACCCAGGTGCAAAATAATTCCCAGGGGAAGTCTCAGCCCTCTTTGTACTCACTGAGGCCAAACCCAACAATGCAACCTACCCCAAATTGACCCACTCCATAATGTATCAACAAGAACTGAAGTTTCCTGAAAATTCACTGGAGGCAAGGAAGGTATTTGTGCTAAAAACCATACCACATTAACCTACATCTCTCATGCATGGCATGTAAGGATTGAGTGCAGGGGCTTTAAAATTGGGCTGCTGGGGTTTGAATTGAGACATCTGTGACATTCTTATTGGGCGATGTGTTCATTTACTAGAGCTGTCATAATGAAGTACCACAGACCCAGGAAGTTAAACAGGATTGTACGTCCTTACAGTTCTGGAGGCTGGAAAATTTAAGATCAAGGTGTCAGCAGGATTCGTCCTTCTGGGGCCTCTCTCCCTGGCTTGTAGGTGACCACCTTCCCCCATACCATCATGTGATCTTCCTTCCATATGTGTCTGTTTCCCAAGTTCCTTTTCTTTTTTTTTTTTTTTTTTTTTTTCTTTTTTTGGAGAGGTTTTTGCTATAGGGCGCGTGCGCTCGCCAGACAGACAGAGAGAGACAGAGAGATAGAAAGCAAGAAATCACCCCCCAGGGGGGATGGCCACGCCGCAATCCCTTCTCCTCCATTCTCCTCTCGGGATCTTGGGCACGCACGCACACGCGCCCAGCGTGAGTTTAAGCCGCCGGGTCCGGGACTCGAACCGCGGTCGACTACGTGGGAGTCCAGCGACATAGCCATTACACTAACTGCTGGTCCCTAAGTTCCTTTTCTTTTAAGAACACTAGTCAAGGGACCAGCAGTTGGTGTAATGGCTATGTCGCTGGACTCCCATGTAGTTGACTGTGGTTTGAGTCCTGGACCCAGTGGCTTAAACTCATGCCAGGCGCGTGTGTGTGTGTGTGCCCAAGATCCTGTGAGGAGAACAGAGGAGAAGGGATTACGGCATGGCCAGCCTCCCTGGGGGATGATTTCTTGCTTTCTGTCTCTCTGTCTCTGTTTTTCTGGCAAGCGCATGCACCCTATTAAAAAAACAAAAACAAAAACAAACAAACAAACAAACAAAAAAAAAAACTAGTCAAATTGGATTAAGAGCTGCGCTAAACCAGCAGGTGGCATGGTGGTTAAGGCGCTGGACCCCTACATCCTCACATGGCCAACTGAGGTTCAAGTCCTGGACCTGGCAATTGGTTCCTCACTTTCCCTCTCTCTTTCTCTGTCTCTCTCTGACTTGCCTCTGGTGAGCATGTGTCCCCTATTGCAAATTAAAAATAATAATAATGAATCAATAAATAATTCTTTTTAAAATAATTTATACTAATAATCTCTTTTTAACTTAATTACCTCTTGAAAGACTATCTCCAAATACAGTCGCATTTTGAGATATAGGGGTGTTAGGACTTCAACATAGGTATTTCGAAAGACCGCAGTTCAGTCTGTAGCAGATGACACTGAAAAAGTTACCTAGCTTTTTCTTGGCCTTCAGTGTCCTCTGTCATAAACTGTGGATAATGCTGCCTATCCCAGCAGTGCTGAGAAATAAATGAGTTAATGCTTGCAGAACCCAGCCCGTGACAAGTATGGGTTATTATTATTTATAAACTTTTGGTTGCATAACTCTGTTTTCTCTCTGCACTCACCTCAACCTCTGCTTCCCTTCTTTCTCCAACAACTTCCCTCTCTTGTCCTAAGCTATCCATCTTGCTTAGATGATGATTAGATTATTCTGAGCTTGCCCTTTAGGACCCCAAGAACTTTCTGTCCAGCTCAAGCCCTTTCTTCCTGTGCTGCAGGAGCCTCAGGGCAGAGCAACACAAACCAGTGCCAGGTGCTGCAGCCCGAAGGCCCCGTCCTGGTGGCAGAAGGGGAGACCCTGCTCCTGAGGTGTGCCGTGGTTGGCTCCTGCATGGACAATATGATCAAATGGGTCAAGGTGAGCACTCAGGATCAGCAAGAAATTTACAACTTCAAACATGGCTTCTTCCCTGGGGTGACGCCCATGACCCAGCAGCTATCAGAGCCACTTCACTGCGATTATTCCATCTACATCCACAATGTCACCAGGGAACATGCTGGAACCTACCACTGTGTGAGGTTTGATGGCTTGGAACTGAATGAGGGCACATCGGTGCTTGTGAAGGGTGAGTATCAAGCCAGCAGGTCACACATTCACCCTGTTGTGTCTCCTGGCCTAGTCGCCTCTCTGCACAATCACCCTGTAGCACACAAAAACTCAGAGGCACACAGAAGTCAGTATGTATATCTCACACATGTGCTTAAAGGTGGCCAGGGTGGTTCCGCTCTTCCTAGCTCACTCCAGGGCCCAGGCTGGAGAGGCAGCAGCTACTTGGGACACATTTTTCTCATGGAGATAGCAGAAAGAAACAGGACCAAGTCCCCAAGCACAAGTCTCTACTCATATTACTGATGCAGGAGCTCTGGGTGATCAGACCCAACACCCATGTTGTTCTCGTTCTACGTTTGTGAAGTATTGGAGACCCAGACACAGAGGAGGAAAGCAAAATTTATTAGGGAAGGAGAAAAAGTTACCAACCTAGTGGAAGGGGGCCTGAATGAGTTGCCAAAGAGAGACTGGAGGTGAGGGGTGTTTAATCTGGCAGTCAAGCAACGGGTTGACTCTCTGATAAGGAAGTGGGCTTTAGAAAATGGTTACATGGTAGTCTGCTTGATGTATTCGCCTATTCTTTGTGGAGTCAGCAGACCATAGTGTCCTGTACTTCTGGTTAGAATGCAGTTACTGAATAGAAACCGTTGCCCTTAGCTACAGTTGCTGTGAGTCTCAATGCAGTCAGTCTCTGGCTCTGAAAACTTACCCACTGTGACTCCATCTTGGCCTTATCTTGTCTGTGCGCTCAAGATCCCTATCTCCCACCTTATTAGCAAGGAGTCTGACATTCTTTAGAAACATGTCAAAGGGGTATATATTGTACACTAATCAGACTATAGACGAAAAACACAGAGAATTCATTAAAAAGAAAAACACAGAGACTTCCTCTTAGGGCCCTTACCCTATCTATTATAAGTGGAGTCTAAGTCCTAACTCATTATGTTTGTTAATAGCCCATTGGCTAAAGCCAATCACATGGCTCAGCTCCAAGTTAAGAGACAAGAAAGTGCAGTTTTCCATCATGAGGTCACACACGGCAGAAGGGCAGACATAACCCATGACGGGAGGGGTGTCAAGACCTGGGGCTGATCATGTAATCTACCACAGTCCCCAAGTAACCCGTCATGGCGTCGCTAAGCCGACCAATGGTGACCCGAATTCCCAAATCCTGGTCTGTCGTTCAAGATCAGCACGTTCATAAATCAGTTGCTATGATTAATGTATTGTATGTCAAGTGCTTAACTTGTAAGATAGGCGACAACGTTCATATTTCAAGTGGCATTCGGGTGATTAACTAGAAGAATGGATGCTTGTGAAACCACCCATACACGGTTGGCACAGTGTATCTCCAGGGGAGGAGGTGTAATAGTCCATTATTATGTTGCTGAACAAAAATACTCAAGACTGGGTGATTTAGAAAGAAACAGGTTTGTTCAGTTTATGGTGTAGAGACTCAGGGCCAGCGGCCACCTCTGGAGGGACTCTCTCCAAGTTTCAGAGCATGGCCAGGTTGAGAGCAGAACAGAGCTGCTGTCCACATGTTCCCTACTCCTCCCCCTATGAACCCTCCAGAATGCAATCACAGGGGCCCTGCCCTAAGGACCTTATCACACCCAAGGCTCTACCCTGGAACACTGTGAAGGGATTAAGTTCTCACTTAACACCTTCGCAGTGCCACCAATTCCTAACTCGTGAATTTGGGAAGGACATCTGAGCCATAGCAAAGGCAGTCAGGGTTTGTTTTCACGTGATCCCAGCATTTCAGGAAACTTCCCCTGGCTCTTCCAAACCCCGAAGGAAGGACTCCTTCCCCGTGGTCCCCTGCAGTCCTCTGGGTTTCCAGCTTCAGGGCGATTTTCTTGACCGTCTCCACCACCACTCGGAGAATGGCTTCAGACAGGGCATTAGTGTACGCTGCTATTTTTCTCGTCCTGCCACTGGAACACAGGGGCACTCGGAACTTCTTTTTTGAATGACTCAACTAGCGAGGAATGAGAGAATGCTGAGACAGTGGCCGAGGGAATAACCCAGGGAAGAGGGAAGGGAGGAAGGTATGAGGGAGGAATGAGTGGGCAATGGAGGAAGGAGGGAAGCCCACAATGATGCTGTCTTTGGCTTTAGGATCTCAGGACCCCAGGCTATACCTCCAGATCATCCAGCCACAGGAGCTAGTGTGGGTCACCACTGGAGACACCGTCTCCCTGAACTGTACAGTGCTCGGGGGTGGTCCCCCTGGACCGATCAGATGGTTCCGAGGGACTGGTCTGAACCGGGAGTCCATTTACAACTTCGAAGGCATCTCCCACCCTAATGTGACAGCAGTTCGGGCCTCCAGCAACGACTTCAGCATTCTCCTACAAGGCGTCTCCACTGAGGATGCAGGCACCTACTACTGTGTGAAGTTTCAGAGGAAATCCAATAAGCAGTTCCTGTCCGGGCAGGGCACCAGGCTGAGAGTTAAAGGTGAGACAGGGGGTCTCGTAGGTGTCAGGGGAGAGGGGTAGTTGGACCACTATGTTTCAAACAAACCAGCTCTTGTCAGCTTCCATGCCTTTACATAAGCTTTTCCTTCAACCTGGAATGCTTTCTCCTTTTCTCTGAAGAACTCCTATTCATCCTTCAAGGCCCTCCACCAATAGCCCCTTCTCCGTGGAACTTTCTTCTCCTCCTGGACATAGTTCATTTCTCCTCATTCTGTGCTCCACAGACATTTGTATAGACCATTAATAACTCAACAAACATAAATTTGTACTAAGTGCTAGAGGTACTGCAATGAATCAGACATTGTCCAAACATCAGAGATGCTCAAGCAGGAAGTCTAACGGGTCCTTCATAGTTGCAGGGTATCACTTCCAGCCCCACCCAGGGAGAAACTGGCAGATTCATCTCAGTGGCCCCAGCTCCTAGCATAAGGGCTCAGGAAGTATCAGGAGAGAAAGAAAAGAGGAAGTGTGAGAAAGCCTCTCTCCCTTGCAGCAAAATCCACCTCTCTCCAAGAAGCAGAACTTGACAGTGAACGTGCAGCTGTGACATTTCAGACAGGTAAGTGTCCCTACCTCCCATGGAGTTAATGAGTGCCCACAGGCAAGGGGGGCCAGAGATGGCTTGGCTGTGGGTAAGGAGCGACCTCAGACTTCCACAGCTCATGTGCAACCAAAAATGTTCCCAGGATTCTATCTCAACCACAGAACCAGGAAGTCAGAGAGCCATATTAGAACAGCTCAGTTAATGAAAGGACGTTGTAACAGCCAGGGCTGTCTGACTGTTCAGTACGCTGCTCCTTAGATGATCTTGCTTGAGTGGTAATGAGCTCCCCCTGAGTCAGAGTGTAGGGGTACACTGTGGGGCCAGGCACAGCTATACTGAAGAGCATGGCTTTGTAGCCAGGCCTCCAGGATGGCGCCCCTCCTAACCGCATGACTGTGGGCATCTGACGTTCAGCTCTGTGAATAAAAGAGGAGGGGGACAAGGGTCAAAGAGCTTATGTTACGGAGCTTAACCCTTGGGGACACTGGGTGACTTGGGGAGCTTAAGATCGAAGTATCCTGGGACCAGCAGATGATGTAATAGTTATGTTGCCAAATTTTCACATGCTGACTATGGTTCGAGTCCCGGACCCGGTGGCTTGAGACTCATGCCAGGCATGTGTGCATGCACGCCCAAAATCCCAAGAGGAGAATGGAGGAGAAGGGATTGTGACATGGCCATCCCCCTGGGGGGTGATTTCTCTCTTTCTATGTCTCTGTCTCTCTGTCTAACCAGTGAGCGTGCATGCCCTATAGCAAAAATTTCTCTTAAAAAAAAGGAGAAGCGTCTCTGTCAGCCTCCCTGGTGCTGTCATTCTGGGAGTTAGATCACCCGGGTCCCCTCACCTGACACAATAGCCCTAGGCACATCACTTCCCCACTCTGGGCCTGTCTCCTCACCTATAACAATTGGGTCATTACCCTACACGGAAGGATTGGTCTGAAGATTATATTAGGCATTTAGGACGTGCTTGGCTCAGGGTCTGAGGCAGAGGAACTGAACAGTTAATAAATGAAAGAAGTTTTCTATTATTATCAGAGTTTAGGGATGTGGTTGACATGGTTACGGGTCCAGGCAGGATGCTGAGCAAGGCTTCCATGGGCCCAGCACAGAGGAAGTGGTGGTCTTAGATTTCCTCTCCCACGTGGCTTCAGAGGTTACACAACAGCTGGACCTGACCTCCCTGACAGGCTGCACTGAGGTATGGCCTGTGGGGCGCTCCCTGGGTCCTACCTGCACTCCCCCCCCTCTGTCCTGCAGGCCTCCCGTCTCTGCTCCCACTTGTGGTCCTGGGGCTGAAGGCCGTGACCTTGGCAGCACTCGTACTGGCCCTGACTGTGCGCTGCAGGAGCTCTAGGCAAGAAGACTTCAAGACCCTAGGCCTGGCAGAGCTGTCTTAGCATGGGGCAGAGTCTGGGGTGCCCTGACTCTTTCTCCACCTTTAAGATCCTACCTAGAAGGTGTCCCTGAGCACCTCTGAGCTTACCCAGCCAGACAGCCTGTGCCACTCCATGGACACCTCTCTCTCCCCTCCTCCCTTCTTTCCTCTCTCCCATACCCATGTCTGCTTTGGGGGGCAGGGGTGATAGTTAGGAAGCAAGAGTGGCAAACTAAAGCTCTTGAATAATAGTTGCTTAAATCAGGGGGAAATTGACTTCTCTAGTGCTATCCGGCCATAGGCAGGCCAGGAGACACAGGTGCTCCTTGATACTGAATTCCTTGATCTTGGGGATCTGCAATTGGCGTAATGGCTATGTCGCTGGACTCCCATGTAGTCGACCGCAGTTTGAGTCCCAGACCCGGTGGCTTAAACTCGCGCCAGGCGCGTGTGCGAGCGTGCCCAAGATCCAGAGAGGAGAATGGAGAAGGGACTGCGGCATGGCCATACCCCCTGGGGGGTGATTTCTCGCTTTCTGTCTCTCTGTCTCTATCTTTCTGGCAAGCGCAATCACCCTATAGCAAAAACTTGTCCAAAAAAAAGAATTCCTTGATCTTGGTGCTCTCAGGTCCACACTCCAGGCAGCCAGACTGGAGAAGGCAGGGAAAGGGAGCATGGTCAAAAGTTTGTCCCTTCACTTCCCTCTCATTGGCTGGAATGTGGTCACATGATCACACCTAGGTGCAAGGATAGCTGGGAAATGTAGTCTTTGTTCTGACAGCAATGTGCCCAGCTGAAATTTTTTTTTGGAGAGGTTTTCGCTATAGGGCGCGTGCGCTCGCCAGACAGACAGAGAGAGACATAGAGACAGAAAGCGAGAAATCACCCCCCCAGGGAGGATGGTCACGCCGCAATCCCTTCTCCTCCATTCTCCTCTCGGGATCTTGGGCACGCACTCACACGCACCCGGTGTGAGTTTTAAGCCACCGGGTCGGGATGCAAACCGTGGTCGACTACGTGGGAGTCCAGCGACATAGCCATTACGCTAACTGCTGGTTCCCAAAGAGGTACATACTTTTTTTTTTGAGAGGTTTTTGCTATAGGGCGCATGTGCTTGCCAGAGACAGAGAGAGAGACACAGAAAGCGAGAAATCACCCCACAGGGGGGATGGCCATGCGGCAATCCCTTCTCCTCCATTTTCCTCTCGGGATTTTGGGCACGCGTGCACATGTACCCGGCGTGAATTTAAGCCGCCATGTCTGGGACTCGAACCACAGTCGACTACGTGGGAGTTCAGCAACATAGCCACTACGCTAACTGCTGGTCCGCCCAGCTGAGATTTTTCACACGAGAACCAAGAGTAGCTCTCAGGGGACAACCAGTAATCTCCACCACCATGGTATAAAGGCAGGTGCCTCCTTGCTCTGTGGAACACCTGAGTTTAATTCCCAGTGGAATTGTTACCTCTTCCCACTATCACCTCCACTAGGTCAGCAGAATACAGGGCAGTAGTTCTCAAGAAGTGTCATTTTGTCCCCATGAGACTTTTAGCCATGTCCAGAGACCTGGTTGGTTGTCATAACTTGGAGAGTGCTACCGCCATCTAGTGGGTAGAGGCCCACAGTGCTGCCAAACTTTCTCTAACACAGGCATCCCCACCACACAGAGCCTCACATACACACGTGACAAAGAAGGATCTGGTCCGAAGTGTCAAGGTTGAAGCCCCAATGTGGGGAAAAGTGTGCATGCCCCAGAGTAAGACACACCTTCTTAATTTTTTTTAAGAGAGATTTTTACTATAGGACACTTGTACTTGCCAGAGAGAGATGGAGAAACAATTCTTCCTCTCAGGATTTTGGATACATACACACATGTGCCCAGTGTGAGTTTTAAGTCTCCAGGTTCAGGACTCGAACAACAACCAACTACATGGGAGTCCAGCAATGTAACCATTATGCCATCTGCTGGTCCCCAGTCAGACACACCTTCTAACCCTGAAGCTCCCACTCCCTCACTGTGAGTCCTTAGAACAATCACAGTCACTTCATCTTAGTGAACACCCAGGATAACAATGTGGCCCGACCAGCTTTGGGTAAGAATCGATTTCGTTTCGGGACCAGCAGTTGGTATAATGGCTATGTCACTGGACTCCCACGTAGTTGATCGCAATTCAAGTCCCAGACCTGGTGGCTTATACTCACGCTAGGCATCTGTGCGTGCGTGTCCAAGATCCCAAGTAGAATGGAGGAGAAGGGATTGCGATGTGGCCATCCCCCCTGGGAGGTGAGTTCTCACTTTCCGTCTCTCTGTCTCTGTCTTTCTGGTAAACACACGTGCCCTATACCACAAAAAAAAAAAAAAAAAAAAAAAAAAAAAACTGTCCAAATAAAGAAAAAAAGAAAAAAAAGGAATTGATTTGGTTTCACAGTCATGAAGACTGGCATGCACTGTGTACACGCATGCATGAGGATTCCTTCTCTTTCTATGCAAATATTTATTAGCACCTACTATGCAAAAATTGGATTAGTCTGGATATTTTTCATTAAGACAAATAGAAAAACAGCTTGAAGTAAGCTAGAGAGGGCTTTAGTCTGAGAATTGAATGAATCATTGAATTACTAGTTACCAGAAAGGGGGGTAAAGTAGGCTGAAGAGTGATCTCCCTCTTTTCTCCCCCAAGATGTCCATACCCTAATCCCTGGAACCTGTGAATATTGAACCTGTGTATTTGTAAAGACTTTCCAAATGTGATTAAACTAAGGTTTTTTAGATGGGGCAATAATCCTGAATTATCTACATACACACATGGCAAATGCAATCACAACTGTCTTTATATGTGGTGAACAGGCAGTAGTGCAGCAATAACACAATGGGGCCCACGTGGGAAAGATCCTGGGTTCGTGTCCTGGGCCCTCCCTGAGCACACATGGTTCAGGTTGGCTGCAACTGGAGGTGGATTTCAACATGAAGACCCTGTTAAGGGTAACTGTCTCCCTGTCTCCCCCTCTCTCTCCTCTCTCTTTCTCTTTCATGAAATAAATAAGCTTTAAAAGAGAGAGAGATTTGAAGCAAAAGAAGAGAAGGCAATGTGACTACAAAGGCAGAGACTAAGTGATGTGGCCACTAGTCAAGGAACACCAGGGCCACCAGAAGCTGGAAGAAGCAAGAACTGGATCCTCATGCAGACTCCAACCACAGTGGGCCGTGTGGGAGTCCAGTGCCTTAACCACCACACCACCTGCTTGTCCCATCCCGTCTTTCAAGTCTCAGGGCCCAGGACTCTAACCACCAGTCAGTCATGTAAGATCCAGCTGCCTTAACCACCACACCACCTGCTGGCACCCACCCACAGATCTTTAAGCTGGTTAAATTCTTGTCACTTTCTTGGGTAGAAAAACCTTGAAAGCAGCCAAGCTCAAGCAAGGTCCAGAGAGGTCCCCTAGCCTCCCAGATTTTCTGGAAAGTGTGTGTGTGTGTGTGTGTGTGTGGGGGGGGGTGTTTGTCATAGTTTAGGTTGACATAGAGATGAAGGGGCAGGGACTGAGGACCAGAGCTGGTACTGGGTGACCTTGCAGTGGAGAAGAGTCTCACACCACCAAGAGCAGACACTCTTGGCCACACTTTCTGCCAGGACCTAATGCAGCTGAAAAGCTTTTCATCACCTGAACCTAGACCCTAACTCTTTTGTCATACAAACTAAGTTTTTTTTGGACTTTTTAAAGTTTATGACAGAGAGAGAGGATGTGTTCATGAAAAGAGAAGGAAAAGAAAAAGCCTGGTCCTGCGACAGCCTCCCTCCCCAGCCCAACCAGTCAGGATCTTGAGGGCTAGGAGATCAGTGAGGTTCATGGCCACTTGGGTTGGGCCTGGCTTCCGGCACTGCAGTTCGGTATGCTACTGCCGTCGCCCCTGACACTGAGCCACGCGTTTTTAATATACACCAAAATTTCCAGAAAAGCAACTACAGTGTCAGCGGGGGAAAGATGGACTTTGTGTTGTTTATAACTTTATTAAGAGGGGTTTTGACTGAGCCTGAGGGATTTCTCAAGGCCTCCAGGAGAAGGGGACATCTGAACTGAGACCTGAAAAACGAGCAGGAGCTGAGGACAGGGGAGGAGGGGAAGAGCCTCCCAGACAGGGAGGCAGAAGGCACGAGGACAGAAAAGCTGAGGACCTACAGGACAGGATGGCGTCTGAGAAGGTGCCGTCGGAGCAGAGGCGTTGGGAGGGAATGGTGTCCAGGCAAAGGGAGCAGCAAAGGCCCTGGGACAAAGGCATGCGCGGCACATTCTGGGACCAGCAGGAAAGACAGGCCCTTGAGCAGAGAAGCTAGTGGGAACACAGGCTAGGCGGAGGACCAGGACTTCCAGGCCATGAGACTGACTATTACACAGACTGATATGCGGGGCCGTGGAAGGGCTGTGCGCAGGGGAGTGGCAGGTTGTCCAAGGTCCCCCCCTTCCACCTTGAATGTGAGCTCCAAGGGGGCAGTGACTTTGTTTTGCTCCGCGCCATATCCCCAGCTCTAGAAGAGCTCCCGGTAAGTGTCTGAACAAGTGAATGAAAGAAGAAATAAATGAATGAAATTAAGGGATGAGTCAAGGAACAATTGTGACTCTGACGCCTTCAGGGATCCCTCAGACCAAAAGCACACGGAAGACATGCCGGACCTCATCGCCCTCCGCCAGGCTCCGGTCTTCACCCCCGCCGTTAGGCTGCGGTGCGCCTCAGGGCCGCCAGAGGGCGCAAAGCCGAGGGGTTTCCCGCACGGAGGGTTTTGCGAACGGCACCGCGTGGGGCGGAGCCTGCGGGCGGGCGCCGGATCGACCGGCGGGCGGAACGCGGCAGCCGGGCTGGGGCCGTGCGGCGACAGCCGGATCGGTTTGAGAGGTGCACGGGGCGAAGATGGCGGCGGAGCGACAGGACGCGCTGAGGGAATTCGTGGCGGTGACCGGCGCTGAAGAGGACCGGGCCCGCTTTTTCCTCGAGTCTGCTGGCTGGGACCTACAGGTAGCGCCGCGAGGCGGGCAGCGTTGGGCCAGCCGGGGGCTGCGGGGCGCGGGCCTAGCGCATTCAGACGCGGCGGCCGAAGCGCACAGTCATCCCTGCCCGGCCACGGCCCGAACTCCGACCGGGGCCCGACCCAGGCCTCACGGGCTTGGTACCACTTGCCACGCGTCGCCAGCTCAGCTCGGGTGCTGGGGAACGCGGGCCAGCCCCGGCCTGCACTTGCGCACCTCAGTTTCCCCCTCTGCCTCGCCGGCTCGCGGCGGCAGCGGGACTTTGGGCTCTGCTGCAGCCCGCGTGGAGAGGAGGCGCCGGGGGCGTGGCTGCCGCGCCGGGTGGCCGCTGGAGGCCTGACCTAGCCTGGCCCAGTGACCCCGCCGGGGGCCAGCCGCGCCGGGGCCAGGTGGTCGCTCGTTTTCTTTAACGCTGCGGGTCGCGGGAGGTGGGGGGAGGCCGGCCCACGCCCCCTCCTACCTGGTTGCTAGGAGAAGCCACCTCATCGGTGGGGGTGCTAGGTTGGAGCCTCTTCACCTTTCTTAGTTAATTTATCTGTAAAATGAGGGTCTTATAGAATTTGCCGTCTAGTTCACTGGCACGTAACACGTATTAATTAAATACTTGTAGATTAATTTACAGAACCTAAGAAAGCTCCACGAGGCGGGAATTTTTATATATTGATGAGTTCCCAGTGCCCAAAACAGTGCGTGGCACGTAGTAAACACTCATTAAGTAAATGGTGGAAAGAATTGCATACATGTCCTCGGCCAGCCTACTCTTAGGTAGGTGATGATGACTAATGTTTCGTGAGTGCCTACCATGAAGCAGGCGCTGTTCTTAATGCCGTTTAACCTTCATATTTGCAACTGAGGGTAAAAGAAGTTAAGTAACTTGCTTAAGGCCTCACTAGCTATCAAGAGGAAGAGGTAGGGTTAGAACTCAGTTCTATCCGATTCTAATCACATGGTGCCTAAGCACTTAACCACCATGTGCCAAGCACTTTACCCATAATGATTTATTTAATCCTAGCAAGTCTGAGGTAAAGGAGGCCTAGCTCCGGGACCAGCAGTTAGCGTAATGGCTATGTCGCTGGACTCCCATGTAGTCGACTGTGGTTCGAGTCCCAGACCTGGTGGCTTAAACTCACGCCGGGCACATGTGCATGTGTGCCTAAGATCCCAAAGGAGAATAGAGGAAAAGGGATTGCAGCGTGGCCATACCCCCTGCGGGGTGATTTATCGCTTTCTGTCTCTGCCTATCTTTCTGGCGAGCACACGTGCCCTGTAGCAAAAACCTCTCCAAAAAGTATAAAAAGGAGGCTTAGCCCCATTTTATGGATGAGGAATTGGAAGTTCAGAGGCAATGGATCCCAGGTTACACAGCCGGTAAACAGTGGGGTCGGGATTTAAACTGGATCTGCTGAATCCACCATTTCAGTTGCTTCCCAAACATAAGAGAGTTGGGTACAGAATCATACTATACAGACATTGTGTGAAGCTCATGTGCAGGCTTCACACAATGTGAAGCAAAGCGTCTGCCTGAAATACCTAAAAGCACACTGTTTTGGTCGGCAGGTCATCTGTCCCATTCTCCTCATCTGTAGGTGGAGAAATTGGGGCTTATGCATGTGATCTGACTTGCCCAGCAAGGCCAAGATGTTAATGCAGGCTCTCTCCGTGCTCAGTACATGTGTGCTGCTTTTACCAGACCATATTTCAGTGCAGGTCCTCAAACAACATTGCCTACCATCAGGCTGATGATACCTTGGGAGGGCACACTTAGGCTAGTTATGTCCCATGACTCCTCACTGCCTTCTATAAGACTGTGACTTTGAGAAAGTAACCATGGCTTTTTCATTTCCATAGACCTTGGTGCTTTTTCTTAAATCTCTACCCAAAGTAAGTTATTAGTATACACGTATCTATTGAGTTGATAAGAGACATATGGCCACAAAGGGCCAAAAGACTCTCACATTCCTTCTGTAGATACAGAACTAAAATATGACTGCATCTCTTTTTATTTTTTTTATTTCATTGCCAGCAGTAATATGTGCTTGCCAGAAAGGGAAGGAGGGAGGGAAGGAAAGAGAGAGAGAGAGAGAGAGAGAGAGAGAGAGAGAGAGAGAGAGAGAGAAAGTACCCCCCAGTGGGGCATGGGCACACTGCAATCCCTTTTTCCTCCATTTCTCCATCCCATTAGGATCTTGGGCATGCACACACACTTGCCTGGTGTGTTTTTCAAACCACTGGGGTCGATTCAAACCATGGTCAACCATGTGGGATCCAGCTTCCTATGCACAGCACTTAACTGCTGCACTATAGGGCCAGCCCTGTGAGTAAGTCTTAATGGCTCATCTCATCCATCCTGCAGTGTTGAGATGAGCGTCTCCATTTCGCAGATTAGGAAACTGGACTTCAGAAAGAAAAGAAAAGTAGCAGCCAACCAGGACTAACTCCACAGTTTTCTGATTCCTGGACCTAACATAATAACTCGAGAGTGAGGGCTTGAGCAGACTGCCTGGGTTGGAACCTGTCTCCATTCCTTACCACCAGTGTAACTTTGGCCAGTTTTCTTACCTTCTCAGCACTTTTATGTCAACAGTAGAATGACATGTGATAGTACTAATTGCCTTGAGTTCTCTGAGAATTGACTGAAATATCACGTGTAGAGTGCTTAGAACACCTGGCACATAAATAAATGCTCAATAAATGTGTGCTGTTTTTTAACCAGATCACATTTCTTCATAAATAAGAGTGAGGAGTGTCTTCCACCCCAGCTTTCCTTCTTGCCTTGTTTTCCCTTTAGTGGGTGGAATTTGTTTCAGGTCATATGAAGATTAACAATTGGGCTATTACCTTTTAGTTGAAATTTCTATTGCCCTCCCCATGCAGACTACTTTGGACATGTGGGCCATGTTTTTATGTCTTTGCTTCTTTGTGCTCAAAGAAGGTGTGTGTTAGGTGAAGGCCTATTTAAGGGTCCCAAGGTACTACCTCTCTGTTTCAGATCGCGCTAGCAAGCTTTTATGAGGATGGAGGGGATGAAGACATTGTGACCATTTCGCAGGCAACCCCCAGTTCAGTGTCCAGAGGCACAGCCCCCAGGTAAGGGCCAACTTCAATTATTGCCACATGAGCATTTCTTGGTGTGAGGAAGAACTATTTTCTGCCTTGACAGGGTATTCAGACCTGGGCATGACAGTGGGGGATTTGGGTGAGAAAGTTAAGTCAGTAGTGGATGGTGATTCCTCGTAAGCCTCAGTCATTTTGTACAGAGGTAGGTGTGACCCTTACCTGAGCAGAGTTTTATGGTCAGGCTTGGGAGAAACCACAGAGCTTAGTTTTGAGATTTTTGAAGGACTTTAATTTATGGAACATGAAAACTGACCACTCTAACTCTGGAAATTTTTTATTAGAAGCCAAACACCTCTGTAGATGTAAAAGATTACTCCAGGTGACCTTTAGGAAGTCTGGATGTTTTTGAATACTCATTTTCTTGTAGAAAATAAATCTACATAATTTACCCTTTCCCATGTAAATTTGGGAGACCTTCTCTTACCCAGTGAAACAGTGTTAACCTTTGTGATCCCATTTGCATCCCCTGTCCCAGCCCTTCTTGCTCCCACTGCAGATCACTTAGTAACTGTTAAGTCACCTGCCGTGATCTGCAAGTGGGACAGTGCTGGTTTCCAGGAAATGGGCAGGACCTCCTGCGAAGGTGTCTGAGCTATGACCCCCCTCTCTGCTTTAGCCTGATTGCTTCTAGCATTTGTATATGTTCTAGCTAGAAAACTTTATTTGGGATTGAATTCGGACCCAGAATACGGGCAGAGTATTACTTCCTTAACTTCTTTCCCCTCCCTCCCATCTCCAGAGAAAAGAGATGGTCAGGAAGTGATCTTCCACTTACTTGCCGATGCTCATTGGTGTCAGGGTAGCATATTGGGAAGTGACTGCCTGAGGTATGGTTGTTAGGGTGAGATCTGCTGTTGGAGCTAGGAAGAGATGGCTGACTTCCTGGGGTGTGAATCTTTGACAGCTCTTCAGGTTACTTTTAATGTGTTGGCATGTCAGAAGTACTGAGGCAGAGAAGTTGAAACTTAGCCTCTAATGCTCTCTTTTCCAGTACCTCCAAAGTCCTATCAGGGCAGTAGTTTATTAAAGAATGGACCCAGGAGTCTGACTGCCTAGGTTCAAATCCCAACTCTGCCACTTCAAAGCTTTGTGACCTTGAGCAGGTTACATAAAATCTCAGTCCCTCAGTTTTCCTCACCTGTCAAGTGGGAATGGTAGTAATACCTACCACTTGGTCAATTAAATAAGGTAATACCTACAAAGCTCTTAGATCACAGTACATGTTATCTGCTATAATTGTCTATTATTATTTACAGCTTCCATTCTCCTCTTTCCCATTGTACCCTGCCTTATTCTCCAACAGAGCACATATATTTTAAAAATAGGCATAAAGTAAATTAATCAGGGAAGTAAAGTTTAATGTTAAGACTGAGGTGGGGGGGTAAAAGATTAGAGACACACATTCAATCCTGTAGGCCTTGCCTTATCACTTTGGTTATGCCTCGGACTTAACTGAAGTCCAGGAGGGAATGCCGACAGATGTGCTAGCTATCCCTTCAGTGGAATTCTGTGTGGGGCCTGTCCCTCTGAGCTAGCTGTTGTAGTGCTCTCCCCATCTCCACCATCATCTCAAATACCCTTCCACGTTGCCACTGCTGCTATGGTATGATCGTGAGTTCCCCTTTGACTCTGGAACAGGAGTTCTTGCTGTAGGAGCTCCTAGATCCCTAGGAAAAGTTTATGGGATGGACACAAGTTCTATACGTTACCTGAAATCATAGACAAGTTTGCTGGCAGTTTATCTAGTTATCAAGGGACTGCAAGACATGAGAAGGTTAACTGTTGCTGTGGGGAAAAGTCCAAACTCCTCAGTAATAACAGCTGTAATTTATTGAGCACTTAATAGGTGCCAGGTACTGAGTTGAGCCTTTACAAACACATCTTTTTAGTCCTCACAACTCTGTGACATGAGTCCTGTTGTTATTACCCGCATTTTACAGATGAGAACACTAAAGCTGTAAAAAAAGAAAAAAATCACAGAGCTAATAAAAGAAGGATTTAAGTACAGGCTGTTTCTGCTTACAGCATCACAGCTCTCAGCCACATGGTGTTCGGCCCCCTCCTTGTGGACTTTCAAAGACTCTACAGAGTTTGTCCCTAACCTGCCTTCCTAATCTTACTCCCCCTTCTCACTTTTTAAAACCTTTATTCCCACGAAGCTGATTTCTTCGGTATCTCGGTTCTGCCTTAGTTTTGATTCTCCTGCTTTTCCTCAAGCCCCCCACCTGAGCAGACATACCTGTTCCCTTGCTTTCTGTCTATGCAAACAGATCCTGTGCATTCTTCCATGTTTACCTTCATCCTTCCTCCACTGAGCACTGTTATCCCAACCCCTGACTAGGCAGCACACCACTATCCTGTTCCCAGAGCTAGAATTTATTCTCTGCTTTGACCGTGTCCATGTCATCTCTCCAGTGTTACCTTGAACTCTTGATATTTAACTTAATTTTTTTCTCCCTAAGAAAATCGCAGGTTCCTCGGGACCAGCAGTTAGTGTAATGGCTATGTCGCTGGGACTCCCATGTAGACAACTCCCATGTAGACAACTGCATTTCACGTCCCGGGCCCAGTGGCTTAAACTCATGCCGGGTGTGTGTGCGTGCGTGCCAAAGATCCCAAGAGGAGAATGGAGGAGAAGAGATTGCGGCGTGGCCATCCCCCGGGTGGTGATTTCTCACTTTCTATCTCTGTCTCTCTCTTTCTGGCGAGTGCACGTGCCCTATAGCAAAAACCTCTCCAAAAAAAAAAAAAAGAAAGAAAAAGAAAATCCCAGGTTACTGAAGTGGAAGGGCTAGTATTTCAGGAGCACCCACTATCTGTCTAGCTCTGCCAGATATCTTTAGCTGCTTTCTGCATTACACCATCAATAGTGTTGGGAGTGAGAAGGTCCTTCCCGTTTCACAGGCCAGGATGTTGTATCTTAGAAAAAGTGATCAACTCACAGTTGCTATTCTGGAAGATTCAGGCCCAAGTCTGTCTAATTGCAAAGCAGCTTCTGCCATGTACCATCTCCCTGTTCACCCCTTTATATAGGGTCAAGCAAGAGGTAATGTTTAGTTTCTTCCATCTTTTACCTTTTTTATCTACAAAAGCTGTACTTTTTTTTCTTCTTAGAATTTTAGGGACCCCCCCCCCCCATTGTCTGATTCTTTTAAATTACACTATCCAATAAGGTAGCTACTAAGCTCATGTGGCTATTTAAGTTCATTAAAATTAGGTGCCAGCAGATGGCGTAAGAGTTACGTCACTAGACTCCCATGTGGCCAAATAGGGTTCGAGTCCTGGACCTGGTGGCTTGAAAATCACGCTGAGCATGTGAGTGTGTGTACCTAAGATCCTGGAGAAAGAATGGAAGAGAAGAGATTGAGATATGGTCATCCTCCCCTGGGATGGGAAGGGGGGCATGATTTCTCACTTTCCCACTCACTGTCTCTTTCTCTGTCTGTCTCCAACACGTGCACACGCCCTAAGGCAAAAACCTCTTTAAAAAATAAAATTAATTGAAAAAAAATTCGTGACTATGTTGCTGGGCTCCCATAGTCGACCACGGCTCGAGTCCTGGACCCGGTAGCTTAAACTCACACCGGGCACGTCTGCATGCGTGCCCAAGATCCCGAGAGGAGAATTAAGGAGAAAGGATTGCAGCGTGGCCATCCCCCCTGGGGGGGTTGATCTCTGACTTTCTGTCTCTATGGCAAGTACATGCACCCTATAGCAAAAACCTCTCCAAAAAAAATTTTTTTTAATTCAGTTATTCATTTGCACGAACCATATTTCAAATGCTCCATAGCCACATGTGGCCTTCTTATCTGATGTTGCAGGTAGAACATTTTCAGCATCACAAAAAAGCACTGCCACAGAGCTGAAGTGACCAAATTAAGAGCAGAAAGTGTGACCTGACAAAAGGGTTTTTGTGCTGTTTTAGGGTGTCAGGGAAGCCTGGGAAATAGAATTCTGATGCTGAAAAAGGTGAATTTCTTAGACACTTTGCCTGTTTGAGATGACCATAGGACAAAGTATTCTGCAGTGGGTAACGTCTCTGGGGCAGCCATGCCATAAGGTGATTCTCAAGGCATTGCTCCAGATGAGTAGTTCTCAAACTTGAGTGTGCATCAGGACTTCCTAGAGGACTCCATAAAACCAGACTGCTGGGCACTGCACCCTTTTCAGTGTTTGGTTCAGGAGTTTTACAATGGGGACTGAGGACCTGTATTTTTCACAGATTCACAAATAATGCTGATGCTCCTGGTCCAAGGATCATACTTAAGTATGCCACACCGTGCAGAGGCCTTTATGTGTATCTGTACCCTGACGGTACACAGGAAGCCAGTGAGTTGGTACTGTGATTGTCTCCCCTGGCACATAAGAAAATGAAACAGAGAATTTTTTAAAGTTAATTTATTTTTCAGGACCAGTAGGTGTGTGGTGGTTAGGTGCAGGACACTTCCACATAGCCGACCACAGTTTGAGTCCCAGACCTGGTGGCTTCCTTTCTCACTTTCCCTCTATCTCTTTCTCTGTGTCTCTCTCTGGCCAAATTAAAATAAATGAATCAATAAATCAAGTTACATAAATAATTCTTTAAAAAAAAAAAGTTTATTTTTCCATGAGCAAGAGAGAATTGGAGAAAGTACCCCCCAAGAGTCTTGACACTGCAGTCCACCCCCAGGTTCAGCCAGCACCAGTTCCTCGGTATGTCCATGCCTGATATACTTGGGAGGTCTCCAGACACAAAGCCAGAACCTTCCCATGTAGGTCAGCCTCACAGAGTGTCACGTGTTACCGCTGTGCCACCATCCAGCCCCAAGGCCTAGAGAATTTAAATAGCATGCACAAGATCCCAAAAAGGAGGGAGTTAGAATGGGAGCCAGGTACATGGATGCTAGAATCTGTCAGATACCATCAGAGTTTGGGTATATTAATTTTTTGGGGGGAAAAAACCCATAACCAGAGGAAATGGTTTACTCAAGCTAGTGTACAAGGGTATATTTTAAGGTATTTAAGAACAGGGAGATAAAGGATTTCTTTTTCTATAAATATCATCCTAAGCACAGTTGCTTGAAGTGACTTTGGACTAAACATCTATGGAAAACTCCCCCAGGGGAAATGAATGGTGGAATTAGCTTCCCAGGCCACTGTATAGATCTCATCAGTTGATTCTCTTGAACCACAATGAATGGACATCAGGGAATGCCAAGGAGGTTGCTTTCACCCAACTCAAGCAGGGAGTGTATTTACCACATGGATTGGTCTTTGTTGTCCTGTTTCTAGTTGGGAGAACCACAAAGCCTCTTTGGTCCCGATTGTCTCATAGCTGAGTTGGAGCTTTTTTCCTAGTGAACAGCTCCTCTCTGTCTAACCTCATTAAACCTGTATGACCCTCTCCTTCCCTCTTCACACTCTTCACCCAGGATTATAGGGAAGTTCTGCTTTCTCCCTAAGAAATATGGTCTTTGTAATATAGATATGTTTCATCATCCTTAAAAAAAAAATAAATAAATAAGCTGGTTCCTTGAGTTAGGTCTATACTGGGAAAAAGTAACAGTATAAGACAATATCAGAGGAAAGAGCTGCCCTATTTCACATTCATTTTTAGTCGTGTCCTTCCTACCATGCCCATACAACACTGCTAACACTGTTTATTTTCCCCTGAATACTAGTAAATACTTTTTTCTGACTGACCCACAGCAGAAGCAGATAGGGACCTTCTCCCTTCCAGGCCATCACCCACATTTCTGTTTTATTTCTGCCTTTTCACTATTCACCCTTTCTCTGAGGGATGATTCTCCCTGTCTCTATGCACCTGCCCCTTGCATGTTACATTGTACTGGTTCCCTTTCCCCAGTAGCCCCACCGTCCATCCACCTGACTGACCAGCTGCCAGTTCTTTGGCACTCAGTCCAAATGTTATGTTTTTCTGGAAAGTCTTCTTTTCTTTTCTTTTTCTTTTTCTTTTTCTTTTTCTTTTTTTTTTTTTTTTTTTTTTTTTTGGCCATAGGCATGTGCTCACCAGAGAGGGAAAGTGAGAAATCATCCCCCAGACGAAATGGCTACACTGCATTCGCTCTTCCTCCATTTTCCTCCTGGGATTTTGGGTACCTGCACACATGTGCCTGGTGTAATTTTCAAGCCACCAGATCCAGGACTCCAACTGTGGTCGGCCATGTGGGAGTCCAGCACTACAGTGCCACCTGCTGGCCCCAGGGAAAGCCTTTCTTAATGTTTCCCCATCTTTCTTGCATCCACCACCTGAAACAGGAGGCTCTGTTCACATGGCCCCATGTTCTTCTGTCAGAGCCCTTGTTGCACAGTGTATAGTAGATGATTTCTTGATCTTCTATACCTCTTGGCTATGAGCCACTTAAGGGTAATAACTGTGGCTGATTACCTTTAGGTTAGCATGCAGTTGAGTGTCTCGTGCACGGTTATCCCCTCAGTACAGTGGTCCCGTCTTATTCATGCTGGGAATGCTTCAAGACCCCATTGGATGCCTGAAACCCCAGATGGTACCAGCCTTCTGTATACAAAGTTTTTTTCCTATACGTACATATTTTCGATAAAGTGTAATATGTAAATTAGGAATGGGGGAAACAAACAATAGTAGTAGAATAGAACAAACATAACAATATAGTAAAAGTTACATGAATGTGGTCTCTCTCTCAAAATTTAAGACTGCAGTTATCTGCAGGTATCTGAAACTACAAAAAATGAAACTGTGGATAAGGGGACGCTAATGTATTTTTAAAATGAATGACAAAAGTAGTTATTCAGTAGTAAGTTTTTAAAGTAGTAAAGAACCCTGTTTTTCTCCCTGTCCCCTTCCCCCAGAATTTAATTTGGAATCCATTTTACCTCATAACACTTCGTACTTTTTCCTTAGTACTCTGTGACCTTGAAAAGATAAATGCCCCGGGGACCAGCATTTGTCGTAATGGCTATGTTGCTGGACTCCCATGTAGTCAGCTGCGGTTCGTGTCCCAGACCCGGTGGCTTAAACTCACACCTGGCACGTGTGCGTGCATGCCCAAGATCCCAAGAGGAGAATGGAGGAGACGGGTTTTGGTGTGGCCAACCCCACTGGGGGATGATTTCTCGCTTTCTGTCTCTTGTCTCTCTCTGTCTTTCTGGCAAGTGCACGTGCCCTATAGCAAAAAACAAACAAACAAAAAAACTCAAAAAAAAGAAAGAAAAGATAAATGCCGCATTTTGTATATAAAATTAGAGAGGGTTAACGTTCTTCCATGTACATCCTCTTCTTGCCCCACCAAAAAAAAAAATTGACCCCAGTGTTCTCAGCTCCTTAGCAGCTGAGGATGGGGTTATCTGTCTTTAGCTCTGTCTGAGATCATTTTGTTCTTTTTTGTGTCTCTAGTGATAACAGAGTGACATCCTTCAGAGACCTCATTCATGACCAAGATGAGGACGAGGAGGAGGAAGAAGGTCAGAGGTGAGTCTCTGATGGGGACATGGTCCAGGAAAGTTCACAGTAGCGTGTGCATAACCTGGAACAGGGCCTGGTACACATGTTCAGTTCAGTTACTGTTCACCGTTCTGCTGGGGGCTGGTCTGGGCAAGTTACAGCCTAGGAACAGCTTCCTACTCCCTGCCACTTAGAAGTGAGCCCTGTCCCCTGTGACTCTTTTCTTTTGTGATATTCTGGGTTTTTCTTTTTTTAAAAAAAGAATTATTTTTTATTTATCTTTGTTTATTATTAGTACTTTACAGTTTGATGAGAGAGAGAAAGTGAAAAAGCAAGCCACCAGGTCCAGGACTCGAACTGTGGTTGACCATGTGGTAGTCCAGCACCTTTAACCACCATGCTACCTGCTGGTCCCTGGGTTTTTATTTTTTTTAATTATTAAAATATTGTATATTTATTGAGGAATATTAAGCAGAGGGAAACAAATCATTAAGAAGGAAAAAAGTCATTTATAATATCACAACCCAAACATAACCAAGTATCAGTATTTTTGGTGTATTCCTTTTCATCTTCTTCATTTAATTGAAAAAGCAACACATCACATAATAAACAATAGATTTATAAGTTTGTATTTCCCTGATACACTCACAAGCATATTGTTTGTCTTTTACCTCTACGAGTTTTATAATGAAATTAATGTGCATTGTGGAAAACATAGACTAGTGTAATAAACTGTAACACTCATCTACTCTTCGGTGACTATGGTTAATATTTGGCATTTTCCATTCAGACTTCATTCTGTATATAAATATTCTTTGTTTTAGGTTGTATTTTACACGCTGAATGTCAGATCTTGTTTCTTGCTTTTGTTAGGTTAATGCTACATATTAAACACATCTCCGTATCATCAAAGAATCACAGGTGTTTTCAGTGGTTATAATAATGGCCCATGATAAGATTTTCTCAGTTTTTTTACTACTATAAATATCAGTGCTGTGAACATCTTTCTGTATTACTCCCCCACATTTCAGATTGTTTTCTTAGGATAGCTCCTAGAAATGGAAATAAAGGTCAAGGGCATGAATATTTTTAGGCTCTTTACTACAGCCTCTTGTTTCTTAAGCCAAGGCTTTGAGATCTCTTAGGTCCCTTAATAAAAACCCTACAATCCATTGAGCAGAACTTCATCCTCCCGGAATGAACAGGAATGAGCTAGCTGCAGTCTCATTTCACAGGTTTTGGTTTTCCGTGGAATCTGCCTTGGTCTGTTGAACATTCCTAAGGAACATTGTGTAATAACCATAATGGAAATGGCACTTACCTCATCATGGTCAGTCTTTGGGAAGTGGGCTAAGAAATTACATGTGTTCTGTTCTGTTTTCATACATATTGTGACCTTCACACTGCCTCAGAACCTTCCTATTAAATGCACTCGAGGTTCAAGAATAAACATGTATGTGATAATTTCAGGGCTTTACAGTCTGACTGAAAGCAGTGTCATCAGGTAGCTAAGTGACCTTCCCTCCCTCTCTTATTTCACATGCTCATCACTTCCTTGGCCCTCAGCATTTCAGCCCTGTAACACTTGTCCTTGTCAGGGCCTGTGGCTTTGCCTCACGTTCCCTGGTGAATGTTGGGAAAGAGGAGCTGAGACTAATTTTTGTAGGTTCTCAATTCTGCCACTCAGGGACCTGGCCTGCTGCTAACTTAGCTCCAAATAAGAGTGATAAGGAGGCAGCTACGTGACTGCCGGTTTTAAGACCCAAGTAAAAAAGTACCAACTTAATCTCAAGTCATGCTTCACCCACTGCAAAGATCCCTTGGGTATTTTGGGGGTTTTATTTGAGATCGGAGCTTCTCTGACCTTCTCTAGCACCTTTCTGCTGGGTCCCCAGGTGAGGTGAGACTTGGGGGAGCTCTGGTGACGTATCACACCTCCTTACATGTGTGCATTACTCTGTGCTTGTTCTTTTGCATACAACTGCTGATTTGAACCTCACGGCTCGACTTAGGAGCAGGTAGGTAGGGCATGTGGTCCTTTCCTCCCATCTCATATGCGGGGAAAGTGTGCAGAGCAGTGCACTGGCTCACTGGGGGTCACACAGTGGCAGAACCAGGACTGGAGCCTACCTGCTTGTACTAACCATGCCTCTGCCACCATTAACCCAGAGTTACTAGAGGTAGCTGCTTGTGACTCTGACCATAGTCACTGTCTCACAGAGAGGTGCTGGTCATCAGATGAATAATTCCTAGGCTGGCACTCTTTCCTATGCTGTCATGCTGTCATGCATGCCTGGAATGCCATTCCTTGATTCGTTTGCCTGATAAGTTCATTTGCAAGACTCAGCCCAGAAGACAAGACCCTTGTAGGAAGCCTTCACTGTCCTCCCCAGCTCAATGTTCCCAGAGACCCCTTACTGACGTCTGTTGCTGCTCATACTGCATTGTACCTGCCTGCCTCCTTACATGTGTCTCCAACTACCAGTCAGTTGCTTCCAGGTGGGCATCGCACCCTTCTCTGCCCAGCACCTAGCCCAGAGCCTGCCGCATGATCTGTTCACATTTTCCAAGTGCGTTTGGTAATGTTAAAGGTGTATTTTCTACACAGGTTCTATGCTGGGGGCTCAGAGAGAAGTGGACAGCAAATTGTTGGCCCTCCCAGGAAGAAAAGTCCCAACGAGCTGGTGGATGATCTCTTTAAAGGTGCCAAGGAGCATGGAGCTGTAGCTGTGGAGCGAGTGACCAAGAGCCCGGGAGAGACCAGCAAACCGAGAGTGAGCATATGGGTTGTTGTCTGTCCACAGAACTCAAGTTCCGAAGGGAGAAGGAGACCTTCTTGACCCCAGTAGTGATCTTGTTTATTTGCTCATTTAGTTTTCTTTGCAGAAGACGAGTATAGTTTCTCTCCTTCTCTATTATAAAATCAAACTTTGGGGAGACGTTTTCAAATCTGTGGTCTGTGGTATGGATTGGGTCTTGTACACATTTTATTTGGTTTCTTATCCATTTTGACTTACTTAGCATTCTGCTTTGTCTTGTTTTAATTAATTTAATAGCCACTTGTTATATAAAGTATAGGTTACTGTCTTCTTTGGAAAAGTCATAAATTCCAAATTTCTGTGTGGCTGTCGTTATCAAGAGCTTAATAGCAGCTCTTTCCTGTAGTATCTCAGCACTCCCCTTTCCAGCTTTCACCTCTGTCCTGGCCACTTAATTTGTTTACCGTACTACCTGGTTCACAGGCACTGAGTTCGATACCAAGGGTGAGTGGATGTAGCAGTTAACACCCTGATAGAGAGCCCATCCTCTTTCCTTTCACTCACGTAAGCTTTATCATCCTGAGTAACGGCGCCTCACTTTCGTTGAGCAACCCCTCAAGTGTCTATGAATTTGTCTGTTACAGCCATTTGCAGGTGGTGGCTACCGCCTTGGGGCAGCCCCTGAGGAAGAGTCTGCCTACGTGGCAGGAGAGAGGAGGCGGCATTCCAGCCAAGATGTGAGTGTGCATCAACCTTCCTTACGGAAGCTTGTGGACTGTCTGCTGTTCTGCCGTTTTTCAGAAGGGATTGCTTTCATACTATGCATGAACCAGCAGCCTCTGAAAGGGAGGCCTGCAGAAACTGTGCCCTTGCTGGGTCCATGAGCAGAGAGACCCTTGGAGAATCAAATGCAGCCCTCATCTGCCAGGGCAAGGGTGCTGGTGAGAAGCCAGGGGGAAGCAGATGGACAAAAGAAATTGTCTGAGCATTCTTTATTCTCCTTTTTATTGTCTGGTACTTTCTCTCCCTATGCATAGTGCCCAAGTATTCTCCCCAAGTATAATATTATATAGATAATTTTTAATTTTTTTTTTCACTATGCCACAAACATTTTCATGTAGGCTCATGACCATTAGGTTCTATAATACATGTTTTTAATCATTTTGGGTTTTATTCTAAAACAAAATCAACAAAAAGGAAATAAAAATCCTATCCACCTGAGGTAGCAGCTACTAATAAGATTTTTGTCTCCTAAACCCTTTTCTGTGAATACATACAGGGGAGTTGTTAACAGAAAATATAGCTACCATTTTTAATGGCTGTGAAATAATCCATGAGTAGATTTGGCGTGATAGTTCAGCTGAACACAAGCTCCACACCAAGTACACTGGCAGCCCTGTAGGTAAGGAGGCCACAGCTTCAACTGAGTGACCAGCTCAGAGCCCCTAGCTAGTGAGTGGCCAGGTCAGCATGCAGACCCAGGTTTCCTTAAAACAAAGCCCATGTTCTTAAGTTGCTCCATATCATGGGTTAATGCTCATTTGGTTAGTAGTTGGTTGGTTTCCCTTTGCATGTGTGCATGTGAATATGTGTCTGTCTGTGTTACCTGAATAGTAACATAGTGAAATAGTAAAACCCACAGATTTGCAGGTTCAGATCCTGTGTTTGCCCAGTTCCCGAGTGTGTGTTTACTGAGTACCTCCTCTCGTTCCAGGTTCACGTAGTGCTGAAGCTTTGGAAGAGTGGATTCAGCCTGGATAATGGTGAACTCAGAAGCTACCAAGACCCATCCAATGCCCAGTTTTTAGAATCTATCCGCAGAGGGTGAGCAGATAAGCCCTCTTCCAGGTCCCAGATCAGTAATTGAGAAGCAGATGGGAAAGGAAGAAGCAGAAAGTTTACTATTTGAGAAGTAAAATTTTTCAAGCACATTTGGCATAGTTTACAGGTTTACAGAGCTGCCTCAAATGTGTCACCAAGTTTCCCTTTTGAGCCTGGGGCAGAGCCAGGTGGCCAAGTAAGCATTAGGTGTCTATTGTGACTGAGCAGGCAAAAGAGAAAGAAGGTGAAGGCAGACAGGTTACCGGGCAGGTAACCAGCTCCTTGTGATTTTGACAGTTGAGACTGAAAGGTTTCTCCTCCCCTCACTGCCATCCCTGTCCTTTCCATCCTGCTCTCTATGGACCCTAGTATTGCCATTTCTCCTGCAGGGAGGTGCCCGCGGAGCTGCGGAGGTTAGCGCACGGTGGGCAGGTCAACTTGGACATGGAGGACCATCGGGACGAAGACTTCGTAAAGCCCAAAGGAACCTTCAAAGCCTTCACTGGCGAGGGTCAGAAGTTGGGCAGGTGAGGCGCAAGCAGGAGCCGTGCTGTCGGTCACACAGGGCAGGCCCAGCAGTACTGGGTATCTCGTGCTTATGGGAGAAGGAGTATAGAGAATGTGGGTGTTAGAGTTAACAGACCTGAGTTTAAATCTCTGCTTCTTCACTTTCTAGCTGTGTGTCCTTAGACTATATAGCCTCAGTTTTCTCAGCTATGAATTAGAACTAAAAAGTCGTAACCTCTTTGAGTTACTGTTTTGAGGAATAAATGAGCTGATGTGTATAGAGCACTGCCCATAGTGAATAATGTGTGTAAGCAGTAAGTGTAACGTAATTGTTGCTTTGACTCAGAAATCTTACGGCATTCAGGGAAGGTGTGATCTCATCAATGACTTGAGGCCTGACGTGGAGACTGGGAAAAGAATAAGGAAGTTCATTCTCCTCCCCAGCTGTGCCTCGTAGCAGAACCTCAAGGACATTATTGCCTCTGCATGAGCTGGTGCTCCACTATTGTGATAGCTCAGCAGCTCTTCACTTTTTTGGCTTTGCCCAAAACTCTGTCACTTCTTGTGACTCTTTCACCTTGTGTCCTCTGCCACTGCCTTTTCTTCTCATTTTCATACCATCTGCAACAGATCTCGCATTCAAACCTTTAGTAGGATCTGATTGGTTCACCCTGTCCCCAGTAGGCAGGGTTCCCCCGCAGGCCTTGGCCAGCCTGTAGGCAGGCTGCTTTCTCTCAGGAGCCCACTCAGCTTTGGCCTTGGCCACAGGGCCATGTGGTCAGTGTTTTTCTGAGACAACTATACTCACTGGGCTCTCAGCAACATAGTCCTTATTTTGCAGAGAGAAACCTGAGGCTCTGGGACTTTAGGGTCTTGCCCTTAGGGACGTGGCTGGTGTGTAGTGGAGGCAGAATTGGAACCCATGCCTTCCTTACCACAGTCTACCTAGCAGACACCCTCTCTGCTATAGACCTGACAGCCCTCAAGGTTGCCATTGCCCTTGCTCACCTCACACATCCTCTTGGTCTTCAGTACCTGTTACCCATGGAGCTTCTAGCTGGCTATGTTTTTTACTTCCCTAAGAGCCATTCATGCCTTGTCAGGAAACAGGGCCACAGCCCAAGACATTAGACCAATGGGTCATGATTTAAGAAGACCAAAATCGTTAAATCAGCCCTGCCCTCATCATTTCATCTACCACACTGTTGGCTGTGGGCTATCCCAGGACAGCTGTTCTCCAAGTGAGCTTCCCTGTCAGCTGTAGTGAACTTTGGCAGGCACCTGATCATGTTATTTAATTAAATAATAAATGTCCCTCCCCCTACTTATCTGGAAAATTCTTTTAAAATGAATGTTTCAATTCAAAGATCTTGAGAACAAATTTTTAGTTATATTAAGTAGTAACTTATTGTTATAAGTTTTACCTTTGGTGGGAACTAATCTGACCATTTGGGAAGGCCTGTGTGAGTTTGGTTTTGAGTTGCAAACCCCACAAATGCACTTGGGATCATTGCTCCTGGAGACAAGCTTTGGCTGCCCACCGTGCCTTCTGTAATGGTCATTTTTATGAAGGAGATTGGTCAAGTTTAAAGACTCAAATTGTGGCAATCACGTGCTTAAGGCCAAACTAGTCTGTGGTATAGTGGTTAAGGTGACTTGATCCCACAAGGCCAAATGTACAGTGCCAATCCTGGATCTGGCAGCTTGAAAAATATGCCAGGTGTATGCACGCCTGCCCAAAATCCCAAAAGGAAGGAGAAATGGAGAAAGGATTGTGGTGTGACAACTTCCCATAGGAGCATCTTCTCATTTCCTCTCTCTCTGCTCATCTCTCCAGACTGTACATGCACCCTCTGGCAAATTTTTTTTAAAAGGAAAAAAAAAATGTACTTAGTGCCGGTTTATTGCCACTGTGAAGTAGCCTGGGATGCTATTGGTGTACTAATGGCATTTCCAAAACTTTTTCAAAATATCTCAAGGGACTAGGAGCCCATGAAACACGCTGTGTGGAAAGCACTTTCCAGTTGGGTTTGCTGCAAGTACCCTTTTACAGGCCCTAGAGATTAGAGGGGAGGATGAGGTATAAAGCATCTAATTGAAGCTTTAGGGGAAGCATGCAAACTCATCAGATGGCTTCTTTACTCCACAGAGGACTAGGCCAGGTCATCTGCCAAGAGGAAGGCTGAGGAGGAGAGGCAAAAGGTGGTTTAGAAGAGAGGAGTCCTGAATAGTTGTAGAGAATTGGGAGTTCTGTGTGCATTTTGTGTTTGTTACCCAACCTAAGTGCCTTTTAAGTCACAAAATGGAGCAAGACAAGTGACCTTAACCCTGTTATAAATCCTTGTTTTACTGTTCTTGTTGAAACTGAGGGAGCTTGAGTAACTTGCCCAAGACCACACAGCTAATGAGTGAATTCAGACCCTGGTCCAGCCAGTTCTGGGGCTTGCACTATAAACACTGCCCCAAATACCACGTCCTGTGCTAAGTGGCACCAAATGCCGCAAGGCACATAGCAAATGCTCAGTAAAAATCTGAGAAGGAATTCCCTTCTTGCTAGGAGCCTCGTTTCTGCCTCTCTCCTGATGCCATCCTCTCTCCTCAGCACTGCCCCCCAGGTGTTGAGTACCAGTTCTCCAGCCCAGCAGGCAGAAAACGAAGCCAAAGCCAGCTCTTCCATCTTGATTGATGAGTCAGAGCCTACCACAAACATCCAGATACGGCTTGCCGATGGTGGAAGGCTGGTGCAGAAATTCAACCACAGCCACAGGTACCTGTGTTCTTTGGCCTAGCTTATTCTAGGAGGGGCCCAGAGACCCTGCAGAACACTGGGAAGCATGGACCTGTTCTTCCTCTTCAGCACCAGGGGGCACTCCCCGCTTTCCCTGAAGGAGGCAGCCACGGGGAAGACCTGCAGGTGTGAGCCTTTGGTCCTGATCTCCACACTTCATGAGTGTGGCCAGTATCTACTCACTTCCCTCCATTTGGGCCACATATCTCACCCATAAAATTACAGCATGAATTCCTCAGTGTTTTTTAGCCACCAACCTCTGTTCAAATAAAGTCTCATGGTAGAGCCCAAGTCCAGAAGATAAAATGAAAACTGTTGTGTTTGATGGAGGGGAAGGAGATACAGCACCAACACCATCTCACCAGGCTTCCTTCAGCGTCTCTCCCATGGGATCTCTGAACTGACTAGGCTATTAAGGTCTCTTCTAGAACTGGCCTTTGAGGATTCAGGGAATACCTGCTCTACTGCCTCAGACCACCTGGGCTGGGTCGGGGCATACTCTGCCCCCTCCCACCACCACCCAGTTTTTAAAATGAGGAAACTGAGGCACCATCAAGTGAAGAAACTAATGGGACATGACTGGCCAGTAAATATATTTGGCACCTCCTTTCTCTAGAACTGAGGTATCTAAATTTTGTCATTCACTGGTTGACTAAGTCAGAACCCACATGTGGGGCCAGCGAATTTTTTGATGATTCTTGAGTGTTGCCCAGGCTTACCTATGGGGGTCAAGGCATGAGAAGCCCAGATGTGAGCCAAGAACATCTGGAAGCTTGTTTAGGACTTTTTCATTAGGACTGTTCATGACACCCCATAGGCTTGGTATAGAAGTATAGTGAGCCACTTTGCTGATCTGAGTTTGCCTCAGTTCCCTTACTCCCAGGTGGACAGCCCATGCAGAGTGCTGGGTAAAATGGCTTTGTTTGCCCAGAGTCTCTGGCTGTCTCTTGCATGTTCAGGCCCTTACATGTGCCAGATTATAGATTGCATAGATTTTAGGGATTGAGGCAGAAAAACTTCCATTTAAATACTCCAGGAAAAGTGAACAGTATCTGGAGAAGAGAATTCCAGCCCTAAAGAGTTGTGACTTTGATTAATTTTTCTGACAAGGAGTTTGAGTGCCTCCTGTGACATACAGTAGAGATATATTTTCTGCCCTTGTGGAATATGTAGTCAGTAGGAGGAGAGTAATCAGATTGCCCCAGGAATGTTAGCTGACACACTTGATTAGTGCCATGGAAGGAATACCAGGGGTTGGCCACCAGAAGCTGGCCAGGCTGTCCTGATGAGGCCGCATTGAGCTGAAGCCTGAGGGGTGGTCAGGAGTATGGGAAGGGATTAGGCAGGGGTGCCACTACAAAGGGATCCAAGTGAGAAGGGAGTGAAGAACCAATAGGAAGGAGTTGAGAACCAGGTGGAGGAGGGTGCACAAAATTAGGGCATGGTGCCACAGTGAGGAGGTTGGTACTTATCCTGAGGAAGGTGGGAGAAACAGGCAGTGTTCTCGGCAGAGAGGAAGGTTATCTACCTTGCTTCCAGGTGATAGCTCTGCTGCCCTCTGGAGAAGGGTGGGGCAGGGCTCAGGAAAGACAAGGTGACTGATTGCTCACCACCTCCCCTCTTCCCCTCTCCTCTAGGATCAGCGACATCCGACTCTTCATCGTAGATGCCCGGCCAGCCATGGCTGCCACCAGCTTTGTGCTCATGACTACCTTCCCGAACAAAGAGCTGGCTGACGAGAACCAGACCCTGAAGGAAGCCAACCTGCTCAACGCTGTCATCGTGCAGCGGTTAACATAACCGTCCGGCGGCTGCCTCGCCCCCATGCTGTGTCTCCCATGGCCGGTGGCCCTGCCCCGTGGGGGCACCCCCCACCCTTTGTGCATACCCAGCAGTCCAGTGCCACGTCTCCGTAGCTCTGGGTTCTTAGATCTCGGTTGGACATTTGTTTTCTCCTTAGTTGGATTTCCTGGGTTTTTGTGACGATCAATGGACTTTAATGAAAAAAATAAAAACAAAAACAACCAAAAAAAAATATATATTGAAGGAATATCACCAGCATGTTGAACAAAATCTCTCCCACTGAAACAGTCTTTTATTGCTCTAAAATCACAGTTACCTCAGTGGCACGTGGGGAGGAACCTTCCTGCCATCCTCTCAAAATCACGGTGGCCCACAGTACTCACCCCTCACGTATCCACCCTCCTGTGGTGGATTTTGCCCTTTCTAGGGAAGGGAGCATCAGTGTAGAAAGGCTCCATAGTCAGCTGCTCCCCAGGAGTGCGTCACTTTGCTAGCTTAAACCAGGCTGCATAAGTCTAATGTGAGGTCGGCCCTCGGTGCACATGACCCCTTGAGGTGAGAACTTCCCCGGGCTCCTGTCACCCACCTTGGGAAGTCCCAGCTCCCAGGCTTCAGCATTCTCCGGCACCTGCCCACCCAACCCCTTCCTCCACCATCCACCTTCCAGGTTGCTCTGCACAGGGGATTCTCAGATGCCCTGTTGTGGCTTCATGCGTCCCACTTGCAGAAGTCCCAGTGTACCTAGCAGGTAGCTGGGTAGTTTGTCACTGCGATCCAGCTCATGCCAACCCAAATGAGCTCAGTTTTCATCAACCTAACAGCATCAAAATGTCACTGAGCTATTTGCTAATGATGGTAACAAATCACCTGTTGAGGCCTGGGTTTCCTGTGCCACAGCACCTTTTATTGTGTTGGTGTTTGCAGGTTTCTGCCAAGTGACTTGAGGGTGAGAATAAGTGCAGCCAGCCCGTGGCTTTGGTTCGCAGGTTCTGCTTCACAGCTGCTCTCTGCCCTGCTGATTTCTGACGTGCAGCAACTTAAGGCAAAAGTCCCAGCATACTAAAGACCCTCCACTCCCATGTAAAGTTGGCTTCCTGTGCAAGTTTGGGAAAGAGGACCATTGGGCTCTTGGATGGAACCCTTTCCACCTCCCCATTAAACGTACCGCAGACAAGATCAACACTGGCTCAGAAGCTCCTGGTTGTCGATCAATGTGCCTCAATCATACCAAGCAGTCATCGCTGCTTTTTCTTTCCTGCTTCACCCTCTGCAATGGGCCAAGAACCAGCCATTCACTCAGAGCTGCAGACAGGCTTGTGGTTTCAACCAAGACCCATCCTGATAAAGGGACTTGGTGCTTCTGATCCCAAACTTGCCAAATGCAGCTCCCTGGCAGGTTCCAGCAGCTGCCTTGGTGCTTCCTTCAGGCAGGTGGAGGTAACTATGGAAAACTAAATGTGAGTCTGGAAAAATGTACATTGTCTCCTTGACCATTAAACACCAGAAAGAGGACAGTGGAGTTTTGTACTTTCTGATGGGGTGCTTTAAAAGAACTTGAGAGCAGCTGTGGTAAGTACTTAAGTGCTTCACAACTGTCCCCTTTACAGTGCAACACCTGAAGCACAGGAAATTGGTATGATGCTTCCCCAGTCCATGTCCCTGTGTGCAGACTCCATCCTAACCTCGGGACAGTGCAGCATGCACCCAGCCCTGTCCCCACCTCCTCTCCCCTTTCCCACCACCCTCTCAGGTGTTTCTGCTTGCTTTAATTGGAACACACCAGAAGAGATCTTAAAGAGTATCATTTTCAAGAATAGACCAGCCTTTGCTTGTACTCTTGAACTCACGCCGGGCGCGTGTGCGTTTCAAGATCCCCCCTGGGGGGTGATAGTCTTATAGCAAAAACCTCTCCAAAAAAAAAAAAGAATAGGAACCAGCAGTTAGCGTAATGGCTATGTCGCTGGACTCCCATGTAGTCGACTGCGGTTCGCGTCCCGGACCTGGTGGCTTAAAACGCCGGGTGCGTGTGCGTGCGTGCCCAAGATCCCGAGAGGAGAATGGAGGAGAAGGGATTGCTGCGTGACCATCCCCCCTGGGGGGTGATTTCTCGCTTTCTGTCTCTTTGTCTCTCTCTGGCGAGTGCATGCGCCCTATAGCGAAAATCTCCAAAAAAAAAAATAGTTTGCAAGACCAGCAGATGGCGTAATGGTTACATCACTGGACTCCCACAAAGTTGACCAGCAGTTCAAACCTTGGGCTTGGGGGTTTGAAACACCAGGTGCATGTGTGTGCATGCCCAGAGCTCCAAGACGAGAATGAAGGAGAGAGGATTGCAGCGTGGGGTGGGGGTGATTTATCACTTCTGTCTCTCTTTTCTCTCTATCTCTCTCTCCCTTCCTCCCTCCTTCCCTCCCTCCCTCCCTCCCTCTGACAAGTGCATGTGCCCTATAGCAAAAATCTAAAAAAAAAAAAAAAAAAAAAAAAAAAATTAGTTTACAAAGGGCCTTAGCTCTGGGAAGTGACTGAGGCATGTGATATGTGATTTGTCACCGTGTTGCTGTTGATGTAGGCACCGTGGTTGAGGTAGTCCCAGTACCTGGCTCAAGGTCAGAGGGATAGCTGGCCACAGCCAAGGATCTCTGGTCTGATTCCAGGCTGGATAAGGATTATTTGTAAACCTGGTTGGTTCTGGTGGCCCAGATAGAAAGATCTACCCATCTCTAGATAGGCTTTCACGGATTTAAAGCCAGGGGTGGGGGGATGCCCAGCCCTTGAGGCACAGCAGTTCCCTGCACCCTGGAAGCCACATGAGTGGCCCTGGGTTTGGGTCCCTGAGTCGGCCTGAATGTGCACACGGGTGTCCAGGATCCTGAGAAGCCAAAGGGCTGGGGAAAAGGGATCGTGGCATGAAAAGACCTTGTCAGGGGTGCACTCCTCATGTACACACACACACACATTGATAGAAAAAGAAGATGCTCAAAAAGCATAGCAAAAATGAAAAGTTCCATTGTATGGATAGGAAAAAAAAAAAAAAAAAAAAAAAAAAAAAAGATGCTCAACAGCCACTGGTTCTGAAGCTTCTGAATTCAGAGCAGTTGTGTTCTCAACTGGGGCATTTTGGACTACCTCAAAAATTGGTGAATCAGGGAACCTCCTGGCATTGAATGGGCTGAGCCAAGGATGTATTGGAATGCATGGATTGTGTCCTAATGGAAATATCTAAGATTCATGGAGTGAGCAAGACAAGTTCATTGTCATGATACCCTTTCTTACAGGTGCAGTTTTAACTAGTCTGCTGTGGGATGTGAGTTTGGCAAAGTTTGTGCACTCTAGTTGCTTCCTGAGGGGCTCACCATGAGAGAAAGCAGACAGGTGGAGCGTGACCTCATCACGTCTCTATGGCTTCAGATGAGGCTACCAAAGTGCCCTCCAGGGGGGTCAGTGGCCCTCTTCTGCCCACCAGCAATACAGAGCATGACCTTCCCTATCAGAACGTAAAGGCGACTCAGTTGGGGGAGCAGAAAGGTGGGTTCTATCCTGTGCCCTTTGTCCTAACCACCAGCATTTCAGAGGGCACTGCTGGCCTGGGACTCGATCCCAGGGCCAAAACAATGAAGTCTTCCTTTAAAATGGATTTGGCTCCTGTGTCTGATGGCCTGTGATCATGGCCTGCCGTCTTCTCCCCTAACAGGCCAGGACAGAGACGCAGAGTGGAAAACACCTCTTGGGCCCCAGTCTAAGCCAGCTCCTGAACTGTCTCCACCTCTCCATTTCAAAGGCTTCATGCTTCATGACATGGCCAGTCCATCAGCTAGTCTTCTAGGTGCTGCTTCACATGCACCCAAATCTAGCCACTTTATCCCCTGCGATCCCCTGCAGTCTCCCAGCCTCCATCACCCGTCCCCCTGCTCCTGCCCCTACACTAGACAATCTGGTCACATCCAGGCAGAGGGTTTCTTTTGCTGACTCACTCTGTCACTTCCTTCCTCTACAGCCCTCGGGAGCTTTCTGTTATCCCTGGAAACTTCTAAAACCCAAAGGACCCCACAGGATGGGGCCGCTGTCCGTCACATGGTAGCCTCCTTTTCGTTGTCTCCTGCTCCACCCAATACGTCACACACTTCTTGACGTGCCTGTTTCCTTTGTCTCCCTTACCCCACCCTCGAAGCTATACATGCCAGGAGAGCAGGATGTCTGTCCCTCACTCTTGGGTCCTCGTTGACCCAGTATCTGACCCACACAGACCCTCCGCAAACAACTGGCTGGATGAACCTATGAAATAGAGATACGAGGGTACAGAAAGTACCCAGAAAATGTGTTGTTATGAACACGCTGCATGAGTTTCAAATTTTTTGCACCAAAATAAACTCATACTTTGGTTCCATTTGTCCATGAACTTTCTGAGGCACTCTGGTAAGACCTCCTTATTGAAAGAATGGATGGCAATGTTGCTTAAAGTGCCCCCTTGCACGAGTGCTTGGTCACTGCAGTCCTTCCTCCTAAAGCAGGTTCTCAGCCGGCCACAGGGTGGCAGTGTTCTAAAGGGCACCTGCAACTCCAGGGTCTTTCTACACAGGTGCTACAAAGTAGTGAAAACAGGTGTGTCTGGGGGTGGGGCACAGGGCTGAAGAGAATGTCTCCCAGCAATTTCCATGCCCTGCCTCAACGAGACCAGGTTTAAGGGCCAGTTACCCTCCATATGGAGCACCTGAGACCCTCAATGCCAGGACAAGGCCTCTGGTTATACCGATGGTCCTAACAGCTGCATTATTTGAGGACTAACTTTATACCAAGCCCTGTATGGGCCTTACCTCGTCTGGTTTGACCACAACCCAGAGGTATCATGAGGCTGTGCTAGGAAGAAGGCAGGCCCAAGGATAGTAGTGGGAGGGATGACTGGGACAGGTGCGGAATGGGGCAGAAAAATAGGGAGGGCTTCTCATAAGAGGGCACCCTTGAGCTGGGTTGTAAAGGATGATTAGTTCTTTGACAAGGAGGCAAAGGTTTCTCCTTTCTTGAGAAACAAGCCCAGAGAGCGTGCAGAGCATGAGTCAGGCAGGTCTGACTTTGAACTTGGGCTTCATCTAAATGAGGCAGTTGGTCCCACCACTTCCAGTGCCACAATGACCTTTTTATTAAAAAAAAAAAAAATGTTTTTAAACAGACAAGATATTTACATGGTTAAAAAAAAATTTTGTGTCTCTCCCTCCTACCTCGTCCCATTTGCTTAATTCCCTTCCCTTCCTCCCGACTGTGAGATTCTTCAGTATTCAGAGCTCCCATGTACAAACCGGTATGCTATCTTTTCTAAGTCATACTTTATCCCTCATATTTTTGAAAAATATTTATTATTAATATTATTTTTAAATTTGCTATAAGACATGTGCACTCACCAGAGAGAGACAGAGAGAGAGAGAGAAAGTGAGAAAGCAAACGGCCAGGTCCGGGACTCAAACTGTGGTCAGCTATGTGGGAGTCCAGAACCTTAATCACCACACCACCACCTAACCCTTCCCCTCATATTTTAACGCCTCTAAAATCAGAATGCATCATACAATCAGGTTGCCCTGATGTCACCAAAAACCTTAATAAATTTATTCTCCCTATATTTTCCCTTTTTATTTATGCCCCAAGTTGATACATGAGATGAATTTGTATCTCCGTCAGTCATAAAGAGCTGCCAAATATAAAATTGTAAGCATTGTGCCAGCTTCACCAGCAGCAGTCGTTCTCGGTGGCACATGAATTAATAGAGTCTTTGCCGTCCTCGGCATCTTAGATCTGAGGAATCTGCAATGATTCGTATTTGCAAACGGCAATCTGCCTGCCCCTGTCTGCATCTTTTTCCATGGAACAATAGATTGGGGAGATGGTTTGTTTGAAGATGGCCTCAGTGCTTTGTTATTGCCCACAGTGCTGCAGGGGGGCAGCTTGCACATTCAAATATGTAAAGTACATTCCTAGATGTGGAACCGCTGACTCAGAGAGCTGACTTTTTCATTTACCCATCACCTGCCCTGAACTGGAGAGTCACGAGCAGGATGAAGAGTCACCAGCAGGGTGCGCTGTGGGCATTCGCCAATCAGGTAAGGGAGCAATGGATAATAATGGCTACTATGGACTGAGCACTTTTCACTACCCCTTTATAAACTAAACCTTGCTGTGCAGTCCCCCATGTAATCCTCGGGCCAACCCCATGAGGCGGGGGCCATTTTTAACACCACTTCACAGATGAGGGTTTGAGAGCTTAAGCAATATGCTTGCTGCACAGAGACAGCAGAGCCACAATTGTATAATAAATTTGACTGAAGTAGGTTCATTTGAGTGCTTAGCTACTTCTTGTGTGGTCTCTCCAAACATTCACTTTTGCATAGTGTTGAATAGTACCATGTTTCCAATTTAGGGCCTGCCGGGGGATTTATGTATGCTAGTTTTATCTTCACAATGCATAAAAATGTTATGATGGATCATAGTACTTATACAAAATATGATTACTCCTGGATTCAGGATCATATTCACATCTTCATCCTTTATGGTTGATCTTTGATGAGTTGGTAAAATATGTGGATTTTTTTGTTTTTTATTTCATTATTTTTGTTTTTAAGGTTTTTGCATAAGGTTTTTTCTGTCTCGCCTGCCAGAGAGAGACAGTGAGAGGGAAAGTGAGAAATCACCCCCTGGGAGGATGGCTACACCACAATTCCTTCTCCTCTATTCTCCTCCTGGGATTTTAGGTGGGCACGCACACACACACACACACACACACACACACACCACACACCACACACTCCGTGTGTTTTCAAGTCTGCAGGTCCAGGACTTGAACTGGATCGATCACGTGGAAGTCCAGAGCCTTAACCACTATGCCACCTGCTGGCCCCCAAATATGTGTCCTTTACCTCTTCAGGTCTTGGGTAGATGAAAAAAAAAAAAAAAATCATGGTGTTTAGACCATTACTTGCTGCAGGCACTGACTTTCCATCTTGTATTCTTTGCGTTTCAGAATGTTTTTGTGGTGTGAAAAATTTATGACTATTGCTATTCACGTGTCAAAGAAAAATACACTGATTGGAATGTTCTCTCCTTCCTTCCTTCAGATAGCCCTGACATCCTGATGAATGTGTCTTCCATCCCCGTTGGGTTGGACTTCTCATGACTGTCTTTTGAAAATGCCTGGGCTCTACTGACTTGTACAGACAACCTCTTTCATCTTTGAAATAGGTTTAAATTGTCTTAACTTCTTCGTCTTCACTTACAGAATGACCTACAGAAGAACTAAAGGGCTGGACGGTGGTGCGGCAGTGAAACGCCTCGCTCTGCAATGCTGACCCACGTGAGAAGGTTCCAGGTTCACATCCAGAGACCTTCCTGAGCACGCAGAGACGTGTGTGCCCGTGATATAAAGCTTAGCAAAGGCAAGATGGGTCCTGTCAGAGGTGCTGTCTCTCTATATTGTTCATGGAAGAAATAAAAACACTTTTTTTTCCAGAGAGATTTTTTCTATAGGGCATGTGTGCTCACCAGAGGGACAGAGAGAAAGAAAGTGAGAAATCACCCTCCAAAGGGCATGGCCACAATCCCTTCTCCTCCATTCTCTTGGGATTTGGGCTATGAATGCACATGTACCTGGCCTGAGTTTCAGGCTGCCAGGTCCAGGACTCGAACTGTGGTCAGCTATGTGGGAGTCCACCTGCTGGCCCCACACACCTTTCTTTTCTTTCTTTCTTTTTCTTTCTTTTTTTTTTTTTTTTTAAATTTTTAAGTTGTCACTACAGGACATGTGTACTCACTAGAGAGAGAAAGGGAAAGTGAGACATAACCTCGTGGGGGGTTGGCCACATGGCAATCCTTCTCCATTCTCATCTCTCAAGATTTGGGGCACACATGCAACACATTCAGTGTGTTTTTCAAGCTGCCACGTCTGGGACTTGAACTACAAAGGTGGCCATGTGGGATCCAGCTGTCTTAACCACCTCACCATCCGCTTGCCCTACACTTTCTTTTTTTTAAATTATTATTATTATTATTTTAGAGTTTTGCCATAGGATGAATGTACTTTCCTGAGAGAGACAAAGAGAGAAGTGAAAAATCACCACCGCCACCCCCAGAGGGGATGGCCATACCACATTCCCTTCTCCTCCACTCTCCTCTCAGAATTTTGGGCACTCATGCACATGTGCACAGCATGATTTGCAAGCCATTGGGTGTGGGACTTGAACCACAGTCAGCCATATGAGAATCCAGCACCTCTAACTACCACACTACCTGCTGGTCCCTGGCCCTACACTCTCTATTCTCTTCCCTTCCATTAGAGTGTGGGGATAACTACACTCCTCACCAGGTCTTCACACAAGTGATGTCTGTCCATGAAAGAAAAACAAAACCATCCCACTCCTCAATGGAGTCCAATAAAAACTGTTAATAAAATCAGGTACAACTCCAGGAGGAGACCCTGGGGAAGAACCCGGTGGGGCTGTAGGATCTGAACATGAGATGACACACGTAAGTTTGCTGTATCAAGGTCACTATCATCGAACCCTATCAAGCTGAAAATTCTCATACAATTTAAGTTGAAATTCTTCAATCTTACCTTCAGGGTTGGGTTGGGGTGGGCTGGAGATTGAGTGCAATCAATCATTACTCAGTAATGAAGCCCCAGTAAAAACTCTAGACACCAACATCCAGGTGCGCTTCCCTGGTCGGCAATACTGTCTGTGGTCATGCATCAGAGTCAGGAGGGCGTAGCTCTGTCCGTGACCCTGGAGAGAGGACATCTCCCCATTTAGACCCCTCTCAACTCCAGCTAGCGCATCGCTTCCTTTGCTGGATCCAATTTGTATTGTTTCCTAATAATACACATAGTCACGTGTCAACCTGAAATTAAGAGGTCTGACCCAATCTTGTCAAGCAAGCAGTTTATTCAAAAAAATTGCAAGGACAACTACTGAAGGGCGAAGACTTTGCAGCAAGCTGTAGCCAGTGCTCGGAGATAGCGGCATTTGGAGTTTTCCTTTATAGGGAAGGGGGGGAAGGAGGAGGGGATTATTAAAGTTCACCTTTCCCTAAGAACCTACATTGGTTTACAAGAATAGTACAAGCTTCTGGCTGGCTTTTGTAAACGTTTATTTATATCTTCCAAGACAGCACTCCCATCAGGTCCTGACACCGTGATCTGCTCCCAGCCTTCAGTCAGCCTGGTCACAGGAAAGCCCATGCCCAGAGTACTCAGGGAAGTCTCTGGATTTGAACTGACAACCTTCCTATGTGGATTGCCTTGTGGAGTGTCGCGTTTTACTGCCGCATCACCAGCCAGCCCCTGATTGGCTTGTTGATGTTTTTATATGTCATCTAATCCAGTGAAGAACTGTAGGCAGGAGATGGGGTTTCAATGAGCAACCCGTAGTCTGTGGTAAGCTAGGGTAGCTCTGTTTCAGTGCCAGTCAGGAATTCTTTTGTTAGGATGTCCTTGGGCAATTACTTCAGACAGACAGGTGTGGGGGGGACATAACTGAGACTCCATCCACTTCTCTCTTGGGGCCATTTTCTTTCTTTCTTTCTTTCTTTTTTTCTTTCTTTCTTCCTTCCTTCCTTCCTTCCTTCCTTCCTTCCTTCCTTCCTTCCTTCCTTCCTTCCTCTTTCTTTCTTTCTTTCTACCTTCCTTCCTTCCTTCCTTCCTTCCTTCCTTCCTTTCTTTCTTTCTTTTTCTTTCTTTCTTTCTTTTTTTTTTTTGTAGATGTTTTTGCCTTATGGTACCAGAGAGAGAGAAACAGAGACAGAGAGAGGGAAAGTACGAAGTCACCCTGCAATCCTTTCTCCTCCCCTTTCTCCCAGGACATTGGACACACACTCAAGCCACCAGATCCAGGATTCAAACTGTGGTCAATCATGTAGGAGTCCAGTGACATCACCACTATGCCATCTGCTGGCCTCCTCTTTGGGACAGTTTTAACAGACCTCATTCCTTCGACTGATTTGAATGACTGTCCTCTCCCGTGCATATAGTAGGTTTCAGTGAGTCATTCCAGGAACTATACAGCCTGAGGGGGTGGGTTAGGAAACCCCCAAACTTGTCATTGGTATCAGAATCTTGGGAATCAGATGTGGCAGTCTGCAGAGAGCTAACTCCAGGTAACCTCCAAAACATCATGCTGAGTGAAAGTCAGACACAAACGTCACAGATTGTACGACGCCGTTTATGTGAAATACGCAGAGCAGGGAAACCCATAGAGACAGAAAGCTGAGCGGTGGCTGCATGGGCTGGGTAGAGGGAGCAGCAGGACGTAACTGCCTAATGGGCACCAGGCTTTATTTGGGGGGTGAAAATGTGTTGGAAATAGAGGTAATAGTTCCCCAACATGTGAAGGTACCAAATGCCTCTTAGAAATGGCTCATGTTACATGAATGTCCTCTCAATAAAGAGGACAGGATGGTGGCACAGCGGGTAACACACAATGCTCTGCAAGGCTGACCCACCCGGGAAGGTTCCGAGTTCCTGTCTGCAGACCTCCCAGGGTATACTAGTCATGTGTGTGCCATGCCTGGTTCAGGCTGGGGGGAGAATTATGGTGTAAAGACTCTGATGGAAATTCTCTATCTCTCTCTCTGGGAAGAATTTTTATTTTTTTTTTAAGAAAACACTTAAAAAATAAAAATTGAGGTCAGCAAATGGCATGATAGTTAAGGCGCTAGACTCCCACATAGGTGACCACGGTTTGCGTCCCAGACCTAGCGGACTGAAAATCACAATGGGTGCGTGTGCATGCATGCCCAAAATTCCAAGAAGAGACTGGAGGAGAAGGGATTGCAGCATGGCCATCTCCCTGGGGGGGGTGTGGTGGTTTCTCAGTCCCCCCCTCCTCTTTCTCCTGTGAACGCATGTGCCCTATAGCAAATTAGAAATGAGAGCACAAAACAAAAGACACTATGCCAAGTTCTGGGGAAAAGTGTTCTCTGCAGAGGGAACAGCAAGTGTCGGAGTGGAAAGAACTTGCTGTGTGTCTCTGCCCTCACAAAGGATCCTTCTGGGAGGGAGGACAGACTAGCTATCTTACAACTGTCAATCAACAATCATTGGTCATTAATCCTACAACAATTTAAGGGATCGTGACTCCATTCAGTGTAACACAGGAATATTCAGGCATTCTCAGAGCATGTGCCTGCATGGTCTCGGGTAGAGGTGGCGGGAAGGGAACCTTCAGGACAGTAATACCAGCCTCAAAGGCTCAGGCACATGGAAGGAGTGAAGTGGCGTGGTGTTGAGGGCTAGGCACACAGGGTACTCGGTGGAAGGGACTCAGTCTCAGGGCCTGAGAGAGGAGGCTGGCGAGCAATGCTAAGTAAGTGTGGCGGGGGTGGGCATGGCTCTCCTGTGTGGTCTCAAACAGCCAGTCACAGAGACCCTGAGCAGGACTATGGACAGAACTACGGGATCCCCTCTGAGGTGGTCTCTCCTCTGGGAGAAGCTCCTGGTTGTCCCTACATCCTCTTTTTTTCTCATCTTAGTAGAACCTTGTAATTGATTGTTCGATTGATTGATTTTAAGGTTTTTGCCATAGGGCACATGCACTTGCCAGAGACAGAGAAAGAAACAGTGAGAAGGAAGGAGAGAAATCACCCTCCCCTGGGGGGAACGGCTGTGCTGCAATCCCTTCTCCATTCTCCTCCTGAGATTTGGGGTATGCACACACAATTGCCCAGCGTGATTTTCAAGCTGCCAGATCTGAGACTAGAACTGCGATCTCAGCCATGTGGGAGCCCAGCACCCCAACCGCTACTCCACCTGCTGGCCTGAAACTTGTTATTTTATTCGAAATGAAGACTACGTTTCCCAGCATCCCTTACAGCTGGATATAACCGTGGTATAAAGCGGCCAGCAGAATGTAAGCAAAAGTGTGTCTGGTTCTGCCCTCCCACTCCCCTTTCTGCCTTCCCTCTGGCTAAATGTGGGGTGGAGAGCCGTCTTGGGTTACTGCAGAAGAGGGCAAACCCTTGGGACCAGCAGTTAGCATAATGGCTATGTCGCTGGACTCCCAAGTAGTCGACCGCGGTTCGAGTTCCGGGCATGGCGGCTTAAACTCACGCTGGGCGCGTGTGCATGCGTGCCCAAGATCCCGAGAGGAGAATGGAGGAGAAGGGATTGCTGCGTGGCCATCCCCCTTGGGGGGTGATTTCTTGCTTTCTATCTCTCTGTCTCTCTCTGTCTTTCTGGCAAGCACACGTGCCCTATAGCAAAAACCTCTCAAAAAAAAAAAAAAAAAAAAAAAAAAGAGGGCAAGCCCCTGGGGGTGGAGCGCGTGCATCATAACTTGGCAGAACAGACCTGCCACTGCACATCGGATTTGTAGGCAAGAGGGCATTTCTGCTCTTGTTGCTTAGGGTCGCTCTGTTATGAAGTGACATATCTACAGCCTCACCAAATTCAACCTGGAAGTTGTAAAAACATGGTAGACATCCAGGGAGGCCATTGCTACAAAAGAATGCTCTTGGCAACAAGGACACAGAGAGAGGATTACAGCTGGGGTGTGGGGTCCTCGTTTCTGTCGGGAGTAGCTCTAAGCTCTCCAGGAGGGAAGAGATAAAGGATTATAGGAAAAGAGGTCAAGGGAAAGCCCTGGGAGTTCTCCAAGAGGACCAGAGCACCCACCACGGTGCCTGGCACATAGTAGGTGCTCAATAATTAGTGGTTATTGCTACCAAGAACTATCAGGTATTCATCTGTTCATTCAGCAGATCTGTGTGCACCTGCGAAGTGAGGGACTGTGTGGCTAAATGGGTGGTTCTAGCTGACAATGGCAACGTCAGCTGCTGTTTGAATCTGGGTACACACCAGACTCTGGTTTGCATATCGTCTGTGTCACCTCATTTTATCCTGATACTGACCCTGAAGATAAGTGAGTTGATCCTGTTTTACAGGTGAAGAAGCAGGCTCTTGAACAATCATGACCAGCCAGGGGGCATGCAACCACCCAAGGGCAGATCTGGGAGTTAGATCCAGCCCATTGAGGCTCTACAGTCCTCAGGTATAATCACACCACTACACCGTGTCTCTGGTGGCACCCTAGTCCTTCCCAAGAGGCAAATATGGATCAGCAGTTAGTATAGACTCCGGAGACAGCCAGTCAGCGTTTGGATCTAGCTCTGCCATGATGGATGTGTTGCTAGCCTGTTCTCTGCCTCAGCTTCCTCGTCTGTAAAATGGGATTCATAATAGCAGCTTTAACATTCCAGTGGGTTGTAAAGTTCTAAGGAGGTTTTCACGTGCCGAGGATGGTACCTCGTACGCAGCTGTGACCCCCGAGAGTCACACAGTAGGACCACTTGGGGAAACAGAGCTCAACCTAGAGATCAACAACAGAGGGTTGAAGGGGAAGCTGCAGGCTGATGACCAGAGAACTCCTGGGACAGTGGGCAGGAGGAGCCACCAGCTGGTCAGGCACCAGACAGGAGGGAATAGAGACCAGAGAGGCTCAAGGTTTCCTCTAGAGGCCCAGCAAGACAGAGGAGGGGGGCCAGAATGCAGACCTCTGGGTCCAGCCTCTCCCCTGCCTCATAGCTCCTCTCTTGGACTCCACCAGTGTCTGAATTCTCCAGGTTAGATTCTCTCTGAACACATGTCCCTGGTGGCTGGCGGCCAGCACTGCCGAGGTCAGGGGTTTAAGGCACAGGGAAGTATGGATAAAAGTTTAGAGGCACATAGAAAGCACAGCCTATTGGGACACGATAAGCCTGTGAGCAGGACCAGAGTGAGTGTGAATGATTGTGAGTTCATGTGTGTGAAGTGTACGTGTGTAGTAAAGGTGTGCGTATGGGTGTCCAGGGTGGCAAGATGCGCATGGGCAGTGAGGTCACCTGGGGTCGCACTGTGGACCCTTGTACACCTGGACAGGTGCTCTGTGACTCCCACTTGGGGCAGAGGTCAAAGTCAGGGAGGCAGATGTTTCCCTTGGCCCCAGCAGCACTGTTGGCTGGTTGTTAAAATTGATTGAATGTTCAGAACTCAGGAGACTCGTGGTCCCTATCTGGATTTCCTCCTTCTCCTGGACAACCAGCTCGGACCGCCCTGGGCCCCTATGCTAGAGCAGCAGGTGCCCTTTCAGTTAGAAAAGATCACGTGGCCTGATCTGGAACCCTAGCCACCACACGGCGTTGTGAGAGGGACAGTGGCTGCCTCCGCTGTGCAGAGTGTGAGTGACAACAAAGGCACACATATGTTCATGTACATCAGGCCTAGGCCTTGCCCAGGATCATCTGAGTGGGGGCCTGTGGGCCAACGGCGGGGTAGTGGCAGGAAGTGGCCTGAGACGGCGATAGGACGTCCGACACGAGGAAGAAGAGCAATTGCTTGGAGGGCCATTCTCGGGTGGCCCTGCCCTGACTCAGGGGCCGGCTGGATGTCTAGGAATGGGTCCAGGTTTTGTGCCTCTAAACCTTTGTTCCACTTGGGCCACCATTGGATAGAGGCCTCGTGGTTTGAGCTTTCAGGGAAACTGCGGTCAGCTGCTCACAATGCTTTGGACTGTCCCCAAACCTTGTGAGGCTCCGTCTGGGCAGGAAGTAGTGGGTTACACCTGGGAGCTTCTGGTTTCCTGACCCCAAATGAGAACATCAGCAAATTCACAAATACGTGCACACAAGTCTCCCACTCGATGCGGCAGAAGGCCAGAAGCACCCCTGAATGTCCTTTCAGCCCTCCTCTGCCTCTGTCGCCACCACTCCCACCCCGACACGGGCCCACCATCTCTGCCCTCAGAGAAGCTGCCACATGGGTCTCCAGGCCTCCACCCCTCCCTCCCGCCTCCCCTCTCCCATAGATAAGTGGCTTTCCAACCCCACGTCCCACATGGCATGCTTGCAGAGGGTTTGAAATATAGGAGTTCCGACTCCCTGCCGAGGTGTACACGATTCTGCACAGGGACCATTCCAGCCTTTCCCCTCCTGCTTCATCTCCCACCCCTTCCCCCCTCCCTTCTTGCTCAGCCAAACGTGGTTTTCTCCCTGCTCAGGCTCTCCCTCACCTCAGCACCCTTGGTCTGGGACACTCTTCTTCTGACTAGTTTCTACTCCACCTTCAGGTCAACATCGCCTCCTCCTGGAAGCCTGCTAAGACCACAGAGCACTGAGGGAGGCCTCTCATGGCTTCCTGGGTTCACCCATCTCCTCACATGGTCGCCACCATTTACTGCTTGTTCCCCATCTAGACTGTGAGTTCCGTAAATCCTTGCTGGGTGCAGGAATAAGGAGACTGGGCTCCAGCCCACACCAGCCCTGTGTGGCCTACCACAACTGCCTCGGTCTCCCCCCGTCCACGGGGACAACAAGGCCTCTCTCCTGGGGCGACTGTACAGATCATGGAGGAAGGGGAGCATGTGGCTGGGACGACATGTCCCTCTGAGCATGTGAGCTCCCCTGCTGTGATAGAAAGGAAAGGCGAGGGCCTGAAGCCAGCCACAGCTTCCTCCAGTTCATTTTGGGACCTGCTCGTGGCCCGGGGTCCAGGTGGCCTGGAGACCCAAGCAGCAGTCTCCATCGGGGCCTCCATCGGGGCCATGTTCACCTGAGCATGCTGGCCTTAGGAGAGACACTGGGTCAGCCCCTCTCATAAAGTACCAGGGCTTCCAGGCTGGGGTCAGAGGAACTCGGGGAGCTGTGAGGACTCAGGGAAAGGGCCCTCACCCCTGTGTAATGGAGCCGGGCCAGAGAGGACAAGACAGCACGCACTCCATGGTTGGGCGCACCTGGAAATTCCAGGTCCTCATCTCTCCACATAGGAGAGGCCTAAGACCAAAGGGGCGGTTTGCTCAGGGGGCCCCAGCTGGACAGACCCTCCTTGAGATGGCTCAGGAGCTGGCCCTACTGAACTACTTCCACAGCCCTGGCCATGGCTGGGCCCCGGGTCCCGATCTGGGTCCTGATACCACCTGCTCCTCCCCTCCACCTGGGGCACTCACCTGCCTTCTCCCGGCAGTCACTGGGGTCGTATCAGCAATGGTAGAAAGGGACGTCCCTGGCTTCCGGACTCCTCTCCGGCTCCATCCTGGGGGCAAGAGTTCCACTCTCTCCTCACCTCCTCGCCGTCGGACGTCCCCCCTGTGGAGCATCGGGATCCACTGTTATTCACTCACCCACACCACACATCTACTGAGCACTTACTATGCACAGGCCCAGTGGGAATGCAGAGCAAGGGACAGGACTCCTAGTCCCTGTGGGGGACCTTCTTATGGAAGAGCACAGACAGGCTGCTGAGTCAGTCAGTGACGGATTTAATAGGAAGGTGCTCAGAGTCACAGAGAAAAACAAGACAGGGGAGGTGAGGAAGAATGGGAGGGCGGTCAGGGAGGGCTTCCCTGAGGAGGTAGCAGTTGCTCAGAGGTCTAACTGCAGAGCTGCTGAAGCTGTGGGGACATCTGAGGGAAGAGCAGTCAGGCAGAGGGAAAAGGGCACAGTCCAGGGAAAAGTCCTGGGATAGGAGGGACTGGAGAGCTGGCCTCCTGTCAGAATAACCGGGAGCCCCAGGAGGGCCGGAACAGGACAGTCTGGGGGAGCTTGATGCAAGGTGAGTTCGGAGACGACAGGCCAGGTCCCAGTAAGGGACCCTGGAGACGCCTGGCTCAGACGGGCCAGGCAGCCTGGGCACTGACTGATTGGACCCTCATGGGTGGTGGGTAGTGGGCACTGGCTTCTCCCTGACTCCTCGGGTGTGACCACATGCTTGTGGCAACCGGGGAAAGAAGGGCTCAGGGAGGGGAGCCATTAATGTGTCCCTTCCAGGCCACAGAGCCACCACCTGGGTTTCTATCCAGGACACTGTCCACCTCTTAGAGGCCTGTAGGTGAATCTGAGTTCCTGAACACCTGCCAAAGCCATCCGACAGCAACCGAAAACCATACAGGTAAACCAAGGGAGTGTGTCCCCTCAGAACCTACACACGTGGGCGCGCGCACACACACACACACACGTTTGCATACAGAAACACGTGCCCTCCCAACCCCCTCCCTGTGCATGAGCCCATCTCCTCCGCCTCTGCGTGGCTGTCACCCTCGCCCCAACCCCCTCGGGCACCCTGATCTGCAGATGTTAAAGGTGTGTTGGGGGGGGGGGGGAGCCAAGGGAGCTGCGCTTCTTTCCAATCGTCATGCTCTGCCTACCATTGGTGACCTCGAACCGGTTGGAGAGCGAAGCCCCTCCCTGGGCCAGACTCCCGGCCCCCAGCGCCCTCCTGCTCCACGCCCTGCCACCACCTCCACAGGTGGCCCTGCCAGGAAAGCGCAGAGCGCTGGCACTCCGGCTTGACCCTCAACCCTGCGCCTGAGGCCATGGCACCGAGGGATCTCGAGCCGCGCAGCTCTGAGAGCCAGGTAAGCCCAAGGATGGGCGCCGAGCTCTGCGGAGCGCTTCTGGGAAGGGAGTCAGGAGGCCCCAGGATTCCCGCGCGACAGCGCAGAGGGAGATTGCAAAGGGACGCTCTGACGCCTTCACAGACCCGCAAAGCGAGGTCTAGAGCGAGCTGATAAGGAGCCAGGCTGACGCTTGGCTTACGGGCCCTGGAGGTGCCTCTCCGGATAGCGCGATAGGAGCGAGGGAGCCTCAGGGTAGAGGACTCTCTGGAGGGTCGTTCAAAGGAAACAGCCAGGCAGGAACTTGTACTAAAACCATCCACTTCTGCAGGCTGACGAATGGCCGTGGGTATGCAAATCCAGGACCTGCCCGGAGAAGGAGGCAGGTGCTGGGACAGAGTTTCTAAACTCTCTTGTGCCCCTCACTCCCTCTTGCCCCCCAGGGAAACGCTTGCAATACAAGTGCATCTTCTTCCCTTGTGTAACTTCCGGGAAAACGCTGGGGAATTTTCGGGATTGCATCTGAGGAGGCGGCAGCCAGGGGCTTGGTTTCCTGCCTACCTTCCTCCTTATGTGAGAGATATGGGCCCAGGGAGAACAAGTGCTTACAGAGGTTGTTCACCCAGGGAGTGAGGCCGCCCCCCCTTCATAAGGCAGGCCCTAAACCCTGACAGACATGGTTCAAATCCTGATGCTACCTCTGATTTGCTGTGTGACTCTGGGCAAATGACTTAACCTCTCTAAACCTCAGTGTCCTCATCTGTAAAATGGAGTTGCTGTGAGGACGAAAGCAGCTCACCAGAGAGACACAGTGAGAAAGAGAGAGGACTCCACAGTCTTTCCTCCTCTGGGGATTTTGGGCATGCACACGCACACACTCCACGTGTTTTTCTTTTCTTTTAAAAATACTTTTTTACATTCAATGACCGTGTAACATTACAGCACACCAAGTGGATTTTCCCATCGTGAATATATCATATATCTACCCGATGTATTTTTCAAGCAGCTGGGTCTGGACTCAAACTGTGCAGTCAGCCATGTGGGATCCAGTGCTTTAACCTCCCCTCTGCTGGCTGGCCCTCCTCTGTTTTTGTTTGTTTGTTTGTTTGTTTGTTTGTTTGTTTTTGTGGTAGTATCCATTCACATGGTCAAAGCTGGAAGGTACCGTGTACAATCATTTGAAAAGATTGGGCACATTTTAAAGTTACTTAGGCAAACATTCTGCCACTGCCTCCAGCAACAGGACTGGGAATGGGACCACTGATGGAGCCCAGACCCTGTGGCCAGGTGTCTAAGATCTCGCTCCTGATGCCCTCAGTAGATTTAGGGATTCATTTTGTCATTTTGCACAAAAATCAAATGTATCAGTTTTCAGTCTTTATTTCGGTCATTTGTATACATTTCCTTAGAACAACCACCTTGTGACTTGAAAAATAGCTTAGAAATTACCCTGGGGACTAGCAGATGGCATGTTTATATCACTGAACTCTCACATAGTCGACTGCGGTTTGAGTCCCAGACCCAGCAGTTAAAACTCACGCTGGGTGCGTGTGTGTGCGTGCCCAAAATCCCAAGAGGAGAATGGAGGAGAAGGCATGGCCATCCCCCATGAGGAGTGATATCTTGCTTTCTGTCTCTCTGTCTTTTTGGTGATCACATGCACCCTATAGCAAAAATCTCTCTAAAACAAATAAATAAAAGAAAGAAGAAAGAAATCACCCTGGCTCTGTTGACTTAGAGGTGTTGAAACGAGTTTAAAGAGACATGGAGTCTCCCTTGGGCCCTGTCCTGAGAGTGAAGCAAGCACCTGATCTGAGTCAGAGTTAATCAAGAAGAGAAGGCAAAGACCTGGTTCCCTGACCCTGGAAGGGGCGACTTTGTGGGCCACCGCTGCATTAGCCCTCCTACCCATGCCAGGTGGCAGGTGGACCTGTGTTCAGCTTCCACTCTAACTGTGGGAGTCTGGGTGAGTCACCCCATCTCTTTGAGCCCTGCAATCTCCATCTGCCCAGTGGAGAGAAAATGCCATGACTGAGCCTGCAGGGGCAAAGAAGGTCATGCACACCAAGTGTTGTGTAGAAACGGGCATTCAGCAAATGCTTACAGAATTCACAGGAGCTCTGTGCAATATGTGCAATTATCAACCCCATTTCAAAGACAGGTAAACTGAGGCCCAGGAATGGATGTGCTTTCCCCAGTCACAAAACCAGTCCATGGTGGAAAGAGCTTAAAGCAGGTCTCACCCAAATCTCTGTCTCGAGTGGTTCTCATCCTTGGCTGCACCTTAGAACTACCCAGAAAGTGCTTATAAAATTCTGACATGTGGGACCAGCAGGTGGCATAATGGTCACGTCACTGGACTTTCACATGGTCAACTGTGATCCAGTGACTTGAACTCACGCTGGACGTGTATGCGTGTGTGCTCAAGATCCCTATAGGAGAATGGAGGAGAAGGCACTGCAATGTGGCCATCCCCCCTTGGAGGTGATTTCTCACTTTCTGTCTCTCTGTCTCTCCAGTGAGTGCATGCGCCCTATAGCAAAAATCTCTCTTAATAAAAGAAAACAGGAACCAGCAGTTGGCGTAATGGCTATGTCACTGGACTCCCATGTAGTCGACCATGGTTCGAGTCCCGGGCTCCATGGCTTAAACTCACACCGGGTGCATGTGCGTGCATGCCCAAGTTCCCAAGAGGAGAATGGAGGAGAAGGGATTGTGGCATGGCCATCCCCCCCTGGGGGATGATTTCTTGCTTTCTGTCTCTTTGCCTGTCTGTCTCTGTCTTTCTGGTGAGCGCACATGCCCTATAGCAAAAAAGCCTCTAAAAAAAAAAAAGAAAAGAAAACAATCCTGACATGTAAGCCCCGTGTCCAGGATATATATATATATATATTTTTTTTTTGAGTGGTTTTTGCTATAGGGCGTGTGTGCTCACCAGAAAGACTGAGAGAGACAGAGAGACAGAAAGAGAGAAATCGCCCCCCAGGGGGAATGACCACGCCGCAATCCCTTCTCCTCCATTCTCCTCTCGGGATCCTGGGCGCACACGCACCCGACGTGAGTTTAAGCTACCAGGTCCGGGACTCGAACCACAGTGGACTACATGGGAGTCCAGGACTCAAACCATAGTGGACTACATGGGAGTCCAGCGACATAGCCATTACAGTAACTGCTGGTCCCTGTTTGTTTGTTTCAAGAGGTTTTTGCCTTAGAGGATGTGAGTTCACTGGAGAGAGAGAGACAGAGACAGAGATAGTGAGAGGCAAAGTGAGAAATCACCCTCAAAGGGGTTGGCCATGGTACAATCTCTTCTCCATTCTCCTCCCAGGATCTTGGGCACACATGGCGTGAGCTTCACACCAATGGGCCCAGTACTCGAACTGTGGTCAGCCGTGTGGAAGTCCAGCAACATAACAGCTATGCTACCTGCTGGCCCCAAGAAGGTATCTCTATTTTCCAAAAGCTCCCTGGGAAGTTTATGATGGAGGCTGATGCTGGCTAGGACAACCAAACCCTGTGTCCCTCAAGATCTGAGGCCAAAAGAAGGACCTTGCCCTACAGATTCCTAAAAGCATCAAACCCGAATCTGAGAAAGCCTTCAATCTAACCACTAGTTTACAGGAGATGCGGGGGACAGAGGAACATGCTAAACAACCCCACGACGAAGACATCTTCTAGACAGATGACCCGCTTTCTCCCACTAAGCAGTACAAGAGAGGAAGAAGGAAAGCAGGACAAAGGGAAGTGGGGAGGAAGGAAGAAAAAATGGGAGGGAAAATCTTTAAGGAACAAAAGAAATGTAAGTCCATGTCTGACATATGTGCAGCCCCGGTGTTTAGATGAATCTGAACAAACCAGCTACTAACTACATAGATGTGACCATCAGGAAGTGTGAATATGAGGGGAGTTTAGATGACATTAAGGAATGATCAATTTTGATATGTTTGATATCAGCAGATCATCAGTAGGAGAACACTGGAGCATCCGTGGGTAAGATGACATCATGTGCAAAGTTTGCATTAAAATTACCTAGAGAAACCCACGTGGATAAATGATACAGAATGGGCAGAGCTGGGGGTGGGTACTTGGTATTTATGGTATTAGTCTCATTATTTGGGAGACAAGTTTGAAAATGTCCCTAGAAAAGGAGAGAGGGAGAAAAGAGGGAGCCAGATGGAGGTACAGCAGTGGAACGTGACACTGCAAGGCTGACCCACAGGGAGGTTCTGGGTCCATGTCCAGAGACCTCCCTGAGGACACCAGGTTCATGTGTGCATGTGTGTGGGATCGGGGTGGATCACAGCAGCAGGACTCTGTTGGGGGTGCTATCTCCTTATCTCTGTCTTTCTCTCTGTGTCTATCTCTGTTATTTGTAGAGAAAAAGAATGAATAACTTTTTTTAAAAAAAGGAAGCCCCCCTCACTAGGTGATTCTCATATACAGCCAAGGCTGAGAACCCTGAGCCAGAGGCATGCAGTGTGTATGGGGTGTGTCGTGTTTTGTTACATATGCACAGGGGGCCTGATATGACAATGTTCATTGCAGTCTTGCATTAAATAATAATTCCTTGGGACCAGCAGATGGCAGAATGGTTGCATTGCTGGACTCCCACGTAGTCAACCATGGTTCAAGTCCTGGACACTGCGACTTAAAAATCATGCCAGGCATGTGTGCATGTTTGCCCAAAATACTGAGAGAAGGGATTACGGCAAGACTATCCCCCCCCCCCCCCCCCCACCACCAGGGGCGTGATTGCTCGCTTTCTATTTCTCTCTGTCTTTCTGGAGAGCGCATGCACCCTATAGCAAAAATCTCTCTTAAAATAATAATAATTCTTTGCCTTTGGTAGGTGCCCTAAGCACCTTGTTCTGTGGTGTTTCTTACATGCAATTTATTTTACTGCCCTAGGGGCTCGGCCCTACGCTGTCTCCTGCTATTGTAAAGGGAAAGGGAGCGGAGGCTCAGAGGGGAGTCTTGCCTGAGGCTACCCAGCATACCACCCTTCAGCTGGGGCTCCACTTCATCCCGGGGTCTCTCCTGTCCCATGACAGGCTAGGACTTGAAACCCCTGGCAGAAGCCATGTCATGACCACACCAGGCTGAGCGCTGCAGGCTGGGCTGTCACTCAGGTGTCGCGGGCCTTGGAGCATCCAAACTCCAAGCACAGTGAAGGACATTCCCAACTCCTGGGTGACTTCTTCAGGCTCTGGGCAATGTCTGCCCACCTCAGGCAATGCCCAGGGCCCACTCAGAATTACCAGCTGTTAGTATGACCTTGGCAAGTCACTTGCCCTCTCTGTGCCCTCGTGTCCCCGTCAGTAGAATAAGGACAGAAACCCCAGCTGACATTGCAAAGTGCTGCTTCATGGATTTCCACCTCAGGACTCCCAATGAGTTGGGTAGGTGTTCCCGTTATCTCCTTTCACAGCTGAGGAAACTGAGGCTCAGGGTAAGTGGCAGGCCCAGGCCACGCTGTGCTGGAGCCAGGATTCACAGCCACGCTCCCGGCAGCCCTCTCGGGACAGTAGGCACGCGTGGCCATGACCACCACTCTGACAGCGCAGCGAGTAGCCAGCGCTCCAGTCTGGGCGGTGTGCACACCACCAGGGCTTGATCCTACCTGTTCTGTCCATGTTGGGCCCTCGCCCTTGCTGGGAAGGTATGACGGCACGGAGACTGAGGGCTCAGGCTTCAGAGCTGACCCCTCTCATCCCGGATCCTCCACGCCTCGGGTGCTGGGTTTCGGGCAAGTAACCTCCTGAGCCAGTTTCCTCCGAATGGGAGATCGATAGCATCTTCATACAGAGAGGGTACAAGATACTGTGGGAAGATGCCTAGCACATAGTAGGCACTCACTACGAGTGACTGCCCGCTGGTTTTAGTCAATCATTGTCTTCCCTTCTTTGAGTCTGAGGGTCCTTCTCCCTCCTCCGCTCACACCTGCAAGCTCGCCCCCCTCGGAGAGCTGGACCATGTCCCATCCACGCACCTTGCCCTCCCAGACCCCCGAGGTTGGAGGCTGGGTCTGTCTTTTCTGAGCCCGTCACAGTGCCCAGCACTGACCCCTGCCCTCAGGACCTCCTGCCAACCCTAAAACCCTGCTGCTGTTCTCTTTCGGGAAGGTGCCATTGCTTCTTGTGCCTCTCAGGCCTAGATGTGGGCAAGGGCATCGGTGAGTGTATACATGAGCGCCTTGGGTGTCTGTGGGCATGGTGATGGGCATGCCTGTATGTGCTTGTGTGTGGCGGTTTTATGTATGTGCATGGTCATGTGTGTACAGACACGTGTCAGTTTGCTTGCCTGTGTGTGCATGTGTCCACATGTGCACACATACCTCCCAGACCTGCATTTGCCGTATGTGTGTGATCCACGGGTGAGTCCCATGTGCCCCATGGGTGAGTCCCGTGTGCCCGTGACATGTGTACATGGGAAGACATCAGCACACGAGGCTCTGTGCAGGTCCCTGGGCTTGACCTCCTGTGGAGGTTGCGGCTGGGGGCTGTTTGTATCAGGCAGGATAAACAGAGCCATCCTGGTTAGTTGGGCAAAGGCCGCCTCGAGACTGGCCCAGGGCCATGGGCTGGAATCCAACAGGAAGCCAGAAAGAGCCTGGCCCCCGGCATCCCCGTTGCTTTTGGCATTGCCCTCTCCCACCGCCTCCTGGAGAAGAACCCCATGGGAGCAGCTCTGAGCAGCCCAACCCCACCCGATGGCCAGACCTGGGTTTCCATCTCAGTCCTCTTGCACAGTAACTGTGTGACCCTGGACATGTCTTTTCTCTCTGAGCCATGATTTTCTAATCTGCCAAATGGGCTAAAAATACTTGAAATGCTCTAAGGAAAAATGACAGGCCGTGTTCTGAACCCTGTGCACGTGTTTACTTGCTTCACACCTGGTCAGGTGGACTCCCTCAGCATCCCTATTTCACAAAGTGGGGAACAGGTACAGAGAGGCAAAGATGCCCAAGGTCACGGAGCCATAAAGGGTGGAGTCAGGACTCTGGGCCCACAGCCTACCTGGAGAAACACCATTATACTCTTGGTCAAAGGGGACGACCACTCCTGCCCCTGGGGATTTGGAGTTAGTGTGGCTGTGGGAGACCTCCTCCCTGGCCCCAGGGTTGAGAGAATCTAGGAGGGCTTGTTAAATAAAGGAGGTACAGGCTTCAAAGGTGGGATTGGTGGAGAGAGGTATGAGAAAGGCTCCTTGGACAGTGAGGGATCTGAGCAAGGGCATGGAGACTGCAAAGCCCAGGGCAGGATGGGAAAGGACGTATCCAGGCGGTAAAGGCTCAGGACTCCCTCTGCCCTCAGACCCACCACGATGGCCCTCCGTGGGTGGGTGAGTCCCCCCCACATTCTCCCACCTCTCTCCCTGTGGGTGAGCCTACGGCAGGTTCTGATACTTGTCACTCTGGGCCAGTTTCCCATCTGTGTTGGTGTTGGTGTTGAGTGCCCAGTGGCTGTGGAGGCCCCAGCCTCAGGCTCTGTCTTGGTACCAGGAGAAGACGTCACTGTCCACTGCTCGGAAGGTCTGCTATGCCCTGGGAGGCGCCCCGTACCAGCTCACAGGCAATGCCATCGGCTTCTTCCTCCAGATCTTCCTTCTGGACGTGGTACAGGTGAGGAGCTGGGGACCAGGACCCAGAAGCCAGCAGGGGCTCTTCTCGACTTAGGAAGGCCAGGGTGTGGGAGGGCCCAGTGACAGGGAGGAAGTCAATGTCCCGTGACCACCCTGAAGGGCCGAACATATTTGCGCACCATTGTTACAGTTAGAAAGCTTGTTGGTTTCATGCATGATAGAATGAATTCTCATTTTCAAACTTTAAAAAAACATTAAAAACCAAACAAAACCAAAAAACTGCGGGAAGACTGCCCAGACTCAAGACCATGCAGCAGAGCCAGCTGACAAATACCCGCTGTTGACCTCCAGAACCCACACTCCCTTCCTGTCCCTTGGAAGAGGTCATGCGAGGTGGTCAACAGGAGCAAGGCCTCTTGACCAGACAGGCTAGTTCAGTCTCAGCCACTCCAAGAACAGCCAGGCACGCTCCGGCAAACTACTAATCTCTGTGTCCCTCAGTTTCCTCATCTACGAAGCGGGCCTAATAGAATCTACCTGAAAGTACAGTACATGAAATGATGAAAAGTCCCACTTACCTCCAGGGAGAGGGACACGGCAGGCTGACCTAGTTTCCTATCACTACCCCAAACATAGTGGCCTAAAACAAAATGAATGTGTTACTGTGCATTTCTGGAAATCAGAAGTTCTACATTACCAAAGGGATTAACTTGAAGGTCAGAACGTCCTCAGGGCTGCATTTTTATGAAGGTTTCAGGGGAAAACCGCCTGCATTCCTCATCCTCCTTTTTTGTTTGTTTTTGTGTGATTACTTGTTTGTTTTGCAAACAAACCAGATAGAGAGAAAGAGATAGAGAGATAGAGACAGAGGCAAAGTGAGAAATCACTACCCTATGGCCACACCACAGTCCTTTCTCCATTCTCCTCTCAGGACTTTGGGCACACACACACACACATGTACACCCAGCATGATTTTCAAGCCTCAGGGTCCGGGACTCGAACCAAACAGTTGGCCATGTGGGATCCAGTGCCTTAACCACCATGCCACCTGGCTGGTTCATCTCCCGCTCTTGCTCTCTGATCTCTTCTTTTTTTTTTTTTGGAGAGATTTTCGCTATAGGGCGTGTGCACTCACTAGACAGACAGAGACATTAGAGACAGAAAGCGAGAAATCACCCCCCAGGGGGGATGGTCACGCCACAATCCCTTTCTCCTCCATTCTCCTCTCGGGATCTTGGGCACGCACGCACATGCGCCCCGCGTGAGTTTTAAGCCACCGGGTCCGGGACGCGAACCGCGGTCGACTACGTGGGAGTCCAGCAACATAGCCATTATGCCAACTGCTGGTTCCCAACTCTCTGCTCTCTTCTGTTGTCACACCCCTGACCCTTGTGATACATCTGAATAATCCAGGATCATCTCCCCATCTTTTTATTTATTTATTTATTTATTTATTTATTTTTTGAGAGAGAGAGAATTTTGCTATCGGGCGTGAGCGCTCACCAGAGTGACAGAAACAGAAAGTGAGAAATCACCCCTCAAGGGAGATGGCCACACTGCAGTCCCTTCTCCTTCATTCTCCTCTTGGGATTTTGGGCCCACACACACATGTGCTGAGTGTGAGTCTTAAGCCGCCAGGTCTGAACCTGGACTCGAACTGCAGTCAACTGCATGGGAGTTCAGCAATGTAACCATTACACCACTTGCTGGTCCCCGACTCCCCACCCTAAGTCCCTTAACTTATTCATGTCTATGATACAATTTTGCCATGTAACAATAACATGTTCACAAAGTCTAGGGGTGGGGCAAGGCCTGGCTTCCCTGTCTTGAAGACATATTTCTTAGGCAGAGTGGTAGGTACACAGGTGGTCAATGTGTTGTTCTTTATGCTTGGGGCATTGTAATCATTTTGATCTTATGTAGAATACCCTGCCTCATGGCCTATGTCGTGAGGACTGACAGAGCTTCACACAAAGTAAAGTGCTCAGGCACCAGGTGCTCCACAAAAGCCAGTTGTTATTCATATGCTTATTGTTACTCTTATTATTATTATTTATTTATTTATTAGAGGTTTTTGCCTTAGGGTGCGTGCACCTGCTGGAGAGAGACAGAGAGACAGAGACAATGAGAGGGAAAGTGAGAAATCACCTCTCTGCAGGGATGGCCACGCCGCAATCCCTTCTCCATTCTCCTCTTGGGATCTCGGGCACTCACACACACATGCCCAGCATGATTTTCAAGTCTGGGACTTGAACTGTGGTTGGCCATGTGGGAGTCCAGCAACGTAACCACTATGCCATCTGCTGGCCCCTGTTATTCTTATTATTAAAGCATGGTGGTCTGAGGGCCAGAGGTGTGGCCCTCTAGCCAGCTGTATGATTGACCAAGTGCTTTAGATGTCCCCCCCTTCACCCCTCTCTCTAGGACTGCAAGATAATGAGGGAGGATAAGATCAGGATTCCACACCCGCCTGAGCAAATTGGCAGAACTGGTGCCCATAGGGAAAGCTCGGATTCTCCAAGAAGCACCCTCTGATTTCAGACCATGATAGAGGACCCTTAATAGTAACCAGCTCTCTGATCAGCTGCACAATCTTGGACCAGTCACTTCCTGTTTTTGAGCCTCAGTTTCCCCGTCTGTAAAATGGACATCAGCCCTTCATCATAGGGTTGTCCCCGGGGGTTAGTGGGGGATTTAGAGAAGGCACTTAGCAGCAGTGTATTCATGGTAAGTGCTCTATACATTTACAGGGGATGCGGGCTTGGGGGGTAGAGAACCCAGAGGGAGACATGGAGAGAGACAGAGCTAAATAACGCTTGACTGGGTGCCCATCCCCACCCCCACAGGGAAAGGCAGAGGGGCAGTCCTGGGTGCAGGGTGAGGCCTGAGGGCCGTCACGCTCCTTCCCTAACTGGCCCCAGCCTCAAGCCCAGTTTCAGAGTCTAGTGTGGGGACCCATGTCCCCTCAAGAAATTGTGCCTCTTTTTTCCCTTTCTGAGTTAGGATTTTCCTCCTGACCCTGGATCTGCTATAAATGCTTGGAAAGCAAGGCTCATTTGGGGAGAAACTTTCCCCACTGATCCCACCTGGCAGGGGCTACGGCTCCAGGGCCTTCTTGGAAGCCCCTCCCTCTGGGTTCTGTCCCTCTCTCCCACACTCCTGAGCCCCCTTGCTGTGACTATCTGGGTGCCTGGGGCTGCATCTCATGGCTCTGCTCTGCTCCTTAGGTCAGTATCGCCTCCCAGCCACACACCAGCTAGTGCTCAGGCCTCTCTACCTGCCAGGCTGAGGTCTCCCCTCCCTGCTGGTCCCGCCCTACCTGTGCTCACCCTTGGCCGGTGCAAACGACCAGCTGCAGCTACCTCCTACCAGGTGACCCTGAGTAGAGCCCACCCCTCCCTGCACCTCATTTCTTCATCTGTCCCAAGGGGACAGTGACGCTCTCCTCGAGGATCTGTTGGATGCCTTAGAGAGGCTGCAACTGCATCCCATCCTGGCAAGCAATAGGTTGATAATTCAACCTATAAATATTTATTAAGCAACTACTATGTGTTAGACTCTGGTGCAGGTGCTGAGGATACAGCAATGAACGAAAAAGCTTTAGTTCCTCCCCTCACAGAGCTGACATTCTGTAAAGGATGACAGATCATTTTTCTCCCCAATTAAAAAAGTTTCTAAAAAAGACTTATTTATTTAATTTTGTTTATTATTACTATTTTGATTTGTTACAGCACACACATGCTCACCAGAGAGAGACAGAGAGAGAAAGCGAGAAAGAAAGCAAGGCGCCAGGTCCGAGACTTGAACCTTAGTCAGTCATGGGGGAGTCCAGCACCTTGACTACCACACCCCTAAAATTTTTGTTGTAATACCAGAGGGTGTGTGTGCATGCACTGGGGGTAGAAGGAGACAGAGAGAGAAAGCTCTTTCCAACAGGGCCTTGTCACCCTGCAATCCTTTTTTCTCTAACTCTCCATCCCATCAGAATCTTGGGCATGTCCAGCATGTTTTTCAAGTTGCCAGAGCCAGGACTTGAACCCTGGTCAGCTATGTGGGATCTGGCTTCCTCTGTGCAGTGCCTAACTGCTGCACTATGGTATAATTTTTTTTTTTAACTGTAATGTCTTCTGATGTGATGAAGTCTATGGAGAAAGGCAAAGCCAGGTGAGGAATAAAGAAAGAGGCTAGAGGCTGGCAGCTGTTCTCAAACTTTGTGGCCTTAGGAACCCTTGATGTTCTTAAGATTGAAGATCCTGGGGCTGGCAGATGGCATAGCAATTATGTTGCTGGACTTCCACGTAGCCAAACCATAGTTCAAATCCCAGATCTGGTGGCTTGAAACTCATGCCAAGATCCCAAGAGAAGAATGAAAGAGAAGGGACTATGGTGTGGCCATCCCCCTGCGGGGTGATTTCTCACTTTTCCTCTCACTCTTCCTGGCGAACAATCACATCCTTAGGCAAAAAAAAAAAAAAAAAAAAAAAAAAAAAAAACTCTTAAAAAAAAAAAGATTGGGGACCAGCAGGTGTTGTAGTAGTTAGGGCTCTGGACACTCCCACATGGCAGACCAAGGTTTGAGTCATGGACCTGGTGGTTTGCTTTCTCGCTTTCCTTCTCTCTCTGTGTGTCTCTTTCTGGTCAAATTGAAATAAATAGATGAATAAATAAAATTAAATAAAATAATTCTAAAAAAATAGATCGAAGAGCTTGAAGAATTTTTCTTTATGAGGGCTATATATATTAATATTTACCATCTTAGAAATTAAAACAGAGAATCTTTCTATATTTATTTATTAATTCATTTAAAATAACAATAAACTCATGACATATTAATGTAGATAACTTTTTTTTTTTTTTTTTTTTTTTTTTGCCATAGAGTGCATGCATTCGCCAGAGAGATACAGAGAGAAGGAAAATGAAAAACCACCCCCAGGGGGAATGGCCATGCCATAGTCCTTTCTTCATTCTCCTCCTGGGATTTTGGGCACACATGCACACGTGCCTAGCATGATTTTTAAAGCTACCCGGTCTGGGACGCGAACTGCATTGGGCCATGTGGAAGTCCAGAACCTTAACCGCTATGCCATCTGCTGGCCCTATAACATACTTTTTTCATGAAAATAGCTATAGGCGTTTATAAAATAGTGGAAAGAGTGGTGTTGTTCCACATATTGCAAATTTTTCTAATGTCTGGCTTAATAAAAGGCAGTTCAATTCTCTTATCTCCTCTATTCAAGTGGTTGCAACATCATGGCCTGGTAGTCTCTGGAAAACTCCACTTTGCATTCATGAAAGAATGAAAGGATAAGGGTGAATAATGACTTAATGTCATAAAAGTGCTTTGTTCTCGTGGAGCCCCTAAAGAAATCTTAAGGACTCCCAGGGGTTCCTGGGCCCCCCTTTGCAAAGGGCTGTCACGTAGGCTAGTCGAGGACAGTCTTTCCAAGGTGGGGACATATGAGCAGAGATCTGGAAGGAGGGAGGGAAGGAGCCCTGTGGAGTCCCATGACACTGTTCTAGGCAGAGGGAACAGCAGGTGCGAATAGAGCTGGGCCACAAGTGAGGGGGCTAGAGTGACAGAGCAGGAGTGCCTGGCCCACAGGCAGATAGCCTGCAAATGCCACCAACTGTCCCCAGCGTCTAGGGAGTCAGAACGGGGACACCAGTCTCCTCTGACCCTCCCTGGCCTCTCTCCATTCCAGCTGGAACCCTTCCACGCCTCGTCCATTCTCTTCCTGGGCCGGGCCTGGGACGCTGTGTCTGACCCCACAGTTGGCTTCCTGGTGAGCAAAAGCCCCCGGCGGAAATGCGGCAAACTCATTCCCTGGTGAGTGGTGGCCACCCCTCTGGCCAATCTGGACAGGTGGGCTCTGAGAAGCAGCCGGTGCTGTCCCCTACCAAGGGACAAGAGTAAATCCCTTTTGAAACTTTTGGGATGAAGAAGACCAATGAAACCAAGAATAGTCCCCAAGACCTGAATTCAGAGCCTTCCTTCTTGACTCCTCTTTCTCCATGCTCTGCACTTTTCCTATCTGTAAAATGGGCTTTCAGCTAGATTCCAGGAAGCAGCACACGTAACAGCCAGTGACGTGTGCTGTTGGATTCCGCACGCTGTGAGTTCCTGTATCCCCAGATCAGCCAGTGCAGTTGGTTTGGACAAGCACGCTGCAAGCTGCAGCGAGCACCTGGGACATGGGACTCCTGCTGTGATGGGGGTCAGAGGGCTTCTGGCTGACGAGGTGGCAGCTTGGCTCAGGCGATCTCTTAGTAGCCTTCCTCCTAGGCCAGAGAGTCATCCTTTTCTAGATATTTCCAAGGGTCATCCTTTTCTAGATATTTCTAGAAGAGTCCCAAGGGTAAGGCCCCAATCAGCTGACACAGGCTTTTGGCAGGCGATTTATCAGAGACTCTGAACCTGAAAGAGATGAGACAGCTCCTCTTCCAGGCAGGCCAGACAGGTCCCCATACCCCAATGGTGGCCAGAGTTGGAGAGAGATTTGGCCATCCAGACATCTCAGCTCACCTGTTAGATGGCAGAGATTAGAAGTGTGTGTATGGGGTGGGAGGAGAAGTCCCTGGGGTGGGAGTTATCACAAAGGTCGGACAGTGGTCTAGACCTAGGCCTCGAGGCTCCAAGGACACAGGGACAAGTGACCAAGAGTCAAGCACCGAGGGCCCTGAGCTGGGCCTGGATTCGAACACTTGCCTTTATAGGCTGTGTGTCTTGAGGCAAGCTACCCTTCTCTCTGAGCCTGAGCTTCCTGGTTTCTAAAGCTCGTAGTCACATCTTCCTCTGAGCACTACTATGCGTACTACACGGGGTAACGCACGGGCTTACACGTGAGCATCCCAGGGCGACTGGACCGGAGCTGGAAGCAGCTGCGCCGTGTGCTCCAACAAGCTTGGTAACAGCTCTCGGGAGTGCCAGAGGCAGGGGAGAGCTTGAGCGCCAGAAAATGAGTTTTCCGTAATCCTGGCCTTGTGTTGGTTGAGGGTTATGACAAATGAGAGAAATGGACTCTCCCGTATCTGTCAGTCAGTAAATGTTGGTGAGTATCTCCACGGTGCCAGGGCCACGGGGACCTAGGGAGTCTCCTGTGTGGCCTGCAGGGGAAAGACAGAAACGGGGACAGCAAGGTGACAAGAGCAAGATGGGCTCTGGGAACGGCCCATGCTGGCAGACATGGACACCGTCCCTGACGAGGGACTTTGGAGCTGGACCTGGAGGTTGCCCAGGAGTCAGCCGAATGGTCAGAGAACAGGGTAAGAACGTTGCTGGAAGAGGGACAGAGGGAGCAAAGGCCAGGTTGCTGCGGACAGCGCAGTGCATCCTGGGAGCTGAGCAGGGCATGCATGCATGGGTGAAGCACTTTGAATCACTCTTTGTAATAGACGTCGTTTCTAAGCCAATTTGAATGTCCATCCACCCCGAGGGTTAAGGAAATCATGGTGTATTCACATAGAGGGATACAATGCAGCCATTTATGAAGAGTGAGAGCTTGATGAATGAAGATGGATGTTCTCCAAGACAGCTGATAAGTCCGTTTCACAGAGCTCGCTGTGTGCCAGGCACTGTTCTAAGCCCTTTATGTGTACTAACTCATGATCTTCACCCTGCCCACATTAGAGAGAAGAGATAGATACATGAATCAAAGAGTCGAATCCCCAAATTCACGCAACCACAAGGTGAAAGCGGGGAATGATGACCTTGAGGGCCTGGGTCTACTGCCTGGGCTCTTAAGTACTAGACCACCACCCTCTCTCACTAGGGGGAGAAAAGGCAGAAAAGAATGTGCCCTTTGCTTCAATCCATTTAAACTAAAATGTTTATAATATATATATATGTTTCCATCTACATAGAGTCCCTCCCTGAAAAGACACCCCAGGGAGTAATTGTGGTTGTATGTGGGGGTAGGGGCAGGAGCCTCCAGGTGGGGGACTTATTTTATACCATCTATCTTTTTTTGTACTTTAGAATTTTTTTAAATTTTATGTATTCATTTCTTCCAAGAGAGACAGGCCAGGATAGACAGAGAGGCACCTCCAACACACCACAATCTACCCCCAGCCTCAACTGGGGTCGTGAGCATGTGTGTGTGCCTGGCATGTACAGGAAGACCCAGGTCTGTCTCCCGTGGCTTCAGCACCACAGCCTGGGTCCCTGCTGTGCCACTGCAACGGTGATTTTAGTGTCTGTAAGAGGACCCTGCTGGGCTGGCCCAGGGCCTTGTAGTTAAGGGAGCAGATGGCATGGCTGACTGTGCATCAATCCCAGCCCTGGTGGCTTAAAAACCTGCTGGGCACATGTGTGTACACACCCTAGATCCTGATAGGATGAAAGAACGGAGGAGAGAAGATCTCAGTGTGGTCACACCCTGCTGGCAAGCTCTTCCTCTCTCTTCCTTTCTCTCTCTCTGTCTCGGTCCCTCTCTGGCAAGTACAAGCACCCTGTGGCAATTAAAAAAAAAATCATGTGGGAAGAGAATGGATTTATAGCTCATACACTGTGAATGGACGTGTATAGGGTCACCACAGAAAATGAGTCCTCCTAGGTGTATGCCCAGGAGAGATATTTGAACCCATAGATCCGAAAAGACATCTGCGTAGGCCCAACTGGAATCAGCCAAAGTTTGCCTTCATGATAGAGTGTGCAAATAAACATGTTGTATTTTTTATACTTATTTAATTTTATTCATGATTATTACTATTTTTGTAATTTGTTATAGGACATATAACAAATTACAAAAGAGACAGAGAGAATGAGAGAGAGAAAGTGAGAAAGAAGTCCGTTGGGTCCAGGATCCGAACCATAGTCAACCATGAGGGAGTCTAGCTCCTTGACCACCACAGCATCCACTGGCCCCAACGTGATGTCTTTTTTAAATGGGATACTACACAGCAAGGCAAATGAGCAGAATGCTGTCACATGCATACATACATGGAAGTCAGGATCAAGGGCATAACTGGGACAAAGAGGACACCTGGAAGGGGACCTAAGGGGACTTCTTGGGGGCTGGCCACATGTATATCTTGGTCTGGGTGACAGTTTCAGAAGTGTGTTCAATTTGTGAAAACTCGTCAAGAAGCACAATTGAGACTTTCCAATTAAAAAAAAAAAAAAAAAACCTTGCCATAGGGCATGTGTGCTCATGATAGAGAGAGAGAAGGTCCTCCTGAGGGGGATCGCCACACCCCAATCCTATCTCCTTCATTGTCCTCTTGGGATTTTGAGCACACCTGTATTCATGCATCCAGGGCCTCCCTATATGTGCTGGGCATGTGTGTGTGTGGTCTGTGATCCAATCCGGCTGAAGCTGGAGTGGATAGTGGTATGAAGACCATGTTGGGGGTGTCCCTCCCTCTCTCTCTCAAGAAACAAATAACTTAGAAAAAATTGCCATTACAAAAGAGGGACCAGGGGCCAGCACGTGGCTTAGTGGTTAAGGTGCTGGACTCCCATATGGTCAACTGTGGTTCAAGTCCTGGACCTGGAGGCTTGAAAATTATGCTGAGCACAAATGCGAGTGTGCTCCAGATCCTGAGAGAGTAGAGAAGGGATTGCAGTGTGGTCATCCCTCCTGGAGAGTGATTTCTCACGTTCCCTCTCACTGTCTCACTTTGTCTCTCTCCAACAAGCACATGCACCCTATGACAAAAACCTTGAAGGGGGAAGGCATTTGTCATAGCCTAGTGGATAAAGGAGCCAGATCCCACATGGCTAATAACAGTTTGAATCCCAGTCCCCACAGCTTAAAAATACACCGGGTGGGGACCAGTAGGTGGCATAATGGTTACATCGGGGACTCCCATATGACTGACCACAGTTCAAGTACCAGACCCGGTGGCTTGAAACTCACACCAGGTGCATGTGCATGCGTACCCAAAATCCCAAGAGGAGACTAGAGGAGAAAGGACTGGAGCATGGCTATCCCACCCTGGGGGGGTGATTTCTCACTTTCTGTCTCTGTCTTTCTCTCGTGTGTCCTATAGCAAAAGTCTCTCTCTAAAAAAAAAAAAAAAAGAAAAATACACTGGGTGTGCATGTGTACATGCCCCAAATACTGACGAGATGGAAACACAAGAAGATTTAGTGTGGCCAAAGCCCATTGGGAGAGGAGTGCTTTCTTCCTTCTTTCTGTCTCTCTCTCTCTCTCTCTCTCTCTCTCTCTCTCTCTGGTGAGTACACATACTACCCTCTGGCAGCTAAATAAATAAATAAATCCAAATTAAGAAAAAAATGCAGTTATATGGACTTTGAAAGCCTTTTTAGCTTGGAATCTTTCCAATGTGTCAGAGTCCTCATTTCTGCCTGAAGCGAGCCCGGGACTCTGAACAAACATATTCTGGTTTTAGAATGTTGAAGTCTCTGAATAAAAAATTGTTTTGTTAGATCCTCATGATAATTAACTTAAATTAGTATTAACATTTTAAAATGGGGAAATTTCACTCATAAACTCTCCAAATGTCCAGTTTCTTCAAAAAAGAAAAGCAATAACAAATCCATGTGATTTCTCACTTGCCCTCTCTCTCTCTCTGTCTGTCTCTGTCCCTTTCCAGCCCCGCAAGCACACACGTGCCCTAAGGCAAAAATTAAAAAAAAAAATCAAGAAAACAAAAAATAGTATTAAAGCTGCTTAACATTATTAGTCATTTTTAAAATGCAGATGGGATCCACATTGAGATACCACTTCCCACTCAGTAGTATGGCTAAAATAAAAAAGACAGACAGTAACAAGGGTTAGTAGAAACAGAAATTAAAACCCCCATGCAGTACTGGTGGGAATGCAAAGTGGTGCAGCCCTTTTGGAAAACAGGCTGTCTCTCAAAGAGTTGAACATAGTTACCACGTGAGCCAACAGTCCTACCTCTAGGTAGATACTCAGAAGGATGGAAGACAAATACTCGAGACCCATATGGTGGAATACTATGTGACGGAAAAAGAAATGAAGCGCTGATACCTGCTACAACTCTTGAAAACGTTACACTTAGGAAAGAAGCCAGACACAAAAAGACCACATATTGGGCCAGCCAGGTGGCGTGGTGTTTAGAGTGACTGAATTCCACATGGCCGATAGTGCTATTCAACTCCTGAACTCGGAGGCTTGAAAAGCATGCGCATGTGTGTGCATACCCAAAAGCCACGAGAAGAGAATGGAGGAGAAGGGATTGTGGCGTATCGAGGAAGCAAGGCTTTATTTCTCACTTTTCCTCTCTGGCAAGCACACGTGCAATACAGCAACTTAAAAAAAAAAAAAAAAAAAAAAAAAAAAAGTCACCTATTATAATTCTATACATATGGAATGGTCAGAATGGGCAACTCTGTAAAGACAGAAAGTAGATTAGTAGTTGCCCCAAGCTGAGGGAGAGGGAAATGGGGAATAACTATTAATGGGTACAGGGTTTCTTTTGGGGGTGATTAGCATGCACTGGAATTAATAGTGGCGATCAGTGCATTTTTTTTTTTAAAGAGAGATTTTTGCTATAGGATGCATATGTGCTCCCCAGAGAAACAAGAGAGACAGACAGAAAACAAGAAATCACCCCCAGGGGGATGGCCATGCCGCAGTCCCTTTTCCTTCAGTCTCCTCTAGGAATTCTGGGCACTCATGCACATGTGCCCAGTATGAGCTCTAAGCCACCAGGTCCCGGACTTGAACTGCGGTAGACTACGTGGGAGTCCAGAGACGTAATCACTATGTCATCTGTTGGTCCCGGGTGTAGGTTTTATTTTATTTTATTTATTTATTTTTAGTTATAAGTACACTGTAATTTTCTTTGGAAACATTTTTTAAAATTAATTAATTTACATTCATTCCCTGAGCATCGTCACAGCATATAAAATATGATTTCCCATTCAGATTGTACTGCATAGTGGCTTAATCATACATGTTATCACCAATAATTTTCTATTTCTAGTTTCATATATATATATATTTAACTCCTATTTCTGACCTTCTGCCCTTTCCCACCCTTCTCCTACACTATCTTAGGTGTCTACAGTTGTTTTCCATTCCTTTTTTTCCCACATTTTATTGATTCACAAAATTTCTTAAAGAATCTAACTACTTTCAATAGCAAGTTCAGCTGGTATGTACATATCTGTGAATACCTGTCTGACTTTAGGAGTGAAACTCTGAGTAGAAAGAATATACTGTAAGATAGTACCTAGCTGATGCTATATAGCTTACTATGGTCATTAAATAGGTATTTTTTAACATATTTTTTAATTTCAAGAAAAGTAGTTTTAACTTTAATAAATCAAACAAATGCTAAGGAATTTTGCTTAAAACTTAAAGCCAGGTAACAGGTTACGATTCTGTTCAAACAGTAGGCACATGAACCTAATGGCAGCTCAAGACAGAGAAAAATCTTAAAACCAGAAAACAAAGCCTAGAAGAAAATCAGCAAGGTTTTAATCAAGTCATAAAATTTTATTTTACCAGTTCAGTCTCATGTACTTCATCTATCTTCTGTTGTGGTCTGATCTCCCCGATTAAATTCTGGGATATAATATTCAACTCCAGACTTGTCCCTATGATTAAGTTGGCTATTTTCTTAGTTTTTGAACTCTTATTTCTGTGTGTCTGTATTTAATTTTCCTGGTATAGCACTCCCTTGAGAACTTCTTGGAGATCTGGTCTGGTGCTGGTAGATTCTTTCAGATTTTGTTTATCTGGGAATGTTCTTGTCTTTTCTTCTCATATGAAAGAAAATCTTGCTGGGTACTATATTCTTGGTTGAAATTGCCTTTCCCTTAACACTTTGAATATATTTTCCCATTCTTTTCTCACTCGCATTATTTCTGGTGAGAGGTCGCTCTTAGCCTGGATATCCTTTGTAGGTAACTTGCCATTTCTTCCTTGCCAATCTTAGTATCTTGTCTTTGTCTGTGGTTTTGGTCAATCTGGCTATAAGATGTCTTGGAAAAGATCTTCTTGGGTTGATTCTCTTGGGGGTCCTTTGTATTTCTTGGGACTGGATCTTTGAGTGCCTCTCTAGGTTTGGAAAGTTTTCTTGCAGGATTTCATGAAATAGATTATCAGTGCCCTTATGAGTCTCTTTGCCTTCTGCAATACCAGTTATGCGGATGTTTGGACATTTGATGGTATCTAGTTTGTTTTTGTTTTGTGTTTGTTTGTTTGTTTGTTTTGAGAAGTTTTTTTTTTTTTCATTTGTTTTTTCTTTTGTTTTGGTTTTGGTTTTGGTTTTTGCTATAGGGCACATGTGCTCGCCAGAGAGACAGAGAGACAAAAAGCGAGAAATCACCCCCCAGCGGGGATGGCCACGCCACAATCTCTTCTCCATTCTCTTCTCAGGATCCTGGACATGTACGCACACGCCCCAAGATGAGTTTAAGCTACTGGGTCTGGGACTCAAACCACGGTTGACTATATGGGAGTCCAGTGACATAGCCATTATGCCAACTGCTGGTCCCAATAGTATCTAGTTTTTCTTATATATTAGTCTCATTTTGGGGGGCAATTTTCTCAGTCTTCGTGGTGAATTTTTCTAGACCAGTGATTCTATCTTCTACGTCTGAGATTCAATTTTCTATATGATCTAGTCTGCTTTTAATACTTTCAGGGGAGATTTTGACTTCCTGTATTACAGCCTTCATCTCTAAGAGGTCCATTTGATTCTTTTTTATAGTGTGTATTTCCTCTTTTAGATCTTGTAAGAATTTCTTCACCTCCTGGAACTTGTCAGCTCCTTTCTCCTGCCTCTTCTGCAGTTCATTGTGTCTCTTCTCTTTCGTCTCTGTTAGCTTCATCATTATGAATATTCTAAATTCTTTATAAAACATTTCCATGATTTTCATTGAACTGTCTGTGGATGAAGATGAGTTATTCTTTTCCCTTGGAGGGGAGGTATTTTCTTCCTTTCCCATATTTCTTGTGGCCTTGTGGTGATTTCTAGTCATCTGATAGATGGTGCGTTTCTTCTTAATTCTTGAAGTTCAATCTGAGTATTCAGAAGCGTGCAGAAAGAGGTGATCTAGAATCTCTTTGCCATTCTGTTTTTATCCCTTTGTGCAGTAGATTCAGTGGGTATTGAGAAATATGTTAACTCTAATAGCATTTGGATGTTTGGCTATGGTTCCCTAGATCCGTCTAGAAACACAGTGAATGGAGATTGAGGAGCAAAGTGATGAGATAAAAGAAAAAGAATAAGGAAACAGAGAGAAAAAAAAAAAGAGAGAGAAAAAGAAGGGAAAAAAAGAAAAAAAAAACAATTTTTTTTTTTAAAAGGCAAAAAATAAAAAACCTCACAGTGGCGCAAAATTAGTTCTCAGCAGTAATGGAGAAGTCTTCTTCTGAAGGCCTGCCCCTTGCCTCTCCTAGAGGGGAGGGGGGGAAGGAATTATTGGCAAGATAAAGGAGAAGCTGAAAGTCAAGAGAATACTTTACCTTAAAAGTTTTTTAAAAATTACAAAAAATGAGAAGACAGAGAGAAGCAGAGAGAGACATACAGAGATAGAGAGAGGGCTAGAGGGGATCCCTACCACTCGAGTTTGTGGGCTGGAGGCTGAATTATCAGTAGAAAATCTTCATTTCTCTTTTTTCCCTTAAATGACTAGTTCTCAGCAGCAATGGAGGAATTTTCTCCTGAAGACCTGCCCCTTGCCTCTCAGACCCGGGTGTATATTTTCAAAGGGAGAATTTATACTACGTGAATTCTTTTTTTTTTTTTTTTTAGCTTTTTGTCATAGGGTACATGCACTCACCAGAGAGGAGAGAAACAGATAGAAGGAAAGTAAGAAATCATCCCTCAGGTGCCACAATCCCTTCTCCTCCATCCTCTCAGGATTTGGGACACATACACATGTATCTGTCATGAGTTTCAAGCCACTGGGTCTGGGACTCGAACTATGGTTAGTCATATGAGAGTCAAGCACCTTAATCACTATTTCACCTGCTAGCCCCGCTATGTGAATTCTTCTTCTTCCTCTTTTTTTTTTTTCCAAAAAAAAAAAAAAGAATCATTTTATTTAACTTTATTTATTTTACTTATTTATTTTAATTTGACCAGATAGGGAGAGAGGCAGAGAGAGATGGAAAGTGAGAAAGCAAGCCACCAGGTCCAGGACCCGAACCGCAGTCAGCCACGTGGGAGTCCAGTGCCCTTAACCAGCACACCACCTGCCAGCCCCTATTCAAATTCTTTTTTCCCAGATTTATTGAGGTATAATTGACAAATAAAATCATATCAATCTAAGGTATACAATGTGCTGATTGGATGTACGTTGTAAAATTATTTCCTTAAGGTAGTTAACACATCTATCACCTCACCTGTTTCTCATTTGTGTGAACATGTGTGTGATAAGAACATTTACCCAGACTTACTTCCTTAGCAGATTTCACATTTGCGATGCAGTACTGTTAACTATAGTTATCATGTTGTACGATAGGTCCTCAGAACTCACTCATTTTTGTTTTGTTTTTGTTTTTGTTTTGTTTTATAACTGAACTTTTGTATTCTTTGACCAACCTCTCACCATCTCCTCCCAATCCCTGGCAACCACCATCCTATTGTCTGTCTTTAGAACTCTGACTCCTCTACCCTCACAAAGTGGAATCATGTGGTATTTATCTTTAACTTACTTTACTCAACGTAATGTCCTCCAGATTCATCCCTGTAGCAAATGCCAGGATTTCCTTCTTTTTATGGTTGAATGATATCCCGTTATATGTGTACGCTGCACGCTCCTTAGCCACTTAGCTATCAGTGGACACAGAGGCTGCTTCCGTATCCTGGCTAGGGTGAATAATGCTGCAATGAACATGAGAGTGCAGGTATCTCTTCAAGCTTCTGACCTTGTTTTCTTTGGATATGTACCCAGAAGTTATGGTAAGCAAATTCTACCTCAATAAAGCTGTTATCAAAAAAATACACACAAATGAAAAGATCTAGCAGCAGTGGGCCTGTCTTCACACACTGTAGCAAGAACTGAGACTTGCTCCTGTTCCCATTTAGATAAGGCGTATGTTCTCTGACTTGCCACAGACCCCACTATTCCCTATTGCCCCATCCCACATCTTCTGTTGTTTACCATTGGCCTCGCATGGCATTATATTACTAATATAAGGAGGCTGCCACATGTGGTGATTAAGTGCCCAGACTGCCTGAGTCCAAATACTGTCCTACCATGGCTAACTGTGTAATGTTGGGTGAGCTAATAACTGCCCCATGCTTCAGTGGAGGTTATGCCTCTCAGGGTTATAGGAAAAACTAAATGAGATCACTTAAAGCCCTTAGAATAGTGCTTAGCACATAGATACAAGGGGTCTTCAAAAGTTCATAGAAAAATACATATTATTTTAAAAACTGCGTGGATTTCCAAAAAAATTTTTGCAGCAAAAATAAATTATACTTTAATTCTATTTTCCCATGAATTTATTGAAGTCCTCTTGTATGAGGTCTCACTAGATGTATTTTTCATCCAGTTTTCAAATAGCAAGTCATAAACCATGAACAGGTCAGGGGGCCATTTTCGTGAGTCATGACCAGCATTTTTATAAAGTGGAATAAAACAGAAGAGTATAAAGTGGAAAAAATCCACATGCATGAACTATAGAAAGGGAAGGTGAAGGATTTCTGAAAGAGCACTGGGGAGCCAGAGTGCTGGGGTTCGAATCCCAGCTAGCTGAATAATGAAGAGTGGGGTGAGCTACTTAGCCTCTGTGTGTCTGAGTTTCCTCATATGTAAAGTGGGAGATAATTATATCAGTATGTATGGCTGTCATGTGGAATAAGTGTCATACATAATGTTGAAACAGTCCCTGCTCATACATACATGATGTCATGGTATAGGTGAAGTCCACACGAGGGATTGCTCTCAAAGAAATTCTGAGTCCCTGCTGTCCCAGTATCTCTTTTAAAATAAGAAAGTGCATTGGGTAATTGAAGAAAAGAGGTGAGAACACACTCCTTCACCCCAGGGAGCCTACTCCCCGCTTTTCTGATACCTGCATGGCTTTATTTTTTTAATTGATTTTTATTTCTCTTAAACGTTTTTTATTTTATTTATTATTAGTAGTAGTAGTTTCTAATTTGCTATAGGGCTCACCAGAGAGAAACAGAGAGAGAGAGAGAGAGAGAGAGAGAGAGTGAGAAAGCAAGCTGCCAGGTCCAGGATTCTAACCGCGATCAGCCATGTGGGAGTTCAGCACTTTAACCACCGTGCCACCTATTGGCCCAATACCTACAGAACTTTTTAGCCATTCAAGTTTATGGTCTTTTCTGGCAATTAGGGGCCATGCGAGGAGAAAGGGCCAGAAAGAGCGATGTCCTCCCCGGGTCCGTCTCCCAAGCCCGGGGCACAGCCCAGCACCTTACAGCCCTCTGGTTCCTTGGCCAACAGGATGCTGGCATCCACGCCCTTTGCTGTCACCCTGTACTTCCTGCTCTGGTTCATGCCTGGCGACTCCCTGTCTGTCAGCGCGAGGTTCTTCTGGTACCTGGTCGCATACTGCCTGTTCCAGACATGTCTGAGCGTAAGAAGGGGCCGGTTGGCTTTGAGGGATTAGGGCAGGGGGTAAGTGTTGATTTGGCACTGGTGTCCTGGTCTTGGTTTCTAATCCAAATCAGGGCTCTAGACCCTGCTGTGCTGTGTGGCCTCGGCAAGGCCTGGCCCCTCTCTGGGCTTTATGATCCCCTTCCATAAAATTAGTTCAGTCCAACATGGTAGCAACCTTTCCATAGGGAAGACTGGCTTTTACTTACTGAAAACATCACAGTACATGAAACCCTGATTTCAACCCATTGTGTAGAGAAAACTAAAACCAGAAAACAACAGGGACTTGCCAAGTTTCAACAGGCAGTTCAAGGAGGCTGGGGTGAGAGCCTTGATCTGGACGTGGGAGGGATGGGGTGCTGGGGGGCAGAGATGCTTAGGGGGACAAAGGAGGTCCAGGCCAGACTGCCTAGCCCCCCCCCCCGCCCCCCCGCATCTGGTCCCCAGTGCTACCATGTGCCGTATACCTCACTGACCATGTTCCTGGGAGGGAGCCAGAGAGACCGGGACTCAGCCACGGCATTCCGTAAGTCGGGGAGGCAGCCATGCCTCTACACCCCTCACCAACTGAAGGGGTTCCCAGGACCTAAAGCCCAACCAGATCCAGAGGCCATATGGCCTAGTGAAGAAGTGATGAGCTGTCAGGTCAGATAGACCTGGGTCTGAATCCCAGCTCCTCTCTTCCCAGCTGTGGCCTCGAACCAGTTACCACCCCTCTCTGGATGTCAGTGTTCTCCCATACAGAATAGAGATAACGGCAGGACCCCCCCCCCCAGGCTACAGTGAGGGTCAGAGATGACACATGCACAGCACTGTCACATAGAAGGGGCTCGGCAAGCAGCAGCTACTATTTAATTTATTTCTTTTTAATCACAAGTTGCCATAGTCCTTATTTATTTGTTCACTTTTTGCCATAGGATATGTGCACTCGCTGGAGAGAGATGGGGGGTGGGAGGGGAAGAGAGAAATCACACACACACCACCACCACCCAAGGGGGGATGGCCCCACCACAATCCCTTCTCCTCCATTCTTCTCTCTGGATTTTTGGGCACGCATGCCTGGCTTGGTTTTCAAGCCACTGGGCCCAGGACTCAAACCTCACAGTTGGCCACGAGGGATCTAGCCGCCTTATCTCTGTGCCATCTGCTGGCCCCAATTTTTAAAAGATTTCTTTTATTATGTCCACAAAGTTTCTGTTCACTTACTGCATGCCAGGGACTGTTCAAGGTGCTGGAAACAGAGGTGAGCCTAGAGAATGATGGATGGACGAGGGTGGAGAGGGGGTCCCTAAGTAAATGAGCTGTGCTGTGAAGTAAGAGAAAGGGGCCGGGAGAGCCCCTGCCTCCTGGGAGCCCCCACTCACCCCCATCTCATCTGTGCCTCAGAGAGATACCCACGGCCCCCTGTGCAGAGGAAAGTCCCCCACCGGGACTGGCGAGGGCCCCTGGTGGGCTCAGCGGGCAAGGCTGGCCCCGCACAGCCTGCGTGTCTCCGCACCCCTGCAGGCATGGGCATGGAGGTCCTCAGCACGCTGGTGGGCGCCGGCGTCCAGGGGCAGCTGGTGGGCCACTTGCACGGCAGCATGAACCAGCACTGCTTGGAGCACAACGGCTCATGGGACAATGGCTCCCTTGGTGGCAACGGCTCGCTGCTCACTGACTCTCTGGACAACACAGTAAGGAAGGGCCCACCAGCCTCTGCCTCCCTGTGGGTGAACTGGGTCCAGGGAAGTCTGTGGACGCGGCCATCCAATGAGAGTGTGCAGCCTGCCTGGGGCCTGGCCCATGTGAGCCACTGAAAAAGTTACAATGGCTGACACTTGTGGACACCTCTGTGGCTCCCTCACACTCTGTACATGCCAAATCCCTCAGGACAAGCTGGGCCCCGACCCCTCGCCCTCTTCTCCCACCCTCCTTCCCACATTGGCCTCCTCGCCGTTCCTCAGACATGCCTGGCACGCTCCCACTTCAGGGACTTTGCATGTTCCTTTCTTCCACCTGGCACGTACTTTGTCCAAGTCTCCACACGGCCCTCGTCCCTACATACACACTCAACTTTTTGGACCTCACATCAGATGCCTGGAAGAGGACTCTGAGCCCCAGCTTCCTTTTGCTTTGAACCAATTTTCTCCACCAGCCATGTTTATTCACCCATCACACGTGGCTATGGAGCCCGCATTCCGACCCGTCCTGTACACTGGGAGTGTGGGGGAACAGACAGAAAACTCCCACTTTCACAGGGCTGTCATTCTGTAGGAGAAACATGCTGTGGGGAGCGATCGGAGCCCACAGCGTGTGGGGACATCGGGCAGGCTGACTGTGGGAAGGTGGGAAGGGGAGAGTGAGTTGAGATCGCAGGTGTTGCGATCAGGGAGGCCTCACTGAAGAAGTGATGTTAGAGCAGAGGGCTCATGAAGGTAAGGGAGCAGGCCTTACAGAAACCTGGGGGAGACCGCTGCAGGAAAACAGCAGAGGGAGGCCTAGGTCGGAACAGCCTAGAGGAGCAGCAGCTTTCCTTGGCTCACAGCTAAAGCTGCAGTGCCAAGCCCGGCGCCTGGCACACGATAGGCACTCAGGAAATGCCTACTGAGGGGTCAGCGCTTTCTACACCCCGGGCACGGCAATAAGGGCCTTGTGCACGCTGTTCCCTGACTCCTAACGGCCGCTCAGCAGGATTGGACTGGCCTATATCTTGGCGCCATGCATGAATTGTGTGGTTTGGGAGTTCTTTGAGCTTTCTGAGCCTCAGTCCTCTAAGCTGGAAAATGGGGCTAATCGTCAAGCCTCGGATAACTGCCACAGGAGTAAATGAGTTAATATCATAGTTGTTAGCGATCATTATAGATGCTCTTACAGTTATTGGGAAGCAGGAGAAGAAGTCGCTATTTCTGCCTTCCAGGAGATGGCAAATAAGTTAGCAGTGAGGCAAGAGACTTTTACCCCATGACACTGAAGTTTTCCAAAGCAGGCAGAGAGACTTAGAAGGTGTTGGACAGAAAGCAGGTCTGGAGCCAGGACTGAAAGAGGGGTGGGATTTGGAGAGGTGGGAGGTGGGGAGAGAAGGCCCGGCAAGAGGGAGTCCCTGTGCAAACAGGTGTAGAGGCGAGGCGGGGCGGGCAACCGGCTAATGCTCTCTGTTCCCCAGCGGAGGGCGTACATGATGGCAGCCCTGGTCCTGGGCTCTCTCTACGGCCTCTCATGCCTGGTGCTGGTGCTGGGGGTGAAAGAACAGCCAGGTAAGAGACGGCCCGTGGGCCCAAGAGGGGCAGGGGTGGCCTCATGCTCTGAGGAGACCCTGCTACCTCATTATCCTTCCTCGCCATATTTTCTTCACATCCTATTATTTTGTAATCAGTATGCATGAACGTCTTCGTTTTCTTTTTTCCAGAGAGGTTTTTGCTATAGGGCGTGTGCGCTCACCAGAAAGATAGAGAGAGACAGAGAGATAGAAAGCGAGATATCACCCCCCCCCCCCAGGGGGGATGGCCACGCCGCAATCCCTTCTCCTCCATTCTCCTCTCAGGATCTTGGGCACGCACGCACGAACATGCACTTAGTGTGAGTTTAAGCCACCAGGTCCAGGACTCGAACCGTGGTCGACTACATGGGAGTCCAGCAACATAGCCATTACGCTAACTGCTGGTCCTGAACTTCATCATTTTCAAAGATGCAAAGATAGGAACGTTTGTTTCCTGCTGAACCAGAGCACGGTGCATAGGAAGTCACCAATAGATGTCTATACCCTTTACCCTCTGGAAAAGCCTGGAACTTTCTGATGGTAGAAGATAACAGCGAGTGAAAGCACAGATCCATGAGGGCTTTGCAGCAGGAACTTTTCAATGCAAATGACAGAAATGCCACACAAACTGCTTTAGCCAAAAAAAGAAGATATTGGTTCACACTACTGAAAATTCCATAGGTATTCAGGTGTGCAGAAAAAGTCCTCAGGAATCCATCCTTCCTGCAGGCTCTCAGTCCTGCTATGGTTATCTCAGCCTCTTTGCCAGCTGACTCACCCCTCTGGTGGCAAGATGCCCACCAGCAGCTACTGTCTCACATCCTTCTGGCCTAGCTCCTCTTTCACGGAGGTTCCAGCGAGAATCCCAGGGTTGACTTCAATTGCTCAGATTGGATCATGTGCCCTATCCTGAACCAATCGTGGTGGCTAAGGGGATGAAGTTTACGGATTGGACCTTGAAGCTTGGGGAATGAGGAGTGAGCTGAAAGGGTAGAAGGGGGTTCCCCAAAGGAAAATCTGTTTCCACAAGATGAAGGAAGGAGCCCAAGTTCATGTGTGCCTGGCTACCCACCTACTTTAACGGACATAGCTCTCCCCCGCAGGGCCCCTCAGCACCCTCGCCGGGTCCAAGCTGCCCTTCCTTCTCAGCCTGCGGCACGTCCTCCACCACCGGCCCTACGTCCTGCTGCTCAGTGGTTTCTTCTTCATCTCCTTGGCTTTCCAGGTGAGGAGGAGAAGCACGAGTGGGGCTGGGAACTGCAGAAAGAGCACTGACTGGGCAGGGGCTGACCCGACACCAACCCCGGCTCAGTCAGGGGTGTGATCTGGGGCTACTTCCTGCCTCTCTCTGGGCTCCAGGGACCAATAAGCAAAGGCCCAATGACCTCTCCCTTCACCAATCTACAGCCTCAGAAGGGTCTCTGGAAGGGCAGGGGTAACTGCTCCAATTTTACAGATGGAGGAACGGAGGCAGGCCTCCCGGTCCTTAAGCCGCTTCCCCCTCTGAAGGGCAGGGGCAGTGCACCCTGGATTGGAGCCCCATGCAGACTGGGGCTGCAGAGAGCCCCTGGGAGTTTCCCCTGCACCCTCACACTCTCCCTAGATGCAGGTCTCTCCAGGGCCCACCCCCAAAGGTCCCAGCTAAGTCCCGTCTGCACCCTGGCTGTGACCGGCACCTGTCACCGTGTCTGTCATTCTCTGCCCTTCCTCACCCAGATGGTCCAAGGGATCTTTGCTTTCTTCTGTACTCATGCCGCTGACCTCGCCGGAAGCTTCCAGTACCTGGTGATCATCATGCTGGTATGTCTGAGAGGCGGGAGGGGCTCCGAGATGCAGCACCCTGCCGGCCCCCAGGGGCCAGGACACCATGGGGTGAATCCTAGCCCCAGCCCTTCTCAGCTCTGTGATCTCAGCAAGTGGCTTCTCCTCACAGAGCTTCAGGCTTTTCCTCTGACTCCCACCCCACAGCCTGGTGAGATTAGCATGGCAGTGCCCAACACAGAGTGGGAGTGCAACAGCGCTGGTCCCCTCAGCTCCATGGGCGTCTGTAGAAAAGGAAGCAATGCTCCCTGGTGGTAAGAAGCCAAGTTCAAAGGCCAGAAGGTCTTAGGTTCAAATCCTGACTTGCCATGTATGTCCTTCTCAGGACCTCAGTTTGCTCATCTGTAATTTTGTTTTGTTTTGTTTTTGGTTTTGGTTTTGGTTTTTTTTGGAGAGATTTTTTCGCTATAGGGCGCGTGCGCTTGCCAGACAGACAGAGAGAGACATAGAGACAGAAAGCGAGAAATCACCCCCCCCCCCGGGGGGGGATGGCCACGCCGCAATCCCTTCTCCTCCATTTTCCTCTCGGGATCTTGGGCATGCACACACACATGCCCGGCGTGAGTTTTAAGCCACTGGGTCCGGGACGCAAACCACGGTCGACTACATGGGAGTCCAGCGACATAGCCATTACGCTAACTGCTGGTCCTGAGAAAGAGATTTTTTTCTATGGGTCATGCACACTCACTGGAGAAACAGAGACAGCGAGACAGAAAGTGAGAACTCACTCCTCGAGGGTGATGGCCATGCCACAGTCCCTTCTCCTCCATTATCCTCTCGAGATCTTGGGCATGCACGCACATGCGCCCGGTGTGAATTTCAGGTTGCTGGGTCTGGGACTCGAACTGTGGTCGACTACATGGGAATCCAGCAATGTAACCAGTATGCCATCTGCTTGTCCCTGTTTGCTCATCTGTAGAATGGCATGAGTGCACCTACCTCAAGGGATGTGGTGGGGCGTGAAGTAAGGCCTTGGGGAGGCTTCCTGGCACACAGCTGGTGCTCAGAACTGCTGTGCCTTTCACAGGCAGCTTAACCGTACAGCCATCAAAAGGCATCCAGGTCATTTCTAGTTACTAAAGGTGATGCTAAAGCAGCTGTGAGCATCAGTACAGATTTTTGCATGAACGTTTTCATTTCTCTGACACAGATGCCCAAGAGTGCAGTTGCTGGATCACATAGTAATTACATGTTTTGTTAGGTGAGGAACTGCCAGCCTGCCTTGATTACTACTGCTGTAAAAACTTTAATAATGGGTAGTATGATTCCTCTCACCTTTCTCTGTCAAGATTATTTTAGCTCTTTCATAGCTTATACCTTCCCATACGATTTTGAGTATAAACCTATCTATGTCTAAAAAACTCTTACTGGGATTTTGATGTCTATTACATTGAACCTACAGATAAATTTAGGGAACATTGGCATCTCTACTCTGTCGAGACTTCCAATTTGTGAACACGTTGTGTTTCTCTATTCATTTAGGGTTTTTTTCAGTCCAGTAGTATTTATGATTTTCAGCATACACATACTGAACATGTTTTGTTAAGTGTTTCATTTTCCCTGTATAGAAGTGATTGATTGTGGGGGGACTAGTAGGTGGGTTAATGGTTACGTCACTGGATTCCCACATAGTCAACCTCTGTTCAAGTCACGGATCCAGTGTCTTAAAACTCATACTGGGAGCATGTGCGTGCATGTCCAAGATCCCAAGAGAAGAATGGAGGAGAAGGGACTGTGGCATGGCCATCCTCTGTGGAGGGGGATTTCTCTCTGTCTTTCTGTCTCTCAAGTAAGCACACATGCCCTATAGCAAAAATTTCTCTCTGAAAGGAAAAGAAAAGCAATTGATTTTTATGCATTTATCCAGTGTCTTATGACCTGGATGAACTCATTTATTAGTTCTAGGAGTTCGTTGTTTTCTTTTATTTTTAATTATTTATTTTATTTTTATTTTTTATTATTATGCTTTTTAAGGAATTATTTACTTTTTTTATTTGACCGGAAAGGAACAGAATGAGAGAGAGAGAGAGAGAGAGAGAGAGAAAGTGAGAAAGAAAGCCACCAGGTCCAGGAACTCAAACTGCAGTCTGCCATGTGGGAGTCCAGCGCCCTTAACTACCACGCAACCTGCCGGCCCCATTATTATTATTTTTACTGTAGGGCATGTTTGCTCACGAGAGAGAGAAAGAGAGAGAGAGAAAGCGAGAAAGCAAGCCACCAGGTTCCAGACTCAAACTGTGGTCGACCACGTGTGAGTCCAGTGTCGTAACCACTATGCTACCTGCAGGCCCCTGTTATTTTCTTAATTCCTCTAGATTTCCTATATAATCAAATAAGTAATCTATAAATAGGTACAGCTTTCTTTCTTTCTTTTTCTTTCTTTTTTCACTTATTTCTTCCTTAACAGAGAAACAGGGAAAGAGACAGACAGAGAAACAAACACCCACAGCAGGGTTCTCTTGCCATGACGTAACCCCAGGTCACAGCATATACATGGCCAACATGCTCAGTGAGGTCCTGGGACAGGAATTCAGGGCCTGTCCCACATAGGTCTCATTGGGTTATCTCTGCACCAAAACCAGAATGTATTTCTTCCTTTCTGGAGTTAGTGTTTTATTTCTTATTTTTACCCTGTTGCAGTGACTAGAACCTCCTGTATTCTGTTAAATAGGAGTGGCATGTAAGGACATCCTTATCTCTAATCTTAGGAGGAGCGTGCCATTAGGAAAGCATGTTTGGAAGAAAGTTGCCTTTCACTATTGAGTATGATATTAGCTATAGCGGTTTTATTTAATTATTTAATTATATTTATTATTATTATTATTATTTTAATTTGACCAGAGAGAGAGAGAGAGAGAAAGCAAGCTGCCAAGTCTTGGACTTGAACCAGGGTCAGCCACAAGGGAATCTAGCACCTTAACCACCACACTACCTGCCAGCCCCTGGGTTTTTTAATTTATTTAAGTTTTGTTTTGTTTCATTTTTGTATTTTGTAGATGTTATTTATCAAGTAGAGATAATTCCCTTCTATTTATAACTTGCTAGCTTTTTTTATATATATAAAGAATACTTGTCCAATTTTTGTTTTGGGCATCTATTAATATCATATGATTTTCTTTTTTAAGCCCTCTTTCTAAAAAATGTTAAAACAGCATACCTAGAATAAATCTAACTTGATCATGGTATGTAATTATTTTTATACATTGTTGGATTTCATTTGTTAATATGTTTGTTGAGGATTTTTTTAAGTTTATGACAGATATTGGTTTGAAATGTTTTCTCTTTTTTTATTACTTTGTGGATTTCAGTATAGAGTAATACTGGCCTCATGCAATGAATTGGGAAATGTTTCTTCTGTGTTTTGTAGGAAATTGTATAAATTTGGTATTAATTCTTCTTTAAATGTTTGGTAGAATTATTCAGTTGGGGAGGGGGGCTTTCAACTATTATTATTATTATTCTTTTAATTGCCAAAGAGTGTGTGTGCTCACCAAGAGGGGTGGAGATAGAGAGAGAAAGAGAGAGAGAAATCACCCCCAGGAGGAATGACCACACCACAACCCTTCCTCATTCTCCTCTTGGGATCTTAGCCATGCAAGCACACAAGCCCAGCGTGATTTTCAAATCACCGAGTCTGGGACTCAAACCATGTAGTTGCTTGTGGGATTCCGTGCTTTAACCTCTACACCACTAGAGGTCTTTTAATTATGAATTCTACTTTTTAAATGGTTATAGGACTATTTAGATTACCTATTTTATCTTGGTCAAATTCTGAAAACTTTTGACTTTTGAGAAATTGATCTAAATTGTTGAATTTATGAGCATAAAGTTGTTTATAATATTTCCTTATTATCATTTTAATGGCTGTAGACTCTATATATTAACATCTATTTCTTTTTTTTTTTTTTTGGAGAGGTTTTCGCTATAGGGTGTGTGCGCTCGTCAGACAGAAAGAGAGAGACATAGAGACAGAAAGCGAGAAATCACCCCCCGGGGGGATGGTCACGCCGCAATCCCTTCTCCTCCATTCTCCTCTCGGGATCTTGGGCACGCACGCACACACGCCCGGCGTGAGTTTTAAGCCGCCGGGTCCGGGACGTGAACCGCGGTCCACTACGTGGGAGTCCAGCGACATAGCCATTATGTTAACTGCTGGTTCCCGACATCTATTTCATTTTTGAATGATTTCTCTTTTTATTGTTAATACTTTTTAAGAATTATTTTATTTAACTTTATTTATTTATTTTGACATTTTTGACCAGAGAGAGACAAAGTGAGGGCAAGAGCAAGAGAGAGAGAGAAAGCGAACTGCTAGGTCTGGGACTCAAACCACAGTCGGCCCTGTGGGAGTCCAGCACCTTTAACCACCATGCCAACTGCTAGCCCCATTTTTATTGTCAGTATTACTAAAGACTTACCAATTTAATTTTTTTAGTAAATCAGCTTTTTACATTGATTTGCTCTATTTTTTTTCTGTTTTCAATATTATTGATATCTGCCACGATCTTTACTTTATTAACTTTGGCTTTATGTTGCTCTTTTTCTTCTAGTTTCCTGAGATATTTAGGTTGTTAATCTGATATCTTTTGTCTTTTTTTTTTTTTTTAAGGTTTTTGCCATAGGGTGTGTGTGCTTACCAGAGGCAGGAGAGACAGAGAGGGACAGTGAGAGGAAAAGTAAGAAATCACCCCCTGAGGGGGGTGACCATGCCATAGCACCTTCTCCTCAATTCTCCTCCTGGGATTTTGGGCATGTACACACATGCACCTGGCATATTTAAGCCACCAGGTCTGGGACTTGAACCGCAGTTGGCCATGTGGGAGTCCAGTGCCTTAACTATGCCATCTGTTGGCCTCTAATTAAGCATTTAGTGCTATACATTTCCCCCTCAGCACTATTTTAGCTGCGTTCCACATATTTTAGTACCTTGTATTTTTACTTTTACTCCATCTTATGTATTTTTAAAAATTTTCCTTTAGCTTTCTTTTTTGACCCATAAATGATCTGTTAATAAAGTATATCATTTAATTTCTGCATTTTTAGAAATTTTCATTTTGTCTTTATAGTATTGATTCATGGTTTTATACCATTGTTGTCCAAAAACAGACCCTGTAAAAGTCTTCTAAATTTGCTAAGTTTTGCGCTATGGACCAGGTTATCTATCATGGTATATAAGTCTTGGGTACTGAAACACAATGTGCATTAAGCATCATTGGTTGGAGTGTGTTCTATATGTATCTAGCCGATCCTATTGATTGGTGTTGTTAATTGGATGCTATATATCATCACTGATTTTCTGTCTAGTAGTTCTATTTATTGCTGAGATTGGGGTGTTCGAGTCCCAGACTGGAATTGTGAATTTGCCCATTCCTCTTTTCAGTTTCATCAGCTTTTACTTCATGTATTTTGAGGTTTTGTTGCTTGACTCATGCGCATTTGATATTATCCTGTCTACCTGGAGAATTGATCTTTTTATTATTATAGAATGTCCTTCTTTGGCTTTAATATATTTCTTTGTTCTGAAGTCTGCTTTATCAAATATTCATGTAGCTATTCCTGCTTTTTTTAAAATTAATGTTTGTTTGGTATATCTTATTACACCGTTTTACTTTTTTAATCTGCCTATGTCATTGAATTTGAAACGAGTTTCTCATTAAACTTCAAATAATTAAGTCATGTTATACTATTTACTTTATAGTCTCTGTCTTTTGATTGTCTTATTTAGGCAATTTATATGTTAATATTGTCAAGCTATCAAGTGTCAAGGTAGTTAATTAGGACAATGAGCCAAACTGAAAATAATAATCAAGACTTTCTTCATTTACTGTGATAATGCAGGCAAAAGGCAAAGAAAAAGTATTATATTCTAATGTTCCATTCCCACACCCCCCCAGAACAGCACTAGCTGAGAGTCAGGTGGACCTCACTACCAAGGATCCTTGAACAAAAATGTCGTGACATTTTATGGTCCTAAGGGGCCAGGAGAAGGGAGAGGAGAAAGGTCTAGGAGTAGGAAAATGCTGAGTCAGAGTGAAAAAAAAAAAAAAAGCTGTCTCAGTCAATGCCCCCTTAATAAGGAGGTCTTGGCAGAGCCTTCTGAAAATGACTCCACAGAGGTCCCCCTGTAAAAGACCCTCCCACATGGAGGTGTCTGAGCTAAGACTGCAGACAGACATGTGTTTGAGTATGGCTGGTCCAAGGGAGGGGGGCTGAAATCCTTGCCTGAAACTCCCTCCAGAGGCAACAGTGCACTGTGATGGGGGAAGGCACCTTTCTCCTAAGAGGCCTTCCAGGCAAAGCCTTAGTAATTGCCTGTGGTTAACCCTGAAAGTCACACAAAGGATTTTGACCCAGAGGAGGACTTCTAAAAGGTAATTATTAATGTGCTGGTGCTTAGTCTATCGTTTTATAATCTGCTTACTGTTTGTTTCCTCTGGTACTCAATCCTCTTCTCCTGCCTTCTTCTGGGTTACTTGAACATTGTTTAGACAGCCATCTTGTGGTGTTTGTTTGTTTGTTTGTTTGAATACTGTTTTCTAAAATACCTCTTTGGGTACTTTGTTAATGGTTGCTCTGATTATTACAGTATATATAGGTGACTTACCGTAGTCTACCAGTATCAACATTTACCACTCTAATTGAAGGGTGGAGACCTTACTTCCATGTAGAGACCTGTACCATCCTCTTCTCAATATCTTTGTCTTGATTATCTCGGTGTTACAATTTTGGTTTCAATCATGAAATATGATCTATAGAACTCATAAGGAAAAAGATACTCTCTTGTATGCATCCATATTTCTGCTTTTTCATTTTTTCTTCTTCCTTCCTGAGTCTCTAAGATGATTTTTTTTCTCTTATCATTTCCTTTGTTTGTAGAGCTCTTTGTAGGCAATTTTTTTCTTTTTTTTTAAAATTATCAGAGGGTGCATGCACTCACCAGAGAGGGACCAGGGTAGGGGGAAAGGAATCACCCCCTAATGAGGCATGGTCATGTTGCAATCCCTTCTCCATTTCTCCATCATGTTGAGATACTGAGCTCACACACACATGTGCCCGGTATGTTTTCAAGCCTCTGGGACCAGGATCTGAACCACAGTCAGCCATGTGGTATCCAGCTCCCTTCACCACTAGGCTACATAGTTGGTCCTCTTTAGCCAATCTAAGGGTAGGTCTGTTAGTGACAAATCCTTTTAGTTTTCTCTTATTTGACAATGTCTTTATTTTGCCTACATTCTTGAAGAATAAATTAGCTGGATATAGAATTCACAGTTAACAGTTGTTTTTCTTTCAGCACTTGAAAAATGTTCTATTTCGTTCTAGCCCCTTGATTTTCGATAAGAAACCCACTGTCATTGTCATTGCTCTTCCTCTATCAGTGATACTCTCTGGCTGCTTTCAAGATTTTTCTTTTTCCTTCATTTTTCTTTTTCCAGAAGTTTAATTATCATTATGAGTCTACATGGATTTGATTTTACCTTATTTGGGGTTCGCTCGCCTTCTTGAATCTATAGGTTTATGGTTTTAATCTAATTTTGGAAGTTTTCAGCCATTTGGGAGTGAAGGGGGACATATTTTTTTTTTTTTTTTATCACTAGTCCCTCTTTTTTCCTTCATAGATTTCTGATGAAATAAATATCGAATCTTTTATTATTGCCCCCACAGTATTTTTTCTTTTGTATTTTTTTTTCTCTACTGTTCAGTCTGGGCAGAGTCTGTTATTCTGTCTTTGCATTCATTGGCTCTATCCTCTGTCACCTTGCCTTCCTCTTACCACCTTCCAGAGTTCTCCTCTAGCTACTTTTTTTTTTTTTTTTGAGAAGTTTTTGTCTTAGGGTGCTTGCACTCACTGGAGAGAGACAGAGACAGTGAGAGGATAAGAGAGATTATTCCCCAGGGAGGATGGCCATACCACAATCCCTTCTCCTCCATTCACCTCCAGGGATCTTGGGTACACATGCACATGTGTCCAGTGTGATTTTCAAGTCACTGGGTCTGGGACTCAAACCACGGTCAATCATGTGGGAGTCCATCACTGCTTACACCATCTATTGACCCCAGGTACCTTTTGCTTTATAGTCATGCTTAACAGGGAGAAGTGGGAGCTAGGGTGTGGGTATCTTATTTAAACTAGAAGTCTACTGAGCGCATGTTTAAGGTTTTTGATTTATATTGCCAAACTGCATTCATGAGAGACTGTTCTTATATATGTTCCTGCTTATGAATTTGAGAATTACAGATGAGGAGACTGACACTCTGAGTAAGGTCATCTGCCCAACATTGCACTCGGGCACACTGGCAATGTGAGTTCTGCCCAATCCAGTGCACTCCTGCCACATGCTACCTGTTCCTGCCACACGCTACCTGCTTCTGCCACCTGCAACACTGTTCCCTGGGGCTCTGGGAAGTTCACAACTTGGCCAAAAGATCAGACCGAGGAGTTCATGCTCTGAGAAAACTTAGAGTTGAAAGGGACCTAGGCTGGAGACTGGGGACTCAGTTCAGAGCCACCAGAGCCAGACATGTCCCAGTCCCTGATGCCATGCCCAGACCTTAGCCCCTGCTCCTGTTCCTTTCACCTCACTAGTGTCTCTGTTAGAAAACTTCCGACTTGGCCCAGCTGGTGGCGTGGTGGTTAAGGGGGCTGGACCCCACATGGCCAGCTGTGCATTTCAAGTCCCAGCCTCAATGACTCAAGAAACATGCCAGGCACATGTGTGTGCATGCCCAAAACCCCAAGAGAAGAATGGAGAACGGATTGTGGCATGGCCATCCCCTCTAGGGGTGACTTCTCACTTTTGCTCTCTCTCTAGCAAGCACATACACCCTATAGCAAATTAAAAAAAAAAAAATTAGGCTCCAGGTTACCATGACTTCTGCAAGTGTGGCTTCAGGGATCTCAAACACACAGACTCCTGCATGTGGCTGGTGATTAGTGTCCCCATGCCTTGGGGTGGGAGCTGGGGGCTGATCTAGACCCTGCTCCAGGAATCTGGAGGCCCAGGTCCAATCCTGGCCAAGCCAATCCCACCAGAAAAATACTGTCCTTCTTTAGGCTTCAGCTTCCTCCCCTGCAAAATGGGAGTAGTGAGCCTCATCATTCAGAAAAATCCATGTTTTTCACAGCCTTTATAAACTGGAAATTCTGTTTAAATATCACCAATGGCTATGAAAGTTTTTTAAAACACATCAAATCGTGGCTATCCCGCTCAACATCCTCTAATGGTTCTCATCACATTGGGATTAAACCAAAGGTCTCGCTGCAGCACCTTCACTACGCCCCCAACACCCTGCTTCCATTTTCTAGTCACAAGAACTCTGCCCCTCAGAGTAGCCCAGAAGCCCCCTGCCTCAGTGCATTTGCACCTGCTGTTCCCTCTGCCATGAATGGCTTTTTATGAGATGTCGTGTGGCAGCCTCCCTGGACTCCATTCAGGTCCCTGCTCACTGCCATCTCCTTGGAGAGACTTTCCCTGACCTCCCAGCTAAAACGATACCCTTCACTCCTTACTTTCCTTTCCTTGCCTTATTTTTCCTCCTGGACTTTAAGTCTCTAGACATATTACATATGTGCGTGGTCTCCAGGCGCTCCATGAAAGCAGGAACCATTTCTACTCCATCTCCTGCCCTGCCCAGAGCCTGGAACAGCACCAGGCATGCAGAGGCTGTCAGTTAATGCGTTTTGGATGAGTCACACGCATACCTGGAGGACAAGCCTTTCAGGCAGTGAGGGTAGCAGGTGCAAAAGCCCTAAAGCCAGAACACCTGGTGCAGGGAGTAGGCAGAGGCACATAACGGACCCTGTGGGCCACGATGAGGACTTTGGCCTTTACCGGTAGTGAAATGGCAGCCCCTGAGGGGCTGAGCAGAGGAATGACATGTTCCAGCCTGTGTTTCCAGAGGGTCCCTATGGTTGCCATGAGGAGAATGGGCCAAAGGGGCTTGGTGGGTACTGGGAACTAATCCAGCTGTTCAGGTACCGGGATCTAAATCTCACCACAAGGAGGGAGGTGTGTTTTCCCAACCACCACTGAGCTGAAGAGGCGAGAGTCTGTGGCGGTCATAGCCATGGCCACCCAGGCTATTGGTAGAAGAGGAGAGACTTCCACCCAGAACCTGACAGAGCTGCCTCCCCCAGAACACCTGGGCACAGAGTCTGTCCTTTGTCCCTTTTTCCTTTTAGATGGTGGCCTCCCTCTCCATCCCCCTCTGGCAATGGTTCCTGGTCAAGTTCGGGAAGAAAACTGCAGTGTTGTTGGGCTTCTCGGTGAGTGTCCCCACCCGGCTCCCAGGTAGGCTGGCTTCCTTCGTGCCTCCTCTATGGATGAAGGACCAGGGGGACTGCAGGGCTCCTTCGTGTCTGTCCCTCTTCAACGTGCCTGTGGCCACATGGAAGGCCAATAAACCTCAACCCCTTAACTGGAAGGAGCCGAGATCTGGAGTGGAAGAAATTGGGATCAAGTACTGACTCCACTGTCCAGTGACAAAACAACTTCACTGAGCATCAGCGTCTCCATCTGCTGAATGGTAGTACAGAGGACTTCAGAAAGCCCATGGCCAATGGGATGAAAGTACACGTTTGGGCCAGCTCCATGGCCTGGTGGTTAAGGCAGCCAGATCCCACATGGCCCATCATGCTGTTAGAGTCTTGGACCTGGCAGCTTGAGAAGCACACGGGGCACACATGCCCACAACTCAAAAGCAGAGAGAAATGGAGGAAAAGGAATTGAGGCACGACCACGTTCCATGTAGGGTCCTTTTTTCCTTCCTTTCTCCCTGTTTCTCTGGTGATCGCACATGCCCTCTAGCAAAAAAAAAAAAAAAAAAAAAAAAAAAAGAAAGAAAGAAAGAATTTATTTGATGCAAAAAATAATGAAATCCACACATGGTTTTTTCATACTACACATTCCTCGTATACTTCCTGAAGATCCCTCATACAGTAATGGTGGTAATAATACTGGCGACTTTCTCTGATCCTCCCTCTGGGCTAGGCACTGTCCGCCGTGCTCTCCATGGACTAACTCCTCTAAGCCCTCAGTACCCTCCACGTGCACCAAATTATCTGCCAGTGATTTGTGAACTTGCCTTTTTCTCCACCGCCTCTTTAGTGAGGAGGGGTGGGGAGGCAGCCTTATCAAGCTTTTGAATTTTTGCCAATCCAACGTGTGAAAACAGTATTTCAAGGTGTCTTTTATTTGCCAAGCCACCTGCAGGCAGCCAGGGAAATAAGCACCCATTGTTTAAAATAACAACTCTTATATTTTGGGGTTGCTTTTCCCCTGAGTATAAAGGTGATCATAAAATAAGACACAATTTTGAACAGATAGTAAAACAATTTTAAGGCTTTCTTTGTCTTGCCTCTGTGGGTGTCCTCTGTTAGGGTGTTTTTGTTTTTTTTTTTTTTTTTTTTTTTTTGAGAGATTTTTGCTATAGGTCGCGTGCGTTCACCAGACAGACAGAGAGAGACATAGAGACAGAAAGCGAGAAATCACCCCCCAGGGGGGATGGTCACGCCACAATCCCTTCTCCTCCATTCTCCTCTCGGGATCTTGGGCACGCACGCACACGCGCCCGGCGTGAGTTTTAAGCCACCGGGTCCAGGACGTGAACCGCGGTCAACTACGTGGGAGTCCAGTGACATAGCCATTACACACTAACTGCTGGTTCCCGGGTGTTTTTGTTTTTGACAGAGGATGCATGTGCTTGCCAGAGAGAGAGAGAGAGAGAGAAAGAGAGAAAGCAACCCCTCCCCAGTGGGCCAGAGTCACACACCTCAATCCTTTTTATCCCCTTTCTCCTTCCCATTAGGATTTGCAGCTTGCATCAACACACAGCTGGCATGTTTTTTAAGTCTCTAGGGCCAGGATTTGAGCCCCAGTGAGATCCAGCTTCCTTAACCACTGCTCTGTGGAACCAGGCCTGTAAGGGTATCAATGTATCGGTGTTTCCCCTTCTTTCTTTTATTTTTAAATTATTTAATTTTTAAATTACTAATATTATTATTTAATTTCTATAGGGCATGTGTGCTCACCAGAGAGAGACAGAGAGAGAGAGAAAGTGAGAAAGCAAGCCACCAGGTCCGGGTCTTGATCCATGGTCAGCCATGTGAGAGTCCAATGCCATAACCACCATACCACCTGCTGGCCCCTTCCCATTTTTCTTTTCTTTCTTTCTTTTTTTTTTTCTTTTTTCTGTTTTAGAGGGAGTTTCGCTATAGGGCATGTGTGCTCGCTGGAGAGACAGAGAAAGAGAAAACAAGTGGGAAATCAACCCCAGGGCGATGGGCACACCCCAATTCCTTCTCCTCCATTCTCCTTTAGGCATTTTGGGACCAACTCACACGCGCCTGGCATAAGCTTTAAGCTGCCGGATCCAGGACTCAAACTGTGGTCAACTACATGGGAGTCCAGCAACGTAACCATTACGCCATCTGCTGGTCCCTCCCATTCTTTCTTAATCCTTTGCCCCCCTTGGTCCACAGCACAATTCTCCTCTCTCTGGAGCCCGCTGGAGTACCGGGGTCTTTTTTTTGCACTTGCTCTCCGTCAGGACAACTTTGTCAAGCTTTACTTCGCAGAGTTTCTATCAGGAAAACGGTAATGAGTCAGACAGAGGATAGCTAGACAGAGTCTAGGCTGTGCTATTTTTCTCAGTTAAGATATGAGAGGCATTTTCCCATGCCATTCCATCTTTGTTTTCTGAGATTTTTCAGTTCAGTTTCTCTGTTCATTCCCCTACTGGTTGTTTCCAAGTGCTTCTAATAGCACCGCGATGAACACTTGCACAGACACTCAACTACTCCCTGGGCTCCCTTCTGCAGAACGGCACCGCCCAGCCAAGTCCTCACATACTCTAAGGCTTCTGATATGTGGTGTCGGCAGGGTCCCTGCCTTCGATAACCCAGCAACCGCTGCGTGAATGCTGCTTTCCTACCAGCAGTTGGTGGGTAGCGGAGGTATCTCAGTGTGCTCTGGGAGAGCATTTCTGTGATTCCTGGCAAATGCCAGATGTGTTTCAGAATGTCCATCGGCCATCTGTGACCCCTCTGTGATGGCTGATCTGGACAGGTACCAATCAGATACGCTTAGCCCCATTTCACAGATGGGGAAAGTTAAGGCTCAGAGATGCCTCAATGTTTGTCTGAGCAAGAGAGGAGATGGAGGGCTCTTCCCCACGCCCCACCCGGTCAGCCCAACCCTGAGCTTCTTCTCGGTGTTCCCAGCGCATCACTCTCCCCTCCTCTCCCGATTCCTGCTTGTCCAGATCATGATTCCAACCCTCATCATCCTCGTCCAAGTGAAAAGCAACTTCCTGGTCTTTGCCCTGACTATGATCCCGGTGGGCTGCAGTGCGTCGGTGGTCTTCCTGCTGCCTTGGTAGGTGAGGTCTCACCCTCTGTGCTCCGCAGGGCGAGAAGACAGAAGAGGCTCTGTGTGAGGGAGGAAGATGGGAGCGCTTCAGGATTGGGGAGGAGGACTGCCTCCAGCCTGCCCGCTTTCACCTGCTTTCCTCTACTCTAGCCTTCTTTTCTCTCCTCTGCCTTATTTGGGGGGGGGGGGGTATTGTCATTGTTGTTTTTAAAGAATTACTTTATTTATTTATTCATTTATTTATTTGACCAAAAAGGTTCAGAGTGAGAGAGAGAGAACGTGAGAAAGCAAGCTGCCAGGTCCAGGACTCGAACCATGGTCAGCCATCTGGGAGTTCAGTGCCCTTAACTATCATGCCACTTGCCTGCCCCTGTTGTTTTTTAATTACCAGAGAATGCATGTGAGAGAGAGACAAAGTGCCCCCTAATGGAGTATGGTCACACCACAGTCCTTTTCTCCCCATTTCTCTCTCCTGAAAGGATTTTGGGCACCACATGCCCTCAGCATGGTTTTCAAGGTGCTGGGCCAGGACTCAGACTGCAGTAAGGGCCATGTGGGATCCGGCTCCTTTAACCACTGCGCTATGGGGCCAGCCATCACTTTTTTTTTTTTTATCTCTTTCTTTCTTCCTTCTACTTTTTCTTTCTTCTTTGGTGTCTTCACAATTCTTTTTCATATTTTTTCCTTTTTCCTTCCTCCCTTCCCTTCTTTCCATTTATTTATTTATTTATTTATTTATTTATTTATTTATTTATTTAGCTCTAGGGCATGCACAGTCACTGGGGAGGGAGAGAAAGAAAAGACAGGGAAAGTTAGAAATCATCCTTTGTTGGAGGATGACCATGTCGCAAGTCCTTCCCCTCCATTCTCCTCAAGATTTTGGACTCATGCACACACACACCCAGTGTTTTTCAAGCCACTGGGCCTGGGACTCAGACCACACAGTCAGCCATATGGAATTCAGTGCCTTAACTGCTACACTACCTGCTGGCCCCTTCCTTCCTTCCTTCTCTAAATACTCAGAGTCCCTCATTTTTGCCAGACCTTTGTGAAGAGGGATGCTGGGATCACAGAAATCAGTCAGACCAGATCCTGCCCTCTGGGACTTCATGACCTGGGACGGGAAGAAGACAAGTACCTGGAACAGTCACAATGCAAGGCTGTGAGGGCCGTGAGGGCACGAAGTCCAAGGGACTGCAGGACCCACCGAGGAAGAGAGCTCTGTGACCAGAATGGACACAACACTCTGTGGAAGGATGGCATCTGAGCCAGCCTTGGGGCACCAGTGGACCCAGCTAGATGCAGTAATCCATTAGAACAGACAGTACAGCAAGGTTTTAGAGCATATGAATTATTCATAAGAGGAAATAGCTGTTTTGGGAAGAAAGATTTGTTATAAAGCACTGCATATAAGAACATAATTTTGAAAAAAGGAAAAAGTTAAATAAATCACATTACCAGTTTTCAGGATTTGGGATAATGTTGTAACATCAAGAGAGTGCAGTGTTGGCATACGGACAGACGTGGAGATAAGTGAAACAGCAGAGAGAGTCCGCATTAGGCCACGAATATATGGACAATTGTTTTTCTCTAAAGGTGTAAAGGACACACAATGGGGAAAGGATAGTCTTTTCAACAAATGGAAAAAATGGAACAAATTTCTACACCTTGCACTGTATACAGTAGTCCTTCCGTCTCTGTGGTTTAGTTTCTGTGAGCTCAGTTATCGGCAATCGACTGTGGTCTGAAAGCACTAAATAGAAAATTCTAGAAATAGGGGCTGGCAGGTGGCATGGTGATTAAAGTGCTGGACTCCCACATGGCCAACCACGGTTTGAGTCCCAGACCTGGCAGCTTGCTTTTTTACTTTTCCTCTTTCTCTCTCCCTGTCTCTCGCTAGTCAAACTGAAAATAACAACAATAATAATAATTAATAAAATAACTAATTATTTTTTAAAAAGAAAATTCTAGAAATAAACAATCGACAGGTTTCCAATGTGCATGCCATTTTGAGTAGTGTGATGAAATCTCATGCAGCTCTTCCCCATACTGCCTGGAACATAAATTGTCCTTTGTATCCAGTGCATCCACAACATACATGTCACTGCCCCTTAGTCACTTAATTGCCATCTCAGTGGTCAGATTTTGTTTAAGCATCGTATATAGGGTTGGGTACTATCTGTGGTTCAAGCATCCACTGGGAGCCTTAGAATGTGTTCCCAGGGATAAGGAAGGATTACTTGCACAAAAATTAATACAAAATGGATCACAGATGTAAATTTTTTTTTTTTTGAGAGGTTTTTGCTATAGGACGCGTGCACTCGCCAGACAGACAGAGAGTGACAGAGAGAAAGCGAGAGATCACCCCCCAGGGGGGATGGCCACACCACAATTCCTTCTCCTCCATTCTCCTCTCGGGATCATGGGCAAGCACGCACACGTGCCCCGGCATAAGTTTTAAGACACCGGGTCGGAGACGCGAACCGCGGTCGACTACATGGGAGTCCAGCGACATAGCCATTATGCTAACTGCTGGTCCCAACACACAGATGTAAATTTAAAAGCTAAAATTATATAAAAAAAATTAGAATAAAATACTTGTGACCTTGAGCCTTGAACTAGGCAGTTTTCTTAAGTCAAAAAAAAGTGCAGACAATAAAAGACAAAAATTTATAAATTGGACTTCATAAAAAGTGAACATTTAGGGCTCGTCTAAGAAACTTTTTTATTTTCATGGGGCAAGAGTAAGTCACAGATGGGGAGAGCATATTTACAGACTACATCTATCTGGCATAGCATTTCTGTGGGAGGGGCATATGTGAAGGCTTGAGAGATGGTGTGGCAATCGTAGTGCGTTGCCTAGCTGAGGCACATTGAGCACAAACGCAAGACGAGGATAGCGAGACTCGGCCTGCAGGACTGAATGGGGGCCAAGTAGAGGACCTCAAATGAGCCATGGAAGGCCCTAGAAGGGTTTTGAGTAGGGGTAGTATACCAAAATGTGTATCAGGGCTCTTATGAGAAACAGGAAAATATTGTATAATACATATATATGTATATATAGAGAGAGTCACACATCACTTAACAATGGGAATGCTTCCTGACAAATGTGTTGTTGGGTAATTTCATTGTTGTGCAAACATCACGGAGTGTACGTACACAAACCTAAATGGTATAGCCTACCACACACTTAGACTATATGGTAGAGCCTAAAGGTCTTTCTGTCATGCATGCAGTCTTTCACTGAGAGAAAAGTTGTTAAGCAGTGAATGACTGTGTGTGTGTGTGTACATATATATGTAGAGAAATATTTTTTTAAAATAATTATTTTGGGAGGGAGCAGCAAGTGGCATAGCAGTTATGTCGCTGGACTCCCAAATGGCTGACTGTGGTTTAGATCTCAGACCTGGTGGCTTAAAACTCATGCCAGGCACGTGTGTGTGTGTGTGTGTGTGTGTGTGTGTGTGTCTCCAAGATTCCAGGAGGAGAATAGAAGAGAAAGGATTGCAGCATGGCCATTCCCCCCCACACCCCCCGGGGGATGATTTCTCACTTTTCTTCTCACTGTCTCTGTCTCTATCTCTCTCTCTCCAACAAGCGTACATACCCTAAGACAAAACTTCTAAGAAGAAAAAATTATTTTACAATTTTATTTGTTATTATTATTATTTAATTTGCTAGTCATCAGAGATAGATAGGGAGATAAAGCGAGAAAGTGAGAAAGTAAGGTCCAGGACTCAAACCATGATCAACCCTATGGGAGTCCAGCACCTTAACTACTATGCCACCTGCTGGTCCTAAGAGAGGTTTATTTTAAGAAAAAACTCAAGCAATTGCAGGAGGCTGATAGGTTCAAAATCCATAGAGCAGCCTGGGAATTCAGGTAAGAGCTGAAGTCGCAGTGTTGAATCTGCAATCTGTGGGGCAAGCAGCATCCTGGAAACTATTTCTATGTTACAGGCTTGAGGTGGAACTCCTTCGAGAAACCCTATCTTTGCTCTTAAAACCTTCAACTGACTGGACAGGCCCAGCAATATGATGGAGGGCAATCTGCTTTACTTAAAGTCAACTGATTGTAAATGCTAATCACATCTACAAAACACCTTCACAACATCTAGATTACCATTCTACCAACAATTGGGCATCAGAACCTAGCCTAGTTGGCACATACAATTAACCATCACAAGATGCTTTCAGCTGCAAGTAACAAGAAGCCAAACTAAAAATGACTTAAATAATAAAGGTATGAGTTATCTCACGATGGTCCCAGGTTGGTCAGATAGGAACACGATGATGTCATGAAGACCCAAGTGTGTTCTGCCTTCCTGCTCTACCATCCGGGGAGGATTGACTTGGTCCTGAGGTTTGCTACATCTGAGTTAAAAGATGGCCACCTCAGTTCCAAGTATCATTTGTTGACATGACAACAAGCCAGCAAGAAAGGAATTTCTTTCCAGTTATATCCATACAGCTTTCTATTCAATAACAGCTTTGTTGAGATATAACTCACACAAGCATAAAATTCACTCTTTTAAAGTATTCAATTTAGTCATTTTTAGTGTATTTCCAGAGCTGCCCACCCATCATCATGATCTAATTATAGAACATTTTCATCACCTCCCAAAAGAAACCCTGTATCCATTAGCAATCAACTCTCATTTCTCCCTCCCTCCAATCCCTAGCAACCACTAATTTACTCAGTCTCTACATGTTTGCTGCTTCTGGACACTTCATACAAATGAATATTGGCCATTTCCACTTTTTGATTATTTTGAAGAATGCTGCTATGAACTTTCACGTACAAGTTTTTGTGTGGACATTCATTTTTATTTCTTTTGGATATATACCTAGGATTAGAATTACTGGACCATAGGGTGAGCCAGTGGCATAGTGGTTAAAGTGGCTGGATCCCACATGGCCGCTGTGAAGTTCGAGTCTTGAACTTGATGGCTTGGAAACATACTGGGATTGTGTGCGTGTGTGCCCAGAATTCCTTCTCCTCCATTTCTCCTTGAGGAGAAGGAATTGTGGCATGATGGTCCCTTATGAGGAGTGCTCTCTCACCTCTCTCTCTCTCTCTCTCTCTCTCTCTCTCTCTCTGTCTAGTGAATGTGCCCTTTAGCAAATTTTTTTTAAAAAGAGATTTACCAGGCTGTATAGTTTACGGTTAAATGTTCATTACCTAAAAGTTGCCATCCTAACCATTTTTAAGTGTACAGTTCTTTGGCATTAAGTACATTCACATTATTGCATATGATATCTTTTATATTTAATTTTCTGAGGAACTTCCAAACCATTTTCCTCAGTGTCTATACCAATTTACAATCCCACAAGCAATGAATGAGGGTTCCAGTTTCTTGACACTTCTCTTCACCAACACTTGTTATTGTCTGTCTTTTATTTTATTTTTTTTATCATAACCATCCTAATAGGTGTGAAGTCATATTTTGTTGTGTTTTTCATTTCGATTTTTCTTTCTTTCTTTCTTCCTTTTGAGAGAGATTTTTTACTATAAGCCATGTGCACTTGCCAGAGAGACAGAGAGACAGAAAGCGAGAGATCATTCCTCGGATGGATGGCCACACCACAGTCCCTTATTCTCCATTCTCCTTTCGGGATCTTGGGCACACATGCACATGCACCCAGCGTGAGTTTTAAAGCCATTGGGTCCAGGACTCAAACCGCGATCAACTATGTGGGAGTCCAGCGACCTAACCATTACACTGTCTGCTGGTACCTTTTATATCCATTTTTCTAATAACTAGTGATATTGACCATATTTTTATATGCTTGTTGACCATTTGTATATTTTCTTTGGAGAAATATCTGTTCAAATCCTTTGCCTATTTTTTTTTTTTTTTTTTGGAGAGGTTTTTGCTATAGGGCGCGTGCGCTCGCCAGACAGACAGAGAGAGACAGAGAGACAGAAAGCGAGAAATCACTCCCCAGGGGGGGATGGCCACGCCGCAATCCCTTCTCCTCCTTTCTCCTCTCGGGATCTTGGGCACGCACGCACACGCGCCCCGGCGTGAGTTTAAGCCACCGGGTCCGGGACTCAAACCACAGTCGACTACGTGGGAGTCCAGCGACATAGCCATTACGCTAACTGCTGGTCCCCTTTTGCCTATTTTTTAATTGGGTCATTTGAATTTTAATATTGAGTTATAAGAATTCATTATATATTTTGAATGCTAGACCCTTATCAAATATATAGTTTATAAATATTTTCTCTTCATTCTGTGTGATGTAGTCTCACTTTTTTGATACCAGGGTTGCTTATATCACATATGCTCCAGTTTCATGGCCAAAACTTCATTACATGACTACACCTGACATGGTTGTGGAATGTTACCCAGCTGGGCATGTAACCTAGATGGAAGGGGAGAGGACAGTGGCACACATCCAGCCTCATGGTTTTAGTGGAAAACCAGCAGTTTACTTGGAGAAGTCCCTTTCCCTCTCTGGGCCTCAACTGCCACATCTACAAAGTAGGACCTGTGCTGTGGCCTGGGCCACATGGCAATGTCATCGTATTTTATCTGCTCGAGGCTCCCTCCTTTCCTTTGTGTTTTCACATGAACAGAAGTGCTTTGTCCTTCCACAGACTACGAGTGGAATTCTAGCATCCCATTTGTAGAGGAGAAAACTGAGGCCTAAGAGATTGAGGTGCATGCCAGCTGCTGCCCAGGAAGTCAGGAGAGGTGTTGCTAGGGCTCAGTGCTCTCCTCTCCCCACGTGCCTCTCCTCTAGCATGGCATTTCTTCTTCCTGTCCTCTTCCTCACCTTCTGGGCTGCCAGCTGGAGGTAGGCCACATGGCTTGGCCCTGCCCCAGCCTAGTCCCCATAGGCGGGGTGGGCTGCCTCTTTCCCTGTCTCTGCAGGTCCATGCTGCCCGATACTGTGGATGACTTCCAGCTCAAGAACCCGGACTGCCTCAACCTGGAAGCCTTCTTCTACTCCTTCTACATCTTCTTCAACAAATTTGGGGGTGGCTTGTCCCTTGGAATCTCCACCATGGGCTTACAGTTGGCATCTACTTCCTGTTTCTGCCTGGTTTGATGGAGGGGTGGCATTTGGGACTCTCCCCTGGGGTAGCAGAGGGGGGTCCTCCCATACCAGACATGCTCCTGTAGAAAATAAGAAGGGAAGGGCTTTACTGAGGCAGAAGTAAATGTCCATTTGAATAAGAATGGGATAGCTCTATTAAGAATTTGAAAGGCCTTCTGGTGGATTTTGGTGAGAGATGTCATATCTCCTTTAAGTGGGTATCAGGCACATGGGATGCCCGCATCTCGTTACCTTTTACCTCATCCCTCTCTACCACAGTCACAGTGAAATCAGAATGCAGGGTGGATTTGCCTTTGCAGACAAAGGCCAAGCAATGGAGGGAGGCTTAGAAAGACCAGGGAACGGTTATCCCCAAGCACAGCCCATTCTGCATTTCTCTGTAGGTGACTATGTCTAGAAGGTAGGTGGGTAGTTTCCAAGTAGGATACTCCCTTGTTCGACCAGTAAGAAATGACTGGGAACCTGTTGTGTGCTGAACACAGTGAAAGGCCAAGCAGAGCCATGAGCAAGACAAGCTAGGTCTTTGCTCTCACAGAGCTTAGATTCCAGCTGGGGAGGGAAATTCTAAAAACCCGAGAACTGAAGTATGCATAAGTCATAAAAGCAAGGGAGGAACTAGGGAGAGTAAGATAATTCAAAGTGACCAAAGGGTACTTAGTGCGAGGGAGGCTTTAGCCTAGGTGGTCAGAGAAGGCCTGCTGGGAAGGGGACATCTGAACTAAGACCAAATGATGAGAGGGACCCCGCTGTGCAAGGTGCATGGGCTAATGCTCCAGGGAGACGGGGCAGCAAAGGCAAAGACCTCAAAGCCAAAACAGGACGGGAATGTTCCAGTAGCCACAGGAGGTCGGGGGCAGGTTGGAGCTGGGAGGAGGAAGGGAGGAAGTGGGAGATGAGGTGGAGAAAGGCAGAGGCCAGATCACACACAGCCTTGCAGGCATGTAAGGGTTGGGACTTTATTCCAAGGTCAGCAGGCAGCCATTGGAAAAGGCACAGTGTGGTTTAGATTTCTAAGAGCTCCCTATAATGCTGGAGAAGGGAGCATGGAAGGCCTGGGCATCTGCCCGGGAAATGATGTGGCTGGCACTGAGAGGAAAGATAGATCTTTGTTTTGTGGGTTGAACCTGCAGAAACTTAGCCATGAGCTGCACATGGAAACTGGGGAGTCTAGTTTGGGGACTGAGCTCCTGGATTCCTGGCCATTCTTAAGATGGAAGACACAGAGGAGTGAGTAGTGTTAAAGGGGAGCCAAGGCAATATGAATAGGAACCTCAAACCTGGCTGCCCAAAGCATCCCCATAGTCCCACAGACCCCAGAAGGCCCAGGGCAGGGCAGGGCAGGGCAGGGAGGTCAGTGGAGACTGCAGACCCCCAGCTCAGGGCTCAGATTGCAACTGCTTGTGCCCCTCAGCTTTGCCAAGTACCACCCAGCAGAGTGCAGGCCGAATCCCGCTGTACTCTTCACGCTGAAGATGCTTCTGGCACCTGTGCCCATTGGGCTGATCCTCATCGGTCTGACTATCTTCTACTTCTACCCCATCAATGAGGAGCGAAGGAAGGAGATCAAGGCCAGGATGGAAGAAGCCACGTGAGTCTGGAGGCCTGGACGTTGCCTGTGGTGGGGGTGCTGCCTGGGCCAATGAGAATATCCCCAGACTCCTGCCCGCCGTCCAACTGAGGCTCCGGGACTCAGAGCCAGGAAAACAGACACTAGTCACTGATTTTCTGTGTGACTGGGTGAGGCCCCTTTTCTCTCTCTTCCTCATAGTCCCTTAATATAAAATAAGTGGGACTGACTGCTCTCACTTGATTTTTCCAGACAGACACATGTGTGATGGTGGAAAGGCTGCCAAGTTGTCAGAAGGCTAGACCAGCATCTTTGTCTGCTGTGTTGTTAAACACAGAAACACCTGAGTCTCGGTGATTTAGAAAGAATAGAGGTTTATTATGTTCATGATTTGGGAGGTCTAAGGTCAAGGGGTTGCATCTAGTGAGGGTCTTCCTACTGATGGATAACACAGTGGAGGGTATCGAGGGTATCAAATGGCAAGAGCTTGAACATGTCTGTCTCGTTTCTTCTCCTCATAAACCTGCCAGGAGCCAATCATGGGCCCCCACCCTAATCATTTCCCAAAGGTTCCACCTTTTAACCCCATAGTTGGGTTAAGTTTCCTCTTAATACTTCACAATACAACCAAATTTCAGCACAGAAACTTTTGGGGAACACATTCAGACCATAGAAACCAGCTTCTGTCAGTGCAGCTTTCATGCTCCAGTGCTTCTGGGGACTTTTCCTAACCATTTCTAATTATTGCATACCTTGAAGAGGAGTGGTATCTATTTACAAGGCCCTGGGTCCCAGGAGCAAAACACACTATGCAGGACCGATCCATTCTCTTTGGGCAGGAAGCCAGAGGAGCACATTTGGGTGGGCCAGGACAAGTAGGGGGACATCTGAGGAGCATCCCTCTGCAGCCAACTTTAAGAGCAAAATCCAATTCCTTTCAACACAACCATACTTCCTAAACCGACTGTGTGCCTGGCACTGTCCTTGGGATATAGCAGAACAAAACAAAGGGCAGGATCTTGCAGGGTTCATTCTGGTCATGGATTAAACTTATATATGAAATAAATTAGAAAGTGAGAAATACTTTAAAAACATGAAATAGGGTAATAGTGAGTAGGTGGAGAAGAGGGAACAGAATTTTTGATAGGATGTTCAGGAATGGACTCTCTGAGGATGTGACTTTGGAAATGAGGATTGAACGATGAAAAGCAGGCCATGTCAAGATCTGGGGGAATGAATAGCCAGGAATCCAGGAGCTCAGCCCCCAACCTAGACTCATTAGTTCCCAAGATCTGTGCCCTCTAGGTAGAGGGAACAGCAAATGCATAGGCCCTGAGGCAGGGCCATATTTGGTGGAAGAGAGGCTCTCAGTTCACAAAGGAAAGGCTCTCTAAATCTATACCAGCAGGATGTTCCTTTCCATGAGAGAGTTGGCCTCAGCCCTTGGGATGAACTACCTCTTTTTTTTTTTTTTCCAGAGACTTGCTCTGCCAGCAGCCATGATACTGGGTGTTTGCTTGACCAATGAAGCCAAGCTTCCGATCACCAAAGCCTCAATGATGGAGAAAGAACTGAAGGAACCAAGAACATGGGGTATAATCTCCCTTCACTTGGTAATGAGCACATGGACTGCTTTGTTCTCTGAGGATCCCAAGGAGAGGGGACTTGAAGGAAGAAATTCTCTTGGAGGGTCTCCCCTGGGATGATGGTGATGGGAAATCTAAACCTTGGATCTTGAGGTCTTGTAAGGATAACAGGGCACCTTTGCCAGGAGCCTCCCAGCCCAACCTCTCCATGAGCATTTAATCAGTGGTGTTGCTTGACATAGGGTAGCAGTACCTGGGTGAGGAATCCACCTTTGAAGATGGGTGATTTATCAACTCCATTAGTTCGGAGCCCAGTTGTTGGGTTCAAAGAGGATCTCTTATGGAGACAGACTCTAAATAAACAAAGTTAGCAGAGACCAATATGTAGAGCAGATACCAATGTTTAATTTTTGATAAGTAACCTATATCAGCTAGAATTCCACTCAGCTGTAAGTAACAGAAATCTGAGCACATGGAATAACCAATAAAGAGTTTGTTTTTCTCACATAGCAAGTCTGGAAGTAGGTGCTCCAGGTTCAGGACAGTAAAATCGACATCATTAAGGACTCAGGTTCCATCCAACTGCCTGGCATGTGACATTTATTCTACTGGGTACAAGGTGGCTGCTGCACTTCAAGGGGACCAAACCCTATGTAGACAGAAAGGCAAAAGATGGAGTAGGATGTCAGCTAAGTCATTTTCTTTTAGTAGGAAAGAATGGTTTTTCCAGAAGCCCCAGGCAGGACACTTCTGCTTACATCTCATTAGTCATAGCTGCTTACATAGCAACCCCCTAGCTTCAAAGGAGCCTGCACAGGGTGGGTGAGTGTGTGGGAGGGAGTGGTAGGTGGGTGTTTTATAAGTGCTTCACTGTTCAGCATAAAATCTAGTTGTTAGTAAGGAAGAAGAAGGGAGAGATTGGGGCAGATGGCAGCGTCTAGCATAGAACGATTTAGCAAACCAAACACTCCTATTCACTGGTTAAGCATTCTCTCTCAGTAAATGAATCTAGATGGAGCACCAATTTATGAGGTTTCTTAGTAAATGTTGAGTCAGAACCAAAGAGTTAGCTAAGAACAGTCATCGCTGATGATTACAGTGTTCTTACCCTCTGTGTGGGAGTGTGTGTCACTGCTTCTGACTCAGGAAGCAAAGTTTAAAGGTGAAAATCTTTTGTAGAATTTTGAAGTTCCCTAGGAAAGTGTTAATGTTGAAGGGGCTCTCAAACACACCTAGTGTGACAGAAGCCACTAACTGATCACCAGAACAATTCCCTTCTCTTTGCTGGACACACTTTCCAGCTTCTCTTGAAGTTGGGTATGGCCATGTTCCTACATGGTCTCCCGTAGAAGTGATTGGTGCCACTTCCAGGCCTGGCTAAGAAAGCCCTCCATGCTTACTCCTCCATGCTTTCCTCCTTGAGCCAAAGTAACAATAGAGTGACTTTGGCAACTGTGCTAAAGATGGCAGACTCAAAGGCAGCCTGAGTCCCTGAATGACTATGTGGAGCAGAGTCCCAACTCACCCTTGTTGGAGTATTAGCTCTGGAATGCTCCATGAGAAGAAAATAAATTTTCTGTTATGCTCCAGTACTTACTTAATAGGCCTATTTCTTATGGTTGTTTAATCACCTCAATCATAATCTTGTCCATTGAGTTACTGAACCCTCTAACATGGACAATATCCCTTCTTCCACCTCCCTGTCACACTTTTCTGGGCATGGCTCATTTTAGTTCCTGGCCATTAGGAAGAAACAGCCTTAGAGAATATGTAAGAAGAAACTTTGAGAGTGAGAAGCCTGTGTTTGGCTCAGTTCTGTACTAAGAAGCTGGGATTAAGAAGATCCTAGGCTGCTGGAGGATCTGCTGACATAATGCAGACAGCATGCCTGGGATTCAGATACCTAGTAGGAATTCAGCAAATCTTGATGCCTGCTGTGATTTGAATGTGTCCCCTCCCACCCCACACTACCATCACACAAAAATTCATGTGTTTAAATTTGGTTTCAATGGGATTAGGAAGCTAAAAACTTAATCCAACTATGGTGTTGAAAGGTGGGGGCCTCTGAGAGGTAAATAGGACTAAGGCCATAAGGTTAGGGCACCTAGGGACTGAATCCTAGTTGGTTTATAAGAAGAGAAAATGTTCTTGGCTTTGCTGTATGATGCCCTGTACCACCTTGGGACTCTATCAACAGGAAGACCCTCACTGAGTATGGTCCCCTAACCTGAGACTTCCAAAAAGCTTGAGCTAAATAAACTTCTATTCTTAATGAATTACGCAGACTCTAGTATTTCTGTTAATAAAAACACAATGGACTAAAACAGAGCCCTGCTCAAGTTCCTCATCAAATGCCAAGAACTTGGAATGAGAACATCTTGTCTCCCAACTACATGGCAGGGCACTGAGAGTGTGAGATTCAGAGAAAGGGAAGACATAACTCTGCCTGAGGAGCCACAATCTAATCAAGGAGAATATGCAGAAGCCAAGGCACGTAGATAAACTGTGTCATGTATACATCTAACCTTCAAGGATTCAATCACCCACAAAGCAAAGCAAGATCGAGGGAGAAAGGAGTACTACCTAGCGGTAAAAACTCACTCAGCAACAGAAAGTAAAATAATGGCTACCAGGAACTGGAGGCAAAGAATGGGGAGCCTTTATTTAATGAGTACAAAGTTTCAGTGGGGGGAAGATGAAAAGATGTGGAGATATCTGTACTTCATGCTCTTTTCTTCTTCTTCTTCTTCTTCTTCTTCTTCTTCTTCTTCTTCTTCTTCTTCTTCCTCTTCCTCTTCCTCTTCCTCTTCCTCTTCCTCTTCCTCTTCCTCTCCTTCTCCTTCTTTTTCTTTTTGTAGAGAGGTTTTTGCTATTGAGTATGTGTGGTTGCTGGAGAGACATTGAGAAACAGAGTCAGAAAAATCACCCCGTAGAGGGGATGGCCACACTGCAATCCATTCTCCTCCATTCTCCTCTTGGGATTTTGGGCACACACACACACGCGCCGGGCATGAATTTTAAGCTGCCAGGCCCAGGACTCAAACCGCGATCATCTATGTGGGAGTCGGGAGTCCAGCAACGTAACCATTACACCATTTCTGCCACCATTTTCTTTAAAATGGTCCAAGTGGGATCCAGCTGCATTGGTGCCATAGTAGCTCAATATGTGGCAATGCTGAAGCCACATGGAAGATCGAGTTTGGCTCCCAGGTCAACCTGCACATGCTGGGCAGGTGTAGGTATGTCTATGATCCTGGCTGGCTGGGAAAGGCAGCAGGGGATCACGGTGTGAGACTGCTGAAGGTAATTCTCTATCTCTTTTCCTCTCAATCCATAAAAAATCTTTTAAAAAAAGTTAAAGTGATTCATTTTACATATTTTATCACAATTAAAAAATAAATTTAAAGAGACCAGGTGGTGGAACAATGGTAACGCAAATGAACCCACATGGGAAGATCCTGGGTTCATATCTCAAGGTCTTCCTGTATTCTTATGCATGCCCATGATCCTGGCTGGCTGGGGACTGAGAGTGGATTGCAGTATGAGGACCCAATTGGGGTGACTATCTATCTGTCTCTGTCTCTCTCTCTCTCTCATGGAAGAAATAAATAAACTTTGAAAATAAATAAGTAATTTTAAAAATATTTGTTAAAAATCTTACTCAGCAGTAAGATACCATGAGGCCCCACAACAATGCTAACAATCTTAAAAGTATTATGGGACTGGGACCAGCAGTTAGCATAATGGCTATGTTGCTGGACTCCCATGTAGTCAGTCACAGTTCGAGTCCCAGACCCAGTGGCTTAAACTCACGCCAGGCGCGTGTGTGCGTGCCCAAGATCCTGAGAGGAGAATGGAGGAGAAGGGATTGTGGTGTGGCCATCCCTGCTAAGGGGTCATTTCTGTCTCTCTGCCTCTCTCTGTCTTTCTGGCAAACACACATGCCCTATAGCAAAAACCTCTCCAAAAAAAGTATTATGGGACCAACAAGTGATGTGGAGGTTAAGGTGCTGGATCTCACATGGTCAACTGCACAGTTCAAGTCGTGGACCCAGCAGCTTTAAAATCACACCAGGTGCATACATGCCCAAAATACTGAGACAAGACCACAGAAGGGATTGCCGCATAGCCATCCCCACTGAGGGTTGATTTCTCACTTTCTGTCTCTCTCACTCTCTCCATCTCTCTGTCCCTACTTGGCGAGCGCATAAATCCTATAGCAAAACAAAACAAAACAAAAAACCATTATGCTGAGGCAGATAGGCTAGATACCACCGTCCAATGTGGTAGCCAGTAGCCACATGTGGCTATCTAAAGTCAAATTAATTAAAATTAGATAAAGGTTTCATTTCTTTAGTTGCACTGGCCACATTTCAAATTATTAGTGGCTAAATGTGGTCAGCAGATGCTGTTCCAGACAGTGTGGGTACAGGGCTTTCAACCACTGCAGAAAATTCTATTGGCTAGTCTATTCCAGAACTAACCTGCAGGGACAGAAACAAAACAGTGATTGGCCCTTGGGAAGGTGGTTGACTAGAAAAGGACAACAGAAAAACTTTCTAGGGTGATAGGGAAGCAAGACTTTACCCTTCCTGTCCTGGGGTCTTCTGCAGGGCCTAAGAACCATATGGACAGATTATTAGGGGGAAAGCATACAAATTTCATATAAGTTTTAGGTGATATGGGCACCTTCATAAGGAAATGACTACAATTTGCGGTAAAATCTGAGTGCTTGTGTTTACTAAGCTGAGCAAGGAGAAGTAATTATGGAGAAGTAATAAAATACAGTAGGCCCTCCATATCAGCAGGTTCCACACATGGATTCAACCAACTGCACATGGAAAATGTAGAGTTGTTACTGAGGTTGCTACACAGTTAGACCTACAATAGTTGGTCTGAACATGTCCACACTGAACATGTCCAGATCTTTTTTGTCATTATTCCCTAAAATACATAGTTTAATAGCTATTTACATGGCATTCACATTGTGTTAGGTACTGTAAGTTATTTAGAGATAATTAAAACTGTATGGGGAGGGGGCCAGCAGGTGGTGTGATGGTTAAGGTGCTGGACTCCCACGTGGCTGACCATAGTTTGAGTCCTGGACTCAGGGGCTAGAAACTCATGCTGGGTGAGTGTGTGTGCATGCTCAAAATCCAGAGAGGAGAATAGAGAAGGGATTGTGACATGGCCATCCCCCAGGGGGGTGATTTCCCGTTTTCTGTATATATTTATGTGTGTGTGTGTGTCTGTATTCATATATATATGAGGGGTGTGTGTAGATTATATGCAAATACTATGCCATTTTATATATTTTATATAAGGGACTTGAACTTCTGGAAATTTTGGTACCCTCTAGGGGTCCTAGAACCAATTTCCTAAGGATACTGAAGAATGATTGTATAATGGGGAGAATGAAGGAAGAACTACATGGAATTCTCTTGTCCTTGACTCCTAGTCTCTAGTGATCAGAATGTTTCTTTCCCTGCTGCTGGTATAGATAAGACAAATTTTTCATGGCTCTTTATCTCCTGCTTTCAGGACAAAAAAAAAAGCAAAAACCAGAAGGTCAGAATGCTTTTCTTATACCTGCTGTTTTCCAAGTGTAGCTAGCTCAAAATAATCTGTGTTGCATAAAGTGCACCATGGGCTATTTTGGGGTGGCATATTCTGCCATCCTTTCATTGTGATATTCTCTATCTCCTTTGGGATGTTGGTTACCACAATCAAAACTCATTAATCTGTGCATTTAATATCAGTTTCATTTTATAATACTGATCAATAAAGAGTGGTCAGTTCCCATGATAGACCTTAAGCAAGAGGCATAAGTCTGCTTCCTCCCTTACCCCTACCCATACCCTGCGCCACATTTTTTGCCTTTCAGAGGGAGAGCATTTTATGCAGGGAGGGGGGACTCTGGGTTTACATTTCACATATGCTACAGCCTCCCTGAGGACCAGTGGTTGAAGTGCAGTTCTGCTGGACTCAGTGGAAGGTACAAGCTCTCCAACATGGCGCCTTCCGAGGACCTGTCAAGAATAATGTTGCCTTTGGGAACCAGCAGTTAGCGTAATGGCTATGTCGCTGGACTCCCACGTAGTCGACCGCGGTTCGCGTCCCGGACCCAGTGGCTTAAAACTCACGCCGGGCGCGTGTGCGTTCGTGCCCAAGATCCTGAGAGGAGAATGGAGGAGAAGGGATTGCGGCGTGACCATCCCCCCTGGGGGGTGATTTCTCGCTTTCTGTCTCTATTTCTCTCTCTGTCTGTCTGGCGAGCTCACGCGCCCTATAGCGAAAACTTCTCAAAAAAAAAAAAAAAAAAGAATAATGTTGCCTTTCTAGATTGGTACTTTTCATGGTGAGTTTAGACCTTGATCCCTGGAATAGAGTTTGGCTGCACTGTGATTAAAAGTGGTCCACTGTGGCTGAGACATGTCTCTGAGCTCTTCCTGAGAGCCCCTAAAGAACCACAGATTTTTTTAGTGGGAGGAGGCACATTCCAGTCTGTCTCTGTTGATCCCATCTGACCACCAACAAAAGGGGAGTCCCAGTGCACACCATGTCCCCATCCCCTCCATGATGACTTCCTTGTATTTCATTCGCCAAAGCCATGGTTCAGCTTCTGCGATGTGTCAGGTACTTTGTTCTAGAGTCCACGATCACTGCAGCCTTGGGAAGCCCTGGTGGGTCATCTAGACAAACCCCTTCTCTTCACAGATGCCCAGAGAGGGAGAAGGACGTGCCCAACTCACATGGCAAGCCATTGGCAGGGCCAGATCTAGAACCCAGGTATCCTGTCTCTCTGCCTACAGCTCTTCAAACTCTATCACCTGCCTTCCCCTGGAAACTTTCATAAAGTACTCTGTGATTCCTCTTCACCATGAAGTGCTCATACCTGTAGGGGAACTGCTCCATGCTGGTGCCTTGACAACCTTGCACATAGCCACCTAGGCCATGTGGCAAGGCTCACCCACTGCTGGTCTGAGCCTTGGTGGAGTACCCTATGAACACCCAGATCATGGAAAAGTACGACAGGCTTAGAAGGATTTGCCACAGGCTGATTCTCACCCACCTCCCTATGTTCAAGGAAACTGTCATGTGCTATTTCTCAGCTGCCTTTCTGGCTCCGATGAAATATGACTTTCCTCCCATCCTCCCTTCAGGGTCCAGCTGCAGGTTATAAAACTGATTGCCTGCAGCTCAGATGGACTGCTTATCAACAGGCACCTCCTCATGCCTGTGTGCATCTGGCCCCTTCTGTTTCAGCCTCATCCTATGGCAAAGGGGTGTGGGAGCTGACATTGCTGACCTTGCATTTGCTGTCCCTGTAATACACGGTGAATCCAGTTTGATGCCTTCTGGCCAACCAAATCTATGGCACAGTGGCAAGTTATCCTAGCAGCTTCTGAGACTAGACTCTCTTAGCCTGTCTGATACTATGTTCACATCAGCATGATTGCCCCTTCTGAGGGTCATCAATGGCACATCCCTTATCTTGGACCAAGGAACATTTGATACATGCCACCACATGTATCAAAGTCAATCTTCATAATAATAATAAAGCACATTGTGTGGCCAACAAGTGGCATGGTAGTTAAGGCGCTGGACTCCCACCTGGCCACTGGCAGTTCGAGCGCCAGACCTAGCTGCTTGCTTTCTCACTCTCCCAACTCCAGTCAAACTAAAAAATAATAGTAATAATAATAAATAAAATTAAATTAATAATTCTAAAACAGACACACATTGAGCCAGTCAGGTGGTAGCATGGCGGTTAAGATAGCTGGATCCCGCATGGCTGACTGTGTGGTATAAGTTCTGAACCCGACAGCGTGAAAAAACACACCGGCACTTGTTTGTGCATGCCCCCAAATCCTAAGAATGGAGGAGGAAGAACTGCAAAGTCATTCCCCCTGGGGATGATTTCTTATTTTCTCTCTCTCTCTCTCTTATGAGCACACACACCCTATGGCAATTTTTTGTTTTGGAGAGGTTTTTGCTATAGGGCACATGCGCTCACCAGAAAGAAAGAGAGAGATAAAGAGACAGAAAGTGAGAAATCACCCCCCAGGGGAGAGGGCCACACCGCAATCCCTTCTCCTCCATTCTCTTCTTGGGATCCTGGGCATGCACACACATGCACCCTGTGTGAATTTAAGCCACTGGGTCTGGGACTCGAACCATGGTCAACTACATGGGAATCCAGAGACATGGCCATTACGCCAACTGCCGGTCCTGCAAATTTTTTTTAAAGGCGCATCACGCTCCCCAAGCCAAATCATGGCCCTAAATGGATTCTCAGGCCCATCCGCCCCAATTAATAGGCCATGGAAAGTAGCACCTGTGTGTCCCCATGCTGCGGCTTCAGAGGAACCAGCTGGGTCACTAAAGCCTGATAGATCTGGGCACGTTTCTGGATTTATGTGTATTTGCTTCCTGATGCTGTTGTAGAAAATTACGACAGACATGGTGGTTTAAAACAACAGAAATTTGTGGCCAGCAAGTGGCGTGGTGGTTAAATGATTTGTGAGTTTGGGGATCATATCACTCAAGAATCTTATAGTTGCAAGAGGCAGAAAGCCCAATTCAAACTGTCAAAAAGGACTCCCTTAGCTAGAGTCCTGGACTCGAGGGCTTGAAAATCATATCAGGTACATATGCATGCACCAAAAATTCCAAGAGGAGAATGGAGGAGAAGGGATTGCGTTGTGGCCATCACCCCTAGTGTTGGGGGAGGGGGTGGATTTCTCCTTTTCCTTCTGTGTATCTCTGTCCAGTGAGCACACACACCCTATAGGAAAAACAAAGAGAAATTTATTCTCTCGACACTCTTAAGGCCAACAATAAGCAATCAGCACCACTGGGGAGAAACCAAAGTGTTGGTGGGCACGGGTTCCCTCTGGAGGCCCCAGGAAAGAATGTGTTCCTTGGCTTTCATAGCTTCGATGGCTGTCATCATTCCTAGGCATTACTCTCATCTTCAAATCTCAGCTCCGTGGTCACATCACCTTCTTTTCTGTGTGGGGAAAATCCGATATCCCACTTCTCTCTTATGTGCATGCAATTGCATTCATGGCTCACCCTGATCACCCAGGATAATCTCTCCATTTCAAGATCTTTAACCTAATCACATCAGCAAAGACCCTCATTCCAGGTACAATAACAATGACAAGTTCTGGGGCTTAGGACCTAATTATCTGCAGGAGGCCATTTTTAAGGCTACTCAATGTAGCCATCTATAGGCAAGTGACCTCAACTTTCCCTTCCATCAAAGGGGATTAGTAGTGATGGTATTGGCATGAAGATTATGTAATTCACTGCATTTAAAACACCTATCTGCATTTCTCTCAAAGTGGAGTCAACTTATCTGTTGTCTTGCTAGATGGTGAAGAGCCCCCTTTCCTGATCCCTGGAGTCAAATGTGACCCCTGTCTTAGTGCTTGGTTCATGCTGTTTTGTGATTTCTCTTAAACTCAAAGGTCATGTTTGTGACCACTATGACCTACTGATCACAATTTCCAGTCCAAGTATCTGTGTACATGGCAGTCTAAAGACTGTTCTTAGGCTCCAAAGCCATCTGACAGAGTTCAGTTTAGGTCCACACAGAAGAGGAATTTCCAGATACTTAAAGAACTGAAGAGGACAAGAGGACAGAAAGTTTGCTATGAGGAGGGTCCAGGAAATTGCAGCATGTATGAGCCCCATCGATATCAAGCCCCATAGCTCAACAGAAGAGTCGAGGAAATGAGGGCCCCCTTCACTTTTCCCAGGAAATTCTGGTCACACGGAGCCTTGTAAGGCACCTGAATTCTCTCTGAGCGCAATAAAAAAGCCCCATAGGTAGGCACAATAGACATCTTAGAAGATTATCTAAGAAAGTCTGTTCTGGAATCATGATACTTTCCCTCTGGGAGCTAAGAGTGAGATTAAACTTCCATTGGACTCCAGGAGGATACCAAAGTCGTTCTTTCCACTGAAGTTCTTCCCAGCCCCTTGTCTTAAGCGGAGACCATTATGATTCCAGGTGTCCTCATTTTAGAACTCAGGGGCTTCCATTGCACTAGTGGTTTTCAAAGTATGGTTCCCAGATCAGCAGCATCAGCACCTCCTGGGAACTTACTGGAAATACAGAGTCTCAGCAACCCCCCCCCAATCTCATCCCTACAGAATGAGAAAGTCTAGGGGTGAAGCCCAGCAGTCCAAGTTCTATGAAGTCCTCCAGGTGATTCTGATGTACACTCAAGTGTGAGAAACCCCTAGAGTCTAATTACACACATACTCAAGGCAACGGTGAGTACAGCCTTTGGAGAGCAAGTGATTTGTGAGTTTGAGGATCATGTTACTCTAGAACCTTTTAGTTGCAAGAGACAGAAAGTCCAATTCAAACTGGCAAAAAAGAAAATTTATTGATCTCCAACATGGAAAGTTTAAAGGTCATCTAGATTCAGACACTGTTGGATCTACTATAATTGGGGTGCTTTTCATCAGTAACTGTATCCAAGAGAATTCAGGATTATCTCTGTGCTATGGGCTCAACTACATTTTCCCAAAATTAATACTGTGAAGCCCTAACACTTAATGCAATGGTATTTAGAGGGGGAGCCTGTACGAGGTAATTAGGTCTAGATGAGGTCACGAGGATGGCGCCCTCATGATGGGATTAGTGCACTTATAAGGAGAGACATTGGTGTGTTTGCACTCTGTCTCCCTCTCTCTCACTCTCTACTATGTGAGAATACAATGAGAAGGCAGCTGTCATCTGTAAACCAGGAAGAACCCTCACCAGAACCTAACCTTGCTGGCACCATGATTTCAGACTTCTAACGCCAACAGCTGTGGTTTTAGCCACCCGGTTTGTGATATTTTGTATGGCAGCCCACACCAAGACACTCTGATTGAGATCATATGCTCTTATGATCTGAATGTTTGTGTCCCTCCAAAACTCATATGTTGAAGTCCTACCCCCACACCCTGGGGCCCCCAGGTGGTATAGTGATTAAGGCATTGGACTCCTAGATGTCCAACCATGGTTCAAGTCCAGGACCTGGAGGCCTGAAACTCATACCTGGTGCATGTGTGTGCATGCCCCAAATCCCGGGAGGAAAATGGAACAGAAGAGATTGCAGCATGTCTATCCCCCCAAGAATGATTTCTCACTTTCCTCTCGCTATCTTTCTCTGTCTCTCTTCAGTGAGCACACAGGTCCTATGGCAAAAACCTTAAAAAAAAGAAAAAGAAATCCTACCCTGAAACATGATGGTACTAGGAGGTGGGGCCATTGAGAGGTAATTAGAGCATAGGAGTGGGACTTTCAAGAGTGGAATTAGTGCCCTTAAAAAAAGCCTCAGGGAGGCCTCTTGTGTCTTCCACCATGGGAGGACACAGCAAGATGACACTATGAGTCAGAAATCCTGCCCTCGCCAGATATGGAATCCCCTTTGATCATGGACTTCCCAGCCTTTAGAACTGTGAGAAATCAATTTGACTGTTTATAAGCTACCCAGTGTGTGGTGTTTTGTTAACAGCAGCTGGAACAGAACAGCTCTCCAAAGGGGACAGTTTCTACTGCTGGACATAGTGGGTTCCCTGTCCATGAGCATATTCAAGAAGAACACAGACATTTGTTGGAGGAGAAGATGAGTATTTGAGCAAGGTTTGTAAAACTACAAGTCTTAAATTACAAAGAGTCACAAATGTATCAACCCCATCTACTGGTGAATGCCTGAAATTTCACTATCAAAGACTTCCTTAACCAGTCAGAGGTCTTAAAACCTTTAAGATATAAACCTTTAAACACAGAGCTAAGGCACTGCCAATCTGAATCTAAATGATTTATACATCTGATACTTTGAAGAACCCAAGTTTTCTCCAGTGAGTTAAAGAGGATGGCTGTGGGAACTCAATGGAAAGTAGGGGCTTGGGATTTTGGGTAGTTATGTCTTGGGTTCAGACCTTGGGTCTCAGGGATATTTCCAAACTTGGACTTACAGAGCTCCTTTTAGAATGCACATTCTGCTTTCCGAAGCAGTAGGCTCCATTTTGGCTTAGAAATACAGTCCCACTCTTGCTTTTGCCCGCCCAAGTATTACCAGCCTGCAAGGAAGGAACAACAGGCTGACTGAGTTGCCACCATGGGAAAGCCCAGATTTGGAGTTCCTGGCTCAATACGGAGCCAAGAGACTGGAGGCGACCAGTACTTCTTGTCCTATGGCTACCCACTCCATGCTCCCCCTTGTCTCTTTCTCATCCTTCATTAATCTATGTGTCCTCATGTAGGCCACTCAAGCCTTGCTGGCTTCTTTCAATTCACTCTCCTTACCCTGCCCATATAATGGGGACAATATTTTTGGAATTATTCTCCAGGGACCTACCAATCTGTTTTCCTGCTACTATCATGGTTATGGGGAAAAAAAGAAGGGTAGTGATCACAAAGGGATAGGGGAAGGTGAGAAGTCTTTGTATCCTGGTGTCTCCACTGAGGGCACAAATCCTGTAAAAGGCAAGGCTGTATAGGATAAAGGGAAATTCAAAACACTGGGGAAGAGTTTACACTATGAAGACCCACATCTTGGGTAAGACATGCTAGGTCCCCTGAAGTTCTCCCAGATCCCCAGATTGGAGAGACTGCCAAAGAAGGATACCTTGGGCCAGCAAGTGGCATAGTGGTTAAGGCACTGGTCGCATGGTCGAATACGTGTTTCAAGTTCCAGACCTGGTGACCTGAAAAACATGCTCTGTGTGTGTGTGTGTGTGTGTGTGTGTGTGCATCCAAAACTCCCAGAGGATAATGGAGAAGAAATTGCAGGATGATCATTCCCTCTGGGAAGTGATTTCTCACTTTCCCTCTCTCTGGGGAGTACATATGCCCTATGGCAAAAATCTAAAAAAAAGAAGGAGGAAAAGGAGAAGGAGAAGGAGAAGAAGGAGGAGGAGAAGGAAGAGAAGAAGGAGAAGGAGAAGAAGGAGAAAACAAAGAAGGAGAAGGAGAAGGAGGGGGAGGAGGAGAAGGAGGAAAAGGAGAAGGAGAAAAGGAGGAGGAGGAAAAAGAGAAAGAGGAGGAGGAGAAAGAGAAGGAGGAGAAGGAGAAGGAGGGGGAGGAGAAGGAGGAGAAGGAGAAGGAAGAGAAGAAGGAGAAGAAGGAGGAGGAGGAGGAGCAGAAGGAGAAGGAAGCAAAAGAGGATGAAGAGTAGAAGGAAGAGGAAAAGAAGGAGGAGGAGGAAGAGAAGGAGGAGGAGAAGGAGAAGGAGAGGGAAGAGAAGGAGGAGGAGAAGGAGGAGGAGGAAGAGGAAAAGGAGAAGAAGAAGGAGGAAGAAGAGAAGGGGAAGGAGGAGAAAGAAAGAAGAGGAGAAGGAGAAGGAGGAGGAGGAAGAGGGAAAGGAGGAGGAGAAGGAGGAGGAGGAGGGAAAGGAAGAGAAGAAGAAGGAGAAGGAAAAAGAGGAGAAGAAGGAGAAAAAGGAGAAGAAGGAGGAGGAAAATGAGGAGGAGGAAGAAGAGAAGGAGAAGGAGGAGGAGGAGGAGGAGGAGGAAGAGGAGAAGAAGAAGAGGAAGAAGAAGAAAGACATCTCAGTATCAGAGGGCAATACCAGTCATAAGACTTTGCTCCTAAGCTGACCCAGGTTCCTGGGGGTCCCTGCTGTGCCCAGTTATCAAGGTGCTATGCTGTAGGAAGGCCTGAAGAAGGAGTATTCCAGAAGAGAACAGGAACAAGGGCAATGGGCATTTGGGACACTGCCATGTATTAATAGTAACTCTTTGGTAGGTATTTCAGTATTATAACCACTGGGATCTTTGTGGTACATTGTATGTCCCAGAAGTGGCCATATAAATATCTTCCACATGATCTTCTTAAAAGATATGAGTTTCACTCCTCCCATTGAAAAATGGGGTCAATGTTCCCTTTCTTTTCATCTGGAGGTGGGGATAGTTGACTATGTAATAAGGTAATGTGATTTCCAAGATTAGATTATAAAATGTGATAGAGCTTCTGTCTGGTTCTCATGGGACACTCCCTACTGGAACCCAGCCACCATGCTATGAGGAAGTCAGCCACATAGAGAACCCCTATACAGGTATTCTTGCTGTTATGAACTGAATGTTTGTGTCTTCTTCACTACCCCAAAATTCACATGTTGAAGCCCTGACCTTCAAATCTGATGGTATGAGGAGATGAAGTCTTTTGGAGGTAACTAGGTTTAGATGAGGTCATGAGGATGGAGTTCCCGTAATGGTTTAGCTCCCTAATAAGAAGAGGAAAAGACACTAAAGCTTCTCTCTGCAATGTGAGGGTACAGTAAGAAGGCAGCTGTCTTAAGTGAGAAAAAGTCCTCACCAAAACCCAGGTCTGGTAGAACCTTAATCTTGGACTTCCCAGCCTCCAGAACTGTGAGGAATAAAAATGTCTGTTTAGGCAAAACCAGTATATGACATTATTATAGTAGCTGGAATTGACTAAAGTACTGGCTGACAGACCCAGCTGAGCTACCAGAAATCATACACATCAACATCTGAGTTAACCTTCAGAGTGCCAAAGGCGGCCTCTCCTACCCCTGATTCCAAGAGGATCCAATTCCAGCACTTTACCTTCTTCCCCAGTTGCCATCTTTTGAAGCAAAACTGGGAGGCAAGCAACAACCTTTAGAAGTTGTTTCAATATTTATCCCCATAGATTAGTTTAAATGAAAAATAAAGTTGTTTTTAAAATAAGTGTTTTGTATACCAGCCACATTTGTTCTCTTGAGTTGGGAAAAAAAAATTTTAAACTTACAAAGAAAACTCTATTATGAATTTTTAAAAAAGGGGTATTCGATCAGCCCACAGCTGATCCCCCTCCCCCCAACAAAACAAAACAAAATGGATGAGTCCTGCAGCAGTGATGCACTGGACCTACATGGGAAAAGTCCTGGGTACTCATCCTGGGACCTCTCTAAGCCTTCGCTGATACCCATGATCCCACGGTGGTTGAGACTGGGGGTGGATGGGGCATTAAGACCCTGTTGGAGATCTCTCGCTCTCGCTCTCACATGTGTGCACTCTATAATGAACGAAAAACTAAAAGAACGTACGTATGTAAGCTGTGGGTGAATGAATGAATGAATGAATGAAGACAAAAGAGGCCGGGCTTTGTGTAAGGCAGTGTAAATACTGACTCCTCCAGCAAAAAAAACGCTGTGCTCCGAACCTGAGAGGTGCACTGACCACTGACACGGTCTCCCAGCCATCCTATATACAGCAGTTACTGTGAGCTCAGAAGCGTCAACTGCTCGGAGTCCCTAGTCAGGAGCTGGCGGGCCCCTATCATCACTCCCACTTCTCAGATGCGGAAACAGTTACCGAGATACCCGCCTGGCTGGAAGCCAGGGCACTCACAGCAGGACCGGTCCTCGAGCACAGCTGTATTCGGAGGCCTCGGGGCTTCCGGGCTTCCGGTCCGGCTGCCCGTCTGCCTGGGCTTCCGGAACGTGAGCGTCCGGAGGGGCGCGCACGCAGGGCGGGGCGTGTGGGGGCGCGCGCGTGCGCAGGCGACGCGCGGACAGACGAGGAGAGCCGTGGAGCCGCCGCCAGGTCCACTCTCTGTCCACGCCGCCCGTCGCGCCGCCCGCCCGCCCAGCGTCCGCCGCCGCCATGGGAGTGCAGGTGGAGACCATCTCCCCCGGAGACGGTGAGTAGCGGCCCCGGGCGGCCCGCAGTGGCTTCGCCGCCGCGCGCATCCACTCACCGTGCCCGTCTGTCTGTCTCCTCAGGGCGCACCTTCCCGAAGCGCGGCCAGACCTGCGTGGTGCACTACACCGGTGAGTCTGCGGGGCGCGGGGTGGGGGGTCCGCGCTGCGGCGCCGGGTCCGAGTGCGGCCGCCCGCCTGGGGGTCCAGGGCGTGGCGGCGCCGACGCCCGCGTGGCCTGAGGCTGAGGCCTGAGCGGTGGCTGCGCCCCCCGAGGGGAGCGCTCCGGCCTGCAGGACCCGGAGCGTTGCCTGTGAGCCAGGAGTTATCCGGGACATCACCAGCAGTTCCGAGCCTTAGATGCTGTCGTTATGCCCACTGCACGGATGAGGAAACCGAGGCGAGGTGTGGCCGAGTCACTTGCCCAAGGTCACACCCTCAAGGATGGGCAGAGCTCTGGCCTGGGACCGTTAGGAATACCGTTTCTCTTCCACGGCTGACATCCTGCGCCTGCTCGTTCTTCTGCGGTGGTGATGAGAAGGGCGAGGTAGTTCCGAGCCTGCCTGGCTGTCCCTCTGCCCCGGAGCTAGGAATTCGCTGCTCTAAGTCATCGCTTTGGCCTGGCCTGGAAGGAAGTAATCTACTCAGTCTTGCCGTTCTTTATACTTTGAGCCACTTATCAATCCCAGCCTCCTTCTAGGAGTTGAGATTTTTTTCACTCCCCTTTTGAAGATAAGAAAACTGGAGTCAGTGAGCGTCCTAAGCAGTAAGTAAGCTAGAGGGAAATTTAGACCCTCTCCTCCCCCCAAGCCAGAATTCAAACCTCGGTGTGTGCCTTGGGACATCCTCTACTCCATGCCCTTACAAGGGCCTTCTGGGTTGTATAGGGTGGGCAGGAGGGAGGAGGGGGCTGAGCTGGTGAAGACTCCAAGGCCAGTGGCCTGTAGGCTCTGGAGCAGGGTGGGGTTGTGTGGTCACAGTTGTTGATATGAATAACCTTCCCTCCTCCTCCTCCTCTTTCCCCTCTCCCCCTCCCCCCTCCCCACCCTTTCCTCTGTTCCTCCTCCTCCTTCCTCTGTTTCTTCTCCTTCCTTCCTTTCCTCTTCCTCCTCCTTCTGGATAACTGCTGTAGGCAAGTCCGAAGCTGTTCAGGGATACCCCAATACTCTTTCCCAGATCTTAGGGCTCAACCCTCTGTTCAGGGAAATGACGCACTGGGAAGGAGAAAGGGGTAGCTGATATCCCCCGTCTTATGTCCTTCTATTTGTCTGGCCCTTCTCCAAGAATCAAAATGGGAGCAAGTGGTAGGAGTTACAGGCTAGAACCTTAAAACGCCTGTCAAAAGCAGAGGTATTGAAACCCATCTTTGAAGGGAGCAGTCTCATGCCTGTGAGAAACTGGAAGTGATTGTGACATTTTGTGAGCTGTCTTTGTTGGTGATGGTCAGACCTGAGTCTGGGAGGTCTAGTGGAGCAAAGCATGTCAGTTTGGTCGCTTCTGATCAACAGGATGAGAAGCGTGGCCTTCGCCATTTCTTTATAGTGCTAGGGTGAGTGGGCGGTTCGTTCAGTTCCCACGGCCAGCTGGGGTAGAGACTGAGCCTGAAGAGCGCATGCCTGCCCAGGCTAGTTTGTAAGTAGCCACCCTTAGGACGCTAGGCTGCATAGCTCCCTCCATCTTACTCCTGAGCCTGTTCTTCGTCCTTAGCTCATTACTAGACATTGACCCCATGTTCTGTTGCTTTAATAGGCAGAACCACATTTCACTGTGCCTCTTGGTGAAATGTCCCCACACAGGGTGTCTGGAGCCTTTTCCTAAGAGAACAGATGGTCGTGGGACCCAGAACACCATGAGGGCTCCCAGTGCCTCTTCAAGTCTGTGTTTTCCTCGCGGGTGGCACCCACCTACACGTTCCCAGAACAGCAACAAGACCCTGGCTTGCATTAGGACAAAAGCTTTCTTTTTAATTTCATTTTGATAAGCCCTACAAAGGCGCCTTAGTGAGATGCCAGCTCTGCCTCATGTTCACAGAATAGGCTGTTCTCTGGGGCGGTTGGCCGGCTTTGTTCCCGTGGGCCTTTGCCTTCAGCCTCCCAGGAAGAACCTGTTTGAGACCTGTGGGGGCGTGGGAGGAGAGGGTAGGCGCTGCAAGATCTCATCAGTAGTAGTTAAGGCTTTTAAGTCACTGGGAACAGATCCATCTTGAGGGAACACAATCATAAGGGGATGTTATCACATAGATTTGGGGGCGTCTCAAAGGCAGGAAGCCCACTGGACCCAAGAAAGAATTCTCACGATGCCCTTAGCTCTCATCTCTGTTTTTTTCTACCTGGCTGCCTAGTAGTCTCCTGTTACAGGTTTGTGTTTTTCTGCTTCTCCTGCTGATGGATGGTGAAAATCTCCTGCATACTCACCTCCCACCCCGCCTTGTGCCTGACTTCTCTGTCCCCTTTTGAGTATCTGGCTCAGATTGCTAGACTGTGTGGCTCTGGTAATTACAGTTCCTGAGAGGAAGGATCTGTTCCTTAGATGCTGCCTTTATGTCCATTGCAAGGAAGAGGAAACTGAGGCTTGGCATGGTGAAGTCACTTGCCCAAGTCACACGCTCGGGAATGGATAGAACTCTGGCCAAGGACCATTAGGAAGGAATGACCAAGGTTTGACTTCGGTGAACACTTTTGATCTGTTAGGCTCTGGCAGGATATCCAGTATTGCTCATTTGGAGGCAGGTCCAAATGAAAAGCCGTGAAAGCAAGGTGGCCAGAATCCCCCCTCACCAGAGGTAGCATAGTACAGGCTTTTGCCACATGGATGTTTTAAGTGCCACTGGTGGCTGCCAGTAGTGGTCTTGAAATCACTCCCAAGGCTCCCTCCCTCTGTTACCGTCTGGGACCTCCAGCAGAACACTGTGAGCAAGGCCTCAAAGGTCTGCACTACAGCCTTGTGATACAGGAAGGGAAAATGAAAACTCCTAGCATCTATTGAGCATCTCCCAGGAGCATGGTGGGCATGGAGGAGGAGGAGGAAAGGTAACACGCCAAAGAAATGCCTTGAGTCGCTTTGTCATTTTTCTGCTAAGCTTGTGCTGGCACACTGCTAGGTTTGTGTCCCTTTTACTCATCTCAGTGGGCCATGTACCTGCCATTGTACAAGCGGGTAACTTCAAGTGGATTTCAAGGAATTCTTTTTTTATCCTCTCAAAAAAGTAGCTGGACATCTTGTCCTTGAGATCAGGTTTAAGTCATCCGTAGCCTGCTGTCTTCTGTCTGAGTAAAACCAAGAGTCCTCTGCCTCATTTCCTCAGGAGGCCTACTTGGAGGGTGACTGAGGCCCCCAAGGGCAGGTGTGGCCACTTTCCCTGCACCCCACCCCCCCAAGCCTCTTGCTTTTCATTAGCCTTCCCCCACCCCCAACCTCCTGCTTCATTTCATCCTTTCCGACACACTGGGGTGTTTCTTGGTTGATGACCTGATGTCTGGAGGAAGGCTGCCCCCAGCAGAGACAGCTCAGATGTGGGCCCCCTGATGTGTGCCGCCTCTAGGCAGACAGGCTGGAAGTGTTTGGGCAGGGCTGAACACTTGGCTGAACACTTTTTCCTTCCTGCAGCAGATGTTTTGCTGCTTTAAGTGAGGGCGATTGGAAAAGGCCTCTGACAAGCTGACTTTTTAGCATTCACTCAGAGGAAGCTGGAGAATGAGCTAGGGGATGAGTATTTGGGCAGAGGGACAAGTGCACAGCCCTGAAGCTGGCATATGCTTGGTACATTAGAGGACACCAGGAGACCACCATGTTGGAGTGGATTGTGTGAGGAGGAACAGAAAGGGGATGAGGGCACGAGTAGCCTTGTAGGTTGTGGTGAGAATTTTGGTTTTGTCTCCCAAGTTATTGGGAGTTGTTAGCTGACTTGGATTTTAAGAGACTTTCTGACTACTTTGGAGGCAGTAGACATTTTTGGGGACCAGGGCAGAAACAGGACCTTGGTTTTATCCTAAGAATAGAGTGTGTCAACCCAGGCAGTGGGTAGAAGTGGTGCCAAATGGACAGTGATCCCCAAAACAGTCTCTTAGCCATGTAACAGGCTGTGAGAGTTTCAGCAAATTGTCCCGCAGTTCTCAGCTTCCACGTGCCCTCTGTGTAATGGGAGTAACAGCGCCTGTTGTGAAAAGTGGCTGGGAGCCAGAGCGAGAGTGTAGGACAAGTTCATTCCAGGAGGGGCAGCGAAAGTGATGGTATTTCACATAATGTCTTTCTGACTCCCTGTGTTCCAGGCACTGGGTGATGGGTTCTCCCTTGCCCTTTGTGATGTCTAGAGTGGCAAACAGACAGAACCCGGGTTTTAGCCTTGAAGTTCCCTAGAATGGCTTAAATGTCATGCAGTTTGGGGTTGGTAGAGTTGAATGTGGCTGAGAACTTGTGCTCCCCATTTTATTCACTGAGAAGTAGGAGAGATGGAGCTGAGTGACAATTCATCTCAAAACAGGTCTCCATGTGGCCTACAAAATGTGTTGGCTAAGAAAGCTATGGCTGGGGACCAGCAGTTAGCGTAATGGCTATGTCACTGGACTCCCATGTAGTCGACTGCGGTTTGAGTCCCGGACCTGGTGGCTTAAAACTCACACCGGGTGCGTGTGCGTGTGCGTGTGCCCCCCCCCGGGGGGGGGGGCGATTTCTCGCTTTCTGTCTCTCTGTCTCTCTCTGTCTGGCGAGCACATGCGGCCTATAGCAAAAACCTCTCCAAAAAGTAAAAGAAAGAAAGCTGTGGCTGTTCTCTTGAATTTGGGGACCAGGGGAGGTTTTCAGTGGTGATTGTGTTTTGGTTGGTGCAAGATGGGCAGAGGTGAAGCCAGACCAACTAGGCTGTGTGGGCTAGTTAAGGTATCAGTCCTTTTTTGCTTCAAGTTTCCTTGACATAGTGGTATGTTAATATTTTTTTAATTATTTTATTTAACTTTATTTATTATTATTATCATTATTATTTTCCAGTTTGATCAGAGAGAGACAGAGAGAGAGAGAGAGAGAGGAAGTGAGAAAGCAAGCCACCAGGTCCGAGACTTGAACCGTGGTCGGCCATGTGGGAGTCCAGCGCCTTTAACCACCATGCCACTTGCTGGCCCCACATAGTGGTATGTTAATATTTTGAAAATAGGCCTTGCTATGGAAACATTGCTTCTTTTCTCTGGGATTGTGATTACCAGAATACAGAATCACACAGGTGTCATGCCTTTTTTCTTCCATAGGTAAGAGTAGAGAGCTCCCTTGTCTTAAATGAACCAAAGGCCCCATAGCATTCTTAGGTGTACCAGAGGGACTTCAAAAGTTGGTAGAAGAATGGATTAAAATGTGAGTTTATTTTGGGGCCAGCAGGTTGCGTAGTGGTTAAGACACTAGCCTCCCACATGGCGGATCGTGGTTAGAGTCCTGTACCCAGTGGCTTGAAACTCACACTGGGCGGGTATGCATGCATGCCCAAAATCCCAATAGGAGAATGGAAAAGAAGGGATTACAGTGTGCCTGTACCCCCCGGGGGTGATTTCTCACTTTCTCTCACTCTTTGTTTCCAGTGAGTGCCCTATAGCAAAAAAATCTCTAAATATATACTACACATACACACACACACACACCTATATATATAGTATAAATACTATATATAAATATATAACATATATTTGTAAATAAATCTATGTATGTAAATATATTTATAAATAAACCTACACACACATGTTTATTTTGGTGCAGAAAAGAAAATTTGAAGTCCATTCATAGTGGGTTTTTTTTGTATTAGCCACTTTCCAAGAACTTTTTGATAATTCTTCATTCATGCATCTCTTCATTGGAAAGTGCTCAAAGAGAAAAATCAAAATAGATCAATAGATAGCCATGTGCCACCATGGTTGATATGTTGTCATATATATATGCCACTTCTAAATCCTTACAGAATATATGTGTGTGTCTGTGTGTGTGTGTGTGTGTGTGTGTGTGTGGGTGTGTGTGTGTGTAGTCTGGGTTGTTTTGCTTTGCTTTGTTTACTATAGGGGTCCGTGTGCTCGAGAGAGAGGAGAAAGAGAGAAATTACCCCACAAGCAAGATGACCACACCACAGTCCCTTCTTTTCCATTCTTTTCTTGGGATTTTGGACATGTATACACATGTGCCTGTTGTAATTTTTGAGCCACCACGTCTAGGACTCAAAACCTGCAGTTGGCCACGTGGGATTTAGGGGCCTTAACCTCCTTGGCACTTATTAGTCCATGTCTGGGTTTCTTTTTTTGCTGGTCCTTTTTTTTTTTTAATATTTTACCATAAGACACAGATACTCACCAGAGGGAGAAAGACAGACAGACAGTGAGAAGGAAAGTGAGAAATCACCCCCTGGGGGAGAATGGCTATGCTGCAATCCCTTGTCCATTTTCCTTCTAGAATTTTTGGTGCACATGCCCACACACCCAATGTGAGTTTCAAGCCACTGTGTCTAGACTTGAACTTCAGTTAACCACGTGGAAGTCCAGCACCTTAATACACTATGCACCTGCTGGCCACATTTGCTGAGCCATCTTAAGTTGCAAACATCATGGCACTTTACCTCTAAATACTTGAGCATGCCCTAAGAATGAGGTTATTCTCCTTATCCTTTACTTGTCATATCTAAGAAAATTTCAGATGGTTTAATAATATCCAAAATCAAATTCTTTTTGAAACTACCCTAGTTGTCTCCAAAGTGGTTTTCTTTTTTTTCTTTTTTTTTCTTACTCTTTTTAAACTACAGTTGAATTGCGGTTTACTCATTGCAATTGGATGTTATGTTGGTAGGCATATCAGTAGGCTCAATCTCAAAGTGTCCGCAGTTTTTCTCTTTATAACCCTGAGTTTTCAAAAAGAGCAGGCTGGTTATCTTTTAGAATACCACATATCTGCTCACTGTTTTTTGATGGTACTTAGCTTGTTCCCTGCCTTGGTTTCCTATAAACTGGATGTTCATTTGAAGTATCTCAATAGATTGTGGTTAAACTTTTTTTTTTTTTTTTTTTTGAGAGGAGAGGTTTTTGCTATAGGGCGCATGCACTCACCAGAGAGAAAGAAAGCGAGAAATCACCCCCTAGGGAGGGTGGCCACATTGCAGTCCTTTCTCCTCCATTCTCCTCTCGACATCTCGGGCACACAAGCACACGTGCCCAGGATGAGTTTAAGCCACCAGGTCCAGGACTTGAACTGCGGTTGACTACATGGGAGTCCAGCAATGTAACCATTATGCCATCTGCTGATCCCAACACACACTATTTCTTAATCAATTCCTGGGCTTATTGCTCTGGTTCTAGAATCAGCCATCTGTGTAGAGAACTCTCGTTCCTTTCAGTGGGCCCCATAGCCTTTTGTTTTTCTTTATAAACACCATTGTTGAATTAAATGACATAACACTAAACATACACATTTGCCCATAGACTTTTTCTTTTTTTACATTATTTACTTATTTTTATTTGTTATTATTTTTTAACTTGACCAGAAAGAGAGAGAGAGAAGGAAAGTGAGAAAGCAAGCTACCAGGTCCAGGACTCAAACCACAATTGGCCATGTGGGAGTCTAGCACCTTAACCACCATGCCACCTGCTGGCCTCACCCATAGACTTTTCAACTTGAACATTTTTGGTCTTCAAAAAACCTGATTCTTATTTAATGAGTTTATTATATCTGTAAACTGGGAATCATTTGTCTGCCGTGGAATTTTCTCTAAAAAAATCTTCCTGTCACCTGCTATTTCCCATGGAAAAGGCCAGAGGTATTATGGATACCTTGGACATTGATTGTCCATTTCTCTTATGTACTCCCGATAGCGTTTGTTTATTTCATTTCTATTTTTTCTTCTCTCGTGTTTGTTTGTTCTAACCTACTGAAGAGCTTAGCCAAGTCCCTGTGTTCCCCCTTTGACTTTGACCAGGTATATTCTAGCAGTACGAAAAGTGGGAGAGGAATAGGAGGGGGCAGGAGAAATAATCAGCTCCTGGTCACTTCTGTCTCTTCTTTCATTACATTTACTCTTCCCTCCCAAGAGCTCACACCAGCCTGACTTGCATTTAGTTCCGAGAACACACCAAGCTCTCCCCAACATCAGGGTCTCTGTCTCTCTGCTTAGGTGCCACCACACTGCCCCTCCTCCCCACCACATGGTAGCCTCTTTCCTGGTTTTTATAGTGAAGCTTAAATGACATACTCTACCAGGTTTCCCTGACCTTGGCTAAAATGGTTCTCTACACATGTGCACACCCATGCCTCTGACTTTCCAGTAGGGTATCCATCTCTGTCTGTTCTTAGCCCTCACTTCAGTCAGGCTGTGTGTGATTACATCTGCTCTTTCCCCAACAGGCTGCAGGCTCCAGAAATCATACCCACACTAGTGTCATTCTCCAGAGTCTCCCCATCAATGTTTGGCACAGAGTAGCTGTTTGGTGACTATTGGAATGAGTGACCAGTTAGGGCCTGACGTTAGATTCTAGCTGGAATGGTTTTAGCTTGTAGGAACAGCATGGAGGAGAGGAGAATCTGGTTTCCTCTTCGGGTAGGTACTTGACCCCTGGTCATACCACTCACACAGAGTTCTCAAAACCAATTCAGGAAGATTGTGCTGGAAGGCCCACACTCCTATAATAATTGGCTTATTTCTGTTTCCTTTAGGTTAGACTAAGAAAGAAAATATTTGCAACAATTTGGACTTTGCTCAAACCCCCGTGGATTAATAAAATTGTGACCACTCCTTCCTCTCACACCCAGTGCATGTGGGTCAGCATACCACAGCTTTCCTTCAGTCATTCAATGAACGTGTGAGGAGCTGAGGGAAAGCCCTTGCCTTGCCCTTGAAGAGCTTCCTAGGGAGTTGTCAGCTACAGAGGAAGAACCTCAAGCAGCCTGTACCTGTGAACCGGAACTTCTTGGAAGGAGTGCTGCCTGGTCTTGGATGTATATGGCTCAATCAGGCAGGACAAGAGCTTCTAAGTATACACGAAGGCCTAAAGGAAGAAAAATTGCTTTTGGTTTTTCTATAGGTACTTACCGAGCTTCTGTGTGCAAGGCGCTGTTCTGGGTATGGAGAATTAAGGAGTGAAGACACACTCCTTTTCCTCATAGCTCTTACACTTAACAGAGAGCACAGATAGTAAATATGATTAATAAGCAAAAAATGTATCTATCCTATGTTAGCCAGTAAGTGCTAAGGAGGAAGCAGGAAAGGACTGAGAGATATAGACCTGCAAAGGCCTCACTGAGAAAGTGACATTTGAGCAAAGACTTGAAGGAGGCAAGGAAGTCATCCAGGTGACTATTTGAGCAAGATCATTTTATACAGGGAGCAGCAAGTGCAGAGGCCTTGGGAAAGGAGTTTCCCAAGGGAGTAATGTTCTTGAAATAAAGTAATATGAGGGTCACTAGAGATGAGGTCAGAGAGAAGGTGGGAGTGGCAGCTCTCTGTCTTATAGGCCATTATAAGGACTTGCTTTTGTGTGTGTGTGAGATGGGGAGCTAGCCGCAGGAGGGTTTTAACAGAGGACCAATAGAATCTGCCTTCTTTTCTTTTTCTTTTTTTTTTGTGAAAGATTTTTGCTATAATACACATGCACTTACTGTAGAGATGACAGAAAGCGAGAAATCACCCCCTAGCCATACCACAATCCATTCTCCTCTTAAGTTTTAAGCCACCAGGTCTGGGACCTGAACTGCGGTTGGCCACGTGGGAATCTAGCACCGTAACCCACTATGCTACCTGCTGGCCCCTGACTTGTATTTTAAAAGACTATGCACTAGGGACCAGGGATGGCGTAATGGTTACGTCACTGGACTCCCACGTAGTCAACCATGGCTTGAGTCCCCTCAGGCCAGTGCATGTACATGCGTGCCTAAGGTCCTGAGAGAAAAATAGAGGAGAAGGGGTTGTGACGTGGCCATCCACCCCGGGGTGGGGGGGGGGGTGACTTCTCACTGTCTCTTTGTGTCTCTTTATCTCTCTCTGTTTCTCACCATTAGGCCTGGTGAGCACATGTGCCCTATAGCAAAATTCTCTCTAAAAAAAGACTATTCACCTGCCTGCCATATTAAGTTTAGACTATAGAAGAGTAAGGGCAGAAGCGAGAAGACCAGGGAGGAAATTATAATCAAGCAGGGACCCAGAACTCATGTCTTTAACCACTATTACCAAAATGAAGTGTATATTTCACCCATATTCAGCTAGCCTCTGTTAAATAATGTTTCCTTCTTATTTAAATTAATCAAGAAGACTGCCTCATTATGTCACCTGGGCAGGGGGAGAAGGAAACATTATTTAATTCTCTTATTATTTAATTTCTTGATTAAAATAGAAAAGGAAAGACATACCCCCAAAATATCTTTGTTCTCCCTACTGCCATTAGAATGCTGTTTGTTCTTCCCACCATGGGTCCTGCCTTTGGAAGTGCACTGTTCGTCATAGAATCTGAAGGGATTTAGCCATGATTAGAAGCATTCCTGTGATGCATGTGGGCAGTGTGCTTAGACCCAGCTTATGACCCCAGGAAGTTCTAGCCTGTAGGAGAGGGGAGTCTGGTTCCCTCTTTGGGTAGGTACTTGACCCTTGGTCATACTACTCACAAGAAATTCTCAGAACCAATTCAGGAAGGTTGTGCTGGAAGGCAGCCACAGAAGCTCAGAAATGGAACAAAAACATATGCTTTGAATGAAGATCTTTTACCTACTGAGTGTAGAATCCCCCCCCTTTTTTATTTTTTGGCACTTTTTTTTTTGGAGAGTTTTTTTTGCTGTAGGGCGCGTGCACTCACCAGAAAGACAGAGACAGAGAGACAGAAAGCAAGAAATCACCCCCCAAGGGGGATCGCCACGCCGCAATCCCTTCTCCTCCATTCTCCTCTTGGGATCTTGGGCACGCACGCACACACACCCAGCATGAGTTTAAGCCACCAGGTCCAGTACTCGAACCGCAGTCGACCACATGGGAGTCCAGCAGCATAGCCATTACGCTAACTGCTGGTCCCTAGAATCCCTTTTCACCCATGATGATTGAGGCAGACGGGTAGTTGATATAATTGTAGAAGAGACACAGTTTCTCTAATTGTTTTATTTCAAACTCAAATTATTTGCTGTAGGGTCATGTCTTTTGTTTTGAGTATGGCTCTGCTGGTGGCGTTTTCTCTCAGGGTTCCCACAAAACCAATTTGGCTTTTTAAAAAGTAAAGCAAGGACTATTTCGTGATCATTGAAATGCCAAACCTTTCCAGGTTTTAAAATTTCTCCAAATGTGTGACAATCTCACTCCTAAACAGTGATTTCATTAACATTATTTTATAGTGACTTGCTTTTATTGAGTCTTTAAGCATTCAGCTAGGACTTCTATTCACACTCATATGCCATTGATTTATGTTCAATTTAATTATGTTGTCTGTACACAATAAATATAACTGCTGTAAGTGGTTTCGCACAACATACCTGACCCTCCCACACACACACCCCCAGTCTCCCATAGTAAGCATCTCATGGAAATGAAGGAGTGAGAATGAACTAGTGACCGAGGCTTAAGGGAGCTTTCTTCATGCTGTGATATGCAGGCTGTGGGTTTTCTGAGTCTCTAGCAAGGCAGTTAAGTGCATGGTGGTGAAGAGAGCTTCTGTATCCAATCAGAAGAGGAAGGGAAACAGCTAGACCATTAGGCCTTGGGCAATACATCAATCGGGGAATGTCCTCAGTGACTTGGAATGCTTATTTGCAGAAACTTGTACTTTCATTTTGACTCCTACCTTTATTCAACTGTGCAGGTGGTGTGGTGTTTAAGGCATTGGACTCCCACATGGCTGACTGTGGTTCGAGTCCCAGACCTGGCAGCTTGAAAATCATGCTGGGCACATATGTGTGTGGGCTCAAAATCTCAGGAGGACATGGCCTTCTCCCAGGGGAGGGGGGTAATTTATCACTCTTTTCTCTCTGTTTCTCTGGTGAACACACGTGCCCCATGACAAAAACCTAAAAATAAATGAATAAGAAGAAGCTCATTGTGTGTGAAAGTACAGATCCTTTTTCCCTCTCCCAACTGTAAATGGCAAGATGTAATTTTGTTTTGAAGGTTTGGGGCTTGGGAAGTGCTGTTACTTTATTACTGTTGGTTGATTTAAGTTCAGGATTTTTGTTTATTAATCTTAACTTACTCTGTTTTGGTCACTGTAAAAGTCTGAAAACCTGTAAAGATCTGTGAGCGATTGTAAGCTATGTTGCCAGTCACGAGCTTTTACTACAAGTGCTGAAGCCCTGTAATAATGCTGTCTTGTCATTTTCCTGTAACCCGTACCCTGTAGAGGGCCCGTACCCCGTAGAGGGCGTGAGGGGACTCTGCCTTCCACAGAGCAGAGTGCACAGGAGGGGACTCCATTTCTGTTGGGTTACTGGTGAAATAATTCAGTAGTCCTTGTGAATCTCCAAGTTTTGGTCTTGGATCTCAGCCTCTGCTTCTGTGGCTTGGGCCAAGCACCAGTACACAGTCCAGGGTCATTTTGTCCGCCCAGCAGCTGTTGGCCAAGGCTCCCTCTGATTCCTTCTGAACAAGAACACACCCAAATAAATAAATAAGCAGGCTGTAGTGGTGGTGTGGGTGGGGACAAATTTAAGATTCTTGCCTATATCCCTCCTTTCAAAAAAGAAAAAAAAAAAAACCTTCTTACTCCTTCTCCAAGAATTTGAGCATGGTTCTCCACTTGGGGAGGAGTTCCAGGTCAAGGTGACACCAGCAGCCTTTGCATGCAGCCCTACCTTTCCTTCCTTTCACGGTCTTGTGTCTTTTGAAATTGTGCTGAAGTGTGCATGCCTCACTGGAAAGAGACATAGAGAAAGGGATAGAAAGCGAGAAAGCACCCCCAAACACATGGAGGATAGTCATGCTGTAATCTTTTTATTTCTTCTCCTTTTACGACTTTGAGCGTGTACACACACACGTGCCCAATGTGTTCTTTCAAGCCACCAGATCTAGGACTTAAACTATGCGGCTGATCATGTGGCCATCTCAGCCAGTGCCACCATGCCACAAGCTAGCCTGGTCTTGTGCTTTTAACTGGAGACTCACCAAATTTTCACATTTTCCCCACTGGTTAGTGGGGAAAAGATGCTGAAATGCTGTCTCAGATTATTATCCCTCAGATTCTTCTTACCTTCTAAGGAAGAAGGTCTGAATATGGAAGCTTGTACTTGTCCTGCTAGTTGTTAAAAATTATGCAAGTAAAGCAGATCTAAAAGCTCTTTTAGATTTGCAGTAACATTGCAGGTGCCAGGGGTGAGTGCCACAGGGATGCAGAACTCTGAGTCAGGTCTGTGACCTCAAGCTACATTCAGGCTGGAGCCCCGAGACTTCATACTTGAAATCAAGAATATAGAGCTGCCACGGGCAGTTTCTCAGTCAGGAAATGTAGGTTTGTGTAAAGTCAGAAATTGAGGAGCTGGATGGTGGTAGAGAGTCAAAATGTGATGCTGACCCACATGGAAACCATCTGGGTTGTGTCTGAATACCTCCCTGAGTGTGCTGGCCATGTGCGTCCCCATGATTGGGGGCTGCCTAAAGCTGGGATGGATTGTGGTGAGGGGATCATGTTGGGAGTACTGTCTTTCTGTCTTTGACTCTCACTTGTGGAAGAGATAAATTTTAAAAAGGAAAGAAAGAAAATGGTCAGTTCTGCAAATAAAAGGTATTGCTGCTGTTTTATGTGACGTGTGACCTTCAGAGCTTAGAGAATGTCAGCTGTCATGTCTGAACTGTAACCTCAGTTGCCTTCTCTCAGCAGAGCATGCTTACTCTAGGAAATTATGGCACTGGCTTAGCAGGTGCTTTTACTCTTCAAGTGCTCCAGGTCCTGACACAGGGATCTCCCGAGTTAAAATCAGAGCCACTGCTAAGGCTCAAGCTGCTGTCTGCTTTACCTGCTCCTTCCATTGCCAGGGTATGTGTAGGAGTTAAACACATACAGGATTTTGATGAGTGTCATTACCTACTGTATTTTTTTAAATAGTTTTTTTTAATTCTTTTATTTATTATTTTTTCACATTATTTTTGCCAGAGGAAGAGAGACAGAGAGAGGGAGAGGGAGAAAGCAAGCCAAGTTGGGGACTCGAACTGTGGACAGCCATGTGGGAATTCCAGCACCTTAACCACCATGCCACCTGCTGGGACCTACCTACTGTATTTTTATTTTATTTTTTCAAGTTTTATTGAAGCACAGTTGACATCCAGTAAAGAGCATATGTATTTAAGTGTACAGTAAGTTTCAGTATGTTTCTTTGTTCCCTTTTGAAATCCTCCCCTTCTTACCCTCTCCTAAAAACAGCTTATCTCCTCTTCTATTAGTATAAATTAGTTTGCACTTTCTTTTTTTTTTAATTTTTAATTAATTAATTTACATTCATTCATTGAGTATTGTCACAGCATACAAAATGTGATTTCCCATCCAAAATATATTGCATAGTGGCCTAATTATACATGTTATCATTGATAATTTTCCATTTTTAATTTCATGTATATTTATATGTATATATATTTTTTCCCTCTATTTCTCAGTCCCTCCTCCCACACTAACTCTGGTGTCTACAGTTGTTTTTCATTTCTTTTTTTCCTCACATTTTATTGATTCACAACATTTCTTAAATAATCTAACTACTTTCGGTAGCAAGTTCAGCTGATAATATACATATCTGTGAATACATGTCTGACTTTAGGCGTGAAACTGAGTAGAATGAATATACTATAAAGTAGCACCTAACTGATGCTATCTATATAGCTTACTATGGTCATTAAATAGGTATTTTTAATATATTTTTTAACTTCAAGAAAAGCAGTTTTAACTTTAATAAATCAAAGAAATGCTAAAGAACTTTGTTTAAACCTTAAAACCAGGAAACAGGTGAGGATCCTGTTCTAATAATAGGTACATGAACCTATTGGCAGCTCAAAACAGGACAAAAATCCTTAAAACTGAAATCAAAGCCTAAGAGAAAGTCAGCAATGTTTTAGTCGAAAATCGTAAAATTCTATTTCACCAGTTCAGTCTCATGTACTTAATCTATCTTCTGTTGCGGTCTGATCTCCCCAATTAAATTCTGGGATATAGTATTCAACTCCAGACTTGTCCCTACAATTAAGTTGGCCATTTTCTTAGTTTTTGAACTCTTTATTTCTGTATTTAATTTTCCTGGTATAGCACTCCCTTGAGAACTTCTGGTATGGTGTTGGTAAATTCTTTCAGATTTTGTTTATCTGAGAATGTTCTTGTCTTTTCTTCCCATATGAAGGATAATCTTGCCAGGTATAGTATTCTTGGTTGAAATTGCTTTTCCCTTAACACTTTGAATATATTTTCCCATTCTTTCCTTACTCGCATTGTTTCTGATGAGAGGTCCACTGTTAGCCTGACAGGATATCCTTTGTAGGTAACTTGACGTTTCTCTCTTGCCAATCTTAGTATCCTGTTTTTGTCTTTGTGGTTTTGGTTAATCTAGATCTAATGTGTCTTGGAGAAGATCTTCTTGGGTTGATTCTATTTGGGGTCCTTTGTATTTCTTGGGACTGGATCTTTGAATGCCTCTCAAGATTTGGAAAGTTTTCTTGCAGGATTTCATGGAATAGATTATCAGTGTCCTTATGAGTTTCTTTGCCTTCTGGGATAGCGGATGTTTGATGGTATCTAGTATTTTTCATATATTATTCTCATTTTTTTGGGCAATTTTCTTAGTCTTTGTGGTGGATTTCTAGGCCAGTGACTCTATATTCTTCATCTGAGATTTGATTTTCTGTATGATCTAGTCTGCTTTTAATACTTTCAAGAGAGATTTTGACTTCCTGCATTATAGCCTTCATCTCTAACAGTTCCATTGATTCTTTTTTTTTATGGTGTGTATTTCCTCTTTCAGATCTTGCAAGAATTTCCTCACCTCCTGGAACTCATCATCCCTTTTCTCCTGCCTCTTCTGCAGTTCATTGTTTCTCTTCTCTTCCATTTCTGTTAGCTTTGTCACTATGAATATTCAGAATTCTTTATCTGACATTTCTGTGAATTTAATTGTACCGTCTGAGGATGAAGGGGAGTTATTCTTTTCCCTTGGATGAGAGGTGTTTTCTTGCTTTCCCATATTTCTTGTGACTCTGCTGTGATTTCTGGTCATCTGGTGGATGGTATGTTTCTTCCTAATTCTCGAAGTTCAATCTGAGTGTTTAGAGGTGTGCAGGAAGAGGTGATCTGCAGTCTCTCTTCCATTCCGTTTTTCACTCTTTGTGCATCAGATTCCGTGGGAATTGAGGAATATTCTGACCCTAATCGTATTCAGATGTTTGAATCCTGTTCACTTGGACCTGTCTAGATATTTAGTGCGTAGAAGCCACTAGAAATGAATTTGGAAGGTGAAGCTTCAGCAGAAAATCTTCATTTTTAGTCAGTGAAACCATTATTTCACAGCTCAAGTTTAGTAGCCATCTCAGCGTAGTTTATTTTCTAAAGTTTTATATAAGTGGAATCATGCAGTATGTACTCTCTTATCTGGCTTCTTTCACTTAGCATAATTATTTTGATGTTTATTTATGTTCCATGTGCCCATAATTCATTCCTTTATTGCTGAATGATTTTCTGTGTATGAATATACTTATTTTTCCATTCTCCAGTTGGTGGCTATTTGGGGTGATGTCTAGTTTTGGGTTCTTACAAATAATTCTGCTTTGAACATTTGTGAATAAGTCTTCATGTGGACACGGCCTGCCATTTTTCTTGGATAAATACCCAGAAGTAAAATGGCTAAATCAGATAGGAGTGTGTTTAACTTAAGCCCCTAAACTGTTTCCAAAGTGGATGCACCATTTTATCTGCCAAGCAGCAGTATATGAGAATTCCAGTTTCCTCACACCTTTTACTTAGAGATCCTGCCCTCTGGCTTTTTATGGTTTCCTAAAATAATGGGGAGAGCTTTGTGTCGCTCAGTGTCCCAGGTAAGTAAAGAGACCTAGGGTTAGACACAGCCTTACAAACCCAGTGTCGGCACTGAAGAGAATCCACATCCCCCGTCTGACTCAGCGGCAGATAGCTGCTCTGTCCCACCCTAGCACCTTGTGCCCCTGGCCTGAACCAGTCAGATCGTCGAACCAGCTTCCCTCAGGCCAAGCAGCACTGATGCATGTCACATCTGGGACTTGCTTGTCATTGCATCTGATGGGACTAAAAAGTGAAGGGAGTCTGTCTCAGTAGGCCTTGGAACTGTTCCTTCTTTCTCTCAGAGGCAATCTCATGGGGTAGGTGGAGGAGTTGCTGGCTGGCCAAGGGGGTTCTGAGAATCCGAGCTGCTCATTGCCTTACTTCGGCCCTCCACGTGGAGTTCAGTTTGGTTGAGTTCAGGCCATGAGGTAGAGCTGAGAATGGGAAGGTGTACAGTGGGGATTGTGGAGCATGAAGGCCGGTTTCTCTGCCAGTTACTCATTTATAGAAAACTATTCAAGCCCTGCCATTTGTCATCTCTTTTATCAGGTGGTGGTTGTGTTCTGGAAAAGGAATGAGCTAAATATATTCCCCACTCATCAGTTCTGGGGTGTCAGTTCCTGGTTCTACATTGGCTTGGAGCAGGGACCCACCCTCATGTCTCCATAGTCCTTACCTCCCAGCTCCAGGCTTCAGACAGTGTCAATGCCTGTTCTGCCCCAGGACATCCGGTTCCAATCCTGCTCTGGTAGGGCAGCAGCACCCACCTTCCCCCCTCCTGCCCCCATTTCCTATTTTGTTCAGTCCACAGTCTGGTTGCTGTGATAACGCTCCCAGTTCATCTGTTTCCCTGTCCTTCTTACAAGTGTTGACGTTGTTTTTTAGGTTGGGCTTCATCAGGATTTCCCTCTTCCCCTAAACAGATAGGCATACATACACAACAGAATTCCGTTTTGATGAGTCTTCTGAGTAATGCTTAGAACCGTGGTGGGCACTCATCCTCAGCTGCCAGTAAAATCAGCTTTGTGTCAGTTGTCAACAGCCGACTGGCTTCTTCCAATCCAGAATCCTAACAGAGTGTTTTCAGGAACTCAGTGTCAGCTATCATAACTGGCTAACACTGGCTTCCGGAGAAACCAATGCTGATAGTCTGTTTTGAAAAGGGAATTACAGATGTCTATCTGCGATAGACATCTAGTCCTCTTTCTTGTGGCTCTAACCCCCGGGATCTCCGTCTCTGGTTTGTCCTTTTATTGAGGTCACCACTGTGGTTTGTCTGGCTTCTGGGAAACTGGTATCATAGGAGGAACATGGTGTTGGGGATTATAGTCTAGGTGTACTACTTTGGCAAAGTTTTTTGCTTTTTTTGTGCCACTGTTTTTTCCTCTGTGAAATGGGGATGATGCTGTGGAAAGGACTGAATGAGGTTGGGTGTGGAAAACACCTAACCCAGCCCCTGACTCAGAGTGGAAGCACTGCCATGGGAGCCAGGAGCCGTCTGCTGGTTTCCTGAGTAGATTCTTTGAGGACAGCCATTTAGCCCTCCCCATTGCTATTCCTGTGTTCTTTAGCCATCATATTAGAGTTAACCGTGTAGAAATGAGCTTCAGAGGTCTCAGGCACCTTTGGATACAGTAAGTGGGGCGAGTGCTGCACAAGTTCTGCTTTTTGTTTCTCTGGTGGAGCCCAGGGAGACTAGACAGCTGGACAGCCAGTCTGCAGAGGGCCCAGGTTGTGCCTCAGGTCTCAGCCGCATAAGACACTCAGCACTAGAATGCCAGTGAGAGCTTGCCTGGCAGATTTTTTTTTTTTTTTTTTTTTTTTTTACAACTTCCCACTGTGCTAAGGGAATTCTCCTCTCCTGGATGAGAGCCCAGAGATTGGTAACTCACAGAAGAGATCATGAGGTAGTAAACAGTGGAGGGGGATGGATATTGCTCCTTGCATTCTGTGTGATTGTCAGCTGTTATTGGGCCTAAAGGCTACACAGTTAGTCTGGAAGGAAATCCACAAGGTGCTAGGAATGTCATGACAGGAAGGTGCTCATAGTCCCCATGTCCAGAACAAAGTATCTGCTGCCTGCCTCTGGAAGTCCTCTTGTAGCCGGCTTACTGCTTGAAGTTGGGAGGGACTCCGCCAACTCCTTAGATAGCCAGTGACGTCACAGGAAATCTTGCCTAGACACTTCAGTTCCTCCAAGCGTAGAACATCCTGCCAGGACCTTTAGTGCTGGCATCTGAGATGGGTGTTTTGCTGCTGGAGTCTGACTGGCCTCCTGTCATTACTCCTGTTGCTCATGTTACACCTGCCCTTTTTCACAGGGATGCTTGAAGATGGAAAGAAATTTGATTCTTCCCGGGACAGAAACAAGCCCTTTAAGTTTATGCTGGGCAAACAGGAGGTGATCCGAGGCTGGGAAGAAGGGGTTGCCCAGGTATGTGTTCATTTTCTTTCTTTTATTTTTTAACCTTTTGAATTGTCTTTTATAGGTCATACATCCATATGGTTCAAATCTTGCTCTCATCCTACCTATCTGCCTGGTATTCCCACAAGTAACTCATGTTGTTTCCTGGGTTCTAGTCTATTTAAGCATATACGACAACATACTCCCATTTTTCTTGCCTTACACACACACACACACACACACACACACACACTGTTCTGCGCTTTGCTTTTCACTCTTTTTTTTTTTTTTTTTTTTTTTTTAGATTTTTGCTATAGGGTGTGCGTGCTCATCAGAGAGATGGAGAGAGAGAGAGAGTGAGAAATCCGCCCCCCCCCCGGGGGGGGGGTGGTGGCCACATCGCAGTCCCTCCTCCTCCAGTCTCCTCTCGGGATTTTAGGCACACATGCACACACACATGGTGTGAGTTTCAAGCCACCGGGTCTGGAACTCGAACCACTGTCAGCCATGTGGGAATCCAGCACCTTAACCAGGACGCCATCTGCTGGCCTCTCACTTAATCTATTTTTGACACTTTTTATACCAGTAGGAGAAAGAGGAGGAAGCTGTCATAGAGCTGCATGGTATTCCTGCAGGTGAGTGTATTGTGATATATTGAGCTGGCACCCTACCTGTGGGTTTTTGGGTTGTTTCCAGTAGTTTGCTGTTATAAACAGTGTTACAGTGACGCATCTTGCCCAGACTCTGTATGTGTACAAGTATTGCAGTAGGACAGATCTTCTGAAATGCAGTGCATGTCTCAAAGGCCATGCGTTATATTTTGGCAGATCTTGCCAGGTTGCTATCCACAGGCATTGCACTCTTCACACTGCCACCAGTAGCAGTGAAGGTGCTGTCTCCCAGCAGCACCAGCTCAGTGTGTTAAACATGACTTAGGGAGAATTTTTTTTTTTTTTTGGAGAGGTTTTCGCGTGCGCTCACCAGACAGACAGAGAGAGACATAGAGACAGAAAGTGAGAAATCACCCTCCAGGGGGGGATGGCCATGCCGCAATCCCTTCTCCTCCATTCTTCTCTTGGGATCTTGGGCACGCACGCACACGCGCCCGGCGTGAGTTTCAAGCCACCGGGTCTGGGACGCGAACCGCAGTCGACTACTTGGGAGTCCAGCGACATAGCCATTACGCTAACTGCTGTTTCCCATTAGGGAGAATTTTTGATTGACCACATTGTGTGACCCTTCTGAGAGGTCATAGCGAAGGTCATTTTGTTTGTCTTGAGTATGTTTCTTCACCTCTTCCCTCTCCGTTCGTAGGAACAGCTTTTGTTTTGCCAACCCTATGAAATTTCTAGGAGTTGATAGGGGCCCAGGGCTGCCAAATTTCAGCTGGATTCTTTCCTTCCAGGAATTTTTCCTTGGCACTAACCAGATAAAAGGTTGTTTATAGTGGCTTGAGACTCAGGAGGCTTTCTAAGTATGCCTGTATGAGGGGTCTGTCTCTCTATCATCCAGGAGAATAGGAAATTTAGCCAAGATGAAAAGAAAGATTTCTGTCTCTCTTTTCCAGAATACACATTGCTCCACTTCCTCTGTAAAATATCACTGATTTATCTCCAGATACATGGCTTAGTTTTCAAGAACTTTAAGCCTTCCACTCTCAGGTATCTGGGTGTCTGTTTCTGTAGGGCTGAGGGTTGGCAGTACAAGGAAGAGGATCTTTACTTCCCTTGGGAAACCTTGCCAACTGTACCTTTGAGTCTGTGGCTCATTTCCCACCTCTTGTGCCAGCCATTGTCCACACCACAACTCATGTTCTGGGATTGTTCCAGTATGGAATAGTAACTAGGTTTTATGTCCCAGCTGCTATAGCTGCCATTAGGATAGTGTTATCAGCCTACATCAGACCCCAGCTTGGAGAGGCACGATGGAGTGTTGGGGAGATCCCAAGATTCCCGCTTGCCCCATTGATTTGGAGCCAGTCACAACCTTGTCACTTGTAAGAAGTCTGTGTAGTTATTTTGAAACCTAGGTAAAACATCTTTTAAGGCCAGCCCCCTAGAGCAGTGCACAGATTAAGCATTGCATATTGGGAACTAAACCCCACATGACTGACTGCAGTTCAAATCCTGGCCCCAGTGATTAGCAAAGCACGCTAGGCAAAAAAGCATAATGGGTGCATGTGCATGCCCCAAATCCCAACGAGATAGAAAAACGGAGAAAAGGGCACTGCATTGTGCCCATTCCCCATTGAGAGTTGCTTTCTTTTTGCCCTCTTCCCACCCCTCCAGAGCATATGTGCCCTCTGGCATTAGAAAAATATTTAAAAACATCTTTCAAACTCCCTTTCACAGAGTATTTCTTCAGCAAGTGAGTTAAAAGCATTGAAGAAAGGAGGAATTGTCATGTACCTCTTTCCTTTTCTTTTATTGATGTTGGTGGTTTGGTTTTATATGCTTGTAGGTATGGAATCTTGCCACAAGTACTAATTTGGCCACTTCGTTTTTTCATTTAATAATGTATCTTGGGCATCTTTTCATGTTAGTACATTTAGAGCTACTGTTTTCTTTCTAATGGCTAATCCACGGTGTTGGATATACTTTGGAAACCACTCCTCTTGGATGGACATTTTGGTTTTTTGTTTTGTTTTGTTTTTGAGAGGTTTTTGTTTCTTTGTTTTTGAGAGGTTTTTGCTATAGGGCATGTGCACTCGCCAGAGAGAGAGACAGAAGGCGAGAAATCACCCCCCAGGGGGATGGCCACACCGCAATCCCTTCTCCTCCATTCTCCTCTTGGGATCTTGGGCACACATGCACACACGCCTATCGTGAGTTTAAGCCACCGGGTCCGGGACTCAAACTGTACTTGATTACATGGGAGTCCAGCGATGTAGCCATTACGCCATCTGCTGGTCCCAGACATTTAGGTTTTTAGAAGAAGAATGTAGAAGTGGAAATGCTGAGTCAAAGGAAGATATGTTTGGGTTTTTGTTTTTGTTTATTAATTTGCCAGAGGGAGAGAGAGAGAGAGAGAGAGAAAGCACCTTCTATGGGGGGGGTGCCACGCCACAATTCTTCCTCTTCCTTTTCTCTCCCCTCTTGATTTTGGGCACACACGCATACATACCTAGCACATTTTTCAAGCTTGTCAGATCTGGGACTCAAACCACATGGTTGGCCACATGGGATCCAGGTGCTTTAACCACCATGCCACTCACTGGCCTAGAATATGGCTGCCTTTAAACTTTATTAGATAAAGCCATATTCCTTTAACTGTCCTTACCACATTCATCCAAGGTGTCCCAGTTTCTGAGGAAGCAAGGACTCTTGCTGGGGAGCTGTGGAGAGCAAGGATTCTGAATTGTGCTGGAAACATCATTACAGCCTATAGCTTCCTCTTTAATCACGGTCTCTCAGGCCAGGTCAGAGAGCTGAGAATGCATATGTGGCGACTAAAAGCAGAGATAGGTCAAAGGATGGAAATACAGCAGACAACCTGCTCTCTGTTCAGAGATATTTGTGTGTGTATTTGCTTAGAAACTAAATGCATTTTTTACAGTGGAAATTTCCCTTCCACACTGGTCACTGTCCACTCTATTCTGCCCATAGGAAAACACTGATATTACTGGTGTCCTTCCAAAGACATTTTCTGTTCATACAGTGGGTGCAGATGCATAAATATTTTTACAAATGGTAGCATACCATACATGCTCTTTTGTATCTTTAAAATCATACTGTCTTTTTAAAAAGTTTTTCTATATAAGTATAAATATGGGAAGAACAGCAACAACAAAAAAACTACCTCCCAATATTATTTTCTGTGTATTTTCTTTAATAGCAAAATTTTAGTCTAAGTTTTCATTTTTCAAGATGGAAACAGATGCCATTAAAAACATGTCCTTTGAGTGACAGACAGTGAAGGACCAGGTAGTAAGACTTGTGGGTGTCACTTCCTATGAAATTCATTAAGACCTGAGTAGAAAGGATGAGAGCGGACCTTTCTGGGCATCAAGAGGGGCTTTTAACTGTCATTGGGCCCCTCGGCAGGAAATACAAGAGCCATGGAACCTGGCTGCCAACCTCCAGGTCCTACGTAGGGGTGTGTGATGCCCAGGCAGCTGCAGGGTCACTGGAATGTCCTAGTCAACATGGTCCTGGCCAAGAATTACCCAGGTAAACAGCTGTGATTCTTACGGAGACAGTTGGGGAGTGTGTCCTGCTGAGTCTTCCCTGTTATTTTCACAGATGAGTGTGGGCCAGCGAGCCAAATTGATCATCTCCCCAGACTATGCCTACGGTGCTACTGGGCACCCAGGCATCATCCCACCACACGCCACTCTCATCTTCGACGTGGAACTTCTAAAACTGGAATGACAGGAATGGCCTCCTCCCTCAGCTCCCTGTTCTTGGGTAAGGAAGCTGAATGCTACAGGACCTCTAACTGCCACAGGCTTTTGCCTTCCTACATTCCTCCTCTATTGAGTGTTCATTTTGGTGTTTGTTGTTAGTACATGCCTTTAATGCAAAAGTTGGTCATCCTAAGCAAGGATTGGCATGTGCTCTTGAATGAACTCACGGGATAGTAACTATTTAAATGAAGTGTTTTCATATGTAGAGCATACACTAAAAACTAGGGTGGGACTGTGGAAACTTGGACTAAATTTTTAGTGCCAATGTATGAGTTCTTTAGAAATGGGACTTAATGGCGTTATGATGTATTGTTAGAAGTTAGTAAGAAGGGACCAACAGGTAGTGTAATGGTTACATTGCTGGACTCCCACGTCATCAACTGCGGTTCTAGTCCCAGGCCCGGTGTCTTAAACCTCACACCAGGTGTGTGTCCATGTATGCCCAAGATCCAAGAGGAGAATGGAGAAGAAGGGGTGCGGTGTGGCCATTCCCCCACCCCGGGGGGTGATTTCTCGCTTTCTGTCTTTCCAACGAGTGCATCCACCCTATAGCAAAAATTTCTCTCTTTTAAAAAAAAGTAAGAATAAGCAAAGCGCCTCTAAACATGAGTAAGTCCCAGCTTGTGCAGCCCTCTTATCCATACGGGAGCAAGCCCAGGATGCTCAAGGCTGGTGGACCAGCTCGTTGTCAGTGAGTGGAAATATGAGACCAGAGGACGCTTGTGAAGAGTAAAGGGTACTCTCAGATCAGACAGTCCTAGGAAGGAACCTTAGGGCTTGCAGCCAGTCTTCCTGTGCAACAGATGAATAAACTGAGGCCCCGAGAAAAAGGCCTTAGACAGGGTCACATCCAGGCAGTAGCAAGCTAGCACCAGAGCCCATTTCCTGAGTTCCTTCTTCTATCCTTATTGCTTGGGGAACCAAACTCCATATCCTAATAGTGCAGAACTTTTCATGTAGGTATTAGAACCATTAGATATGTAGCCATCACCATCTTTTCAGCTGCCACCAGACTTTTATGTTCACTACCCTCCTGCCCCTAGAACCAGAATGCCACAGACAGGGGCTGGGTGAGAACACTTATTTGAAAATTGTAGCAAGTGGCTGCCAGCCTTTCTGTGATGGGAGTCAGAGCTACTTGTAACCTTGTCCTGCCATGGACTTCTTTAAGTGGAGGGGCTTTTTATTATTAGCTATCTTCCCTCTCAGTGGTTTGAGTCGACAATTATAGGTAATACAGACCTGATCAGGTCTGATAACTGGCTGCTTCTGACACTGTATAGATCCTTTCTATGCCCAAAGCTCTACTCTTAGTCCAAACTCACTCTCTCATTCTTGGAGAGCTGGGACATTTGAACATAAATTACTTGAGGGAGCCTTGGAGTTACCTTGGTTTGCTAACATGCTTTCCGTAAATCTGATGGGGTAGAGGGCTCAAGTCATCCTCACCCCGCACCCCTATACCCATGGCCCCGAGCATCACAGAGCTTCTTGAAAGAGCTTTGAGGGGAAGCCCGAGGGCAAACTCAGTAAGTGAAGACGTTTTCCAAGTCTGTTCAGAATGATGGGTGCCTACTTGGGGCTTTGGTTCTTGGTCTAGACTTTGTATTAGAGTCACTTGGGAAGCTTTTAAGAATCTCCTAGGGCCAGCAGGTGGCCTGGTGGTTAAGGTGCTGGACTCCCTCATGGTTGACCACAGTTCAAGTCTGATCTGGTGGCTTAAAAATCATGCCAGGCATGTGTGGACATGTGCCCCAAAATCCCGAGAGGAAAATGAAGAAGGGATTGCTGCATAGCCATGCCCCCGAGGGGTGATTTCTCACTTTCCCTCTCACTCCCCCCCCCCCCACCACCCCTCCACCCTTACCCCACCACCCACCACCCCCACCCCGCCCCCAGCACACTATACCCTATGGCAATAACCTTTAAAAAAAAAAGGAATCTCCTGCTGTGCAGGCCTCACCTTAAACCTGTTAATCACTGTGGCAGGGGGTGGGACTCAGCAGGGACCCAGGCATTAAGATAGTTAAAACCCTCTAGGTGATTCTTTTGTGTAGCCATGTTAGAGACCCAGTGATAATGGGGGTACTGTATTGTCAGCAGCTGGGTAGACAGTCCTCCTGCTGTCTTCAACAAGGTAAACTTAACCTTAGGTTCAAAACAAAACACAGGGACCATTTTTTTAAGAATTATTTATTATCATTATTATTATTTTTAATTTGTTATAGGACATGTGCACTCACCAGAGACAGAGAGAGAGAGAGAGCAAGCCACCAGATAAGACAGAGGAAGTAAGAAGGCAAACTGCCAGGTGCAGGACTTGAACCATAGTCAGCCATGTGGGACTCCAGCACCTTAACCACCACGCCACCTGCTAGTCCCAGAGGGACCAATTTAAGCAGGAAGAAAATTGTTCACCTGGGAACCCAGCCTGAGCCCTACTGGCTTCCTACACCTAAAATGGAAGGGGCTTGGCATGGCAGATGGCACTGTGGCTGTCCCCATTGCACAGAAAGAACAATGAGTTGCTGGAACTCACCGATTTTCTGTCCCCAGCAGATCTGCCATGGAGGGATGTGGTGCCTCCAGATGCGTGCACACGAATCTACGCGGAGCTTTTCCTGATGTTCCACTACACTCTGTGTAAACATCTACCCTGACTGAATGTGTTCTGTCACTCAGCTTTGCTTCCCACACCTCCATTTCCTCTCCCCTTTCCCCTCGTATGTGTGTTTACCTAAACTATATGCCATAAACCTCAAATTATTCATTTTATTTTGTTTTTGTTTTCATTTTGGGGTGAAGATTCAGTTTCAGTCTTTTGGGTATAGGTTTCCAATTAAGTATAGGGTCAAGTATTAACAGCACAAATGATGGGTTAACTTTAGAATAGGAATTGGTGTTGGGGGGGAGGGTGTAAGAATCTTTATTTTATTTTTTTTTTTGGATGAAATTTTTATCTATTATATATTAAACATTCTTGCTGCTGCGCTGCAAAGCCATAGCAGATTTGAGGCGCTGTTGAGGACTGAATTATTCTCTTAGTTGAGAAATGTCCTTGGGTTAAATTAAAAGCTACCCTAAACTGAAGTGGGTAGGGGGAGAGCCTTTGTCTCCACCAGCCCACCACCCCTCCTTCTCCTTAAACCCTTTGCCTTTTGAAAGCAGATCATTTTCACTGCGATGTGGACACTACAGGTATCTGTCCCTGGGCCAGCGGGGACCTCTGAAGCCTTCTTCGTGGCCTGGCTTTTTTTTCTTTCTTTTTCTTCTGTCCTGTGGTTTTCTAATGGATTTTCAGGACTTTTGTAATCTCATAACTATCCAAGCTCCACCACTTCCTAAATTTTAAGAACTTTAATCGAAAGTTTAAAATGAAGGTGCTGTTTGTAGACTTAACACCCAGTGAAAGCCCAGCCATCATGACACATCCTTGAGTGTTCTCTTGAGAAAGTGATGCTGGTCATCGCAGCTTCAGCATCTCCTGGTTTTTGATGCTTGGCTCCCTCTGCTGATATCAAAGTCTCCTGGCTGTTCCTCCCTCGGTCCCTTCTCACCCCTTTGCTGTCCTGTGTAGTGATTTGGTGAGAGAAATTGTTGCTCCTCCCGCCCCCCTTCCCCCTAATCCCTGGCACCATATATGAGTTTCAAGTTTTATTATTGCAATAAAAGTGCTTTATGCTGGCTTTTCTCAATCCTGCGTCACAGTGATTTCTTCCAAGTATCTTCCTCACCATTTGGTACAGGGGAATGGAGGTGACAACAAAGATATAGTGTCCAGTGATAACTCTTGGCGGCATTGAACATTCTTCCTCATCGGACAGGCTGAATGAGACGGTGGAAGGCAAGGAAGGGGAAAGGGGCTGAGAGTTGCGTCAAAAGAACTACCTGGAGGTCACTTCGGGATAGTCATGGGGACACCCACTCCTCCATCAGTAAATGTTCATTAAACGTGTTCTTGATAGAGTACTCACGCTGGGTTCTGGAGTTACAAAGACGTGAGATACACAACCAACTCTGAAGGAATGCTTGGACTGGCTCCATGGCTGCTCAACCCACATGGCAGTTGCAGTTCAAATCCCCAGTCCAGTCAGCCTGGCACACACTGGGCATACGTGCACACGCCCAAAATCTAATGGAGGACTGGAGGAAGGAGATTGTGAGTGACCAGACCCTGCGGAGAGTTCTCTGTCCCGCTGTCATGTGTACACCTACATGCTCTGTCATGAATAAAAGAAAAAATAATAGGTGTTCCTCAGCGACATTTGGTGTGGAAAGACTGCCGTGTGAACAGGTGGGGTGGTTGCAGAAACTGCTGATACTTGCTGGCCTTTTCCCTGTATGTGCCAGTAACACTTCCCTTATCGAGAGTTCTAGAGAACACCAAAAATGTTTCTGCACCTTTATAGTCGCCTTCCAAAACTGCCCTGGTTAAGAGCCATCGATTTTAAGTAGAAAGGTTATTCAAGATCATGCTTGGTGATTTTCCAGATCCTTCTCTTTATTAACAGATCGCTAGGGAAATATTTCAGGATCATGTCTTATTTTCTTCAAAATTCTTTTATGACAACGTGAAATAACAAAGTGAAAGGTTGTTACAGTGAACATCTGTATACCCACTACTTATATTCTGTCATAAACATGTTACTTAAGTTAAGTATCCTTTATTCAGAATGCTTGGGGCCAAAAGTATTTAGGATTTTGGATTTTTAAATTTTATTTTAGAATACTTATTTCTATACAATGAGATATCTTTGGGATGGGACCCCAGTCTAAACTTGAAATTAATTTACGTTTTATAGACATCCTTATACATACAGCCTGAAAGTAATTTTAACGTTTACTTCTTCCATGAGCAAGAGAGGGACAGCACCCCCAGCAGGGTCTTGACACCCCATCCCATCCACCCCGTTTTAAGCCAGCCCAGATCAGAGGCACGCGCATGCCCAGCATACTCAGAGAGGTCTCAGAACATGAACCTAAAAGCCTTCCCGTGTGGGTCGGCCTTGGATTTTACAGTTGCCACAGTCCAGCCTCCCATAGGTAATTTTACACAATGTTTTTATATTGTAGTCTTTTGACTGCAATCCATCACGTGAGGGTAGGTGTGGAATTTTCTACTTATGTCAGAACTCAAGTTAGGGATTTTGAAGCCTTTCAGCCTTCATATTTTCAGATTAGCTGTGTTCAACTGGTATACACGTCTATCATATATCTACCTATTGATTTATCACATACTTACCCATTGGTCTATCGATTCATTCTTTATATCACATTTTATTTATTTATTTATTTTTATTTTATTTTATTTATTTATTTATTTATTTTGGAGAGGTTTTTGCTATAGGATGCATGTGCTCGCCAGACAGACACAGACAGAGAGACAGAAAGTGAGAAATCACCCCCCAGGGGGGATGGCCACGCCGCAATCCCTTCTCCTCATTCTTCTCTCAGGATCTTGGGCACACATGCACACGCGCCCGGCGTGAGTTTTAAGCCACCAGGTCTGGGACACGAACAGCGGTCAACTCCATGGGAGTCCAGCGACATAGCCATTATACTAACTGCTGGTCCCTAAAGGGTAACCTTTTAAAAAGTAAAAATTATGACTCATAAAACACAAAGTGAACATGTTAAAATCTTATTTAACTCGTTAATTAATGAGAGAGCCTGGAAGGTGTTTTAATTGGTTCAAAGGATAATCCAAAGAGCAAATCAATAAATAACAAGCCCCACAGAGGTGCTGACATGATTTTGCTTAGTAGATACAAAAAATGGCAAAACTAACCAATATCCACAAAGCAATAATCAATTACTTACATCTCACTGACCATAATTTGCATTTCTGTGGACAAGAATCATCTGCATTATCAGTTTTCCTCAATTTACATAATTATAAAGTAGCTGAAAGGCAGTGGAAGGTGGAGACAGCCCAGAAGGGTAGGCTGAGTGGAACACCCTGTCATTAGGGGGTGGGGTAGCCTATTTCAGAGTCCTTCACTGGGTTTCCTGACACCCCATTGTTGGATAGTTGGCTGATTTCCAATTCTTTTATTAAAACAAATGTAAAAGCCAGTATATCTTTGAACATGTAATTTTTTTTATTTCCTAAATACCTCTATTCTATAGGATAAATACTAGAAGAAAGAGCAGCAGGGCCAAAGGAGATTTTTAGACTTCCAAAAAATTTTTTTCTTTATATGTGATAGAGTTTATGCATGTAAGTTTGTGTGAGAGGGAAGGTGAGAAGCACCATTCACAAGTTCTGGCCACCTCACAGTCCCCTTTTTCTAGCCCCTTAGATCCTGGGCACTCATGTATGTGCCTGGCATGTTTCAGGCTGTCCATGCCAGGGATTCAAACCATGTGTCCAAGTTAACAGTCAAACCAATTGCTGTATGTGTCCAGCTTCTGCTGAACAGTGCGTTACCCCTGGGCTACAGAGCTGGCCCTAAGCTTTCATGACTTTTGATTCCTCTTGCTAAGTTGTTAGACCAGAGTTGTATAATCCTTTTCCCACACCAGAAACAAATGATAACATCACCCATGTCCCATGGCAGAAAAAGGGCTATCGCTTCCATGGTCCCCTAAAAAAAACTAAAATATTTCTTTTTTCTGGACGCCCTTTGCTATGACTTAAATGTGTCCCCCAAAATTCATGTGTTGGAAACTTGATCCCCAATGCAGCAGCATTTTGGTGGGCCTAATGAGAATGTTTGGTTCTTGGGTACTCTGTCCTCATGAATGGATTAATGTCATTATGGCTGGAGTGGGTATCTTACAGAAAGATGAGTTCAGCTTCTTCCTCCTCCACCTCTATGTCTTTTCACCATGGAGTGATGCTTCAAGAGGGCCCTCGACAGATACCTGTACCTGAATCTTCTATTGCCCAACCTCCAGAACAATGAGAAATTTCTGTTCATTGTAAATGACAACCTGTGACCAGCAGGTGGTGTGGAGGTTAAGACACTGGATGCCAAATGGCCAGCTGCACAGTTTAAGTCCCGGACCCAATGGCTTGAAAATCATGCCAGGCACTTATGCATGAGTGCCTAAAATCCAAAGAGGAGATGGAGGAGAAAGGATTGTAGCATGGCCATCCCCGTTGGAAGGTGATTTCTCAGTTTCCTTCTCTGTCTTTAGCAAGTGCATGTGCCCTGTAGCAAAAACTAAGTACATACATACATACATACATACATACCTAACTAACCCAGTTTGTGGTAATTTGATATAGCAGCACAAAATGTACTAAGATGCCCTCCAATTTCCCCTCAAGTTCAATGGCCAGCACAAAATCTGGAAAATTGACACACCTGGATTAATCAAGACCCATGCACTAGGGTTGTTAATAAAGAGGCAGAGAGGGGGACCAGTAGTTAGCATAATGGCTATGTCGCTGGACTCCCACGTAGTTGACTGCAGTTAGCGTCCTGGACCCGGTGGCTTAAAACTCACGCTGGGCGCGTGTGCGTGCGTGCCCAAGATCCTGAGAGGAGAATGGAGGAGAAGGGATTGTGGCATGGCCATCCCCCTGGGGGGGTGATTTCTCGCTTTCTGTCTCTCTGTCTCTGTCTGTCTGGTAAGCGCACGCACCCTATAGCAAAAACCTCTAAAAAAAGAATTACTTATTTTTTGACTATAAAAAGAGGGCAGGGCGCGTGCGGAGGCCAGTGGACCCCCCAGGTGGAACTGGCTTATATTGTTACTGACTATATTTTAATTTCTTTTCTATTTTTGAGAAGATTGATGGTTATAGGAAAACTAGGTTCAAGAAAACTTGTTTCTAAGTATCCAGGTCTTTGCTAAGGTTTAGACATCAAATGACCCTTCGTTTTACATTGATTAAATGGGCTCAGGGTGGGAGTAGGGATGTGAGTGGTCAAAGAAACTGAATGAACTTTAAGATATCTTCCAATTCTAAAATTTTAATCATTTGAGATTTGATCATCTACAGTGAGAAACTTCCTGCTATGGTGGACACATACCACACACTCCCACTCTGTCCCGTAAAATTCATGATGACAGTTTGACCTTAAAAAGCATCCTGTGGACCCCACTTGTTTCGGGAAATGACTGGCCACAGAAAACTCTCTGCCTTCTTTTTTTGAAATGTACCAACTGCCCACCTGTCCCCTTGTAGCTAATACAAGATGGCCAAATACACTTGAAGACCAGTTAGTCTCTCTTTGCTTCTACTCATCCTACCTTGATAAAATGTTTGTTAGTGCAACACTGTCAGTATTTTCTTCTGTTACAGTATAAAATGTACTCGGACACCTCTGCAACCCTGCTAGAACAAAAATGACAGCAGAGTTCCCTTGCTGCAAGTTTACAAATAAATCACTTCTATCACTTTTTTCTTGGACTTAGCTTTGTCTTGGACAACGTGGGTTATGTGTTCTTAGGAATTCTTCACTTAACATACCTGCTGCTCCCTAGGTAAATGTGGATTGGCTTCAGTTGACAACTCAGACTACACTGACTTCTTAAGGAACCATCAAGAAGCCAATGTGGAGAGTCTCGTTCAGACCTCTCATTAAATGCAGTGAATTAATGAAGGGTAGCTGACACCAAAAACGGATTAGAATTAAAATGCCAAGGACAGCACTCCCGTAGCTTCTGCCCAGAGTGTGTGATGAGTTCATCTGAGTTCCCGGAGCTCCAGGCGTGCATTGGGCAGATCGATTACGGGCCTATCCAAGGCTGGGCTTGCTGCAGCAGCTGCCCCATATGGCATGCAGCAAAACAGCTGCTGGCATTTGTTAGGGAGGTAGTAATATATGCCAGTGGGTATGGATGTAGGGCTGGTACATGGTCGAGTCAGCCTGCTAGTGACCACTGGGGTTTTTCCTCTTGGAACGATAACTTGTATATTTCTCAAGGCAGTACATGCCCAAGATTTAGGAAAATTAATCCAGTTAACCATAGACTATACTTATGTCACTCTTGTGATCAGCACTGTTCTAGGTGCTGGGAGTGAATACAGCTCAGACTGGAGAAAGGTGTTGCCCACAAGGACCTTACTAGTCCAGTGAAGGAGATTCCAAACACATGGACGTATGAAGTGGGGTATCCAGAGTCTGACAGCAGTGATGAAAGTGAAGTACCAAGAAGAGATCTGCAGGAAAATTGTTCTAGGCCAATGGGAAGCAGGAGCAAAGGCCCTGAGTGGTGGTGCATTTGGAGTGCTGAGGAACCATTGGGGGAGAGCAAAAGGTGTAAGAGACAGAGTCTGGCAGGAGCATCACGTCAGGCAAGACATTCCATTCTAGGCATTGCGAGCATTATGCAGCCGGTGGTGGCTTTCAACAGAACAGTGAATCTGGGCTGGCCTCCTGACTTTAACCATTAGACCATGAAAGGGTCCTCTTGGACTTCCAAGCTCAGGCCTTGAAAGAACATTGTCAGATTCTATGTCCTTCCTCTGAGAACACCAGCACTGAACCCACTCAACATGACAAGGCCACATGGAGGACCCAGTCCACTGCCAGCCAGGTGAGTGAGCCCTGTGGACATTCCCATAGGTGCCTACAGCCCCAGCAACCCCTCTCCTCAGCCCAGGAAAACCATGGAACTGTGAGATTCAGCAATGCTCTGGAAGTGAATGATTTCACAGAAGTAGGTAATAGGCAAGGCTGGAGCAGGATCTCAGGAGCCAGCTTTTGGGTCATTTAGACAAGAGATGAGGGAGAGCTTGAACAGGTTGGTTAAAGTGAGGAGAGTAAGTAGACAGAGTTAGACTATGCTATATTAGTGTAGCTTCCAGGTTGGCGTATGAGAGAAAGTGAGTTGTAAAAGTGAGCAATTCCCTGCCTGGCCTCCTTAATCCAGACCACTTGAGACAACTGTTTCAGACTCAGCTCATCTCCTTTTTTTTTTTTTTTTTTTTTTTTTTGATATAGGGTACATGCACTCGCTGGAGAGACAGTAAAACAGAAAATGAGAAATCACCACCCAGGGTGGATGGTCATGCCACAATCCCTTCTCCACTCTCCCCTGGGATTTTGAACAATATACAGCATGGCTGGTGTGAGTTTTAAGCCACTGGGTCTGGCATTTGAACTGCAGTCAACTACATGAGAGTCCAGTGATGTAACCATTATGCCATCTGCTGGTCCCACAGACAGCTCTCTCTTCTGATAGCTACTTTCATATTACACAAGACTTGAGTATACTGTTCTTTTTTTCTATTTTTTGCTTTAAAAAATAATAAGATTAAATCTTAAGATGGAAAAGACCTTGATCAAGAAACAAAATCTCAAGGACAAAGGAAATTATTAAAGATGTGGCTACCTAAAATTAAAGAAAAAACAAAACAACTATATCATTTAAGATTCCATAAACAGAGCCAGCAACAGCAACTGGCCTGGAGTTAAGACACTGGGTCCCACGTGGCTGACTATGGTTTGAGTCCTGGATCTGGCAGCTTGAAAACCACGCCAGGCACATGTGTATGTGTGCCCAAAATCTTGAGAAGAGACTGGAGGAGAAGGGACTGAAGCATGGCCATCCCTCCTGGGAGGATGATTTCTCACTTTCTCCCTGTCTCCCTCTAGCAAGCATATGCATTCTAAAACAAAAAAGCAAAAGATGCCATAAAAGAAAATATTTGCAAAATACACCAAGTTGGGTGCATGATTTCTGACTTCTCTATTCATAAACCATTACATTTGGATGTACAAATGAAATAAGTAGTTTTTATGCAGGGAGACAAAGGCAGCTTTGTTTACTACTAATGCAAGTTTAGATAAATTCTTTTTTGGGGGTGGGGAGGGGAGGTTTTTGCTATCGGGCATGTGCGCTCACCAGAAAGAGAGACAGAAAGCGAGAAATCACCCCCCAGGGGGGATGGCCATGCCGCAGTCCTTTCTCCTCCATTCTCCTCTTGGAATTTTGGGCATGCACGCACACATGCCCGGCATGAGTTTAAGCCACAGGGTCCAGGACTTGAACCACGGTCAACTACATGAGAGTCCAACGATGTAGACATTATGCCATCTACTGGTCCTGAGATAAATTCTTAAAAAAAAAAAAAAAAAAAAAAAAAAGACCAATTATTCCCATACAGCAAAGTCTTAAGATAAATAGATCCCAGGTGTCTCTAGCGGTACTAGTTTTTGTACTGCTAGCTGTTCAGATACAAGCTTCCTTTAAAATATGCTTAGTCATCATTTCTTCATATACTTCAACCAAAATAACATATTGCAACAGACTGAATGTAGAAGTAGATGTGAGAATTCATTTGTGCTCTGTTAGGAATTAAAGAAATTTTCCATGCCAGGCACATGAGCATGCGTGCCCAAGATCCTGAGAGGAGAAATGAAAAAGGGATTGCGGCATGGCCATCCCCCTGGGGGTGGGGTGGGTGGGTGATTTCTGGCTTTCTGTGTCTTTGTTTTTGTCTTTCTGGTGAGCGCACGCACCCTATAGCAAAAACCTCTCCCAAAACAAAAAAAGGATATTTTAAAAAATAATGCTATTTTTTCTAATATCCTTGTGATAAAATATATTTGTGGAAAATACACTTATTGAAGAAATAATGTGAGGCCAGCAGGTGGTATGATGGTTGAGGTGCTGGACTCCCACACAGCCAACTGTGGTTCAAGTCCTAGACTTAACAGCTTGCTTTCTCACTTTCTCTCTCTCTCTCTCTGGTGAGCACACATGCCCTGTAGCAAATTAAAAAATAATAATGATAAATAAAATTAAGTAATTTTTTTGAGAGGTTTTTGCTATAGGGCCCATGCGCTCACCAGGAAGACAGAGAGACAGAAAGTGAGAAATCATCCCCCAGAGGGAATGGCCACTCCGCAACCCCTTCTCCATTCTCCTCTTGGGATCTTGGGCATGCATGCACAGGTGACGATGTTGAGTTTAAGCCACCAGGTCCAGGACTTGAACCGCGGTCGATTACATGGGAGTCCAGAGACATAGCCATTAGGCTAACTGCTGGTCCCTAAATAATTCTTTAAAAAAAAAAAAAAAAAAAAGAATGAGCATGGGGACCAGCAGATGGTGTAGTGATTGCACCTCTGGACTACCACATGGCCAATCACAGATCAAGTCCTGGACCTGGAGCCTTGAAACATGCCGGGCATATGTCTACCTAGAGGAAAATGAAGAAAAAGGGACTACAGCACGGCCACCTCCCCCACCCCACCCCCGCCCCGGGGGGGGTGGGGGGGTGATTTTTCGCTTTCTGTCTCTCTGGCGAGTGCACGTGCTCTAAAGCAAAAATCTCCCTAAAAGAAAGAATATAAGAAAAACTTCCAAACTGAAGGATATGTTTCCAGATTAAAACAACCTTCCAGATGCCCAAGTCAGTAAATAAGACAGGAGAAGGAAGAATAGGTTTAAAAGAAGAGGAGGAGGAGGGGGTAGGAGGAGGAGACTATCAGAGATTAATGTTAAGGATCAAACAAGAACAATGTCCATTGAAAGTCTAGAAGGTGACTCAAGGAAGGTGGCAAATGATCAATCTAGAATAATTCCCAACCAAACTGTCAACCAATGGTAAGGGAAGAATATTCCCAACCAAACTGTCAACCAATGGTGAGGGAAGAAGAAAGACATTTTTAGACATTGTGTGGTAGAGTGTTTAACTATGGTTCTAACAACCCAGACTTCTCTGTTTCCACAGCATTTTCAATGTGACTTTGCTATTCTTCCCAGTGAGACAGGGAATCTTTTTTTTTCACCCCTTGAACCTGGATTGGTCTTGTGACTTATTTTGACCAATAGGACATGGAAGAAGTGACACTGTGTAAGTTCTGCGGCCAAAGCTTTACAAGGTATTTGAAGTTTCTCCTCTCATCATGGCATCCTGGCTTGGACATGTCTACTGAAGGATGAGAGACTACATGAGAGGTCTGAACTGATATCAAGACACAGGAATATACTAATGCTAGCCTCTGTTAGGTTGTCTTTTTTTAAAAACCATATTGTTATGAAATTTTTGTTATATTTTGGAAAGAGATCTTTCAATTTGTACATGAAGTCAAGGGCACATTCCCAATTGACTAATGTTGTGAAAATCACTAGAATTAACATAGCAAAAGCTTTGAAAACTGCATTATGATGTGAAATACTGCATGAGTTTCAGATCAGTCTCTGGGTAGCACACAAGCAAGGAAGACCAAGATAGTATTTAATTTGAAACTAAATTGACATTCAGACTCACACTTGTCATACGAAGAAAATCAAAAAATCATCTAGGATAAGAAAAGCCAAGCAGCAGATGCCAACACGATGGTGACATACAATGTTGGGATTGTCTGCTATGGAGGTAAAAAAATCAGCTCTTATTTTAAAAAAGAAAAAAGAGAGGAAGGAAATAAAGTGTTCCAACAAGCATGAACATTCTATAGACAAATGGTAGAAAAATAGAAAGTCTCAATAAAGAAATAGAGATAAAGAAAAATTAAATGGAAGTTTTAGAACTAAAAAGTAAGAGAACAGAAATGAAAATTCTCTGAATGGACGTAATAGCAGAATGGAAATGACAGAGGGAAAACAGTGAACTTGAAGATAGACCAATAAAAGTTATACAATTTGAACAGAGAAAATCTGACATAGATTTTTTTAAAAAAAATGAACATAACCCCAAGGGCCTATGGGATATAATTTTTATGTTTTTGGATTTCCAGAAGGAGAGGAGAAAGAGCATAGTACATAAAATACAGCCAAAGAAATAATACATGAAAACTTCGTAAATTTGCTGAAAGGCATAAACCTATAGTTTTTTTTAAAAAAAAGAATTATATATTTAACATTATTTGTTTATTGTTATTCTCAATTTGGCCAGAGAGAGACAGAAAAAGAGAGAAGGAGCATGAGAAAGCAAGCCACCAGGTCCGGGATTCAAACCATGGTCAACCTCATGCAAGTCCAGCACCCCAACATGCCACCTGCCAGCCCCTAGTTTTTTGTTGTTGTTGTTTTTTTTTTTGTTTTTGTTTTTTTTTTTAAGAGAGATTTTTGCTATTGGGCATATGCACTCACTGGAGAGACAAAGACAGAGAGACCGAAAGCTAGAAATCACCCACTAGGAGTATGGCCACTGCAATCCCTTCTCCATTCTCCTCTTGGGATTTTGGGCTTGCACACATACACACCTGGCATGAGTTTTAAGCCATGAGGTCCAAGCCTTGAATCACAGTCAACTATGTGGGAGTCCAGTAACATAACTATTACGCCATCTGCTGGTCCCTAAACCTACAGATTTAAGGAGCTAAGAAAACTTCAGTTCAAGACTTAGCAAAATAAGGGACCAGCAATTAGCATAATGGCTATGTCGCTGGACTCCCACGTAGTCGACCGCGGTTCGAGTCCCGGACCCGGTGGCTTAAACTCATGCCAGGCATGTGTGCGTGCGTGCCCAAGATCCCGAGAGGAGAATAGAGGAGAAGGGATTGTGGTGTGGCCATCCCCCGGGGGGGTGATTTCTTGCTTTCTGTCTGTCTGTCTCTCTCTGTCTGGCAAGCGCATGCGCCCTATAGCGAAAACCTCTCAAAAAAAAAAAAAAAAAAAAAAAAACTATTTGCAGATGACATCATTGAAAACACCAAAAAATTTTTAAAAGCCTCAGAACTAAAAATAGCTCCAAAGAAATGAAACAATTATAAGTTTACTGAACATGCAGAATCTGAAAGCTGAAACCTACAAAATACAAACATTTCAAAAAGTTAGTGGAAAAATTAAAGTGCAAATCTATTTTGGTGCAAAAAAAAAGTAAATCAATGCAGTTTTCTCATAATATACATTTTAAATCATTCATCAAAATTATGAAAGACATCAAACAAGTGTAAATACAAAAGGCATACCATGTTCATAGATTTGAAGACTCTCTATAGTGAAAATACCTTTTCTTCTGAAATTCATCTATAGGTTAAGGCAATTTCTATCAAAAGGCAAAGGAAGTAGAATAGCTAAAACAATTTTGAAAAAAAAAAAGGGGGGGGAAAGAAGAATTTTGGAAGAATCACACTGCCCAACTGTATTAGCTTTCTAAGGCTACTATAATGAAGAACCATGGACTGAGTGTCTGCAGGTTTTACAGACAGTTCATCTTTTCCCATTGGTATAATTCTTGTATGTATAGCCAAAGCTTCTGCACATAATGGTACAATGTTCAAGCAGGAGTCAACAAACTTTTTATTAAAGGACCAAACAGCTATCCTTGTGGTACAGTTGGTATTACACTGAACTGCAGTGCTGGAACTCACATGGCCAACTGTAATTTGGATCCCCGGGTCAGCTAGAAAACATGGTAGGCACACTTCCAGATCCTGATGAGCTGGAAAACCAGGAAAATGGAGTCACAACATCACCAAATGCTGTCAAAGGGGTGCCTTCTCTTTTTCTTTTTTTCTCTTTTGCTCTCTCTCTCATCCATACACACACACTATCATAAATAAACATTAAAAAAGAAAAAGGGTCGTATAGTGAATGCCTTAGGTTTTATCAATCCTATAGTCTGTCACAACTCCTTAACTCTGCCATTAGTGTAGCTCTAGGCTCTATGTAGAAAACTGAGATCAATGCTAAGAAATTGTCTGCTGGAGTGATAGGAAGTGATATAAGATGGTGGGGGAACACAAAGTTTCAAGATGGTGGTGGCTAGATTGTTAACCAAGAGGCTGAAGTGAAGGCCCCTATGAAGTAAGAGACCAGGAGTTGTTACTTCACTGCTTCTTGCAGACCAAGGAGCCCAGTAGAAATGTCCTTTTTTTTCTTTTTTTTAAATTAAAAACCATATGCATTGTCAAAATGGGATAGAGATCAACATTGTCCACCAACAGTGGGAAATTTATGAACCCCACAGACTAAGTTCAAAAGGAAGCCTGCAAGAAAGAATTCAGAAAGCACAAAGAGCACACATGATGGTATGAGCTGCATTTTTGAAGATGAGGGATCCCAAACATCTAGGACATGGACAAATGGGATAAAATGGAGATTAACCCAGTAAATGAAAAAGTACTGAAAGACAAAAGTGTCAAGAGGTGCATTAAACCTGTAAGTGTATTTTACAACTATAAAAAAGAGAATCCAGATATTTATAAGGAACTGAGAAAGCTAGAAGTAGAACTTGAACAAAAGAGGGCTCACCTTAGCCAGTATTTTGAAGCTGTCAAGAATGCTCTGCATGTGGAAGTGGACAGCATACCTTTGCCAGATATGCCACACACTCCTTCCGACATCTTGATCCAGGACATTTCCACTTTTGGGTGCCTAGCCACCCTCCATCCTTACAAAAAGCTCTGCCTATGAACCTCCAACTTGGACAGTTTCTATACTTCCTCTTCTTGGACATGGTGTTCCATGGTTGCCCCTTGGCAAAAAACTTCCTGGCCCTCCCCTTGGCCCACTTCTTCCTCAAGTTTTGCAGATGTTTTGTGTTAAAGTAGGCTTTGCTTTAGAGCTTCCCCTTCATAGGTGAGATGAAGACAAGTTATTCATCCTGAACTTACTCAGTGAGGTCATGATGATGATGCTTCCAACACCAATGAAGATGATGGGTTTCCCAAGGACATGGGTCAAGATAAACATGACAGTACTGATGACAGTGACACTGACAGAGCAGATGGGGAAAGTGAAGGGGACAAATTTGTGCTTCGTGATAATAGTGAGAGAGTCAACGAAGAAGAAAGCTGAGTGTACAATGTACTGATATGCCTGGAAAATCAAGGAAGACAAAGAACACAATGGAATTGACTCCTCTTCAAGCCATGCTGCTTCAAATAGCAGGTCAAGAAATCCCAGCAGAAGGACAAGAAGTAGAGGAATTTTCAGAGGACAGCAGTGATGATCATCTGAAGCAGAAAAGCAATCACAAAGACAGCATAAAGAGGAATTCATGCCGCTGGCACACCCACAGCATCAGGCTCCCCCATAGTCTGCTCCTCCTTCTCAGACACAAGCACCTCTCATGCCAGGACCACCTCCTCTTGGACCCCCACCTACTCCACCTTTACAGCTTCCTGGACCATGCACAGGCCTTCCTCTTGGGCCTCCTCCAGGAGCTCCTCCATTCTTGAGACTGCCTGGAATGGCAGGACTCCAAGGACCTTTACCCCAATTTTTACCTCTTGGCCTGGCCCTCCCCCAGGGCCACCTCCAAGTCTGTCCTTTTCCCCAAAGGCCCCCACCAAGACTACCTCCCCCTGCACCTCCAGGTATTCCTTCACCTCATCCTGGTATGATGCACCCACCTTTGTTGCCTCCTCTTAGACCTCACCTGAGCTTTTCTCACCAGCTTCCTTGCCCTACCCAAAGGTTGTGTTTTTTTTTTTTGTTTTTTGTTTTCTGGTTTTTTTGGAGAGGTTTTCGCTATAGGGCGCATGCGCTCGCCAGAAAGACAGAGAGATACAGAGAGACCGAAAGCAAGAAATTACCCCCCAGGGGGGATATAGCCACGCCACAATCCCTTCTCCTCCATTCTCCTCTCGGGATCTTAAACACACGCACACGCGCCCGGCGTGAGTTTAAGCCACCGGGTCCAGGACTCGAACCGCGGTCGGCTACATGGGAGTCCAGCGACATAGCCATTATGCTAACTGCTGGTCCCCCCCAAAGGTTTTAAGTGCCCCATCCAGTTTAATTCAGTGACCCAAGGCAGATGATGCAAGTGCAGCCACCACTGAGAGGAGAGCCACAGCAACCATCAGTGCCAAGCCACAGATCACTAATGCCAAGGCAGAGACTACTCAATTTGTGCCCACTGCACTGAGGGTGCATCAGGAGAGTTAAAGAGCTACAACTACTCCCCAAAGTCAGAGATTCTGCTGTGCTTCTTGCCAAAGCAGCCGTCAAATCTGGTCCTCTGTTCCTGTTTCAGAACAGACTGAAGAAGATGTTTATGAAGCTTTTCATGCAAGATGGAATGGCTACTGTGACAGCTTCCGATGCCAGGACAGGCTTCTATTCACAACAGAGGTTCTTGGAAAAGAGGCTATTATTACATTGAGTTGAAAGAGCTATTTCCACTGTTATTCTTTTTTTTTTTTTTTTTTTTGGAGAGGTTTTTGCTAAGGGCGCGTGCGCTCGCCAGACAGACAGAGACAGAGAGACAGAAAGCGAGAAATCACCCCCAAGAGGAGATGGCCATGCCGCAATCCCTTCTCCTCCATTCTCCTCTCGGGATCTTGGGCATGCACGCACACGCGCCCAGCCTGAGTTTAAGCCGCCGGGTCTGGGACTCGAACAGTGGTCGACTACGTGGGAGTCTAGCAACATAGCCGTTATGCCAACTGCTGGTCCCTGTTGTTGTATTTTCTAATTTCAGTTCAAAGAGTATCCTAAAGTTTATCTTTGTTCAGAATTTACTGCATAGAAGAGAAGGTATCTCGTTAAATAGATTGGTTATTGAAGCAGCGCAGCTAACATCCATTCCCTTTCACACCACCATTTCCATTCCATCTCTTCCCCTTCTCCAATTTGGAAATTTGTGATCAGTTACTTGTTTTGACTCTCTTCTTGTGTACTTTTGGCACTGGAGTGGAAGTTTCTGAAAAACCAGTTTATTTCATCTTGCCTTTCCTGTTTGAGTTATTTTTAATATTTTCCTGTAAACATTTTGTAATATTTTACTTGTAGCGAAATGGATCACAACGTCATTTCCTAATACAAAGCAGGATATGTGGGAGGAATATGTACAATTCTTTGATTTAAATTATTTCCCATTGAAATACACTTTGAATGTTTCATGGAAAAAAATTAATAAAATTTCTACATCAAGAAAATAATATTGAGCATAACTATTTCCAGTAAAGCTCTATTTACAAAAATAGGCCATGGACAGAATGTGGCCCCGTGGGTGGAAGTTTGCAAACCTCTTTTCCACAGGAATGACAGTGAAAGCTACAAGGCTCAGAAGTTGCACAATGTCATTTCATCCTCATCCTTTTGGTCAAAGCGATTTATAAGGCTTTCCGGATTTGAGGGCAGCGCACTGCTATCTGAGTGTGTGTGACGTTCTCAGTCAACCATTCACTATTTTTAACCACTTAGACTTCTGGCACTATTATAAAGCTTATGATGAAGATCCTTGGCTAAACCTTCATGTAAGTCACAGTTATCCCTTAGCATTATCCCATATCCCAGTAGTAGAATTACTGGTTCAAAGAGCATAAACATTTTCCGGTTTCTATATATTTGATCCCAGTCCCCTCCACCACGTTTCCCTTGTAGTCATGCAGTTGTGCAGAGCACAGCCCGTACGACTGAATGTGGAAGTTCTCCCCACCAGCAATGTGGAGTGCTTGTTTTCTTGCATTTTCACCAAAATAGGATATTATCAGCTTTTTTTTTTTTTTTTTTTTTTGGAGAGGTTTTTGTTTTTTGTTTCTTTTTTGCTATAGGGCGTGTGCGCTCACCAGAAAGACAGAGAGAGGCAGAAAGTGAGAAATCACTCCACCCCCAGGGATGGCCATGCTGCAATCCCGTCTCCTCCATTCTCCTCTCAGGATCTTGGGTACGCACACACCTGCACCCAGCGTGAGTTTAAGCCACCGGGTCCAGGACTTGAACCGTGGTCGACTACATGGGAGTTCAGCGACATAGCCATTATAACTGCTGGTCCTAGATATTATCATCTTTTAAATATTTGCTAAATGATGAGTGAAAAAGGTTTTTGTTTTTCAGTTTGCTAGCAGGCATGTGCACTCACCAGTGAGAGAGAGAAGTGAAAAAGCACCACCCATGGGGGATGGTCACACTGCAATCCCTTCTCCACTTCTCCTTCATCCTTCTCAGTATGGTGGCACACACACAGCATGATTTTCAAGTCACCAGGTCTGAGACTTGAACTGCACAATTGGCCATGTGGGATCCAGGTGCTCACCACCATGCCACTGGCTGGACCTCTATGAATTTTTAAAAACATATTGTGGGGTGCCAGCAGATGGCATAGCAGTTATGTTGCTGGACTCCCACATGCCCAGCTGCAGTTTGAGTCCTGGACCCAGTGGCTTAAAACTCACGCAGGGCATGTGTATCCAGGATCCCATGAGGAGAATGGAGAAGACAGGATTATGGCATGGCCATCCCCCTGACGGTGATTTCTCACTTTCCTCTCACTGTCTCTGTCTCTTTCTGGCAAGCGCATGCACCCTATGAACAACAACAACAAAAAGTGGAAAGTGAGTAGGGGTTTCTGGGACTACCAACCTCAGCTGCAGCACAACCCACTGGGAAAGAGATAGCTGAGTGCAGGACTAAAAAGAGATATCATTTAGGGGCCCACTCCAATGCTTTGGGGCCTTTACAGCAGCTGGGCCCTGGGAAGACACTGTTGTACAGGCTTAAAGAAGAGGCAGCCACAGTGGCAATCAAGAGGCAACTCGAGTGGCGGGGTCACTGAGAGTTGGGGGTGTCCAGAACATCAGAGATCAGCTCCCTTCACATGATGGTCATAGAGCATTTGAGGCCTCAGGTGCAAAGATGTCTGGGAAGAAGGAGGGGGAGGGGAAGGGCAGGGGAAGCCAGCCTGGCCAGCACCAGCATGGCTTTGACTCCTAGAGAGGTGCCCAGGATCACAGCAGGCATGCACTTGTCACCTGCTTCTGCCCAAGGCCTGGCATTTCCATTGTCCAGGCTGAGCTAGAGCAGGAAAAGGATGACATCACACTTGCAGCACAGACAGGGTGTGACTTCCCTAAAGGACAAAGCACATGGTAACTGGGTCGGGCCTAGGACTCAGAAGCAATGGCTCCCTATTCTGGGATCTCTCCATCACTCCTTCTCGGGAATGGCCATTGGCGACTGTTTGTTATGATCATTGAAGTGACATTTACTGAGCACAGTAGAGTGCAGAGGGTGGGCTGTGGGGGCTCCACCCTGTGCAGGCATTGGGGGTGGGGGTGGGGCGGAGGGACGTCATCTGTAGAGAGATTAAAGCCACAGGAAAACCACCAAAGTCGGCCTGCTTTTCATTATCCCTCTGCAGGGCAATTCCAAAGTCTCTGATTAAATTACTCCTCTTGGTAAAAAGCTCTTGTTGGTCTAAGTTCTAAACAATCGCTGTGGTTACTGTTAGTTTTAATAATATGACATTAGCATATTTTAAGACAACACTGCCTGTAAGAGACATGGTATCCTATATGAAGTTCATCCAAAGAACATCCAGTTACACACTTAGCTCCCAACACACGCAGACTCGGCTGCAGGCATTTGCTTCAAATTTGGTAACAACTGAAATGGTTCAAACTCAACTGGAGACACCCCTTGACACACTTTTGCACTTAAATGGCGACAGGGAGGTCAACAATGATAGCGTGGGATTGTGGTGAGTCCACACCACCCCAGGGCTTTTCTCCAAGTGCGGTCACACACCAAACCTCAGGGGCTCACTCCTTTGCATGTGTTTCTTTTTATCATTGCTATTTAGTTTTTGCTATAGAGTGTGTACCCTCAATGGAGACAGAAAGAGAGAAATCACACACACACATCTCCCCAGAGGAGATGGCCATGTCACAACCCCTTCTCCATTTTCCTCTTGTTATCTTGGGCATGGACGCACATGTGCTGGCGTGTTTTTCAAGCTACCAGTTAAAGAACTAGAATGGCGAAGTCAGTCACGTGGGATCCAGCCACCTTACCTCCATGCTACCTGCTGGCCCTGCATGTGTTTCTTTTATTTATTTATTTAAAGAATTATTTTATTATTATTATTATTATTTTATTATTAATTTGACCAGAGTGAGAGAAAGAAAGTGAGAAAGCAAACCACCAGGTCCAGGATTCATGGCCAGACATGTGAGAGTTCAGCACCTTCTTTTTATTTTTTTTGAAAAGTTTTTGCTATAGGGCACGTGTGCTCGCCAGAAAGACAGAGAGAAACAGAGAGACAGAAAGTGAGAAATCACCCCTGAGGGGGGATGGCCACGCCGCAATCCCTTCTCCTCCATTCTCCTCTCGGGATCTTGGGTGCACACACATACACTCACGCGCACGACGCGCGCGCGTGCCTGGCGTGAATTTAAGCCATCAGGTTGAGGACTCAAACCGCGGTAGACTACATGGGAGTCCAGTGACGAAGCCATTATACCTTCTGCTGGTCCCAGAGAGTTCAGTACCTTAATCAACCTGCCACCTACCAGCCCCATGCACATGTTTTTAATGCGTTGTTTTTCCTTTTTGCAGAAAAAAAAATTAATGTGATTTAAAAATTAATTTTCTTTTTGTATTATGACAATGTGTTTATTTAAAAGGTTTAATTGCTTTTTTGTATTATAATAATGTGTTCATTTATTTAAATAGTTTAATTGATTACTTTTTGGTATTATAATAATGTGTTTATTTAAATCATTTGTTATTTTTCACTAGCATAATATGGGAAATCCAGTCAAAGGAAATGTTCCCTGTCTGCACTTCTTTTCTGGCCATTATCACTCACTTTATTTTATGACTATTAATGAGAGTCATCATAATGTGTATGGAAGAGGGGATGAGAAAATGTTCTGCTTAGCAGGTGGCTGGGTGGAGGCTCCCTCCCTGTCAAGCTCTGCTCAGCCCCTGCTTGGCAGCCCCACCCAAAACTTCACTTCTGCTCCCTGAGGCACTTTCATAGCCCATTTTATGGGTGAGGAAACAGAGGCCCCTAAGGGGAGAAAATAAACCCAAGATCACACAGCTAATAAATAGTAGAAGGAGGATTTAGATCCAAGGTTCCCAACTCCAAAGGCCGTGTCTGAAATGCTAAATGCTAAGAGACAGTTGAGACCCCTGCCATGAGACACGTGGCCGCGGACTGCAGTGGCAGGGAGGGTGGAGTGCTAGGATGGATGTCCACAGGAGAGGGCACTGAAGCAGGAGGACCATGAGAGGAGTCAGGGAATGGAGCTCTAACAGTCCTGTCACTCACTGGTCACATGTCCTTGGACAAATCCCTTCCCTACCTGGGCCTTGGGGATCCCTTATCTAGGGTTTTCAAAAGACTAGAAGTCACAAATCAGGCTACGTGTTCTGGGCAGTGAACTTGGCTGGTGGAGTACTGCCTTTCCCTGCCCAGGTCTAAGAATGATCCCTAAGTCCCCCTGCCCCACCACCCTGCACCTCTGGGGTTGGGAGCCCAGCCCTGACTGGGAGTCAAGATGCACTATGGGTAAAAACATAAGCTTGGGTACTAGGCCTAAGGGTACTCAGTCCCAAGTCCACGCCTCCTTCCCACATCTTGCTCCTGACCTAGTGTCCTAAACCATGAAGCAGGATCTTCATGTTGGCCTCAAAGAGCAATTGTGAGAATTAAACAAAGAGCATAATACCAGCTGATTGTTTATTGGGCAACTTTAATATGCCAGTACTATTCTAAGAGTTTTTCATTTTCTGGTTTTTAGAGATTTTGTCTTAGGGTGTGTGTACTCACCAGAGAGAGAGAGACAAACACAGTGAGGGGAAAAGTGAGAAATCACTCCCCAGGGGTGATGGCCACACTGCTATCCCTTCTCCATTCTCCTCTAGGAATCCTGGGCCTGCATGCACACGTGCCCAGTGATGTAACTGCTATACCATCTGCTGGTCTCATGTTCTAAGGGTTTTACATGAATTTCCCTCATTAAATATTCCTAACTGTGAAGTTAACGATAATTTTCATTTGGAAATGTGGCAGTTGAGAAACAGAACAGTGACATTACTTGGTCAAGGTGACATCTCTACTCAGGACATGGTAATTGTGATCAGAACTAGTTTTGACACTTGTTCCCCCCACCACATCTTAATGAGGATGAGCTCTCAACTGGTGTCTCAGAGCGATACCAGCCAGCAGGCAGAGAGTGAGTTAGGGGTTGTCACTATTTGCTGTCTATTTGTTCACGTGACTGTGATCAAACTCAGTGGAATTTTACCAGATTCCCCAATCATCGCTAAAATGACTTCTGTTGGGTCTTCAGAAAAGTCATGACATATACGTATGATGCCATGTGGAAATAAAAAGTTAGAAATTAGGATTAATTGTTGATTATCACTAGCTAGGCAATGCAGTTAGAAAAAGTAAAAATTGCCAAGGTCATCCAAAGAAAGATGTGAAGAACTTTGATCATATTACCAAAGGAAACAGCAGTGCAATTTTATAAATAAAAAGTACTAGTGTCAGTTTTTTAAAGGGTATGTACCTGATATGCACCTTTTTTAATTAAAAAAGAAAACTGTTACTAAAAAGATTTAATAGGCCTGACCAAGGTGGCACAGGTGGTGGGGCACTGCTACACACCACTACAGGAGAGGCCTGGGTTCAAGTCCCAAACCAACCTGGATGTTAGCCAGCTGGGAGGCTGAGAAAAAGATCCTACCATGGAAGACCTAAGAAACAAAACAAAACACAACTTTCTCCCTCCCCTCAAAAACAGATTTAATACTTTCCTTTAAAAAAATCAGCTAGTGGCATAGACACTGGAACCCACATGGCCAACTGTGTAGTTTGAGTCCTGAACCCAGGGGCTTGAGAAACATTCCAGGCACGAATGCACACCCAAAATCCTGAGAGGAAAATGGAAAAGAAGGGATTGCAGCATGGCCACCCCCCTTGGTGGGGGGGAGGCGCTTTCTCACTTTCTCGCTCTCGCTTTTTCTGTCTCTCTTCAGCAAACACAGGCACCCTCTAGCAAATTTTTAAAAAGAAAAATCTTACAATTGATTGTACAAAGTGTCATAGAATCAGTCAATAGAACTCTTCCGCTGTGAGCAATAGGAAACCACTTCAAACTGGTTTAAGTGGAAAAGGCATTTGGTTGGCTCTGAACCCAAAAGTTTAAAGGGGAGCAATTGGCTCTGTGCACAGTTGTGTTCAAGGGATGAAGCTCCACCCAGGCCCTGTTCTCTGAATCTCCATCCCCAGGACAGTTGCCATCCACTCCAGCCTCAAATCCTCTTGGGTTTAAAGTTCCCAGATTTCCAAACAATTGGGACCTATCCAAAGCCTGGTATCCTTGACTGGGTCATTGTGAGGTTCGGGAACTGGAATGCCCAATTTTGCAGGTCACCTGCCAGTCCACTGAGGTGGAGTCAGCTCCATCCACTGTGTGACTGAAGTGGGGGAGGGGAGACACCCCCAAAGGAAAATCAGGGTCAGTCACCATTGGACAAGGAAATGAGGAAATGTGTGGGGGTGACCCCACACAGCCATCCTTAGAAAATAATCATGTAAATACAAATACATAACAATATATAATAATGATAATAATAGGAGGTTGGGAAAGATTGTTCACAGATCACTCACCTAGCAGCTCAGGTGACCCAGAGATGGAAAGTATCCTTGTAACCCTTCCTGGAGGTCATGGTGTGACCAGGCAGGAAAACTGGAGGTTGCTGTGGGAGATGACTTGTCCAGGGCCACATAGCAGCCTGTAGGAAGGGTGAAACTTGAACATCAAACTTAAGCATCTTGGTTCTCCACCCAATACTCCTAGCTGGCATTGTGAGGACCAGAAGGGACTCTGGAAGGGGCCTTTAGCTGGTTCATCCCTCCTTAGGGAGCAGTCCTCAGCCTTCCCCACTGTAGACTGTCTTTAACAAGTCTCTCCCTTCGCCTACCTAGTCCCACTGCAGGAGACCCCCTGCAGTGGGGTCTCCCAAGCTGTCTTGGATACAAGAGAGTTGGGTTGTTTTTTATGACTGAGTAGTATTCCATAGTGTATATGTTTCAGATAGAGAGTGGGCAGATATGGAAGATTTACTGCTAAGCAAAGCAAGCCAGACTATGAAAGAGAGGCATTGTATGTCCCCACTCAATATATACAGGCTGTCGGCACTCTATAACAGAAATTAAAAGATTAGAAAGTGTAAAAGCATGGAGAGCAATGGCGATACTGGAGACGGTGCAGGAGAAGGGCTGGAAATGGGGGAGGATGAGAGGGAAAGAATCAAGGAGAAGAAAGAAGCAAAACATTTAAGGGACCCAAAATGGAAAGAAATCTGTTGATTTTAATATGTATCGTAATATCTTTGACTGAACCAATATGCAGTGTATTCATAACAGGAAATTTCATTTAGTATGCTGTAATGATACACAGTGATTGAATATAAAAATTTTTAAATGAAAAGATAAATTAATACATTTTTTAAAAGAGAGAGACAGAAAGAGTTGGATAAGAGGTACCTCAGAGTCCCCCAGGCTTTTCCAGTGTCTGAGAACCACTCCGAGGCCGTGATCTGACATAAAATGTAGTAGGCCCAGCTGCAGGCCTTTGCACACTCAGCTGTCTGTCCCTTCTGGAACCGTCACTGCCAGGCCAGGCTGGGCCTTTCCCATCTTCCTGGGCTCTGGACCTCCATCCAGCTGATCCTAAGAAACCTGCAATGTGGGAACCAGCAGTTAGCGTAATGGCTATGTCGCTGGATTCCCACGTAGTCGACCGTGGTTCGCGTCCCGGACCCGGTGGCTTAAAAAACTCACGCCGGGCGCGTGTGCGTGCGTGCCCAAGATCCCAAGAGGAGAATGGAGGAGGAGGGATTGCAGCGTGACCATCCCCCCTGGGGGGTGATTTCTCGCTTTCTGTCTCTATGTCTCTCTCTGTCTGTCTGGCGAGGGCACGCGCCCTATAGCGAAAAAAACCTCTCCAAAAAAAAAAGAAACCTGCAATGTTCTCCCCACCTCTTGTGTGGGAAACTGAGAAACGTTTCAGGTGTCCCACCAGCTGGGCCTTCTGGGACCTTCTCTGTGGGAGGACCTGGACACAGCACTCTGACTGGAATGGACAGAGAGGGAGGCCTGTCTTGAAGCTTTGTTTGCATTATTTTATTATATCTAGATGGTGTGTTTATGTGGGTGGCGGAGGGGATTCTGATGGAGATTCTGAAGGGCTTAAGCACCCCTAACCCACCCGTTGGTGCCACTACTGTTATCACCAATTTCAATGATAGGAACCAGGCCAGTCACTGGCACAGTGATTGAGGCGACTGGATCCCATATGCATGACAATGCAGTTTGAGTCCTGGACCCAGCGACCTGGAAAACATGCCATGTGTGTGTGCATGCATGCCCAGAATCCAGAAAGAATGGAGGAGAAGGGATTATGGCATGATCATATCCGCTAGGGAGTGCTTTCTCATTTCCTCCTCACCCCCCCCCCCCAACTAAGTACATGTGCCCCTAGCAAATTTTTTTTAACTTTATTTATTCATCCTTTTTGGGGGGGGGGGGGCGGGGAGAGGTGTTTGCTATAGGGTGCGCTCACCAGAAAGACAGAGAGAGACAGAGAGACAGAAAGTGAGAAATCACTCACCGAGGGGATGGCCATACCGCAATCCCTTCTCCTCCATTCTCCTCTTAGGATCTTGGGCATGCACGCACATGTACCCAGCATGAGTTTAAGCCACCAGGTCCGGGACTCAAACCACAGTCGACTACATGGGAGTTCAGCGACATAGCCATTACGCCAACTGCTGGTCCCTCATTCATTTTATTTATTTATTTATTTGTTTGTTTATTTATTTATTTATTTATTTTGATCAGAGAGAGACATACAGAGAGAGAGAGAGAAAGTGAGAAAGCGAGCCACCAGGTCTGGGGCTAAAACTGTGGTCAGCCACGTGGGAGTGTCCAGTGCCTTAACCACCACACCACTTGCTAGTCCCTGCCCCTAGCAAATTAAAACAACAAAATCAAGCAGAAGAACTCTTTTATTCAATGACAGAGCACCAGCAGTAGAAATCCAGGCCCTTTGGTCAGAGAGGAAGATGGATTGGCGTGGGTCAGGGCACAGGGACCAGTTCTTTCCAATGTGTGAGCACATTGAACTAGGATACTGATGACATAGAAAGCTGTCAATGACATATCAGGTGGAAAACTATTATAAAAAGGTAGAGAAAGTATACATAGCATGACTGTATAATCGGCAATATAGAAATACAGCTGTAGATAGCTAGGGATGTGTTCGCAGTCGTTAAGAGCCCAGAATCCGGAGCCTAGGTGCCTGCGTTCAGATCTCGCTTTCGCCCTGTACTTACTTTGGACATTTTCCTTAAACTCTCAGTGCCTCAATTTCTTCATCTGTAAAATGGGGTTAATACCAGGGGTAAGGTGGGGCTCCCATGAAGTAATCCATCTGAAGTGATTGGTGCAGGTTCTGGTATACAGTAAGTGCTCCCACACTTAGTCATTAGTCATCAGTCTTACTGTCTCCCACGTAGGGGCCTGGATCACCCAGCCTTGGTGGCAGCCAGACCCGTTCACCCCACCCCAGGCTCAGGAACATAAGCCTGTGCTGCCCATTGTTCCAGCCTTCCTGTTCCGACTTACTCCCGGAATGGGGCGGGAGCAGCTCCAGCCGGCCGGCCAGGAAAGCAGTGGGCTCTGGCTCCCATCCCCTCCACCGTGAGGGCACACAGCCAGCCTCCTCCCTCCACCTGCCCCACTTCAGTGTTGCGAGCACTGGACAGTAAGTCCTGAGACTGAATCCTCCTTGCCTGTGTCCTCATAGGCACAGAAAGCAACGGAGGACCCCCTGAGCAGGGACCTGAGCGTTGAGATTGTGCATGCTCACTCCAAGCAACCATGAACACCGCTGTCCCTGCTCAAGGTTGGCTTTCAAAATGCTGCTTCTAGGGCCAGCAGGTTAAGGTGCTGAATCCTACATGGTCAGTTTCAAAGTTCGAGTCCCCGAACTGGTGGCTTGGAAGTCAGGTCAGGTGTGTGTGTGTATGTGCCCAAAATCCAGAGAGAGGAATGGAGAAGGAGGGATTACAGCATGGCCATCCCCCAGATGGGGATGTGTGTGTGATTTCTCTCTCTCTCTCTCTCTCTCTCTCTCTCTGTTTCTCTGCCTCTCTCTCTGGCAAGTACGCATGCCCTATAGCAAAAACAACAACAAAAAATGCTGATTCTAGAATTTTGTCACAGCCCTGAGTGTCTGGGCCTAAGTAAATTTCTCAAGAGCATGCTGCCTGTCCCTATCTGACCCGTTTGTCCCCCAGCACAAAGCCAAAAGTGGGTGAAAGGGGCTAGGCAGCGTTCCCAGGCTGGCAGCAGGGAGAGATGAGGATTCGGAGAGGATGGGTCCGGTCTCCACTACTGAATCACTGTGTGGCCTTGGGCAAGGTCATCCCCCTCTCTGTGTCCTAGTTTCCTTCCTCTAATGGCTATCGGAAAGCAGATATGACGCCTACCCCGGCTGCCGCTGCTGGCTGAGTTACTACTGTTTGTCTAAATCTGCAACATGGCATGCTCACCTCGACTCCTAAGATCGCTCCTGATCGAGAGGTACTTTATCTCTTGTCTCTCAGCTGCCCTTCCTCCACTTCTCTGCTCGGGGAGGAACTGTGCCAGCAGATGGGGCTGGCTATTAGAGGAGGCTTTCGGAAGAGCAAACGCAAGCCTTAGCTGCATCCCTCTGCGTTGGGCAGGACCAGGCTGGGCTTTTGAAAGGCTTTCTCCCCACCCGCACTGACGGGGCTGGGGCTCACATCACAGAAGGGCAGCAGCTTCAGAATCCAACCCTTTACCCTCCTGGTCTTCGCCTCCCAGGGGACTTTCCTGGAGGTCACTGCCTCCATTTAGCCTCTGTCCACCAAGCTGCCTCCTTCCCCTGTCCCTTCTTTTTGCTCCCCCATCTTGTGGCCTGCCACAGGCATTAAGAACTTGGGGGCTCCTTTCTACATCAACGCCCTAAATATGTCCCAAATAAAGCCACCCCAAGGAAGTCTGAGGAGCATACGGTGTTTTAAGTTTGCACTCTTACGATAAACCCCCTCCCGCCTGACTGGCTCCCCAGGCCCCCTTGCCAAGCTTCTGCTCTCCTATTTGTCCACTCAGGTCCTGCCTGGGCGGTGCAGACCGTAGTGTACTCGGCTGCAGTGCAGGAAGCCACATGGCTCAGCACAGTTCAGATCCCCGGCCCAGTCTGAAAATACACCCGGCATGGCGCACAAGTAGCTAAGCAAAGGAACTGCATGTCAGGACTGCTTCAAAGATGGCACTTTCTCGGGCCAACCCCGTAACACAGTGGTCAGAAGCCAGATCCCAATGGCGGCCCTGCAGCTTGAAAAACATCCCAGACCCGTGTGTGTGTGTGTGTGTGTGTGTGTGTGTGTGTGCAGGCTGAAGTCCAACAAGAGGGAGAAAGCGGGGAGAAGGAATTGCACGGTAACCATGCCTCAGCAGAGGGGCTTTCTTTTTCCTTTTCTCTCTCTCTCTGTCTGTCAAGCACACATGCTCTTTGGCAATTAAAAAAGAAAAAAATAGTGGCACCTTCCTTCTCACTGTGTCCTCACAGAGGCCTCTTCTAAGAGGGCACTAATCCCATTCACAAGGGATCATGGCTTAATCAGCTCCCCCAAACCTCTTAATACTAACCCTCAGGGTATTAGGTGTCAACCTACGAATTCCAAGGGGACGCACACAGCAGAGCAGAGCAGACAGGAGGAGGTAGGAATGCTAGGGGTCTTTCCTTCTCTTCAGCCCCACACTCTCCAGGTAAGTCCCGGCAGGGCTTAAGGTAGCCCCACCCCCAAGTTCACATCTGCTCCCCCCCAGCCTCTGCACAGGCAACTGCAGCCACCTAGCAGACACCCCAGAACAGGGGCCTGAAGGCCCTATTAATGTCACCCTCTGTGTGTTCCCCACACTGTCTGTCTTCTGGACAGGTGGTGGGATGGCGTGTCTCTGGCCCCTGGTGACCTACTATCAGCACTCAGCCACTGAGATGCAAGAAGTGACATCAGGCTGGAGGATTTAATTGCCACATGGAGACCTGTCCCCCTGCCATGGCTACTGACAGCCTTTGAGATGGTGCTGCTCCATCCCCCGGGTCCTGAGGGAGGCGCCCTGGAGGCCCTCGCCAGCCCTGGATGGGTGTGTGGAGTGTATGAGAAGTCAATTCTGTTAGGAGCCACTAAGATTTGGGGACATCAGTTGCTCTACGAATCTGTAGCCTCATCTAACCTACCAGGGCCAGCACAAACGTCTGAGGTGCAAAGCCAAGATGGAGCAGGGGACATTTTGTCTCTAGACACCAAATGCCCAAGTTGGATTTTGATTTCTCGCTTTCTGCCTCTCTGTCTCTGTCTGTCTGTCTGGTGAGTGCACACGCCCTATAGCAAAAATCTCTGCAAAAAATAAAAAAAGAAAAAGAAAGAAAGTGAGAAATCACCCCCCAAGGGGGATGGCCATGCCGCAATCCCTTCTCCTCCACTCTCCTCTCGGGATCTTGGGCACGCACGCACATGCGCCCGGCATGAGTTTAAGCCACGGGTCCAGGACTCAAACTGTGGTCGACTACGTGGGAGTCCAACAAAATAGCCATTACGCTAACTGCTGGTCCCCAGAATTCGTACTGTCAATCATGATTCCCATTTGACAGACAGGAAGACCAAGGCCTGGAGGAGAGGAGAGTAGGGATTGAAGCCAGATTCCCCATTCAGGACTCATTCATGCCCTCTTGCAGGCAGATGTGCTCAGGCTATTGTCTGGGAGGAGCCAGCAGGCACAGAATCCAGGCCCAGCCTGGGAGAAGCCTTGGCACACCTTAGCATGAGTGGCTTAGATGCTTATTGCCGACCCAATGCCCATGGTCCTTTCCCTAGGTACAGAGCCCCAATATTACCTGGCAATATGCCCTGTCAACAGACCCCACTTTCCAGTCTCCCATGCAGGTCTGTGTGGCCCCGTGATTAAATGCTTGCCACCTAAGCTGAAGTCTACCTAGGACTCCTTGGTGGATTTCCTGTAGGATATGACTCAGCTGTACAGGGGTGGGAGACTCTTAGAGCCAGGGTACCTCCGCTCAGTTCAACCTGGTCTCACTACTCTTGGGCTGTGTGGCCTGGAGCAAAGTGCTTCACTCTGAATCTGGGGCCTGCTGTGGACAGTTGAGACCAGCTCACATCCAGGGCCCAGCAGAGCACCCAGAAGCTTAAGTGGTGCTTTTCTGGTTGTCACTCAGCAGTACAGACGCAGCAGTGGGGACAGGAGGGTGTTACCATGCCATGCAGATTCCATGCGGAGGCTCAGGGTGCACACCTGCTCCCTCTCTCTGCCTAGTAACCATTCTCCCCTCTCTGGTAAGAGTGCCTCCATTTTCCCTTGAACCAGATGACTTGTTTTTCTGTAATGCACCATCATGAGGAAGTAGGAAGCTGACATTGACTGAATGCCAGATGTGTCCGAGCCCTTTACGTGATTAACTCACTTATCCTCAGGTCAAGCCTGTAAAGCAGGTGGACGTGGTAAGCGCAGCTCAGAGAGCTTTAGTCATTTGTGTAACATCATGAATCTGGGACTCCGATCTACGGCCCCATTGCAGCCCACCTTATAAATAAGGGCGAGCAATTTTAGTTTGTAAGTGATGGACTTTTCTAGGAAGGACATTTATTTATTCAATAAACATAAATTGATAGCCCACTGGTGCCAGGCACGGTGCTAAGCTCTAGGGATAAGAATCCCACGGGCAAGCCCTTGCCACCATGGAGCACCTGTACATTCCAGATCCAGATGGCCCGGGGCTTTCACCTCGTGGGCCAACTTCAGGTGACTGGAGCTGTCTGCAGCACGATGAGGAGAGGATTCTGAGTGGCCTCTGGGCTCAGCCGGAAGGAACATGGTGGCTGATGATGCAGGTCTGCCATGGTGCCATTGGGGAGTTCCTCAGTGTATGCTGCTTATCGGCCACCCATGTTAGAGTATTTTGTTGTTGTTGTAAGGTGCATGGACTCACCAGAGACAGTGAGAGAGAGAGAGAGAGAGAGAGAAAGAGAAAGAGAGAGAGACGGTGCAAAAGAGAGAGAGAGAGAGAGAAATCGCCCCTCCCAGGTGGATGGCCACATCACAATCCCTTCTCCTCCATTCTCCTCTTAGGATTTCGGGCATGTACGCACACATGACTGGCATGCTTTTCAAGCTGCCTGGCCTAGGACTTGAACCACAGAGTTGGTCATATGGAATCCAGCCTCCTTAACCTCCACATCATCTGCTGGTCCTGTTTTAGATTTTTAAAGCCTATATACAGATATATGACAGAGCAGACTATATCCTTGTGTTAGTGTGGTATTGTACTGCTAAACAGAAATACCTGAGACTGAGCAATTTATAAAGAATAGAGCTTTAGTTGGCTCAAAATTCTGGCTGCTGGAGAGTCCAAAGGTGTGGGGCTGGTTCCTGGTGCTGCATCACAATACGGCTGACAGAGCAGAGGGAAGTGGGCAAAGAGAGGAAGAATTCCCACTTCCAATGCCCCTGGCTGACTGGACAGTGCCTGCCCATTAGCTCCCCTTCTTAAAGGTTCTACCACTTCTCAAAGCCATTGCACTGGGGAATCAACCTTCCAGAACATGAATCTTTTGGGAGACAAACCATAGCAACCCTGGTCAGAGCACAGATTCCACTTTCTATTTTGAAAGAAGTAGCCATTGTAGATCTAATTTCTAGGTCCTGCTTTCATGGAACTTAGGATCTAACTGGTTAGCCTATCATCAACAATACAAGATGATTATCATCAAAAAAAAAAGTACAGAGTCAGGGCAAGTGTACTGGGGTATGAGGGAGGTAGGAATGGTGAGGATTCTGGCTGGGCCGAAGTAGATGTTTGGGGGGCAGTGTGGAAGAATGGGTAGAGGGAATGGATCATGGAGGCCTCAGTCATCGGGTCTGGGAGTTTAGTCCTGACCCTGAAGCAGCAGGGAGTCGCTGAAGAGTTTGGGTAGAGCATGCCCAATGAGAGGTATTTCCTGGTGGCTGGAAAGAGAGCCCCTATATGTGGGTGGAAGATAAGGGACCTGCACTCGAGGCTGTGTGTAAACACCAGCAAGGCCTTACCCTTCTGGGTCTATTTCCTTCTCCATCTGCCCTCAAGGACCCTTCTCAGACTGTGACTGAGTGGATGGAGGGGTGGGCCTCTTGGTTCAAATGAGGTCTCTGTTTGAGTTCTACTTTGCTTTGGCTTTGGATACCTGGCTCAAGGTGAGCCCATCACCCATGGTTTTCCTTAACCTCAGGCCTATGTGGCTCAGCCTCCGGTGTGCCCCACACTTCAGCTTCCTGAAACAGTCCATCGTACAGGAGCGAAAACACAGCCTCGGAGCCGCTTTCCAGCTCAGAGGAGCTTCGCCTCCCCGTGCCTTGGTTTCCCACCTGTAGGAACAGTGCTAATCACATGTACTGTGCAGGGAAGAAACGAGGTGTCACGGAGAGGCCTTTAAAGCACCTGGGCAGCATCTCTGTGCTCTTTGGGTAGTACATGACCAGTTACTGGCAACTGTCTTTTTTCCTATTGTCCCTATGTGTGACTCTTGGCTGCAAGCGCCTCACAGCCAGCCAATGTCTCCTCTGTGGAGCTGAACTCAGGATCTGACGCCCGAGGCTAGTGCAACTCCACCCAGGCTCGTCACGGGGACTATGACGTCGGCCTGCTGGCCTGGTGAGCCGCGGCCCTGATACTCGCCCCGCCCTGAGTGGGTGCCCTGCGTCATGCCTCATGGACAGCCCAGTCCCCAGCCCTTCCCCAGGTATCGAGAGTGACACACACCCTCGTCCAACCAAACCCATTAGGATTTAAACTAAACTCCCCCTCTTTCCTGTTTAATTTTATGATTATTTTGGGGAATACTTACAATTAAAATTTTCAAAATTTAGAAGGTACCAAAGAATATGCTATTTAAAAAAATCCTTCTGACCCCAGCACACAGGTCATTAGCTTCTCTTCCAGGGGACAACTGATCTAAATTCCTTTTAAAAAATAATTATACTTTGGGACCAGCAGCTGGCATAATGACTATGTCGCTAGACTCCCATGTAGTCGACTGCAGTTCGAGTCCTGGACCTGGTGGCTTAAACTCACACCAGGCGAGTGTGCATGCGGGCCCAAGATCCCAGAGAGGAGAATGGAGGAGAAAGGATTGCAACGTGGGGGGGTGATTTCTCACTTTCTGTCTCTCTGTCTCTGTCTTTCTGGCGAGCACATGCACCCTATAGCAAAAACCTCTCAAAAAAAAAACCCAAAACGAAACAAAACAAAAACATTAAACTTCATTTGTTCACCCTTTATAGAAATCATAAGCAGGGACCAGCAGATGGCATAATGGTTACGTCACTGGGTTCCCATGCAATCAACTGTGGTTTGAGTCCCAAATCCGGCAGCTTAAAATTCACACCAGGTGCATGGGCATGTGTGCCCAAGACCTGGGGAGGAGAATGAAGAAAGGATTATGGCATGGCAACCCCCCACAGGGGATGCTTTCTCACTTTCTTTCTCTTTGTCTCTGTGTCTCTGGTGAGTACATACACCCTATAGCAAAAATCCCTCTCTTAAAAAAAAAAATCAGGGGACCAGCAGTTAGAGTAATGGCTATGTCGCTGGACTCCCACGTAGTTGACCGCGGTTCATGTCCCGGACCCAGTGGCTTAAAACTCACGCTGGGTGCGTGTGCGTGCGTGCCCAAGATCGAGAGGAGAATGGAGGAGAAGGGATTGCGGCGTGACCATCCCCCGGGGGGTGATTTCTCGCTTTCTGTCTCTATGTCTCTCTCTGTCTGTCTGGCGAGCGCACGCACCCTATACCGAAAACCTCTCCAAAAAAAAAAAAAAAAAAAAAAAAATCAGCATGGGGCTGGCAGGTGACATGATGGTTGGGGTACTGGATTCCCACATGACCGACTGCAGTTTGAATTCAGGATCAAGTCCCAAGTCTGAGAAAGCAGTTTGCTTTCTCACTTTCTCTCTCTGGTGAGCACATATGCCCTGTAGCAAACTTTAAAATAAATAAATCAATTAAATTAAACAAATAATTCTTTAAAAAAACCTTAAGTGTGTAGAACAAAAATTAACTTAAAAAATAATAAAACATAAAAATGCCACCATCTTGGAACGTAACACAAAATACAAACGGAAAACCTCCGAAGTCCCTCACCCAGAAATGCTCTATCTTCTTAGACTGTTTTCAAAGGACAATGCGTTTTCAAAAAAAACAAACAAACAAAAAAAAAAAAACAAAGCAGGGACACTGTCCACTTGTAGTGCCGGAAGCCACTTGGCCAGTCATGGGTTTGGATCCCTAGATCAGCTGGGAAACATGCCAGAGGCTCATGCCCAGCACTCTAAGGAAATGGAGGGCTAGGAAGGCGGATTACAATGTAGCGAGACCCCGTCAAAGGTGCTTTCTCTCTGTTGCAGGTGCACATGTGCTATTATAAGGAGAAAACCCACAAGACCAGAATCACAACACTGATTTTTCAGTATCTCACATTTCCTCATAGCTTCTTCCTTCAATGATGTTAATAACTGAGATCGTCCACAGATGGTGACTTATTTACCCAGACTACAGTGAAGGGCATGAGAGATTTCTAGATTTTCCCTATTAGAAGCAGCATGGTGAGGGGTTCTGGAACGTCACTGTAACAAATCCAGAGGAAAGGAAATGTTAGTTACAAGGGATGGCCATTTTTTTTTTTAGAGAGAGATTTTTGCTACGGGATACATGTGCTCAACAGAGAGACAGAAGGTGAGAAGTCTCCCCCCAGGAGGGATGACCACACAATCCCTTCTCCTCTTGGGACTTTGGGCATGCACACACATACATCCAGCTTAAGTTTTAAGCTGCTGGGTCTGGGACTCAAACATGGGAATCCAGTGATGTAACCATTATGCCACCTGCTGGTCACAAGAATTGGCCATATTTTTTAACATCCTCAGTACCCACCAAGCCACAAACTGCCCCCCAGTCAACTGACTTCCCCAGGATCAGGATTGTGTCCAACCCACATGCAGACTTCTCAGGAGCACCCAAGACGTCTTGGCCTTCACACACCATCTCAACAGCAGCTGTGTCCTAACCCCAGCTCCAATCTAGCCTACGGCCACAGGTCTCCTCTGGTCCTGGTGACCTGCTTTGTTTACCCAGCCATAGGGACTTCCCTGGGCCCATCCCAGTTCAGGTGAGTCAGTTGATCAGGACAGGGACCGCCCTTTTCAGGGCAGGAACCTCACTGGGACAAGGGCCATCACCTCCTGGTAGGGGAACAGACTCTCAGCAGTGGCTGAAGAACGACGTGCAGCAGCACCTGGTCCCCAGGTAAGAGCCGGGGAGGACCTGTGGGGGCTGAGGCTGGGATAAGTGGGACCCGCTTCTACCCTTCTGCGATTTCCTGGGCTGTTTTCTTTCAATGTGCTTCGCCCTGGGAGTGAGGTGTGAAGTGGCCTTTCTTCTGACCCCAGTCCAGGTTTGAGGGCTGATGATTTCCTTCACCCAGACATCACGAGGGCCCAGTTTCCTTCGTTCATTCATTCATTCATTCATTCATTTACTTATTTATTAATTAATTAATTTATTTAGGGAGAGGTTTTTGCTATAGGGTGCATGCGCTCGCCAGAAAGACAGAGAGAGACAGAGAAACAGAAAGCAAGAAATTACCCCCTAGGGGGGATGGCCACGCCACAATCCCTTCTCCTCCATTCTCCTCTCGGGATCTTGGGCACGCACGCACATGCGTCTGGTATGAGTTCAAGCCACCGGGTCTGGGACTCGAACCGCAGTCGACTACATGGGAGTCCAGCAACATACCCCAGGTTCCTTCTGACTGTTGGTGATTGTACTCAAGGAGGCGGGGACCCATACTTTGCTCCTGGACTTAGGCTCTTGGAAGGCCCAGCTCTCACCAGAGGCTGCAGACAGCCCAAGAGCCGATTTCCGCCAGGAGCTGAGCCCAGGCCTCCACTGGCTGTTTCCTTCTCGGGCCTAAAGCTGCTTCTATCAGCAACCACCCTGTTACGGCCAGGGAGAACCTGCTGGGGAACCAGGCCAGTGACTGTGCTCTGAGAACTGGTTTCTTCACCTGCAGACAGGGAATGGCCCATCCAGGTGGGAGGGCTGAATGAGCACGGACAATGGGAGCCAGTACCTGTCTGCCACACAGCAGGGCTACAGTTTTGGGGTTCGAAAGGAGCCTGCGGTGCGCTGGGCAGGCACTGGCGGCTTTCCGTACTAGCCCAAGCTAGCAACAACTAGACACCACCTCCACTTCCCACTTGGGTGCCCTGCTTCCACCTACGCCCTATTCCCTGAACGTCAGCCAGGGGGCTTGTTGAAATGGAGGCTGGACCATGGCACACTGCTGCTCCACATTCCCCATGGCCCCTATCTCACCAGTCAGTGCCGAGGTCCTCACCATGACCTGATTCCTGCAACGTCCCCTATGTCTCCCACTTTGGCCAACTGAGGGCAGGTTCACTGGCCGGATGTTCTCTAAACGCCTCCCTCAGGGCCTTTGCAGAGGCTGTGCCCTCAGCCTGGAATGCTCTCCCCACTTCCGGGGCCTTGACTCAGTTGCCCACTCCTGACCCCACTCCACAGTGAGGCACTCTGGACCTCTCCCCGCCATCTTGCTTTATGTCTGTTCCCAGCACTCCCCACCACCTAGCACAGCAGAGTCATGGAGCTCATCTACCCAGATGGAAAGTCTATTCCTCAAGGACCGAGCCTTCTCTGGTTCACCGCTTCATTGCTGGCACCTAGAATGGCACGGTCATGCCGCACAATGACTTCTCAGTGACAGGCCGCACACATGACCACGGAGCCACAATAGGATAGCACGTAGCCTGGGTGTGTGGTAGGCTCCACCATCTGGGCTCGTGTCGGTGCACTCTGTGATGTGGGCACAAGGGTGACCTCGCCTAATGATGCGGCTCCATCTTCCAGCGACACGCGGCTGTACTTGGACTTAGTGGAACTCGGTAAACACGCTGGAAGAATAAACGGCTCGCATCGAATGCCTAGTGTGCTTGATATGGTGCCCAATGCTTTCCAGACATCGCTTATGTCTTTTTAAAAATCTGTAACCCCCCAATAACTCTGTATTGTTACCCGTATCACAAAGGAAGAAGCGGCACTAAATAGGGCCTTGCTGTGCCCTGCCGTCCCAAGTCTTGCCTCCCTCCCAAGTGCTTGCTCCTGCCCTGCCTCCCCTGGGCCTGCTTGGGATGTTTGTTTCTTGAAGCCCACAGCTCTGCTGCAGCAGGCAGTACAGCCCTGGGAAGAGGGGGAGCGTGCTGGTGGCCTAGCAACAGCCTCTTCCTTTCCGACTCACTGTATCCCTGGGCTAATTTGGCCTTCCAGGAGCTATTCCTCTGACACTAACCCACGCTTTCCTCCTGCGCACTGCCTTCTAAAGGACGGATGAGCTGTCCGCAGGAGCGAGTGGGAGTCCCCCAGCTTTGGAACAAAGTGTTCAAGGAGTGTTCTCATTCTAAGTTCAAAGACGGGGGCCGAAGACCCCCTCCAGCCTTGCTGCTCTCTGAGGACCCAAGTGCTGGTTTGTTGTGGGTGTTGTTACTGCTATCAAAAAGTACAGGAGCTTTGAGAGAGAAATCTGGAAGGTGCTGTGGCAGAGGAAAATTCCCCTGGGGAAGAAGGGCAAGATGGGTTCTCTTCCTTTCTGAGAGGTCAGTTATCCCTCAGTATAGAACTGGCCAACCCTTCCACTGTCGGGTTGTAGAAGCCAGGTCGCCTTATGGTTTACCTCATCAGGGCTGTGCTCTCTTTCCCTTTCTAGGTCCCTAGCAGTCCTATTCTCCAAAGGACTTTCTACCTACTGACTGTACACACAGTGGGGTTGGGGAGGCTGTATGTTCAGGTCTTCAGGCTTTCTCTTCCCTCTGGGTCTGCCCTTCCACTCCTCTAAGAAATAGTAACTGGACACCTGCTGTGTGCCAGGCACTGTGCTCAGCACTTCAGCACTGGGGATTCACGAATGACATTGCCAGACCAATGAGGGAGACAGGCAAACAAATACAGCGCAGTGGAAATCCAACCCAGGAAATGCAGAAAGCTTTGCTCACAGTAGGTGTTTAATAATTAAGCATCTGTGGAATGAGTGATGAATAGGTGACTCTGTGGGGTGCTATGGCTTGCCAATCTCCTGGGTATGTGTGGGTGTGGGGATTTTGGAGGTTTAGAACTGAAAGAGGAAGAGGTCATCAAATGAATGAGGGAGGGAGAAGGCCTGTATGGTATCCAAGACACAGAGGCACGTGCAAAAGCATGGCGGCATGAGCAAGCAGGTTGAACCTTACCACCAGCAAGTTGTTTAGAATGAATGAAATGCATTCATTGAGTGTGGAAGAGTGAGGGGATGTGATTGGAGGCATTCCCACGAGTCAGGTCATGGAAATCTGAATGCGAGGTTGAAGTTCAAGATTTATTTTCAGGGCAAGAGCTGGGAATAGCTTTAAAAGCAAATAATGGCAGGAGGTGAGGGTAACTCCCAGGTTGATGGCTTAGCTCATGGGTAGACCCAGTGGGGTGGCTGCAGAATTGCAGCCCGGCTGGGGAAAAGTGAATCCAGTTTGGACAGCGCGCAGAAGGTAAAAAGATCCAGCAGATGGCATAGCAGTTACATGGTCGAGGGCAGATGGAGTCCCAGACCCAGTGGCTTGAAAATCATGTCTGCTATGTGTGTGCCTGCTGTGTGTACGGGCCCAAGATTCCCAGAGGAGAAGCGGCCATCTCCCATGGGGTGTAATTTCTAACTTTTCCTTTCACTGTCTGTCTCTGCCTCAAACCCCCCCCCCCCCCACACACACACACACACACTACCCCTTCACCTACCCTCACCCCCCAGTGCAGGTGCCCTGAGGCAAAAACCTCTTTTTTTTTAAAAAAAAAAAAAGATCCAATGGCAAATGGACTCTCAGACTGGGCCTCCCTATCCCTGGAGAAGCACAGCCCTCCCACCTGCTCCAACCTCCAGCCATCACGGTCCACTCAGGCTTTTCCTTCTGCAGGGGACTTTCTTGGTTGCCCTAGCCTTTCTCCTGCACAGACACAACTGCCAAAGCCCCTTCTAACGGGGGTCAGTAGGTCTGCTGTAGATGTGGAGGCCCGCCAGGCCAAGTGCAAGTCCCTGTTCCCGGGCCCACTCACTCAGTCACTGGTAGGTGGGCCACGGAGTGAACCTGCGAGGCAGGCGTCCAACTCAGTACCCGTCAGGAGTCAGGGCCAGGCAAGAAGCTCGGGGTGGGGTGGGGACGGGGGAGGAGGGGTGACGTCCAGTGAGTGGGAAATACTCGGACTAGTCGCTGGTTCGGTAACCAAAGGGTGCGAGGCAGTGGAGACGCCGCGTGTGCACTCCGCCGCTCTCCTCCCCTCTTCTCCCTCCGCTGCCCTCGATCCGGAGGGGCGGCTCAACGGTTCCCCTCCTTCGGAGGCCACAGATGGCGCTCAGAGGCCAGACCGTGGAAGACAGGGGACACTCTCTTCCACGTCTCGAGCCGCGCAGCCTGCAGTCCGGCGGAGGGGCCGCCGGCCGCCCCAACCCTCACTCGGCTGCTTTACCTGGGCTCTTTTTGCGAATGCCGGCACCAGCCACGGGCGCCTGGGGAAAGCACGAGGCCGGGCGGACTCTGGGAACCCACCCAGACAACTACTAACGAGGCGAGGAGGTTGCCCTTTGTCGCTCCGCGCCCGCACGGCATCCTGGGGGCCACCGGTAGACGCTCGCCAGACTGGATGGGCGAGACGCATGCGCTTTAGATGCCGCTGAGTCCTAGGTCTCTGCGCAGACGCTGTGCCCATAGCAACCGGGAGATGTCGCCTCCGGCTGGTTAGGAGTGACCCGACTCCGTGGGAGTAGGGGTCGTTTGGCGATCTTTGAATGGTGCGAAAGAGAAATGAGGCCAAGGTGTGCGGACAGGCCCTAGGCATCGTTGGGCCTCCCCCGTGCCCGAGGCCGTGGACTTTGCACCTAGTTTTCGGCATCTCCCTGAGCAAGAAATTGAGGCCGAGGAAGGGCGCATTCGTCCTGAGGCTACAGCCCTTGGCTGTAAAAATCAATAATATGTCCTGCCTTTCTTTATGGAGAAATGAAAGTAATTTATATAATACAGGAATGCGCATTTCACGTCGTCAACGCTCAGGCTGGATCACACCCGATCGTGCATGTACCTAACAATGAGAAAAAGGAGAGTCCATGGAAGATAATATTAACCTGGATTTTGCCAGCGGTTTTTATTTGACATCTTGCTCAAAGGCTAAATACAATTTATCTACAAGCAGAGTCATTCTGACAGCTACATGTGCAGACAGGAGCATGCTGTGGTGGTGACGTTCAAAACGGTGACCAAGGCAAAGTATGCTGCCTAAGTCAACCTGGCATGTGTGTTTCTAGATCATCTAGTGTATATTAAAGCCAAAGAACAAAGGCGTATTTATTTACTTCTTCCATGAGAAAGAAAGACAGCAGCACCCCCGACAGGTCTCATAGCCTTGGCTAGCAGGATTACAGGAACACAGGCACCAGGCTGGCCAATTGTGTACAGGGAGGCCTCAGGTTGCAAACCCAGTACCTTCCTGTAGAACTTCAGCATGGCAGCACACTGTTACCACTGCAGCCAGCGTACATAGATTTTTTTTTTTCCTATGTGAAGGTTAGGCAGGACATTTGAAAATTGTGTAGGACAGAGGACAATTTATTGTTCTAAACTATCTTGTCCATTACAAAGATCCATATCCTTGCACAACCCCCTCCACCCCAACTTCTAAATGCGAGTGGAGATCTCTTAGTCTTGTGACACCCAAAAATACCCATGCAGATTTCCAGTCTGTTCCTTGGAGAACCACTGACTTATTCAGTAAAACAATGGTGGCCAGCATATGTACGTTGGGGACTGTGCTGGGTAAGAGGCTAACATGTGCTGGACAGGACATGATCCCTTCCCTTGTGCAGTGGGGTCCAGTGTGAGATGTCCAGACAGCAATCAAAATATGCCAAATAGCTTGACCGTATGGACAGTACAGGCCAGGGCTGCAGAATGAAGGAAGACATGGCCAGTGGCAAGGTACTGAATAGCCCGGAAAAGCCAGCCAGGGAAGTAGCATTGGAATTGAGTCCTGAAGGAGCACCACACGGGGCAGTGTGCCAAGCTGAGGGGCCAGCATGGATAAACAGGTCCAGGGGGCCTGGCACACAGCAGATGCTCAGGGGTTTTGGGTAAATGGCCGGATGATCGAAGGAAGCACAAAGCAGGTAGCCCTTCCCCCGTGGCCTGCTACAGGGCAGAGGAACACTTGTCCCTCACTTGCCCAGATCTGACACCAAGTTGGGACCCAAAGAGAGTCCCAGCCATGGAGAAAGTGTTGACTGGTCCCAGCTGAGGAGCAATGTCTGGGAAATGAACCTCACATTATCTGCTCTCTGAGAGGATAGCTGTCATAAATGTAACTACTCTGCTGCTTGAATGTTAGTAAAAGCAGGGCGGGGGCTGCCTCTTATGTTCACATCTGGTGTTCATGGATGATCCTAGTGGCATGGCATGTTTCTGGGAGATGGGTAAGTGCCGAGGACTAATTTCCCAGGGTGTGCACAGTGGGGAAGGCCAGAGACAAGGGGTCCTTCTCTGGTTGGTCTACAGAGAGTCAGAGCCAGATTCCCTCTCCCCCTGGGAAATTTCCATCCCCTTGGAATGGTCATTTCTGCCCCAAAGACTGGTTAGGGCAAAGATCTGGAACCAGGAACCAAGCTAGCAATGACACCAGCAAAGGGTTGGATGGAAATAAGAAAGCACATGCAGGCCAGCAGGTGACGTAGTGGTTAATGCATTAGACTCCCACATGATTGACCACCATTCGAGTCCTGGACCCAGCAGCTTGAAACTCATACCAGGTGTATGTGCGTGTGTGCCCAAAATCCTGACAGGAGAATGGAGGAGAAGGCAGCTTGGCAATCCCCCCTGGGGGAATAATTTCTCACTTTCCCTCTCACTATGTTTGTTTCTTTCTCTCTCTGGCAAGTGCATGTGCCCTATAACAAAAAGTTAAATAAATAAATAAAAACTAAAAAGGAAGCACATGCAGCCCCATCTAAGAAACAGGCTGCAACTGAGCCCTGGCCAAGCATCGCCATACACGAGTCTTGGACTTGTCTTTGCCAGATGTTACCATTTTGTTTCCAATACAAGTTAGAAAATTAGAGTTTCAATTTTTAAATATTGGTATTAATGCAAGTTTATAACACAACAAGACAGTGAGAGAGGAACAAAACACATTTGGGGCCTCTGGTCTTTGTTTCCATCCCAGGAAGGTGGGTGTTCTGAAATACCAGAGCATTGCTTTACAAGGAGACAGGCGGAAGCCTGAGCAGAAAGCATTGCTTCTGATGGCGTTACCCAGATAGCCCCCGTGCTAGGGGTTAGACGTTGCACAGCAAATGAGGAAGCCCAGTTCCCTCCATCTTGGAACTCCCAATCTGATCTTAAGTGGATGGACAAAAGGAAACTCCAAGAGCAGTGAATGGTCAGTGGGAATAAAACATGGAGAAGGGGCCAGAGTGGAGCACAGATCAAGGCAGGCTTCCCGCGAGAAGAGTTAAGAGACTTGAAACTTATTAGGATTCACTTAAGGATCTTTTGAAAGTAGTTCATTGTGGACCTGAAAGTGGGGGTTGAAGGACGGACACATGGCGAGGATGAGACTGGAGGATTAAGCAGGGTTGAAAACAAATGTCTATTGGAACTCAGAGCCAGTGAGTAAAGTGATTTTGGTGATACTACGTGGTCTAAGAGACATTAGAGAGTAGTGGGGACTAGGGTTCCCTGGAGTTCATTGCTACTCAACTGCAGCAGGAGAGGAGGCAGTGACCTCTTTGGGGGGTATGGTGGCACCTGGGGAGGGCCAGGGAGATGATAGAGGCCTGCACAGTATTGTGATGTGCAGCTATGGGTGAGGTCAAGGATACTGCAAAGGTCAAGGCAGCAGGTGCAGAGGGAAGAGAAGGAGCAGTGATAGAGGAGGATGTCCTTGTCCCTGTGGGTCACTTAGGAATGTGACCAGCAGATCTAGTCCTGGGAACAGGAGTCACATTCCTTTCTCACTTGAGCCCTGAGTTACCACCTGGCATTCCTTTCTCTGTGTGTCTGTGGGGTGAACAGGGCGTACTTTGACATCAGAGAAGACAGCGGAGAAGACAGCCTGAAGCCAGTTGATGAGTCCAAGGTGGGAGGCTAGCTAGCCTGGAGCTCAGGGCCTGAGTGGGAGGGATGGTGACCCCACTGCCTGAGATCCAGGGGAGGTCTGCCCAGCAGGAGCTGAGGGACACAGGAAGTAGATGGGGCATCCAGTTGGAGTGGAGCACCCCAGCAAAGGCCAGTGATCGGTGGATAAAGATAGGGGACCCGCACAGGAATAAAACGCAACACCCTACGAGACAGATCCCATGAGAAGGTGGTCCGTTCACAGCCAGAGGCCTCCCGAGTGCTCTGGGCACATGCGTGCCCATGATCCGGGCTGGCTGTGGCTGGAGGTAGATCGTGGTGTCAAGACCTGGTCAGGGATGCTGTCTCTCTGCCTCTGTGTCTCTCATTCATGGAATAGATAAACAAAAATAAGAGAATCCAGGAGACGAACTACCCATTCTCGGTATTTCGCCTAGGAAGGAAGTAAAGCATTTCTCAAGAGGTAGTCGCTCCTTTGAATTTCTGTGGGTGCTGAGCTTGGAGGCTCTGCCGATTCTCTCCTGGAGCAAGTAGAAGGTGTTTAGTAAATGCTCATGGTGCCCACCCCCATTCCCTCCTCCCGTGGAGCAATGCTCTCTTGATATTTCAATTCTGCAGTTTGTGCACATGCTTTTAAAATTTCCACTGATCTTATTTCATCGAGCCCAATATCTAGTGTTGACAGTGAGGCCGGACAGGTGGTATCCAGTAGAGCCCAAATGCCCAGACGTACACTGGTGGTGGGCTGAGCCAGGAACCTGAAGTGTCCCGCTGCCTTTCTGTTTTACTATTAATTCTGTCCCGCTGGTTGTGGGCAACACTGTGCACCTCCCCACAGGCCTGCTACGCAGCAAGCACCCAGTATTATCTGCTGTGCTGAGTTTAGGTCTGAGCAATCAGGCCTCATTAGCCCATCTGACCTTAGGAACATGGCGGGGAGAATGTGACCCTTAATCCTGCCTTTCCTAACCAGCCAGGGTGGTCCCCGGGCCTCAGTTCTAAATCCCAGAGTCTGTCAAACATGATGGGATAGAATTTTGCAGGCAGAGACCACAGGGTTGGGGACCCAATAGCCTGGTTCAAACGCCAGCTCCCAGCTCTCCATCTCGGAAATGGGGAAGTGCAGCCTCCTGACATCTCCCTCTCCTCTGAGAGTGTTGAGTGGCACACGTGAGCAGGAAGTGGATGCCCGTGTCTCGCCTCAAGAGGTCACAAGCTGCATCCTCATTCCTCCTTCTGCTCTGTATTCTTCAGGGTGTGCCAAGGAGCAGCCATGTCCGCCCTGTACCCGTCTCTGGAGGACCTGAAGGTGGACCAGGCCGTTCAGGTAAGCCACAGCCCCGTTAGCCTGGGCTCCCTCCTGGGTTATCCCAGGGTAACTAAGGAGGCTTGCCTGGGAAGGGGCTGGGTGTTGGGGACCCTTGGGCACTCCTGGTAGCCCCAGGGAATGCAGGTCCCCCACTGCAGGACCTGCCGAGCAGAAAAGGTGTCCAGAGGCTGAGGCCAACGGGGCTACAGCAGGAATGGGAAAGATGGAGCAGCGTGGATATGGCTCTCTGTACTCTGCCCTGTCCCAGCATTTCCTCCCTCCCGGTAGGGAGAGTAAGCTTCCGAGGAAACCCAGCAGGCGTGGGTTTGACCTGTGCAGTCCTCAGAAGCCTCTCCTGCCTCCCTCCCCCAGCCATGGGGCCCCAGTAGGTTTTGAGAATGTGGAACTTTTCAACTGAGAACTTGGCTGGGAAGTGGGCTTTCGTGTCCTGGCTGTCATAGGTAGGGAGCGGGTCATGGCACTGGTCCCCAGGAGACCCTCTTCCCAGAATGCACATCTGCAGAGGCCACTTTGGCCTATGACCTGTGGCCTTGATGTGCCCCCCTCCCCAGGCCACATCACACCAAGTGCCTGGAACCCCAGCCTCAGGGAGCCACGTGCTCCAAGGGTTCCTGGGGTCCAGCCACAGCTGACCAGCACTCTCTGCAGGCCCAGGCCAGAGCATCGCCCAGGATGCCTGCCCTGCCCGTCCAGGGGGCAATGGTCTCTCCACCTTCAGGTGAGTGAGCAGGGTGGGGCACTCCTGGCTGAGTGACCACACACCCAGCCTGGTGGGGACAGAATTGCCAGGGCAGCCCAGCAGCACAGCACAGTGGGAGAGGAGCCACCCACCTCTTATTACCTGGGTGACGCAGGCCAGGTCACCTTGTTCCCCCCCACCCAGGTCCACTCTTCCTCAACTGTCTGGGCAGTGTCTATGAATCCTTCCAAACTCAGTGTAGTCATGGAAGCCAGGGCCGCCTCGGGGCTGTGATCACATGGGAGCCATGTCTATATAAACCACCTGAGTCACCCCAGGTCGGCACCATCCTGGTGACCCAGCCTCGTGTGATCCTAGCAATGAAATGAGGCCTGGCCAGAGAGAGAGGTCCATGTGCCAGGCCTTTCTGCTAGAAATGGAAGGGGGTCTCTGGAGAAGGTAACAGGAAGAACGAGGGCAGCAGAGGCCAGGCAAAGGAGAGAAGGGACCAGAACCTTACACGTCTTAGTCCGCCAGGGCCACCAGAACAAAATGGCACAGGCTGGGCGGTGAAAACAACAGAAACGTACAGTCTGCGAGGTCTGGAGGCCGGAAGTCTGAGGCCAAGGTTCTGCCCACTTTGCTTTCTGGGGAGGACGTTTCTCCTGGCTCGAGTTCTCACATGGCCTTTCCTCTGTGCGTGTGTGCGTGTGTGTGTGTGCGCATGTATGTGAGACAGAGAGAATGCAATCTCTGGGGTCTCTTCTTTCAAGGACACTGAGCCCTTGAGGTTGGGGCCAACACTGTGACTTCGTCATTTCCTTAAAGTCCCATCTCTGAACAGAGCCACACCAGAGACTGGGGCTTCGACACATGAATTTGGGGGAACGTAAACATTCAGATCATGGCACCTCCCAGGCAGCACCACGGGTCCTGCTAGGAAGGACTGAGGGGTTCCTGGGAGGGTGCTCCCTGATGCTGGGCTGGGACAAGGCCTGCCTGCCTGGGTCTGTGGTCAGCGCCGGCCCCAGGGATACAGCCCCAGCTCTTCTGGCCATGGCCAGGCACTCGTGTGGGCTTTACACCCATCTCACCCGCACTAGCCCCTTTGAGGGGACACCGGGAATGCTGGCTCAGTGGGGGCTTTGACTTCCTGACTTGGAGCCACCAAACCCAGCTGCCTGGGAAGACCAGGAGTTTGCAGTGGCCCCTCAAGTTGCTCGTGGCAGTCCTGATCCAGGTTCTGAGGTAGCAAACTTGAACTCAGGCCCAACTCTTCCCCTCCTCACCGATTCCACGGATTGTATTTTGTTTCTTTTGTTTCTGCTTTTGTTTTAGTTGGCTATAGGGCACGTGTACTCACAGGAGAGAGACAGAGACAGACAGAGAGAAAGTGAGAAAGTATCCCCAGATGGGGTGGCCACACTGTAGTCCCTTCTCCTCCATTTTCCTCTTGGGGTTTTGGGCACACACGCATATACACCCACCATGTTTTTAAGCTGCCGGATTTAGGACTTGAACTGCACAGTTGGCCAAGGGGAATCCAGCTACCTTAACCACCATGCTACCAGCTGGACCCCACAGTCTATAACTCATGGGTCCGAGGCTTGCCTCTCACAGCCTGTGCCTCCCACATGGGGCCAGCCCTGGCCCTGCGCTCGTGTCAGACATCTGGCCAGTACCGAGTAAGGTCTATCAAGCTGAATACCAACGCGGTACTGAGGGACTCCGGGTCGCATGCGGCTCCTGGGCACAGGCAGACCCCGCCCCTCAGGCCTTACCAGCCAGTATTCCTGGGGCTCTGCATTCCCTGCAGTCCCGGGAATAAGCAGCTTTCCCAGGCTCCGAAATCAAGCGGCCGCAGGGCAGCAGGCAAGCGAGGCTGAGCATGTGTCCTCGGGTGACACCTTCTTTTCCTTCTCTCCCTTCCCCATCAGTTTTGTACCCAAACCTGGCGGAACTGGAAAATTATATGGGTCTTTCCCTCTCCAGCCCAGAAGTCCAGCAGAACCTGCCTCGGACCCCAGAGGGTGAGCGTGTAGGTATTTGTCCATCTCTTACCCTCGGGGGTACAGGACGTCCCCACCCTTCCTCCTTGTTGGTCTTGCTGTTTACACGGACTTCCTTTATGTGTCTGCATCGCCTCTTTACCCAGCGTGCTTTCTACCTTCCTTGTATTTATTATTATCATTTTTTTAAAGTCAGAGGGCACGTGTGCTCGCTAGAAAGAAGGCCCTCCTCAGTAGGGCGTGGTCGCGCTGCAATCCTTCCTCCTCCATTTCTCCATCCGGTCGAGATTCGGAGCACGCACACACACGCTGCATGTGTTTTTCAAGTGTCTTGGGCCAGGACTTGAACCCATAGTTGGCCATCTGGGATCCGACTCCCTACACAGGGAGCTTCACCGTGCTGTGGGGCTGCCCTACCGCACCCCTAGCACGCTTATGGCTCTATTTCTTTCTTCTTTCTTGTTTTTATTTATTTATTTATTTATTTATTTATTTATTTATTTATTTTATGAGCGAGAGACAGTGTGAGGAAGTGAAGCAGCCCTCAGCAGGGTCTCAGACCGCCCTCCTCTCTCTGCCTTCTCAGCTAGCTGGGGTCACAGGCACATGCCTGGGTGGACCCAGGAACCGAACCCGTCTTGCACCTGGCCTCCAGCTCTGCAGAGTAGTGTGTCCCTGCTATGCCACGTGGCTGCGCCCCCGTGGCTATGACCCTGTGGCTCCGTTTCTTGTTGGTGCTTTTTATTTTGCACCTTCATGGAGAGTGCTTTGGGGTTTGGTGGTTTTTGTTCTTGTCGTAGGTCTTGGGACTGAAGGGCCAGGGCCCACTCTTTGACCTCAGGCTGTCGGTCTGGGCCTGCAGGATGAGAAAGGAGGCCCTTGTACCCAGCCCGAGCCTGGGGTATCACATGCAGGGCTGCCTGGCAGCTACGTGGGAAGGAGCTGGCCACCCAGCTCCAGTCCCCAGATCAGCCAGTAATGCTTGGTTCCCTCTTTCTATACCTTCTCGGAGCCAAAGCAACCATAACACAGGAATACGGAGTGTGGAGTGTTCACTCGCAGAATCGATCCCACCCTAAGCCCCTCCCAATCAGCTCTAGCCTGCCCGCAGCCCCCTGCAGGCCTCTCCCTGGCCCACTGAGACCGACTGCAAAATTTTTATATAAGGAATGAAGTTTAGGTCAAGGTCCATATTTTTGCCCATGATTGCCTGATGGCTCTGGTACCATTTAGTAAAGACAATCTTGAGGCCAGCAGGTGGCATGGTGGTTAAGGTGCTGGATTCCACACGACCGACTCTGTGGTTCAAGTCCAGGCAGTTTGAAACACATCAGGCACGTGTGTGCATGTTCAAAGTCCCAAGAGGAGAATGAAGGAGAAAGGATTATGGTGTGGCCATTCCACCTGATGGGTGATTTCTCGCTTTCTCTCTCTCTTTGGCTCTCTCCAGAGAGCACATACACCCTGTCGCAAAAATCTGTTGTAGAAAGAAAGAAAGAAAGAAAGAAAGAAAGAAAGAAAGAAAGAAAGAAAGAAAGAAAGAAAGAGACAATCTTTCCTCCAATGAATTTCTCTTGTATCCTTGTCAAACACCAATGGATTCTACTTGTGTGAGGCTGTCACTGGATTTTCTATTCTGTCTCGTTGAGCCTTGTGTCTGTCCCGTTGAGCCTTTTGTCTGTCCTTCTGCCAATACCATCTTGATTACTGTAGCTATATATATATATATATATATATATACACACACACACACACACGCATACATATATACGTGATGTAATAACTTATAATAAGTTATTTTATATATAATAGCTTATTATATACACACACACACACACACATATATATATATATATATATATATATATATACAAATAAAATGTCTTGCTATTTGATGAGGTGACTTCTTTTTATTGGAATTGCAGCTACTCTAATTCCTTTTTTTTCATATAAAGGTTAAATTAAACTTGTCTGTATCTGCAAAGGATCTTATAGAGAATTTGATAGAAATTGTGTTATATCGGGGCCAGCAGGTGGCTTGGTGGTTAAGGGTGTTGGACTCCAACATGGCCAACTGTGCGGTTCGAGTCCCCAATCTGGTGGCTCTCTCTCTCTTTCTCTCTTACTCTATCCCTCTCTGGTCACATTGAAATAAATAAATGAATGAAGAAATAACACAATTTTTTTTAAAAAAAGAAAGAAATTGTGTTCTATCTCTACATCAGTTTGGGACAATTAACAGCTTGCCTTGTTCGTTTAATCTATGAGTAGAGAAACTCTTCCACTTCCTTGGCTCTTCTTGCTATCTGTTATCAGCGTTTGGTCACTCTCAGCGCACAGGTTTCCCTAGATTTACTCCTAAGCATCTCATTTTCTTTTGAGTCACTGCAAGTGTTATTGCATTTTCAACTTCAGTTTTCATGTGTTTATTGTTAGTATGTAGAAGAGCAATTGGATTTTGCGTGCTGATCTTGTATCTTATGACCTTACGAACCTCGTTATTAGATCTAGGAGTTTATTTCTAGATCCCTTTGGATTTTCGAGTAGACCACCAGGTCACCCGTAAATACATGCAGTCTTGTTTCCTTTTTTTCTGACCTGCATGACCTTTTCTCTTACTGAGCTGGCTCGCTCTCGTGGGGCCGTGTTTAACAGCAGTGGTGGGAGTGGGCATCCCTACCTTGTTCTGCATCTTAGGGGAAAGCATTCATTCATTTTATACTTTTAAGTTTTTTCAACACAAAAATAAAATCAAACCCGTTAATCCCCCACTTCTCACTGTTTCGGTGGGCTTCTTTTTCCTATTTTAAGTGGATTTTAAATAACTCTTTTCTTGGTATCAATTTCTCTCGGATATGAAGGGCCCTTTCCTGTAACTCCCCTGCCTTCTCTTCTCCAGTTCAAATTTTTTTAGTATGTGAACTTTGACGCCCTCTAGTGGCTGCACGGAGCCACGTCCCCTCTGGAGCCCTGCAGAGAAAGATGTGGTCTGGGATGGGATGGAGCCCAGGGACCGAAGGCTCCATCCTCTTTTCTCCATCCCTACCCACCCAGAGCAGTCACCCTTGAGGCACAAGGCCCCAGGGAACAGGCTGACCCCTCCTCTCCTGGTGTCTGCAGACGGCAGTCTCGGGTGCCTGGCCTGGTCAGGTGGTGGCACCGGTGTCCGGGAATAACCTGGGCGTGCGGCGTGCGGAGATCAAGCCCGGCGTGCGTGAGATCCACCTGTGCAAGGACGAGCGCGGCAAGACCGGGCTGCGGCTGCGGGCCATCAACAAGGTAAGGCAGCGCCCCGGGCGGGCGGAGGAGCGGGCCCTCTGGGAGGGGACTGGCACGGCCCCGGTGCTGGACAGCGCCCAGCCGTGCCCCCCGCCCCAGCACAGCCTGCCAGCTCCTCTGAGCTTGGGACTGCAGCTGACCACCAGCCCAAGAGGGGACAGCACACGTGGGCTTCCGTCCACAGTAAGACAGATGCAGGTCCTGGGCTGGACCCCCTAGGGCCAGGCTCTTCCTGGCAATCCCCTACCAAGGTCCCAGGGCAGACCTGGGTGCGAGCAGGGACCCTGCACTGGTTTTTCTGTGGGCTCCTATGGCTCAGAACCCACCTTCTACCTTTGGCTTCCGACTCACAGAATGGAAGCCAGGAGTCCCCACCTGTGCAATGTGATCCAAGAGTGGTTGAGGGTGCAGTCTGGGGCTGGGGTTCAAATCCTGACCTACCTCCTTCCTAGCTGTGTGACGTGGAGTGTTTCTGCCTCAGGAAGACGGGGTAACCAGTGTACCTGCTGTCTGGGTACCCCGAAGGCTTCTGGAGTACTGGCAGGAAAACAGCTTGGAGGAGGCACCTGGGCCAAGGGTGGGCCAAGGACACTGACTCAGGCCCTCCTCTCCAGGGACTCTTTGTGCAGTTGGTCCAGGCCAACACCCCTGCATCCCTCGTGGGGCTGCGCTTTGGGGACCAGATCCTGCAGATCGATGGGCGTGACTGTGCGGGGTGGAGCACCGACAAAGCGCACCGGGTGGTGAAGCGGGCCTCGGCGGAGAAGATCGTCATGATTGTCCGGGACAGGTGAGTAGCCAGGTCCGAGGAGCCTCTCCGTCCAACCCCACCCACGTGCTCAGGCCCAGCTCACTGCCCTTCCCCACCAGGCCATTCCAGAGGACTGTCACCATGCACAAGGACAGCACAGGCCTGGTTGGCTTTGCCATCAAGAAGGGGAAGGTCGTCTCTGTGGTCAAAGGGAGCTCCGCAGCCAGCAATGGGCTCCTCACCAGCCACTACGTGTGCGAGGTGAACGGGCAGAACGTCATCGGGCTGAAGGTAGGCCATGCCACGCCTGCCCAGGGAGAGCAGGGGCTGGGGCACCACAGGGGTGAGGGTGCTAGACTCTGTCTGGGGCAACCTGCTGCTCCCACTGAGCCTCAGCTTTCCTCGGCCGAGGTTGCTGTGAGGATTCAACGCGACAGTGTACCTGGGGCTCTGGGCACAGTGCCAGGCATGCAGTGCTCAATACATGTTAGCTACTGTCACTAACACATGGAGGCCAGAGGCGTGACAGAAAGAGTGTGACGATGTATGTGAGGGCCTGTGTGCCCCGGGAAGCGGGACAGGAAGTGGGGCATGACGGTGTATGTGAGGGCCTGTGCACCCGGGGTAGTGGGACGGGAAGGGGGTGTGACGGTGTATGTGAGGGTGTATGTGGGCCTGTGCACCCAGGGGAGCGGGACGGGAAGGGGTGTGACGGTGAGGGTGTATGTGAGGGCCTGTGCACCCAGGGGAGCGGGACGGGAAGGGGGTGTGACGGTGTATGTGAGGGTGTATGTTAGGGCCTGTGCACCCAGGGGAGCGGGACGGGAAGGGGGGGAGGGTGTATGTGGGGTGTGATGGTGTATGTGAGGGTGTATGTGAGGGCCTGTGCACCCGGGGGAGCGGGACGGGAAGGGGGTGTGACGGTGTATGTGAGGGTGTATGTGAGGGCCTGTGCACCCGGGGGAGTGGGACGGGAAGGGGGTGTGACGGTGTATGTGAGGGTATATGTGAGGGCCTGTGCACCCGGGGGAATGGGACGGGAAGGGGGTGTGACGGTGTATGTGAGGGCCTGTGCACCCAGGGGAGCGGGACCACACGGACGCTCCTTATGCTGGTGCTTCTGTTTGCTAGATCACGGTCGGCAGGAATGTTTTAGATAGCTGCTACTGAGAAATCCATTTCTGATCTCAGTTCCTTCCCCAAGGGGCATGTGTGGAGAATTTGTATCTTTAAAAAAAGTGGAGGAGCAGGTCGTCCAGAGCTAGTGCTGTGCACATGGAAGAGGGTGGGTGCCCCTGGGGACTGGACCATGGACGATGACGAGCCACATGGGTTCTGGTCCCCAAACAGGTGACAGTGGTCTTATAGCCGACTCAGTGCTGCTTGGACTAGGGGTGGCTCTCAGACCCAGCTGTGACTTAGAGGCCCTTGTCCCCCTGCAGCCCGAGCTTTAAGCAGGCTAATGCGGCAGGCTCCCCGGCAGAAGTGGCCTGGGCGGAGGCATCTCACTCCACCGCGGCACAGACTGTAGGCCAGTTCTCTGCTCACCACGAGGGCCAGCACCAAGCCATCCCGTCACATGGCTGCTTCCTTATGCCTGATAGTCTCCCACTCTCCCTTGGAGGCTTCATCTGGGGGTTCATGACCATCGCGACAACAAAGTCCTCCCTAATATGTTTTGTTTTGTTTTGTTTTTTTTGTTTTGTTTTGTTTTGAGAGGTTTTTCGCTATAGGGCGCGTGCGCTCGCCAGACAGACAGAGAGAGACATAGAGACAGAAAGCGAGAAATCACCCCCCAGGGGGGATGGTCACGCCGCAATCCCTTCTCCTCCATTCTCCTCTCGGGATCTTGGGCACGCACGCACACGCGCCCGGCGTGAGTTGTAAGCCACCGGGTCCGAGACGCGAACCGCGGTCGACTACGTGGGAGTCCAGCGACATAGCCATTACGCTAACTGCTGGTTCCCCCTAATATGTTTTTGAGATCCCTTCTGCAGCATCCTCTCCCCTTCCTCTGGGATCAGGCATGACGATGCACAGAAAACTCACTGTATGTAAAAAGCTGGGTACAGTGGGCCAGCAGGTGGCGTGGTGGTTAAGGCACCGGATCCTCACATGGTCGACCATGGTTCAAGTCCAGACCCAGTGACTAGAAAAATCACTCTGGGTATGTGTATGCCCAGGATCCCAAGAGGAGAATGAGGAGAAAGAATTGAGGAGAAGGGATTGCGGCATGGATATCTCCCCCAGGGGATGGTTTCTCACTTTCCTTCTCTCTCTATCTCTCCCCAGTGAGTTTGCATGCCATAAGGCAAAACCTTAAAAAAAAAAGTTGGATACAGCCATGCCAATTCTGAGTCATGGAGCTTTCAATATTAGTGAATTTCTTCCTTTTAAAACATGACAGTTCTTCGATCTCAAACTGCTCATGCTGAGATGTGATTCTCACGTCCTCCCTGACGGCCTCAGGCATGATCATGAATTCATCAGTCACTTTGTCAAACTAGGGGGTTGTGAGGCTCTTGGGGACTGGGTCTGCCCCTTTACTGAATGGCTCCAGCAGCTAAGTTTGTTGGGATCATTTATCTTGTCGGCATTTGGTTATTTCCACCTGTGGCCATCACTATCCTGTCTAACACATCCCTCTTCCATTCGCGAACAACCAAGCAAACACAGGAGGTCACGCGTGTGTGTAGGAAGGTCACTAGGCTCTCAGGCAGAGCCAGAGGCTCTTCGTGGCCAGAGCGTCTATGTTTGTACTGTCCTGCACACTTTGCTTAGAGACTTCTAGTTTCTAGTTGTCCCCATGATCCTAGTGGCTTCCGCAGGCCTTTCTCCTTACCAGCCAACAAAGTGTGAGAGGACGAGGACCCTGGGGCCTGGCTCAGACTGGCTGTGCAGCAGGAGCCAGAGGGAGGGTGGGTAGGCCCAGGTCCTTCACTGGGTGCTCATTCTCTTTGTGACTGGAGCTGGGGAATGGCATAGGAGTGGTGGGCTCGGCGAGTCTCCTGGCCCTTGGGAAGGGAAGGACATGGCGGTTGCCAGGCCCTGCTGTGGCCTTGGAGGCGAGGGCGGGGCGTGGTGCTCTCATCGGACCACCGGGCTCCTCAGGTGAAATGCTCAGTCATGATCAGCGGGACCTCCTCTGGGATCTGCCCAGGACCCTCACCTGACCGCCTTGGGGTCCAGTGCAGCCTGGCACCTACAGCCGGTGTCAGTGGTGTCCTCTATGGTGGCCGCACTGGCCCATCCACAGAGGGGCCTGCAGAGCCGCCCCTGGCCCCTGCCACAGGTGCCCACTCGCTCACCTCCTCTCTAGGATAAAGAAATCATGGAAATTCTAGCCACAGCTGGGAGTGTCGTCACCCTGACCATCATCCCCACTGTCATCTACGAGCACATGGTCAAAAAGTAAGCCTCGCCCTCCCTCTGCCTCCCCTTCCCCCCCGCCTAGCGCCTAGCTCCAACCTCGCCCAGCTCAGGGGAGTGGCCTGCCCAGATTCCTCTGCTTACAAAGGGGCAGGAACCGGCACCCGCGGAATCCCCTGCCCTTTGGTACCCCTAGTCTCCCAACCACCCCCCCCCCCCCCGCCCTCCTTCCAGGGTGGCTGGTGACTTTAGGCCCACAGGCTCCAGAAGTGAAGGGGAATGAAGGCAAAAGCTGCAGTTGTGTTCACTGTCTCTAGGTTGTCCCCGACCCTGCTTCACCACACCATGGACCACTCTGTCCCTGACGCCTGAAGCCACAGGAGGGCGGCTCCCACCCCACCCTCCCGCAGGAAAGCCCTGGGTCAGGGCTGTGAAGGGCGTGTTCGGTGGCGTGGTGCTGCCGTGTGCACACAGGCATCCTGGAGCGGCAGGCTGGACCAAGGCCCTGGCGGCCCGCAGGCCAGGTCTCTGAACTGGTTTAAATACAGAGCATGTAGACGGGCCGGCCAAACACTTCGGAAAGTTGCAACGGAGTCCCTTTCAAGGTTGTGCCTCTCCCAGGGAAACAGCTACACATTTGGAGAGCAGAGCTATATTCTTTGTGAATTTTTTTTTTTTGCATTTACTTAGCCTTTGTCACAGACTGTGTGTATAATAGTTATAACCCTTTGCTGTCTTTTGAATAAAGATCTGATTTTAAATGAATCCCTTTCTCAGAAGTAATTGAAAATTCCAGAAGCCTTAGTCCCATGACATGTAAGGGCTGATTTTCTTCTAAGCAGTGAGCCCAAGCCCTTGGAGAGCGGTGCTTTGGCTCTGCCTCCTCCAGTGCCGCCTGCCAGTCTGGCTCAGGGGTGACTGGGACCAAGGGACAGTGGGACTGTGGGGCAGCAGGGCTGGGTGAGGGACACTGGCATAGAGCTGAGTGGCCCTGGCTGCTTCTGCCTCTGCAGAATGTGCCCAGCGCCACATCAGGGGGTGCTGAGAGGCTGAACTGCCATGTACCTGCAGTGTCCAGGGGTCTGCCATCCGCTGCAGCCGGAGGGGATGGTTCCAGACTGTGCCTGACAGGGGAGCAGGGAGCCCCCAGCCCACGCCGTAGAGCCTGGTCAGGCTGAACCAGCACATGGCTCCCTGCTTCCCTCCACAGCAAAGCTGGCTGCCCCTGGCTTCTCCCTGGTCAGCGCTCTGACCCCTGTGCTGTGGGAGGATGGTACAAGCCCCCTCTCCCCCTTTCAGAAAGATGACACAGTGAAAAGAAAACAGGCCGAGGGTCTTGCTGTGTTTTCATGCTTTAATTCAGAGCTGTCTGCTGTAGATACAACTCTGTCTGAACAAAAGGACAAAGGAGACAAGAGTCGAGGCCCCTCCCACCTCCCCTCTCCCACGGCCCCTGAATTCTGTGGGTGGGCCTATGTGGGAGTGCACTGTGACCCGTTTGATCGGCCTCGGTCAGAGAGGAAGCCCCTTGTAGGCCTTGTGATTCGCCCCCCTCCCGGAAGTGCTGGCGGATACCCCTGTGCTAGTGGCGACTGGGAAGGTGTTTCAGTGAAGAGCTAAGTGATCCCATTGGGAGATATTGGAAATAAACTCCGCCCAAGGCCAGCTGTCTGGGCCAGAGCCTGGGCCCCGTCCCACCTCCTGCATGGCCCGGGCCCTAGAACTAAGAGAAGCTACTCTGGCCACTGAGCTCTGAGAGACCAGCAGTTCCAGAAGGTGGTTCCTGGAGACATTGCTCCTAGGGGCTTAATTGTCTCTAGCTGGAGGCTGGGGAGAGAGGAGGCTCCGAAGATTTCTGCTCTAGAAGCAGGGGCAGGAGGGCAAGGTCACAGCCCAACAGGAGGAGGTGTTAAGTGGGAAGGAGAAGGGGAGCTTTGGAAGATGAGCTCTCTCTAGGGGAGACCGCAACTCCTGCCCCGAGCCTTACACCCCTGGCCTACATCCTGGGCCCTGCGTGTAGTCAGGGCCTGAAGCCTGAGCCTGTGGGCTACTGCGCCTCCACTGCCCAGGGCCGCAGGCAGCGCTGCGCCCTTTGCATAGATGCGGGGTGCTGAGCACATGCACGCACACCCACACTCAGGAGCCGGGCCAGCGCCGCCGGCCAGCACCATCCCAGGGTCTGCCCCAGGGCTGGGCGGTTAGCAGCATCCTCCACTGACGTGAAGAAAAGCCCATTGTAGGCCCCACCAGGACGCCCAAAGAGGGTCCCTCAATGCTGTGGGCCAGGGCCCTGGAGACCCACACAGGCAGCGCTGGGCCAGAACAGGAGAAGGGGCAGCCACCAGGCCCTCACCTGCCCCCCAGGGCGTCAACCACAGCCCACCCCAAAAAAACAGGGGGCTTCTCCAGCAGCAAGAACAGGTGGACTTCGGCCCCACCCTGCCCACATCCACTGACACACAAGACACAGTAGGAAGAAGGCCACAGACAGCAGGACACGGACAGGAGCAGAGCGCTGCGCAGCTTGGCTGAAGTCCATGGTCAAAGTAGGTAGATCGGATGTTGTGAGTCCGTATGTTTATTTTCTTAGCAAAGCTTCAACTATTTCTAGGAGACACTGTGCAGCTCGGTGAGGACATGGCCCAGGAGGCTGGCTGGTACCAGCTTGGCTTTGGGTTGGTTCTGTCCACTGCCCCCTCCGTGGCATGACCCCAGAGTTCTGGGGGAGCCTCAGCCAGGCCCCAGACATTCAGGCTTGGTCCTACAGGGGCAGTGGGGGGTGCTCCACAGAGGATGGCTGGTCTGAGGCCCCAACCCAGGTGGGGGGAGCTTTGGAGGCACAAAGTGCATGGCGGGGGGCTCTGGCCCCGATGGCTGGGCTGCCGCTCACTCCGATGCATGCAGGTGCCCCCACAAGTGGAGGGCAGAGAGGATGGCGGAGCCCACAGTCAGCGATGGCTGTTGGAGCAGCAGGCTGGGGCAAGCACTCCTGGGGTGGCCCCTAGGCCAGAGGGGGAAGACCCAGGGTCCCATCAGCCCCATTCAAATATGGGGCCTAGCCTCTGAAGAGCAGGTGGGGTGACCAGATGGGTGCACCCTCTTTGGGGGAAGAGCAGTGGGTCTACTTTATAAAATAATAATGGTAATAAAATGTGAGCAGCTTTGCTGGAGGACTCAGATGTGGTCCTGGGGTGGGGCTGGGGGGTCAGTGAACCTTCCCAGGCCAACCAGGCTTGGGCTGGGAGCAGGAGGCTACAGGGCTCCCACCCAGCCTACCACACCCCTCCCTGGGAAACACATGCCAGGAGACCCTGCTTTGGCCTGGAAGAACTTCATGGCTTCGATACCCCACCTTGCGGTTCATCCAGCCACAATTCCCCACCCTCAGAGGCTGATAGGGCTAAGATAAGGAACCCTCACCCCAGAAGGCGAGCTGCCCCCTCACTGGCGATCCTGGGGGGGAGAGAACCAAGCCCCAAAGTGAACATAGTGCAAAGCAGAAGTTGGTTAGGCCTGGAGCCCCCGGAGAAGTGGTGGGCGAGCTCCCAGGGTGTTTCCAACCAGCCGAGGATCCCTGAGTCCAGCCCTGCCTCCCCGCTGCAGGCAGCTGGTCTCATCTCCGCAGGCTGCAGGAGCCCCCTGGGTGCCAGCCCTGCCTCTTCCTCTTTTTCCAGAGCTAGAGGACTCCCCAGCCAGAGGCTGGGGCTCACCAAGCTCGCAGGCTTAGCCCTCTTGGGAAGAACGCTCTGACACACCCAGAAGCGCCAAGACAAAAATGGACTGTGGGGAAGGCCTGGGATGAACAGACAGACACAGACCCCTCTGCCCCTGCCTCCTCATGCCCCAGCACTTCCCTCTAGCCCCTGGCCCTAACGGCGCCTCTGAACCCCCACGCAGGGGCAGTCTGGGGACTCAGGAGCGGGGTGGGGGCAGTGCAGGCCCACTGGCTCAGCCCCTGCCCGGAGTCCCTGTGAGGGTTGTCAGCACTTGGGCCTCGGCTGCCTCTGTCTGAGGAGATAATACTGGCCCAGGAGCCCGGGCTGAGGGCAAGGGGTGGCTTAGGAGAGAAGGCAGGAGTGGGCAGGGCCCTGGACAGGCCAGTGCAGGGAGGGGAGGCTCCGATGGCAACTCCAGCCCAGCCTCCCCAGGTAGATACAGCCAGAGACTTCCTGAGCAGGGTCTGCCCTGTCCCAAGGGGCCAGGCCGGGGCCCCTCCCACCTTCTCTCTCTGCGGTCCATCCCACCCGTCTCCCTGCCTTTGGTCTTCCTTTTGGGATGCCTTTCCCCAGCCCCGACTCCCAGCCCCCGGCACTGTTGACATCCTAGGAAAAAATGGGTCGAGACCCAAGGCTGAATAAATAAGCTGACGCCCCTGGGAGATGCGAGGGGGAGAAGGGCATCCCTACAATCAGTGGTCAGGCCGCCAGAGCCACTGCCCCTGCCTGGTGGGGCTTCCTCAGAGCTGGGAGCCGCCACCCGCTGAGCTGGGGCCCGGCTGGCCCAGCGAGCGGCAGCTGATCCTGCGGATGGAGTGCAAGGCCACGGTGCAGCAGCCCCGCAGCAGGGAGCTGATGTTGTAGATGGGCTGGCCCTGGCGCCGCTGTGAGCGGCACAGCCAGGCCACCGTGGGCACGGCCGGCACCACCACGGCCAGCAGATCCACGATGTAGTGGCGGCTCCAGTAGCTCTTGGGCTCCTTTTCGGCTGTGGCTGCCTCCTCCTCCTCTTCCACAGGGCATACCACGCTCACCGACAGGCCAGGGTTGGGGTTGGCACCAGGCCGGTGGGGGGCAGGCCCGTGGGTGACAGGCTCGGAGGTCTCGAGCTCGTCACCCACGGTCACCACCACTGCTGAGTTGGGGTCTCTGGGCCCTGGGGGATGATGGTCCGGCTCTGGGCGCCCATCCCCTGACTCAGGAAATGTCCCACAGACCTGGGCCTGGGTCACTTTCTCCAGGATGGTGTCCAGATCAGGCTGGTACTGCACGAAGTCCGTCTGGATGGCACGCTCCTGCATGCAGCTGGCCTGCACGCCAGCCTCCATGCCACACAGAAGCTTCTCGTAGGTGTTGCTGGCGGGGAAGCGGGGGCCCAGGCTGAAGGAGCTGTGCAGCGAGGTCTCCTCGGGGCCACAGTCCACCCCTGACGACAGCAGGCTGCTGGCCTCTAGCCCGTCCGTACGGCTCAGTGTGTCATCGGCTGCCACAAAACCGCTGTCAGCCCCGTCCTCGGCGGAGGCGCTGGAGGGATCACCAGGCGGGCGGTCACCGCAGACGGCTGGGTCGCTCAGCTTGGTGTAGGTGGAGCTGCGGGTGAGGGAGCGGGCAGGGGACCCGCCGGCAGACTCCCCGGTGCCGTCCTCCTTGGCCATGCCGTTCTGGGCCACCTCCATGCTGTGCAGCAGAGTCTCCAGCTTCTTGTTCTGGATGTTGATGTCCACGAAGTACTTCTGCAGCCCCTTGTCCTTGTCGATCAGGTTGTTCTTGACCGTGTCGATGACCTGCTTGAGCTGTTTGATCTCCTTGCGGGCCTCCTTCAAGGCCAGCTGGGCCTCCACGCGGTGGCATTCCTCCTCGATCCAGTCCTCCTGCATACGCGACAGCTGCGTCTTCAGGTCATCAATCTCCGTGTCCCTGCGGACAGATGAGACACATGCACTCAGCCCGTCACCACCACTGAGGACAGAGGGACCCATACTGCTGGGGCTCAGAGCCAGAAACAAAAGGAAGGCCTCCACATCTGGTTTCTCCTCTTTATCCCACAGGGAGCAGCGGATGTGGGCGGAAGAACAGCCCAGGGGGGAGACAGAGGGGCCTCCTCCCCTGAGCGAGCATCTCCCACCCCACGGAGGGGAAAAGCTGATGGCTTTCAGGGTTTAAACTCCTCATCTAGAGAAAAGACTAGACCGTGAAGGGTCTTCATTTAGAAGCACTGTTGCCAGAAAAAACACTAATGAAATTGTAACTTAAAACTACAAACAACTAGACAGAAAATCTCTGCTCTACAGAAAGGAATGTCGTCTTCTGAAGAAGGCCGTGGAAAGTTTAAATGGGTATCTGGCCAGAGATAACCTGAGGAGGGGGCAGTGGGCTGCTTTGATTTTGCGAGAGAAATGACCCCCTTCAAGGTCGAGGGTCAGGGGATGCCGGCAGTCCTGCACCGCCCCTCCAGCAGACGGATGGGAGTGACAGATGAACAAGCAGAGGGTGACAAGAACAGAGCAGCTCTCTTTCAGCCATGCTGGAAGTTTCCTCTTCGGGTTTACTGTACAGCAGAAAGGCTGAAAAGGTGGAAGGGAGAGGAGCAGAGAAAAGGGGCAAAAGCCAGGGGAGCAAGACAGTTAGAAAACTCTTCTCCAGAAATACTAGGGCTTTTCCAAATCGCTGAGTCACAGATAAATCCGGGGGTGGGGGGTGCAGTGGAGGGAGAAGAGTTAGCAAAACATCCCATTCAGTCTAGAGGTAAAACCAGTGCAAGACGGAGCGGCAACTGACTAAAAGAGTGGGAAAGGAAGACAGTCAGTCATGGGACTCGAAATCCTGCCCCGGGTACCCGTCCTTCCTCCAGCTGGCTTCTTAGTGATACAGCCCACATGCAAGCCCCTGGCCGTGTATGCCTTGGAGGGTGGCAGGGCAGGCCATGAGGACTGGGTCTTGAAGGATAAGTTTTCCAAAAAGGCGAGATGGAAAAAAGGGCGTCTTGGGGGGGGGGGGGGGGACACCATGGCGAGAACGTAGAGGTGGCAGAGCATGTGACAATGCTGAGGAGTAAAAGGTAGGCTCCTGCAGGAGTGGCAGGTCTGAAACTTGTACGTAGAGATCACAGAGGAGGGATGATACAGAGAGCCAAGCACCGCCCAGAGTCCCACAGGAGAAGCAGGCCGAGAGCACCTGGGGAGTGGAGGTGTGAGCACGCCCTCGTCAGGGCATCCTGCCCAAACTACATGGGAGGATGGGCTGCGCTGGCCTGCAGCACTGGCCATAGGAAGGAAGCTGGAGATGGGCCATCTACTCTCCGAGGACACTGTGCAAAAGGCCAGGCAGACCCTGCACAGCCCTAGGAAAAGGATAAGAAATACAAATAGAGGACCAGCAGTTAGTGTAATGGCTATGTTGCTGGACTCCCACGTAGTCGACCATGGTTCACGTCCCGGACCTGGTGGCTTAAACACGCCGGGTACGTGTGCGTGTGTGCCCAAGATCCCGAGAAGAGAATGGAGGAGAAGGGATTGCAAGCTGGGAGAGCACTGGACGTGGCACTGGTGTGGCCATCCCCCCTTGGGGGTGATTTCTCGCTTTCTGTCTCTCTATCTCTCTCTGTCTGTCTGGCGAGCGCACGCGCCCTATAGCAAAAACCTCTCCAAAAAAAAAAAAAAAAAAAAAAAAAGAAATACAAATAGAAATCCCGGTTCTGCAGACACCAGGGCTCACAGAACCTCCTGCAGTTCTAAACCACAACAAATCCAAACTGGACTGGCTACTTGGCAGACCTCTGATCAAAAAAGATGGATGGGGTCAGCAGGTGGCATAACAGTTAAGGTGCTGGACTCCCACATGGCTGATCATGGTTTGAGTCCTGGACTTGGTGGCTTGAAAATCATGGTGCGTGTGTGTGTGTGTGTGCCCTAAATCCAGGAGAAGAACAGAGGAGATGGGATTGTGGCATGGCCATCCCCCCGGGATGATTTCTCACTTTCTCTCTCATTGTCTCTCTCTCTCTCTGAGTGCACATACTTTATAGCAAAAACCTTTCAAGAAAAAAAAAAGATGTGGTCATGCACATTGTATTACTATTTATAGCAAATGTCCAAGATAAACAAATACATAGGACAGAAAGCTGAATGGTTGCCAGGGACTGGGGTGTTGGGAGAGCAATGGGGAGTAGTCGTTGCTAATGGGAACAGGATTTTTTTGGGAGCGATAAAGACGTTGGGTTTTTGTTTGTTTGTTGAGAGAGATCTTTGCTATAGGGTACATGAACTTGCCAGAGAGAGAAAGAGAGAAACAGAGACAGAAAGTGAGAAATCTCCCCCAGGGGGTATGGCCATGATGCAACCTCTTCTCTCCCTTTATCCTCTTGGGATTTTGCACACATATGCACACGTGCCCAGTGTGAATTTCAAGCTGCCAGATCCGAGACTCAAACCGCAGTTGACCACATGGGAGTCTAGCGCCTTAACCACTACGCCACCTGATGGCCTCGGTGATAAAAGTTTATGGAATTAGATAGGGGTAGTGGTCACACAATTCTGTGACTATATTCACAATCATCCAATTGTACACCTTCGATAGGTGAATTGCATGTATGTCAATTACATCTCAAATAAGCAGTCATTGTTCCAAAAGAAAAGAAGGGAAGCAAAAGAGGCAAGATAACACGAGACGCGGTCACGGTGTCTGTTAGGAGCTCCAGCGCCACATCCAGTGCTCGCCCAGCTCACAGCGGCTCCTATCTGCACAGACAGTCCCAAGGACGGTTAGGATGATGCGCAATCAGCGGGGAGCCTGCGGTGCCGATCACAGAGGTAGAAAGGTGGGACGGTCAGGACTGAGCCCCTTCATGGTCTAACACGTGAGCTCAGGTGGGCCTGAGATACTCCTGTGGGACCCGTGGGCTGGCCAGGAACTCAGTGAGGGTTATCAGGATCTTTTTTCTTTTCTTTTTTTTTTAAAGAGAGATTTTTGCTATAGGGTGTGTAAGATCACCAGAGAGACAGAAAACCAGAAATCCTCCCCCCCGGGGTGGGGGGATGACCATGCAACAATTCTTTTTTTTGAGAGTTTTTTTTCGCTATAGGGCGCCTGCACTTGCCAGACAGACAGAGACAGAGAGACAGAAAGCGAGAAATCACCCCCCGGGGGATGGTCACACCGCAATCCCTTCTCCTCCATTCTCCTCTCGGGATCTTGGGCATGCACACACACGCGCCCGGCGTGAGTTTTAAGCCACCGGGTCCGGGAAGCGAACCACGGTCGACGACGTGGGAGTCCAACGACATAGCCATTATGCTAACTGCTGGTCCCCCCAACAATTCTTTTTCTTCCATTCTCCTCTCAGGATTTTGGGCACACGTGTGCACACACCCAGCATGAGGTTTTTTGTTTGTTTTTAAATAATTATTTATTTAATTTTATTATTTATTTATTTATTATTATCCAATTGGACCAGAGAGAGAAGGAAAGTGAGAAAGCAAGCCACCAGGTTCAGGACTTGAACCAAGATCAGCCATGTGAGAGTACAGGTCTTACAGAGAACTGCTCCCCATGGGGTGGGAGATGAGTTGGTGAGTGGAGGAGAGCAGCTGGGGGAGGGGCGCCCTGCAAATGGGCTCTCAGAGGCTTTGCTCTGAAGGAGAGGGCAGGTGGGAGCTGGGAAGCCCCTAGCCACTCTTGCCTCCCAGAAACACCCCAGGGCCCTGCCTTTCTGTATGTGGAGCTGGGGGTGTCCTGGGGGTGTCCCAGGGCTGCCTGGGTCATGTGCTCACCGGTCCTGGAGCCGGTCCTGCGTGTCCTTCAGCCGGGCCCTCAGGTGGCGGATGCACACCTCCTTCTGCTGCAGGGGCGTCAGGTACTGCTCCGGGGTGGGGGGCTTGATGCCATGGTTGTCGCTGCACAGTGTGTACTTCATGGAGCGCCTGCAAGGGGGTGCCCGTCACTGGGGTGGGAGGAGGAGGTCGGGCAAGGCACAAGTGCGGTGTTTCTGGGGAGCTAGGTGACACCAGCCTTACCATCCTTGTCCTGGGACCACCAGATGGCACAAGCCAGGCCTCCCACACAGGGCCTGTGTGGGCCAAGAACACCCCGCCTTCTGGAAGGTGGGTGTAGGTAAAGCTCTTCTGCATGGAAGCCACTGTGCCAGATAGGGAGCTCAGGGCTCCTCTGGCTAGGGGAGGGCATGCATGGATTCCCGCCACCACACCAAGCAAGCCTGCAACACTGTCTCCACCACCCCTTACTGCAGCCCTGTGAGCGGAGACGACTTTAATCTTCCAGAGGGTGCTGCTGGCTTCAGAGTGGTTTGCTCTGCCCAGAGCCCCAAAGACAGTGCCAGTGATGCACCCCAGAACCCAGGCTTCCAGACCCCAAGCCCAGAGAGTGAGTGTGAAGGCTGGAGGCTGGGGTGGGAGATGCAGGCTCCAGGTCTCCCTGCCTGAAGAGGAGAAATGTCTCCCAGGGTGGAGAGAGAAGGGAGCAGCTCTTGACCCAGAGCTCAGAGCCCTGACAGCTGGGGAAGGGAGAGCAGATGCACGTGTAGGCACAGCCATCTCTGCGCACACTCTGACACGCTTGCTCACTCAGGTACCTCGGGTGCGTACTACGTGGACAAGCACTCGCTGGGACGTACACCGAGTGAGTGGACTCCCAGTGCACTGCACGCCTATACATGTGTATACACACCATGCCTGCACATCGTACCATCTTGCTGCCACACTCGTAGGCATTTGCAGGTGTCCATGCACACGTCACACATCCACGCTCTGAGGGCACATGAGCATACGTGGTAACTCCTCTCAGCTCTGGGCGTGGACCTGCATCAGCAGTGCCCCGAGATAGCAACAGGCATTGCTCCCAGCACGGGTGACACTGACGTGGTCTGTGTGCAGCACACCTGGTCCTACCAGTCCACGTGAGGAGGATTTCTAGCAGATGGCAGTCAGGGCCCAGTGGGGGGAGGACAGCGAGGCTTTCACAAGGAAGGAGAGCACCCCCATTCCACAGCAGCTGTGGCCGGCTGCCCTCACTCCCAGCATCCCAGTGTCTGGTGGTTCTGTTCACAGACAAACCCCTTCGAATTTTGGCTTAAGACCTGGGCACACGGTCACAAAGCTAGAGATTCAGGCCTTGTTGATTCCTTAGTGGATGGGAACTCCTAGCTCTATGGAGGGGGACAGATACTTCACAGGCCTGGAAAGACTGGCCCTAGTGATACCTGTTGGCTAAAGCAGTCACGCGGGAGGCAGTTTTAAGTTTTGCAGGCCCAGCCTAGTGAAATGAAGAGCAGTGCTGGAGGCCACGTGGCCCACTGCAGGTTCTGAATCCCAGGTTGCTTGGAAACACACCAAGCCTGCACTCAGCCGCCCACAGTCATGGGTGAGAGCCAGGGAGAGGGGATCACAGTGTGACAAGACCCTGTTGAGGGTAACCCCCCTCTGTGTGTCTGTTTTCTGTCTTGTGTATGAATGGGCACTCTCTACCATAGATAAAATAATCCAAGTTTTAAAAAAAGTATTGTGGAAGTTGTCTAATGTCTAACGAGGAAAGAGTACGATGTTTGTAAACGCTAAACCATGGATGAGAAGGGGCGATGGAGATGGAAAGAAGTGGTTCTCTTCTGTGGACCCCCTCCTGGTCCTCAGGGGATCTCCAACTGAGCCCTGTGCAGGCAAGTTTTCTGCCTGGCAAAGGCCCAGGCATGGTGTAGGTTGGGAGTTTGGGGTTTCGACTCCCCCTGGTGTAAGAAATCTCTTTCCAAAAGAGGAGCAAGCCACGCACGTCACCCTAAAGCCCACATACTAGCCCTGTAGTCCCTCTACCCTGCAAGGACTCTGGCTGGAGGGACACGGGTCTGTGATAAGTAAGCGGAGGTCTTTCCCTGTGTCCGGGGGTGGGGAAGGTGTTGGTAGTACAGGAGAAACCCTGGTTCCTAGTTAAACTAGTAGGAATGGAGGAGTAGAGAGGGAGGAACTATTTTAACTTTCTCCATATGCTTTCGTGAGTATTTTTCCCAGTCTAACATTTAGCACGCATACATTGTTAGTCACTAACTCTATCTTTGTAAAATATAGACATGTATACGCACACACAGATCGTTTGAATCCGAGAAGAACATTATGCTATAATGCATGTCTCTCGGCTGCTCATGCCTGCAAAGCCCTGAGACCCCACCATTCACCTAGGGGCAGCGAAAGCTCATGGATGGCCAGGAGACCCTTCCATGGAAGCGGGTCTCAGTCTCGGGGCTAGGGCTTGCCCCCACAGCTGTAGTTAGATGTGATACAAAAATCTGTCCTGAAGGAAAAAGTACCAGAACTGCCAATTCTATACTTTCCAATAACAGACACAGGGTCATGCATCACCCTGTGGACTCCCTGGCCCTGGGGTGGGGTTATGGCCAGGATGTGGGGGCCTCGGGTCTGCACACGTGTGTCACCCTTCATGCATGTTATGGTGGAAAACTCAGCACTGTTGGGTCAGTGACTTCAGACATTCTGCCCAAGAGGATATCCTCTATGTGAGAAGGGACAACACATGCCCTCCCAGGAGGTGCTCTGGCCGTGGGAGCTGCAGGCCAGACCCCGCCGGACTCACTTGTCCATGACCCTCAGGTCAGACCGAAGTCTAGTCACGGCAGTTCCCCATTATCAGCCGCCTGGTGTACAGGCAGCACTCAGAGCGCAACCCACTGAAGCCTCCAGGTTATTAGCGCCACGTTACAGATGAGGAGATGAAGGTTGAAGACAGAACACGACTGAATCCAAAGCCCGTGTGGGCCCACCACGCTCCCTGGCCTCCCTGTGCATTTCAGCACTGGGGCACAGGACGAGGAGCAGCCCTCATGACTCTGACTTTCTGGCCCTCAGGAGCCACAGGGTCCCTTTCTGGCCTCTCCAGCCCGATCCTGCTTTCCCAGGCTCTACCTTACCTGAGCCCACAACTGGGCACACACCGCATTTACAAAGGCTGCACCTTCCAAACCAACTCCACCCCGGCCACTGTCAGGATGGCCCTGAGAGCGCACTGGAGGACACTGCTAGCTGCTCCCAACATCCATCTCGCCTTTCTCTTGAGAGAACCCCCACTTCGTTTGGCGCACCACTGTGCTGGGAAACACAACCTCTGCACTCATTGCTCCTAGTTGCATGGTCTACTTCCAGCCAGTGAGGCATGCGCAGAATTTCCTGGGGAAGGTGTCCAGCCTCAGAAAAAATAAGTCTTGATGAAAGGGCAGAGTGGGCTGGTTGTTTCTACCTTCTTCCTTCGTGGATGGCTGACCTGATGCTTAGAGGTACAAGAGCCATCTTGGGGTGACGGGGACATCCTTGAGCATATCGAGGATGCTGGGACGGGAAGGGATGGGACCTCTGATGCGTCAGAGGACAGCCTGCTCGTGACTCCTCATTCTGAAAGCACCACTCCCACTTTGAGCAGCTGTCTTTGGTTACATGTACCTGGGGATGATCACACCCATCTGACAGCCAGGACCTGAGGCTTAGGGAGGAGAAGTGACCTGCCTAAGGTCATACAGCCGGCAAAGGTGCTAGAATCGAGGGTGGCCACCATGCTACTCCCCGGACCTGGGCATCTAGGTTCCCAGGCAGCCGGGCCGATTACCTCGGGGTGGGGCTGCTGTCGCTGCCTTTGCAGGAGCCCGAGTTGCTGCTGCTGCTGAGGGAAGAGGTGCCGTAGGCATCCCGCACGCTCACGGGTGGAGAGGTGCGCCTGGAGGCAGGAAGAAGAGGCAGGTGCTCGTTCTGGCTGGCAGGCAGCTGCGGACACTGGGCGAACACTGCCAGGCCGCTGCGGCCCAAAGGGCCCCCACTTCAGGGTCAACGCCGGGGAGAGAAGCAGCAGGAAGGGGATGCACAGACAGGGGTGACAGAACAGACGGTGCAAATCAAGATGGAAAACCGGAAAGAGGCTGGTCTCCCTGGCTCCCAGGGAAAGATGGAGGTGGGGAGGGCTGTGAGCAAGGGTCCTCAGCTTCCAGGGTTCCCTAAGCCCAGGGGCAGAGACCACTGCATGGACCGAGATGAGGGTGGAGAAGAAGCATGGGGCAGAGCAGAGTGGGGACAGAGCGGGGGCCCCAGGGTGGAATCGAGGGAAACCAGTGGGTCTGAGAGGATGATTCCCAACCTCCCTCCGTAATGGCAAGCATCGGCCATGACAGTGGTGAGGCCAGTCCTGGGGGGAGTCAGGTGGTTTAGGCGTCAGAGAACTTTCACAGCTGCCGTATCATTTGAGCCCTTAGACAGTCCTGGGAGGTGGCCAGGGTCAGCAAGCCCAATTTGAAGGTGAGAAACTGGGGAGACCACTTGCTCAAAGACACAGTGTTACGTCCGTGGCAAGTGGAGACCGACTCTCCCGCCCTCTTCCCACCCTCTCCCTGCCCTCCGAGGCCAAGCTCCCGAACAAGGTAGAGACTCACCTGCGGGATCCGGCAGAGGTCCGTCTGCTCCCCGGCAGGGACATGGCCATGAGGCTGCGAGTCCGGGTGAGGGGTGGGATGGGCGGTGTCCCCGGGGCTGAGGAGAGAGGGCGAGTTGGGGGTGCCGCGGGGAGGGCCGGGCCAGGCCACGTCATCCTCTCGCTGGGGCCGCTGCCCGGCATGGCTTCTCCTCTCACCCTCCAGCAGGACACCCCAGGACCAAGTGAGGGCCTCGTAGGCCAAGCTGCCTCCACCCACGAGCTGAATGGGGCTGCTGCTCAGGCTCCTGCCACCAGCTTAAGGTCACGATCCTCAGAGCCTCAGGGGCCGCTAGAAGTCATCAGTCCAGCCCCGTGTTCTCCAGATGAACGAATGTGCCCGGAGAGTGAAGGCCTGGCCTGAGGTCACAGGGCAGAGGAGTGGGGCTTCCTCCCCCTGGCCCAGCACCGAGTCATCTACCCTACGGGCCAGGCCTGTTCTGCTCAGGTGCCTGACACACAGACCCCACCCGCCTCGCGGTTCAGTCCTCCCTCTTTGGCAGGGGTTGCAGGCTGGAGGACTCCCGGAGCAGAACCAGGAACCCCAAATTAGGCTGGGCTGGTCCCGCCGACCATCACCTTCCCAGTTGGCTCGTAGTTCGGGGCTTCCTGTCTACAGGGGAGACAAGACAGACCAACATACCAGCACACGTGTAGAAAGACACATGATACATGTGAACACGAAAAAGGTACCACGTCCCTGCCATTCCAGCATGCCACACATGCGTCGGGTGCACAGGCAGCCTGCCCTGATGCAGGCCATGCAGCCGGGCCCCCACCCATGCCACACACAGCCATGCCCACGGCCAGCGTGCAAATGTGCAGGCTGACGTAGGCACGTACCAGGCACCATGGCACAGGCTCAAAGCAGATGAGGATGGGGTGGATGGGAGCGGAAGCCCTCAGTGGTGTGTACCCTGGGACCCGGGAGGATGTGTTCACACCTGGAGAGACCCATCACGGGCCCTCTTGCAAAGTGGTGGGTGGACTCCGGCCCTCTGATGACTGCCCAAGAGCCCTTACGCCTCTTTCATGGGACGGGGGCTTGGACTACGGGGGCTAAGGAGAGGAGGGGCCCCATGCTGGGCTGGGCTTGGGCTGTTGTGGGGTGGAGTGCCACACTGGGCTGGTGCTGCAACTCTTGGAATCCAGGTAGAGGGGCCTGTGCTCTTGGCTGCCAACATGCCGGCCCTGTGCCAGCTCCAGGGACCCCAGCCCCCTCCTTTCATGCTCAGAACAGAGACTGAGGAGAGCAGCCTGGGTTACAGGAGACTGGGCTGAGGACGCTGTGGGCCTAGACCTCCCCCCATGCTGGGAGAGAAGCGTTCTGCGAGCCCCTCGCCGCACCGGACCGGCCAAGCATGTTACGTACATTACGCCATTGACTCCTCCCAACAACCCTATGAGGAAGTGCCGTGATTAGTCCCCGTTTAAAGATGAGGAATCCAAGCCCCTGAGAGCACAGCTAAGGCATGTGCCCAAGTCACACCCCCGGTGTTTGGCCGGCCAGCATCTGAACCAGGTCAGTGTCAGACACGGAGGGGCTGGATCTCACACCCTGGAGTCCCTGGCTCAGGGACTACCCCTTCCTGTGTCAGGGCCTCCCAGGAGTCTGGTCACTCTGGCCAGCGGTGGGGCAGCCTCCTGAGCAGACAAAGGCACTGCTCAGATGGCCTGCTTCCTGGCTGTGACACAGAACACGGCCTGTTCTCCTGGAAGGCCTGGACACAGTCCGCTTTGTCTGCCAGAGGTGTCGGATGCCAGGTGACGGACTGCCGGGACCGCCGACACCACACCGTCACCTGAGCTGCTCATACAGCCTGGCAAGGCTTCCCACCCAGCATGCCTCACTCCCTAGGCAGGGCCTCCTGGAGTCCTAGGGACACTGCAGAGTAGTAGCTGTGGGATGGGGGTGGTGTGGGGGTAGGGGACAGCAGTGAACCTTCACGCTTTCAGCATAACCACAGATGGCTCCTAGCCTCCTGGGCTCAGGAGGACTTGACCAGGAGCAGCTGGGGGGATAGCCTATTTTCATGGATGGGCAACGGCTTCAGGGTCACCTGCCATTGATCGACTCCTTCTATGGTCAGGTGACCCTCAGTGCTTGTGTGTACCTTGGCCATTACTTCAAACAATGGTCCTTAGAGCCAGGTCTCGGTACTACCCTCGGGCCCAGTCCATAGCTGCAGGACTGACAGCTCTGGCCTCTCGGCTGAACTCACCTGGCTTCACTCTCCCATCATACCCTTTCTCTCTGGCTTTTGGGATAATGCAAAGAGGAAGCCGTGCCCTCAAGACTCAGCAGAGGCAGGCCTCATATCCAGCCATGGCCTCTCTGCCTCTAGCCAGTGTGGGTGAGCATTGCTAAGAAGCCAGAGAAGTCCAGGTGGAGCTCTGGGCCCAGGTCCTGGGAGGCAGGCAAGACGCCTGATTAGCCTCCAAGCTGCGTGCGGCCTGGCTACAATGAGGGCTTTGTCCCAGGTGTCCCTACTACTACCTTGCTTGGCAACCTCACACCTCCCTCCTCTTGCACTCCTTCTTCTTTCCTCCCTGGTCCGGGGGTGGGAAGCGGGTGGCATTTGTACCTGGATGCAGCTGACAGTCTCCAAGGAGGCCGGAGCCAGCCATTCATCTGGGACAGAGGTGGAAGTGGCATTTCCCCTGCTGGGATGGGACCTCACAGGCAGGGGCCCTCACGGGAGGGCAGAAGCCACCGGGCTGATAGGAAGCCACCTCTCCTGGGTCCTGCTTAGAAGCCTCAGTAAGTCCTAAGTCTAGGACTCCAGGCCTACGCTTGCTCAGGTCCTCCCTCTCCTCTAGGGCCCAGAGAGGAGGCAGGTTGCCATGGTATTTGTCACCATGCCACCTGCTCAGCCTGGAGTCCCGCAGGCCTGTCCCCAGGTGGCCAGAGGCTGCCACTTGGAAGGAAAGGAAGAGAGAAAACTCTGAGCCATGGGGAGCTGGGCTGCTGGTCTCTTCTCACTTAACCCCGGAGTAAACACGATCCCTCTGCCCTTTGGCTTCCTTCCAGCCTCCCTCCAGCTCCCATCCGGCCCACAACACAGCAACCCCTTCGAATGGTCCCATGTGTCCGGTGTCTCCTGTGGGCCTAGGCTAGCAGTCAGGGGTATGGTACATCCAGGGAACAGGAACCTGAAGGTAACATAGTTGAACACATCTGGGCTCAAATCCCAGCATTACAGCCCTCTCCAGCTGTGTGCCTCGGGCAAGAGCCTTAGCATCTGTGTCTGCAAGTGGGGCTACATTCGAATGCACCCCTGGGCCAGGGCCCACCATGCAGAGAACACTCACAACTGGGGCAGCCAGTATTCTGGAAATAGATCCCTACAATGTGGCGTGAGTGTCTAAACAAAAACTCACCCAAGGCATAATGGTGGATTCAGGAGGGTCAGGGAGAGCTTCTCCAGATAAGAAATTTCAACTGATTTTTGAAGGATACATAGGAGTTCACAGAGCAGAGAGAATAAGTGGGAGGGAAGGAGAAACCTGGGCAAAAGCAGTGAGTTACTGGACAGCGTGGCTGCTTAGGCACTAGGGCGCCCTGCAGGGAGGAGGTTGAGGGGAGCGCTGCTGCAGGAGAAGGTGTGGTCAGGCCACACTGAGTCACTTGCAAAAGGGAGGAGTGTGCTCAGATTTGCATTTTAGAAAGCCAGAAAGCCCCTGGGTAGGGAGCCTTTGTGGAGTCCATTTACAATGGGACAAGACTAGAGGGAGGGAGGCCAGCTAGGAGGGTTCTGAAAACTCCCAGGGAGGGACCAGCAGTTAGCATAATGGCTATGTCCCTGAACTCCCATGTAGTCGACTGCGGTTCAAGTCCTGAACCTGGTGGCTTAAACTCACGCTGGGCACGTGTGTGTGCGTGCCCAAGATCCCAAGAGGAGAATGGAGGAGAAAGGATTGCGGCGTGACCATCCCCCCTGGGGGGTGATTTCTCGCTTTCTGTCTCTTCTGTCTCTGTCTGTCTGGCGAGTGCATGCGCCCTATAGCAAAAAAAAAAAAAAAAAAAAAAAAAAAAAAAACCTCCCGGGGAGAAACAGGAGGACCCGAGTCAGGGCAATAGCAGGAGCAATGCAGAAGACAGGCCCCCCTGTCTATGCCCTTCCAACGGGCTCTCGGCTGACCTACAGTCACTCCCACACAGGTCTCTGCACAGGGCATTTGTACAGCGGTATAACCTACCCGCCCGGTCCTCAGGAGTGTCATGCCCCTTCTGCAGGCTCCACCCTGCAGCCTTTCCTCCTCCTCAGACTTGCCCCATCCATTGCTTACGGTCTGACCACTTAGCATGCCATGCCCGTGTGAACTCAGAGACCACCACCCCTGGGGAAGTTCATAAAAACAGACACAAGCAACACACAACTGTTAGGAACACAATGGTGTAAAAGACTTGATAGACTAGCAGGTGGCATGGTGGTTAAGGCACTGGACACTCTCATGTGGCTGACCATGGTTTGAGTCCTGGACCTAGTGGCTTGCCTTTTCACTTTCTCTCTCTATTTCTCTCTGTGTCTCTTCCTGGTCAAATTAAAATAAATAAATGAATAAATAAAAATTAAAATAAGTAATTTAAAAAAAAGAGAGAAAGATTTGATAGACTCAAGTTAGACTAGAAGGTTTCTTTCTTTTTTTAAACATGTGTTTTAATAGCTGGAGTGTGAGGTATGCTAGCCAGAGAGAAAGCACCTTCCGATGGGCATGGTCAGGCTGCAATCCCTTCCCTTCCACTTTTCCATCCTGTTGAGATTTGGGGCATACACATACAAATGCCCAGCGTGTTTTTCAAGCTGCTAGAGCCAGTGGGATTTGAATCATGGTCAGCCATGTGGGATCCTACTCCTTTAACCACTAGGCTATGGGGCTGCCTCTAGATTAGATGGTTTCTAAGATACTTCTGAAACAGTTTCTGATTCTAGGGGAGTTCATGAAAAGATATCTTGTGACCTTTCATTACTAGGAGTCCTGAGGCTCAGTTTCCACATTTGTAAAATGAGGAAGCTGCATTCTCCCAAGGGAAATGATGGTGGTTGATTCAATCAATCAAGACATGGGAGGCAATCAGGTGCTCAGGTTAATCTAATATTCTAGCTAAGCAAAAGCCCCTGTATGTTCTACAAACGATCTCTTTTCAAAGGATTAGCCATCAATGCGAGAAGAAAGCTATCCGAAACGCCAAGGGAACAGAACAATCTGTGTCTGATGACTCAAGTCACTGACAGCTGTGGAAGGCAGAGCAATGCGACCCGCAGCACAGACTTGGAAGGAATCCTCACTCCGCCAAGGCAACACCAGAACACAGAACACACTGCCCGTCAAACAGCAGGGTGCCTGGCGCTCTTCGAATGCTAATGCAAAGGGAAGCGGGCAGGGAGGAGGCTGGGAGGGTTCCAGCAACCACACTCCAGACCTCTGAGGATCAGCGCTGCCAGGGATCTTTGGCTGAGGAGCTCAGTAAACCTTCCACTGACCCAATGGCCTCACCAGCCACCAGGCCCCTCTGCCCTTCCACACTGCCAGCAAAACCCAGGACCTCCCCGGCTGGACTCAGGAGAAGGCTGGGGTGGCAGCTGGCTTCGTGTTGCCCGCCCAATCTGCCCTCAGAGAAGGCACCACAGACAGGAAGCCAATGGGCTCCTTCTCCTCACTGTGGCAACCCCAACACAGCAGCAGGCAGACCCACAACTTGGCAGAATGCTGGAAGGGGTTCCCAAGGCAACCAGGGTGGATTGGGAGAAGAGGCGGTGGCTACACAGCAAGTCTCTTATGATCAGACTCAGATCCAGAGCTTGGAGAACTTGGTCTTTCAACCACCAAGACTCCCTGAGTGGTGGTGGGGGGCAGGCGCTCATGCCTCCTCCTTCCCCATTTCACTTGGAAAGGCCTCTCTTGGGTCTGTTCTACATATGAGAGACCTGAAGTTAGACTTCTGCTTGTATTTTATTTTTTTTACTTGCCAGAGGGCATGTGCAGTTGCTAAAGTGAGACAGACAGGGAAGGAGAAATAGGAAGAAGGCACCCCTGGTCACACCATAATCCCTTTTCCTCCAGTTCCTCATCCTGTCGGGATTCTGGGCACACAAGCTCATATGCCTGGCATGTTTTTCATGCTGCTGGGGCTGGATTCAAACACAGTTGACCGCGTAGTGTCTATAATAGCTCCCTTAACCACTACGCTACAGGGCTGGCCCGAGATTACTGTTTTTTTTTTGTTTGTTTGTTTGGTTTTTTGTTTTTTTGGTAAAGCTTTTTGCTCTAAGGCACCTGTGATTACCAGAGAGACAGAAATCAACCCCCAAAGGGATGGCTACACCACAATCTCTTCTCCTCCATTCTCCTTTTGGTTTTGCAGGACCAGCAGCAGATGTGTAATGGTTACATTACTGGACTCCCATGTAGTTGATCACAGTTCGAGTCTCCGATGCAGCGACTTAAAACTCACCCTGGGCGCGTGTGCGTGCATGCCCAAAATCCTGAGAGAGTGGAGGAAAAAGGATTGCAGCACGGCCATCACTGCTGGGGGGGGTGATTTCTTGATTTCTGTCTCTCACTGGCTAGTGCACGCACCCTACAACAAAAAATCACTCTCTAAAAATAAAAGGTTTTGCAAGCTAAGAACCTATGTAATATACATGTTCCACAATAAGATGCTATTTTAGAGTCACTGGAATGACTATGAGAAAAGAAGATGATATCACGTGTCATGAAGGACATAGAGAAACTACAACTCTTGTGCATGGCCGGAGGCAATAAAAAAATGGTGAAACTGCTGTGGAAAACAGTTTGGTGATTCCTCAAAAAGTCCATCGGAATTACTGTATCAAATAGTTACTCTACTAGGCATAGAACCCAAAGAATAGAAAATGGGTGTTCAAACAAAAACATGGATGGGGAAAATCATAGCTATTCTCAACAGCAAAGAGGTGGAAACAACCTACATGTCCATCCACAGATAAATGGGTAAACAAATGTATATCTATGTAATGGAGCACTATATAGTCATAAAAAATCAGGGAGAGACTGATGTGAGTAATCTTCAAAAAGCTCATGGACAATGCATATTATAACAAACTATAGGGGCCAGCTGGTGGCATGGAGGTTAAGGTGACTGGATCCCACATGGCCAGCTGTGAGGGTTGAGTGGCTAGAAAAACACATAGGACAAAAGTTCATGTGTGCTCAAAATCCTTTTCTTTTTGGAGAGGTTTTTCCTATAGGGCATGTGCGCTCGCCGGAAAGACAGAGAGAGACAGAAAGAGAAAAATCACCTCCCGGGGGGGCAGGGTCATGCCACAATCCCTTTTCCTCCATTCTCCTCTTGGGATCTTGGACATGCATGTACACACGCCCAGCGTGAGTTTAAGCCACTGGGTCCAGGACTCGAACCGCGGTCGACTACATGGGAGTCCAGCGACATAGCTATTACTCTAACTGCTGGTCCCCATGTGTGCTCAAAATCCTGAGAGGAGAATGGATGAGAGGGATTGCAGTGTAGCCACCCCCTCAGGGAGTGATTTCTCACTTCCTCACTCTTCTGTCTCTCTCTGGAGAGTGCACGTACCCTACAGCAAACGAAAAAACAAACTACATATGAACTTCAAAATTTTGGCACCAAAATAAACTTGTACTTTAATTCCATTTTCTATGACCTTTTCGATGTCCTCATGTGTATGCTACAATATGGGTAAAGCCTGAAAACATTATACTAAGTGAAAAAAGCCAGACACGAAAGACCACATGTTGTGTGGTTCCTACTATGAAATGCCTAGACTCGACAAATCCGTAAAGACAGGAAGCAGATTCACAACAGCCAACGGATGGAGAAGGAGGAACAAGGAAACACTGCTAGTGGGGATAGGGTTTCTTTCTGGGGATGAAGAAAAGGTTTTGGAATTAGATGATAGTGACACCATTTTGTGAATGTACTAAAAAGTACTGAATCATACATTTTAAATAGGTAAGTTTTACGGTATGTGAATTTTATCTCAAACATCCATATAACATTTTTTTAGAGGTTTTTCCATGGGGCATGTATACTCTCTGGAGAGGGATAGTTAGAGGGAAAATTAGAAATCACCCCCCAGGGGAGATGGCCACGCTGCAATCTCTTCTCCTCTACTCTCCTCCTGGGATTTTGAACATGCGCGCACACACACCCAGCATGATTTTCAAGCTGCCAGGTCCAGGACATAAACTTCAGTCGGCCATGTGCGAATCCAACACCTTAACCACTATACCACCTGCTGGCCCCATAACACAGATTTTCCACAAACTGTGGTAAATGGACAGGCACAGTAGAGAAATGGGGAGGGAAATACCCAAAGCGGCTCAGCAAGTTACGACAGGACAAGAACTAGAACCAGGCTCCTCCCTGGAACTGACTTCAGGCAGCCAGGCCCACGGTGCTGCCCTGGTGCCCTGGTCTGCAGGCTGCTGAGGCTGTCCCTACTGAAGTTCTCACACACCCACACCCCACTGCATCCTTGCAAGTCCCCGTAGAGGAAGGAACTTGTAAGTCTTGTCACTCAGAGACAATCCCACCTGACACATGGGAACCTTGAAGCCTCAGGGGTTACAGAAATCACCTAGGGTTCACTTTGGACTTCTAGATTGTAGGTGCCTGTGCTTCTACTGCATAATGAGGTCTCATACACAAGAGACCGGGCCAGCTGCCATTAAGCAGCATAAGAGGAAAACTAGGGCCGGCCCCATAGAGCAGTGGTTAAGGGCTGCACAGAGGAAGCCGGATCCCACACGGCTGGCCAGGGTTTGCGTCCTGACCCCCCACATCTTGAAAAACGCACCAGGCGTGTGCGTGTGTGTCTAGAATCCTGATAGGATGGAGACTGGAAGAAAAAGAATTGTGGCATGACCAGGCCCCATGGAGGGATGTGTGCTCCCTCTCTCTCTCTCTCTCTCTCTTTTGTGTGTATGCAAACACGTTAAAAAAAAAAAAAAGAAACAAAAGAAAAACTGCTTTTCTAAGAGATTCTAAGATAGCACAGAGTAGTTGAAGGGAGTCCATCCCTGCACTTTGGGCTTCTCGTGCTTCCAGAAAAGCGGATCCCCCAGAGCTGTTTGCACAAAAGCCTCCACATGCCCTCTCACTGACCAGCTCGGCTGTCCCAGTTCCTCCAAGGAGCCTCACCCAGAGCCACTGCTCTCTCCTCAACAGCTGTAGCATCCTGCCCCACAGGCCATGTGCTACGCGAGCCCCCCACTGAGGGCCCCTCACACCTCTCAGGGACCTTGGGCTGTTGACCTTGCTGAGGTTCAGCCACCTCCTGCATCCAGTGGAAGCTCCTCCTGGCCCAGCCTGTCTCTTCAAGCCTCAGGCAGGGTGATAGGTGGATGGGGAGGGGGGAGCCCCTGGGAAACTAGGGGCCTGGACATTGCTTGCTAATTCCTTCCACAACTTTGAAAAGGATCTCTCTTTTCCTTCTTTAGGGATAACTTGCTTTTTCGTCTCCTGGGAAGGCCCAAGGGCAGCTCTGAAATGACTGGCACCCTCTGCCAGGCCAGCTGTCCCAGCAGGGCTCTCCAGGCAGGCCTCCTAGACAGGGAGGGGGCAGCAGGACACACCGGTTCCCGCCCTCCACCACCCAGCTGCTCCCGACTGCCTTCTGTGGACACCCACAGAGAGGTGTGAGGAACGGAGGGGCCACCGCACCAGCCCCAGCTTGGCAGCGGCCTGGCAAGTGGCTCCCGGCAGATGGCGGCCCTTCAGCAACCTGGGCTGCAGCATATGCCTCCTGGGCTCTGGACTGATAAAGCTGTCAAGCCTCCTGGGCTCCCCTCCCGACCCTCTTCCTGAGGTTCAAAGTGTCATCCACGGGAAAGATGGGGGACCCTCATCTGCAGCAGAAACTTTAGAAAAGCAAAACTTTAAAAGAGAGAGAAGGAAACCTGTAACTGTCTACCAAACAACAGAACTTCAGGCCACTGCCTTTTAAAAATCTGCCTTGGTTCTTAAGATCCTTGAGCTGGTGCTCCTCTTCCTGTCATTTACCCAGGTACCAGCGGGCTGAGACACTCGGAATCTTAGAGTGGAAAAGGAGCTCAGGAAGCCCATCATTTTACACAGAGAGAATCGGAAACCGGGCAGAGCACGTGAGGAGCCTGCCGCTGCCCAGCAAGCGAGGCAGAGCCTGACCCTGGAGATGGGTGTCTGCCCAGCAGTCCTCATCCTTCGCCCCCTTTTTACATTCAGGCAAAAGTTCAATCAAGTAGAAAGTTCAATCCAGCAGAGAAGGAAAGCCTAGGGCTAGGACAGGAGCAGTCCTGGCAGCTTTAAGGCAGCTCACCGATGGCATGCAGTACGATATGCACCGAAACCCAGCCACAGGGCAGAAGAGACTCTCAGGGCTTGACCAAAATTACAAAGGAGGTGGTGAGAACTATGGTCACAATCCAGCCTGAGCCTCCTAGCCACTGATGCAAAAAGGGAAACTATCTTCAGATTTGTTCTCATGGTTAGGGGAGAGCAGGAAGCTGACAAATCCTTCAAATCCTTCAGAATAAAGACCTCCCTAAAATGAATGTTAAAAGAAATAGCCTTGCATGGGGTTTCCTACAGAGAAGAAGTCTGCCCTCTCCAGCCTGCACGGAGGGCCTACGGCAGAGAAAGACGGTCTCTCGGAGTGTGAGCTGTCTTTGCCTGTGCGAGATCGAAGGACCTGCAGAAGACAAGCAGAGAGAGCTAGCGGTGAGCTGCCTGTGACCCAGCCCCTTTTCACTCAGGTAGCCCCCAGGGCCTCTGTCCTGAGACTCCAGAACAGGGAGCCACGCAAATTCACACGTTCTCCCTCTCCCTCCTTCCTAGTCAACCTAGTCCAGCTGGCACTTTTTCCAAGCAGAACCTGAGGACTGGCCAAAGGCCACGGTGTGAGCCATACACGCAGGAGACATTGGGCTGCAAGGTGGGCCAGCTCATTCGAATCCCTCCAACCACTCTGGGCTTGTGCTTCTGTCAGGAGCCAAGTCTCATCTATCTTCCTGCAGCACCCGTGGGCTCGGCATAGCCGGTAGCCCTGCCACGCGACCTGCAGACCCGCGTCAGCACCTCCCCTTCTCCCCCGTTCCTCCTGGCTCTCAGCTGCTCTGCCGTCCTCAGCAGCTGATCCCCGTCCGGCTGATTTCCACGGGCACGTCCCATGTCGTGCTGAATTCTTTCACCTTCAGTAAGATCCAGGCCCTTCGTCAAGACCCAGAGTGGCTCCCGCAAGCTGGAAGAAGGTGGATGATTAATAACCCTCTCCACACAGCCTTCCCTCTCTGGAGAAACTGCCCTGTCTCTTTATTTAGCCAGAGCAAACATTTCAAAATGCAAAGAGCAATTCTGTGAACATCTATGTCTTATTTGAAAAGCCCTTGGTTGAGGTGGAGGTTAGGATGCTGGATCCTATAATGGCTGACTGCATGGTTCAAGTCCCAGACCTGAAGGCTTGAGCAACACGCTGGGTGTGTACGTGCACGTGCTCAAAATCCTGAACGAATGGAAGGAGAAGGATTGTGAGTGGCCATCGCCCCCAGGGGTGATTTCTCACTTCCCCTCACTCTGTCTCTCTCTCTCTCCTGAGTGCATGCACTTGATGGCAAAACATCTAAAAAATAAAAGCCTTTTGTTTCAGGATGAGTTTCTCCCCTTTGCTAAGAGGCTGATTAACCTAATAGAAAGAAACCACAGCTCTCAGATTAAATATGCCCGAGTTTTGATTCCAAACCCTACTGCCCACTATCTCTATGGCAGAAGGATTGCCACTCTACTGCTCTAAGCCTGCTTCCTGCTCTGTAAAACGGGGCCAGGCACAGCCACAGTGCACGATTAGCGATAACACATGCTAAATGCCTAGCTAGGTCCTGGCATAGGGAAAGCACTCCAGAAACTGTAGTAATTGTTTATTTGCCCAAATACAGTCTTTTTTTTTTTTTTAATGAATTATTTTATTTAACTCTATTTACTTATTTTTTATTTATTTTTTAATTTGACCAGAGAGGAACAGAGTGAGAGAGAGAGAGAAAGTGAGAAAGCAAGCTACCAGGTCCAGGACTTGAACCACAGTCAGCCACGTGGGAATCCAGTGCACTTAACCACCACACTACCTGCTGGCCCCTTGCCCAAGTATGGTCTTAGTCTTAATATTATGTTTCTGTATTGTAGCCCTAAATCTCAATCTGAAATATAATGGTTTGTATCTTGGAGGTTCCTAACTACAGATTCATTTTATGCCTTCTTCAGTTCACTGGCACAAAAAGAAAAAAAGAAATAAAAAAGAGAAACCTATGGGGGCAGCAGGTGGTGTGAGGTTAAGGTGGCTGGATCCCTCATGACCAACTCCACGGTTCAAGTCCGAGACTTGGTGACTTGAAACTCACACTGGCCACATGTATGTGCGTGCCCAAGATCCTAAGAGGAGAATGGAGGAGAAGGTATGAGGTGTGGCCATTCCTCCAGGTGAGTGATTTCTCACTCTCCACCCCCTCTCCATTTCTCTCTGGTGAGTGCACGTGCCCTATAGCAAAACTTTAAAAAAGAGAGAGAGAGGGGGAAACCTGTAACTGTCCACCAAACAACAACTTCAGGCCACTGCCACGTTGGCCTAACAGAGCATCTCTGAAATCGGCATGCCTAAAACAAAATCTCCCAATCTTTCTCTCAAAAATCTGTTTTTCTGGGACCAGCAGTTAGCGAAATGGCTATGTTGCTGGACTCCCGTGTAGTCGACCGTGGCTCAGGGACCCGGTGGCTTAAACTCATGCCTGGCACGTGTGTGTGCGTGCCCAAGATCCTGAGAGGAGAGCGGAGGAGAAGAGATTGTGGCATGGCCATCCCCTCTGGGGGTGATTTCTCACTTTCTGTCTCTCTGTCTCTGTCTGTCTTTCCAGCAAGTGCATGCGCCCTATAGCAAAAACCTATTAAAAAAAAAAAAAAATCCCTGTTTTTCTGCAGTTTTTCTCATTTCAGTTAAAAGCAATCCTGCCCTTCCAGTTGGTTAGGCCGGTGCTCTCACATCCATCAGAACAGCCTGCCTGGTTTCCTCCAATACCCCTCAGCATCTTCAGAGCTCCCTGCCTGGTCCCAGTGACTGCCATCTCTCTCCTGGGTGAGGCAAAATCTCCTGACTCCCTACAACTTCTACACAGTAGCCAGAGGATCCTTGCAAAGCACAAATCAGGTCATTCCCCTTCTCTGCTTGAAACCCCTCCAATGGCTCCCATCTGAGAACAAAAGCCGAAACCCTCACTTTGGTTGATATGATGTCCCGTACATTCTTCCCCCAGCCTCCTCCATCCTTTGAGCTCAGCTGCTGCCCCACCACCACCACCACCATTGGCCCTGCTCCAGCCATGCTGACATTGCACACGTTCCCACTCAGGGCCTTTGCACATGCAGTCTCTTCTGCCTGGAATTCCCTCCCAGATCTCTGCCCAGTGTATCCCCTCTTCCTCTTGGGGTCTACTCCAGTTCACCTTCTTTGCTTCTTTCTTTTTCCCTTTAATTGCCAGAGGGTGCATGCTGCCATATGTACCTGCACTGCAGGTCCCTATCAGGAAGAGCAGTGACTAGATCAAGAACTCTGATGCGGGACCAGAGTTAGCGTAATGGCTATGTCGCCAGACCCCCATGTAGTCGACCGCAGTTCAAGTCCCGGACCTGGTGGCTTAAACTCACACTGGGCACGTGTGCGTGTGTGCCCAAGATCCTGAGAGGAAGATAGAGGAGAAGGGATTGTGGCATGGCCATCCCCCCTGGGGGGTGATTTCTCGCTGTCTGTCTGTCTCTCTGCCTTTCTGGTGAGCACACACGCCTTATAGCAAAAACCTCTCAAAAAGAAAGGAAGGAAGGAAGGAAGGAAGGAAGGAAGGAAGGAAGGAAGGAAGGAAGAAGAAAGAAAGAAAGAAAGAAAGAAAGAAAGAAAGAAAGAAAGAAAGAAAGAAAGAAAGAAAGAAAGAACTCTGATGGTAGGACAGATACTCCAGGACTCAAGTCCCAGCCCAAGGGGGAGTTGTGTGCCCTGGGCCAGTCACCCTCAGGGCTGACTTCCTCACGTGAACATGAGGTTAATCATTGTGCTGATGAAGAGAGGTTGGCCGCCAAGCCCAGTGCCAGGCACACAGCAAGCTCTTGGCCCAGGTGCCTGTCATGGCTGGGATAGAATTTCCGGGGTTGGGGAGAGCAGGACAGAGCCTCTGCAGGCTACATATCTCACTATGGGCAAACATGGGTGCCCAGAAGGGCCCAACTCAGGGCTGCCTCCTCCTCCTCCTCCTCTTCAGCAGATGGAGCCCCCTGCTCTTGCAGGCCAGGGCCTCATTGTGCCTGGGGCTGACACCAGCAGTGTTTGTAGAGCAGACTCCAGGCAGCAGAAGATCAGAGGCAGAGGGCCACAGAGGTCTCAAATGGGCAGCCCGTAGGCCACAGCATGCCTGTAGTCCTGCGCACATATATATTTTGAGTCTAGATTTACAAATTGGAAGATTTCATAGTTTCTTTTTGTTGTTGTTGGTTTGTTTGTTTTTTAATTCCAGATTTCTGGGGCTGACCGGTGGCACGGCTGTTAAGGCACTGGACTCCCACATGGCCGGATCCTGGACCAAGTGTTCCTCTCCCCTGCCCTTTCCCCTGAGCAGAAAGAGAACTTCATAACCACAGGGAGCCCTGCTGTGGTGCAAAGAGCAGGCCCTCCCACATGGTTCAAATCCCGGACCCAAAGACTTGCTTTCTCACTTTCCTTCTATCTCTGGTCAAAATAAAAGAATAAAAGTAATGAATAAAATAAAATAATTTTTAAAAACCAAAAAAATTAAAAGGTCTCGCAGCGCCATGCCTGCATTCCTGCATGGCAGTGATGACCTGAGGCTGACGGGTTCCTGTTAGCCAGAGTTCTTCCCAGAGCCTCTGCTCTCACCCTGGTCTGTTCTGTTAGCTGCCTGGCCTTAAGGGTGGGGCTCTCTAGTCTGGTCCAATTGTTTTATAGGCAGAAGATCTAACGTGGGGTGGAGGGGCGAGTGGTGTTTGCCTAAGGCCCCAATTAAACTAGTGGTGGAGCTGAGACTCGAACTCTAGGCTTGCAGCTCTGAATCCAGGTGTTTGTGATGCACAAACAAGCTGGGAATATAGCCCCTGATGTTTTTTGGTTGGTTTTCAGCTGTCTGGTGAGAAAATGGGACTGGAGGGCTGAGAGGGAAATCAGACCAGAGAGGTATAGCTGGGAATGCCAGCTCTGGCCGTGGCCAGCAAAAGCTCTCTTCTTCCTACCAGCTAGCTGGCAAACACCGATTTCCCCTACCCTGAAAATTACACTGGGCGAGGGTCAGCAGCACGGGCTCTGTGGACACAGCAGTCTCAATTGTCCCTCTTCCCCGTCCTCTCCCCCAAGCAGGCAGAGAGCTTCCTAATCACAGGGAGCCCTGCTGTGTGCAGAGTGGGCCCTGAGGGGCTGGGCAGCTGTGCAGGGGTAAGGGGAGACACCGTGCCAGGCTGACCCACGTGAGGAGATTCCTGGCTCATGTATGGAGACGTGCCTGCGTGTACTATGCAAGCATGTGCCCGCCATCCAGGGCTGGCAGAGTCAGGGGTGAACGGCAGCATCAAGACCCTGCTGGAGATGCTATCTCTGTCTCTCTCATTCACCAGTGGAAGAAATAACTAAATAAATCAACCAAAAAAGAATAGGGGCTTTGACCTGGGGCAGAATCAAGCTGGAACCCTAGTTTTCAGCAAAGGACCGCCCATGAGCCTCAGCTTCTCCCGGAACATAGGGTTTCAACAGCGAGGGTTGGCGAGACACACGCAGCAAGCCTGGCATGCACTGCCTTGTGGATGGCAGTTTCTTTCCCTTACTTCATAAACCAGGGTCTAACTTCTCCCTAGAACATCACAGAACTAAAACCGGCCCCCTTTAGCTCCGACAGGGTAAGTAAAAAGTCTTCAATATAGTTATAAAAATTGCACACTCTCTTTTTAAAAAAATTTGACTCTTGGGGCCAGCAGGTGGTTTAGTGGTGAAAGCACCGGACTCCCATGTGGCCGACTGTGGTCTGAGTCCCAGACCTGGTGACATGGGAATTGTGCCGTGCACATGTACATGTGTGTCCAAAATCCCAGGAGGAGACTGGAGAAGGGATTGCATCACCCGGGGGTGTGGGGAGGATTTCTCACTTTCCCTCTCACTGTCTCTCTCTCTCTCTCTCTCTTCCTGGTGAGTGCACACACCCTATTGCCAAACAAACAAACAAAAATAAATTAAAAAATAAAAACCAACTCTGCAGTTTGAGTCCCAGAGCTGGGAGCTTGAAAATCATGCCAGGTGCATGTGTGTGCATGCCTAAAATCCTGAGAGGAGAATGGAGGAGAAGGGACTGTGGCGTGGTCATACCCCCCGTTAGGTTATTGCTCTCTCTTTCTCTCTCTCTCCAGTGAGTGCATGTGCCCTACGGCAAAAAACAAATCAAACCAAAACAAAAAATACAAACAAAACCCTCTGTTTTGTTACTCAAAGATAAAACACTAATTAATTTCATTGCTAGTCTCTCCTGCTTTTTTTCTAAGCATAGATTTTTTTTTTGAGGGGTGGTAGGATATTATTTTACATAGTTATTACCATGGCATATATACAACTTTGTATTAAAAAATTTTTTTTTATTATTGCCAGAGGGTGCATGCACTCACCAGAGAGAGAGAGAGAGAGAGAGAGAGAGAGAGAAAGAGAAAGAGAAAGAGAAAGACCCTCAATGGGGCATGGTCATGTTATAATCCTTTTTCTTCTATTTGTCCTTCCCCTCAGGATCTGGGGCATGCGTGCACATGTGCCTGGCATGTTTTTTGAACCACTGGGGCTAGGATTTGAACTGCTGTCAGTCAGTCACGTGGGACCTAGCTTTCTATGCACAGACCTTAATCTCTGTGCTATGAATTTATGGTTTAAGAATTTCCCATATGGCATATTCTATATAAATAGTATATTATAAGCTGCATAATGTTTTGTTTCATGGGCCCATCCTGTTTAATTTAACTTCCCCTCTCTGTTGAACATGCGGATTTCTCGATGATCAAAAATGATGCTACCATAGTTATCTCTGTGCATATTTTCCTGTATTGAGGATTATCTCCTCAGGATGGATCCCAGGAGTAGATTTTAGGGATCTGAAGAGTTGCATGAGCTGCAGAATGCGTTCCTGAAGGCCAAGCTGCTAGGCGATTCCTCCCACAACGCGTGCACGTCAGCTGGTTTGTCTGCTTGACAAAGCCACCAGCACCTGACCTCGGCCTCATGAGACAGTGCTCAAGTTCAGACACAAGCCAGCCAAGACGAGCTTTGACCTTCCTGTGTCTCTTCAGACTTGTGACAAGTATCTTTACCCCACGAGGCAAGGAGGGAAACTGAGGCCTAGCTCAGAAGTGGCCTAGCACCGAGACTGAAGGCAAGTCTTCCACAGCTCCCCCCTCCTGATACCGCACTTCCTCTCCACGTGGCCACTCTGTCACATGGCGCTGTCTCAGTCAGCACTGACCAAGCGTCTGCTGTGTGCCGTGTCCCTCTCTGCCGACATTTCCCGGTCATCAAAGCATACGCCATGGAGGGGTTGGGCAGAGGAGAGAGTAAGTCTCAGCAGGACTGAAAAGGAGGAACCTTGGCCAGGGTTCTGAAGGATGAAGATGCACAGTCATTCTCCAGGCAACCATGGAGCTCAAGCCCCCGTGCTGGAATATCTGGGTCCAGCACAGCAGCCAGGGGCCAGTGTTTCCGAGGCCTGAGGAGAAAGGGCATCACAGCAGCTGGGGGCTGCCAGGCCACACAGGGTACCAGTGGAGGAGATGCAGAAGAAGGCCCGTTGGAAAGGCACATGGGGCCTTTCGGCCTACAGAAAATGGTTCTGAGTAGTTTTAGGTCAAGGTCAAGTCAAAGGCTCAAGGTCAAGCCAGGTCTAAGGCTCCAGGTCAGTTTATATTATGGAAGATGAACCTGGCCAGCTGCTGATGACAGACTGGAGAGAGATGAGGCGAGGCACCGAAAGAGGCTCTACTGAGGGCTGTGGGCACTAAATGAGAGGAGAGGAAGCGAGAGAAGCAATGGCTTTAAGAGAGATTCGGGAGGGAGACCCTGCAGGGCTCAGAAGAGTAGGACTGTGGGTGAATGAGGGAGAAGGAAGAAATGTGAGGCTGCCCCGGGCCTCCAGGAGGGCTGAGGTGATGAGCACTAATCCCTGCCTACCCAGCCTTCAGGCCCTCCATCTCCCTCTGCACCTGTTTTCGTGCCAAGGAGGTGATATGCCCAGCTTAAAACATACACAGACACCCAACCCTGTAACCAGGGTGGCAGGCAGTTCTGGCCCATAAGCTGTGGCCCAGTTCTGGCATGCCCTGGGCTGGAGCCTGGCTAGCAGTCTGCTCGCCTGCGAGAGCTAAGGCAGACATGGCATCATGCCCTCAATGGCTTGGCATCCTCCCAGCGGCCAGGAACAGGGCTGGATTCCGAACTGAGGCTCAGCAAACACCTGCTGGAGGAAGTCAGCCAGTCACACAGACCGATGACCCAGGAGTCCTGAGAACCCCATGAGTCAGTCCAGGCACCAAGAAGAGGGGCCCTGAGAGAGTGACACCCTCTGTCCCTCCTGAGACAAAGCCTGGCACAGTGCAGAGAGCATAGTACACAGAGCCGGGAGACTCGGCTCTGCACCAGCTCACAGGGCCAAGGGCATATTTCTCTGGCCCTCTTGGCACCTCAGTCTCCAGCTGCAGAGATCACCCTTCCCACCCCAAAGAGCTTTGCGACCCCTGACCTCTGCCTGCAGTGTCCCCCTGGCTCCCATCACATCTGCCCATGCCCCCATCCCCCTTGCTGAGCTCTCTTTGAGGACTCACCGGGCTTTTCCTGCGCAGTGCCCTCTGCCTGGAAAGCCCTCCTAAGCCTCTTCTGCCTGCTTATCTCCAAGCTCAGTTCAGCCACAGATGCCTGTGTGTAGCTTCCCTGGAGGCAGAGTTCACGGCCCCTCCTGGTAGCCCACTGCATGTGCTCCCTTCAGAACACGTCTTGCACCAACAGGACATGGCCTGTTTATACACAGCTCTATCTGTGGACCTCAGTCCCACAGTCTCCCGCCATTGGGGGCTTCTAAGCCTACACACACATGCACACGCATGCACACACTCATGTGAGCATGCACATGTGTGCTGCTGGCAAGTTGTGAACAGACTCCGGCAGAAGACATAGGGTTGCCTTATGCAGGCTCCACAGAGCTCAGAGCTCAGAGCAAAGCAGAACCGCCGCGAGCCTGCTGAGGTTCTGCACACCTGACCCAGCCGCGTGTGGAGCTCCATAGACCTTCCTTAGTGTATATGAAGCCCCTTCCTCTGCCCCTGGAGCCTTCTGGTCACCTTTGGAGTGGGAATGTCACCCGGAGAGCTTTGCTCCAGCCCCTTCGCACCCACAGGAAGGCACTGCTGGACCCAGCTCACAGATGAGGTGAGGGAGGCTCACGGTAATGAACTGTGTTGAGGATCAGCCATCATCTCTCTTGCTCTGCAGATCTGAGCTCTGTGTGGGCTCTGACTCTCAGCCTTCATGGCATCTCAGGGACTCAAGCTCCCTGTCTGCAAGATGAGGCTGTTGAGACACATCAAATCCAGTACCTCTGGGGGCTGTCCTCTGAGACTCTAGAACTGAGTGAAGTAGTAAGAGTCTTGCAGGACGCCAATCTGTCAGTCTGTCTCTCTCTTTCCTTCCCTCCCTCATGCACACTGAGTATGAAACTCCTACCAGGTCCTCTAGCACAAGCCGCAGACAGAGAAAATATGTGCAGAATATATACTTGACAAAAAACACGGTACCCACAATGTATAAAGAACTCATATAACTCAGTAAGAAAACAGACAACCCAATTTTTAAGAAATGGGCAAAATACTTGGACAGACCCTTCATCAAAGGGAGTAGACGGATGGCAAACAGAACAAACCAATGAGCAACATCATCAGTCGGTAGGGAGATGCAGATAGAAGCCGTAGAAGATAGCAGACAGCCTACTGGAACAGCTAGAGTCAAGAAGACTGTCCACACCAAGTGTTGGCACAGATGAGGAAAAGCTGGAATCATTACACTGCCAGAAGTGGTATATAATAAAATGGTAAAATACTTTGAAAACACTTGAGCCATTTCTTAAACAGTTAAATATAGAGTCACAGAGGCCATCAAGTGGCATGTTGTTTGGGGTGCTGGATTCCCATACGGCTGACTATGGTTCAAGTCCGGACCTGGTGACTTGAACATCACGCCAGGCATGAGTGCATGCGTGCCCAAAATCTTAAGAGAACAGAGGAGAAGGGATTGCAGCATGACCATCTCCCAATGGGGTGGGGGGAGTGACTTTCTCACTTTCCCTCTATTTCTCTCCTCCTCTTTTTGTCTCTCCAGCAAGTGCATGCACCCTCTGGCAAAGTAAAAAAAAAAGTTAAATATTTACCATACGATATAGATAAAATGATATAGACCATTCTATTCCTAGGAATTTACCCAAGAAAACAGTGAAGTCAATGTCCCCTGAAAGGTTTACACACAAATAATCATAGCAGCTTTAAAATAGTTGCTATTTTTTAAAGATTTATTTATTTATTTATTTATTTAATTCAATTTGTTATTATTATTTTTCAATTTGACCAGATAGAGAGAGAGAGAGAAAGGGAAAAATGAGAAAGCAAGCTGCCAGGCCGGGGACTCGAATTGTGGTCAGCCATGTGGAGTCCAGCGCCTTTAACCACCACACCACATGCTGGCTCCAAATAGCTGCTATTTCTAATAACCAACCCCCCCCACACACACACAAAAAAAAAAAAAACTGGAAAAATATATCCATTAAAAAATAAATGGATGAAGAAATCATTTTATCTTTTATCCATACAATAGAATACTACTCAACAATAAAAAGGAATGAACTATTAACACACTCAACATGAGTCTCAAAATAATGATGCTGAGTGAAAGAAGCTAAACCTAAAAAGAGAGGGTGGGGGCATCATGTACGACTCCATGTATAGAAACTTCTAGAAAATGCAAAGTAATCTTCAGTGATGGAAAGCAGATCAGCTGTTGCCTGGGATGAGAGTGAGGAGGCTTTAGAGGGAGGGATCACAGATGGGCAGGAGAAAACTGGCAGATGCCAGGTCTGCGCGTTCTCCCAGTTGTGGCGATGGTCTTGTGGTGTGTACCTATTGGGTTGTTGGAAAAGTCCTAACCTAGTCTTCTATGCAAAAACGTGTCATCCCTTTTCCAGCGACTCAATATGCTAAGACTTAGCAGGTTGTACATGCTCAGTCTGTGCACTTTCCACCAGCGAGACTTCAATAAAGCCAGGGGGAGAGGTGAAGAGCTAGATGGAGCAGCGAAGGGGAGCGGCAGCAATCAGGAAGGGTCTTAGGAGGCTGAGCACACACATACACACACACACACACACACACACACACACACACACGTGCTCTGAGTATGAAACTGCCAGCTGGCCCCTAAGGAGAGCCCCAGGGGTCTCTCAACCCAGGATCCCATCTGACAGGGACACCCAAGCTGCCTGCCATTTACGCAACATTTTTTAGAGTATTTCCTGTGTGCCTGGTCTGTGCCGGGCACCGGAGTTCACAGGAAATCGGACACAGTCCTTGCCATCGGAAAGTCATTCCAGCAGCCATGGCGTAGCCTTCTCCCAATTCAACTTAGACATTTAGCCACACGCCCCAGACACCGCAGCCAGGTTCCTTTCACAGGGTCCACTAGAGCCTCTTTTCCGGGAACGTATTTTGTTTCTAGCTTTATCACCTCTCAGGAGAAAGCCTTCAATTAGCCACAACCCCTACAGAATTCTGCCTTCCATCTGTGCTAAACAGACCTCCAAGCCGAGCCCCAACCCACTGCCCACCATTGGCTAATGAGACCCGAATAGGAAATTTTGAATAGGAAAGCAGAAATCTGGGACAGGAAAGAATCTCAAGGTTCAAAGCCCAAGACCTGGGTTCCAGTCCTCTAAATGGCATCCCTGCTCTGCAGCCACCAGGCCCCATGGAAGCACCTCCACTGAGGAGGGAGTGCACAACCCACTGAAGATGCACCAGCTCTCTGGAAAATGAGAGATGCTACGAAGTTCCTGCAAACCAGGGGCGGAAGGGTACCAGCATTTTATTTATTTAGCACCTACTGAGTGCTAAGCCCTATGCTCAGCACTTCAACACATATGATATTTCTAACCTGTTCAATAATTTAACCCTCATGCCAGCTTTGTTCCCACGAGGGTGGGATTATGACTAGGATGCTCATTTCCACTCCAGGGTAACAAAGGGTCAGGGAAATGAAGTGACTTGCCCTTGGTCACAAAGTCAGCCTATGGCAGAGACCGAGACAGTCCAAGCAGGTGGGTTCCAGTGTCCCTCTCTGTTCCCACCCATCCACAGCAAGATAGGGCCTGATGCTGTCTCGGCTGGGAGCCTGGTCTTCTTCATCTAGATGGCTGACCTCTGGGCTTTCTTCCAATGCTGTCCTATTCAACTCTGAGGCCTGTCTGCTCTCAGGCATGGAGTGCCAGAGTGAGGAGCCCCTCACATAGAGGTGGGGAAGGGCGTTCTAGAAGGAAGCCACGAAACAGGGAGTTGGCTCAGGTTGTCCCACAGTGCTCTAGTCTAGGCCCCAGGTATCACCCACAGAGGGCAGAGGGCTGGTCTCTGCAGGGCAGAGCAGGGGAGCATGTGGCGAGCTTAGGTACCCTCCATCCTCAGAGAGCTCAGGGGGGTGACAAGAGCCTAGACTCTGTGCAGGAGCTGTGAGAATGGAAAGGGAGCCCTACGGTCAGCAGGTGGGATGGTGTTTAAGGTGCCGGATTCCCACATAGCTGTCTGAGTCCAGACCTACTGGTTTGAAAATTACACTGGGTGTGTGTGTATGCATGCCCATAATCCCGAGAGAAGGGATTGTGGCGTGGTCTCTGGTGAGCACACACAGGTCCAGTGGTAGCCCCACACTCCCTCCTATAAAAAGAAAGGGTGCTGAGGGGGTTCGTGCAGTAGCACAGCCATAAAGCCCAACAGTCTTTGAGGCTGACCCACATGGGAAGGTCCTAGGTTCACATCCAGAGACCTCCCTGAGTACACCAGGTAGGCAGTGCCCATGACCTGGGACTGGCTGAGACTAGCATTGGGACTCTATGGGGCTTCTCTCTCTTCTCTCTCACTCTCTCCTCTCTCTCTCTCTCTTATTTATTGAAGAAATAAATAAAAACTTAAAAAATATAATGCTTTTCTCCATGGAGCAGTCAAGGAAAGCAAAAAAGTCACATATTCCTATGCCTGGCACACAGGGTAACCGTTACCATTATCCTGGACAAGAGTCAGGACTTAAGGGGCCAGAGAAACATCTGAGGCCTTAGGCAGGATGCAGCATTCGTGGAGACACCTGTGGTGGACCAGGCCCTGCCACAGAGGGTCTCCACAGACCATCCCATCTCCTTTCAGGTGGGGACAACTGAACCCTCTTTGACAGATGAGAAAATGGTCCGGGGTGTGCCGGTGGGGGGTGGAGGGTGAGTCCTACAATTTGTCTGAAGTCCCAGATCACAGTGGCAGAGCTGGAAGTGAGCCAGGCCTGGCCCTGATGCCAGTGCTCACCCTGAGGCTCCTGGGAGGCTTAGGGCCACCTCAGTGTGCAGAATAGAGACTCCTCCCCTTCAGCTCTGTGCCTCAAATGTGAGGAAGGTGACTGCTGTCAGATACCTGGGCGCCCCACGGCGGCCTGCTCACTGCAGAGGCAGCATTTCGCTCAATTTTCTTCCATCGCACTCAGCATCCAAGGTCTGCCATGTCCAAAAGGGAGATGGCACAATGCAGAGAGCAGAGGATGGGTGGGAATTAAGATGGGAAAGAGGTGCCAACTGGCCTCCCAGTGAGTATCAGGACAAGAGCCAAGATCCACAGTGTCTGTTTCTGCCTTTTATAAGGCCAAAGAGAACAGCAAGCTGCCCTTTGCTGACTGCGTCCCAGCCAGCCAGAGTTCACTGCCCAGGACTCACTGGCCTTCCATGGGCCTCCTCCTCTCCCTTCCCCAAAGCCTGATTCTCAGTTCTTCCTCCTCTACCTGGAAGCCTTCCCAATAGTCCCAGCCTACTCTTTCTTCTGGCAACATCAGCGGCGCCTACTGTTTACATCATCAGGGACAAACCCTGTGGTGATAGAATTGCAGGTGTGGATGCAGGTCTGCCAATCACCGCCATCCCAGACTCTGTGCTGTTGCAAGAATTCTTCTATAATTTCCAGGCCTGTGTGTGCAGCCTAGATAGGAGAGCAAGAGCTAGCTCTCAAAATACACAGTTTCCTTGATAGATAGGATTTTTATGAGAATGTTCTTCCGTAAGTTGAGCCAAACTTTGCCTCCTGACCAGCATGTACAAGTATTGGCCTGGGATCTGCTCCCGAGGACATGTGGAAATGTTCTCTCCTCTGATTATCCTTCGATACCCACAGACAATTACCTTTACCATCAAAGAGTATCCACTGCTGCAATGTGGAAAGCCACGTCCTGACCCCATCACAACTAAGGAACTCTGGGCCAGTTTATTCTTGCTCGTAGTCTCAGAAAGTGTAGTAGTATGTACCCACCTGTTACACAGGCTCACCCAACAGTAGTTTTACTTATTTATTTGTGTATGAATCACTTATTTAGAGGGCGTATGGCTTCCAGGAAAGAACACAGCTTTGAAGTTCGATGGGCCAGCAGCCCAGTGCAGGCTCTGCTGCATGGCTGCTATGTAACTTGGAACAAATTCCTGTCCTTTCTGAGCCTTGGTGTCCTCAGCTATGAAATGAGGGTACCAGATGCTAAATGGGTCCCAGTTGTTTTGCTGCTGCCTTTTTAATTCTCTGACACATCTGTACTTTGACCTTTTCATCTGGATCTGCCCAGTCTTCTAGGTTAACCAAGCACAGCTGCCTCCCGGCGTGGCAGGCGTGGTGCTCAGTGCTTTGGATGAAGACTTTGCTCGGTCACAGCATCCCCATCTCAAACAGGGGCTCCATGGCACATCCTGACTCAGAGGGCTCACAACCCGCTGGAAGCTCCTTGTAACAGTTCTACATGCCAGGCCTGCGTGCCACCCATGGATCTGCCCTCGCCCAGGCTGGATAGCTCCCTGAGGGTAGGGCGCACAGCCCGTGCCTGTGTGTGCACGCTCAGTATGTCCTGGCTGAATGAATGGATGGAAATACCTATTTGAGTTCCCCCCTGTGGCCAGAATAGACCTTTCCACGTTAGGTGCTTGATGAATATTTGATTAACTAGAGCCACAAAAATGTAAACTGTCAACAGCGGCTTTAGTCTGAATCCCAGAAGGCGCTGAAACCATGTCTGTGGGGTTCCTCCTGTGAATCAGGAGCTCCTGTGAGGTCCTTCTCTAAGCATGCGCTAGGCTTCTTCTGCAACCAGACGGCCTCCTCCCCTGGGTGCTGTCTGGACCACCTCCCAGCTCAAGCAGAAGGCAGCACAGCCTCGCTGCAAGGCTGGTGTGGCTTCTAAAGAACAGGGGGGAGGAGCCGCCAGAAGCCTCTCCCCACACCTGTCTCTCCAGGGTGGCTTCTGTGCCATTTCACGGCCCATCAGTCAGTCCTGCTGCCACCCAAGCTTCAGGGATGCTGTGGTAGGGAGGGCAGACGAGGACCAGCTTCAAGGGTGTACAGAGGTGTCCGGAGGCCTCAGTCCCCAGAGAGTCCATCATGACAAGGCTGTCTTTGGGCTGCTTATGTAGGCAGGGGTCTTCTGGAGGATGAAGGGAAGGGGTCCAATCAGGGCCTTTGAAGCCGGGGTCCCAGAAATAACAGATCACAAGCTGCCAAGAAGGCCAAACTCCCCAGCTCTGCAGACGAGGTGTGTCCCGGCCCAGCCCTGCTGTTCTGGCCATGTTTCCTCTCTCCGCCCTCGTCTCCGACCATCACTGCACACTCTGTGCCAGCGTCTACAACTTCACATCACAAACTGGTGCCTCCCCCTGCCCCTGGGCACGTTTTCATATGTGCATTTGAAAACATTGCCTAGTTGGTAATGTCAGGCTGGTGCATGGTCTGGTGATTAAGAGCACTGGACCTCACGTAGCTGACTGTGCAGCTCAAGTCCTGGACCTAACATAACGGTTTAAAAACACGCTGTGCGTGTGTGTGCATGCCCCAAATCCTGAAAGGAGGGAGATCCAGAGAAGAGGTTGCAGCAGGACTGTGCCTCACTGTGGGGTGCTTTCTGTCTCTCCAGTTCCTCTGTCTCTCTTTGGCAAATGCAAACAACCTCAGCCAAATGAGGGGGAAAAAAGGCTATGTTATAAACATAGAATATATAAACATATATCCAGATTTCTAGCCTATAAATGAGGGTATCTGATCAGACTGGGCCCACATTCTTAGAGGCTTGAAGGACAGGGGCATGACAGCAGCCACTTACCTCACTTGGCAGCTACAAGCCCCACCCGGCCTGACCAAACCGCCGGCCTCTTTGACACCTGTGATTCGGGCTCTCTGCTTTCATGCTCTATTAAGGTAGAGAGACGTCCTGATAACGTTAGGAGGTAGACAGCCCTGTTTCCCCATTTTACAGGGGAGGAAAGGGAGGCTCTGAGAAAAAGGTAACTTGGCCAAGATTCCAACCTGCGTAGCCTGACTCCAGAGCCAAACACAGCACACTAGGTTGTGGCAAAATGAGCAGACTACACATTATGCTCTGCTTTTGTTTGTTCATTTGTTTGTTAATTATTTGTTTACTTAATTTTATTTATTATTATTTTTTAAAGTTTGCTATAAGGCATGTGTGTTCACCAGAGAGAGAAAAGGGGTGAGGGGACAGGAAATGAAAAAGCAAGCCATTAGGACTTGAACCGCTGTTGGCCATGTGGGAGTCCAGCACCTGAACCACCATAATTTCTGCTGGCCCCTGTTTGTTTTTAATTTGCTAGAGAGAGAGGTAAGAAAGCACCCCCCATGGGGCATCATCACGCCACAATCTCTTCTCCTCTACTTCTCCTTTCTGGACTTCAGGAATGCAAACACATGTGCCCAGCATATTTTCCAAACTGCCAGGCCCAGGACTCAAGCCTCACAGTCAGCTACGTGGGATCCAGCCACCTTAACCTCCATGCCACCAGCTGGCCCTGTGCTGAGCTTTTAATAAAGTAAAATGCATTCAATTTGAAGGAGTACCTATTTCTGATATTACAGCCTTATTATTTTGGGAATAGAGGTATTAAACGGCTCTTTCTCTTGCCATATAATGGTAGTAAACAGATGTTAAATGTCATTGAATGTCCTTATCTGGCAAAACAAAAAGCCGGCCACCCCGGATGGATTCCCAAGTGTACTGAACTCTGTGAAATCTAAGCCAGGATCCATGCTCTGCGATGCAGCTTTCCTGTCCCAGCAGGACCCCATGCTTCTACTCCTCCACCTTCTGCTTCAGAAACGACACAACACACACATAACTCCATCTCTTTATCGCATCCTTCTCTCTTCAGAGAGGTGGCTTTGAACTGAACCTGCCCCCAAACCTCTGCCGTCAGCAAATCCACTGAGCATTTGCCCACGCCTCTTGTTAGGTTTATCTCGCTCTTCCTCAAGTTACAGCTACCTTTATCCTAGTCTGCCTTGTACCCCCTCAGTGGCTATAGAACAGAAAGGAGGGTTGCTGAATTGTCAACCAGTCAGAGCAGGAAGGGCCCTAAGATCACCATCGAGGACTCCCGTTTTGTAGGTCTGGAGAAGCAAATGGCCTCACCTCAGGCCACCCAGCAAGGGGATGGCAGAGCCGGGCAAGGACTCAGGTCTCCTGGCTCCCAGGGGTTGGCTCTTTCCACTGCACCAGCCTGCTCCCCAGACGCGCCTTTTCAGTTAGGTCAGCACCTCAGTTCCAAGGACGGTGTCTGTCCACTCGGAGACGCAAAGCAGCCTGGGACACACAGGCCTCCCTCTCTCCAAGGGCCCTCAGCGTTTGATCGCCTGCATCAAACCTTCACTGAGCACCAGCTGACCATCAGAAGAAGAAATGGCCCCTCGGGCCCCTGGTGGCCTAGATGTAGAAAGACCCCATGTGGCTCAGAAATGCACTTCCTGGGCCAGATGGGGACGCAGCAGTAAAATGTGCCACTCTACAAAGCTGATCCACATGGAAAGGTTCTGGGTTCATATCCAGAGACCTTCCTGAGGATTCCAGAAATGAGTGTACCCATGATCTAGGTCTGGCTAAGGCTGGGGGTAGAACATGGTATCAATACCCTGTCTGGGTTGCCTCTCTGTTTCTCTCTGGCTCTCTTGTTCATGGAAGAAATAAACACATAAACTTAAAAAAAAAATGCAGTCCCACTAAGGCAGGGTGATCCCCCAGCTCTGCTGAGTGACCCTGGGTAAGTGCCTGCACCTCTCCAGGAGGAAGCATGCCTCCAGTCCATGGGGAGGGTCTAGGCACTAGACAGGCCTCCCAGGAGGAATTTCAGAGTCCTGCTTCTCGAAGCCTCTAAGGACAGGAAAGGTTCTGGAGTTGGGACAAATGGATACTTCAACTGGAACTGTGCCAGAGGGAGCCTGGACAGTCCCTCAGACTCCATGGCCACCTGCCGGGTAGATGGAGGCAGAGCCAACAGCTTTTAGAACTATTTGGAAATCTCCTGAGCTGGGCAGAACACTCATTATTAATTACTATTGTTGCTGTTTGCAAACTCAGTACAGAAAATAAGGAGGTGATAACGGCATTGTCTCTCCGAAGCCTTCCTGATCCACTGAGGAGCAAAGACTAAGCCCTGTCACACCTGTATCGATGTGCCTCCACTCCCAGATGCGTCTCCATACCTACGTGGTAGGCATCTGTCCCCCTTGCTAGCTGTGAGCTCCTGCAAACTAGGGATCTTCTCTCATGCTACCCCGGATCCTGTGCACTGAGCCGTGGGCCTCGTAATAAGTAATACCAAGTGCCAAACAATGATTAGCAAGACAAGGCATCCCTCCAGCCCCTACACTGGGACAAGGTGGCATGTAGGCCTTTCAGAGCAGAAGATGCAGCCAATCCGCTGCAGGATGGGAAGCCCACTGCTCAGAGGGATCTGGCCCACCCGAGGTTACTCCATCAATGCAAGGGCTCAGAGTAGAAGCACCCTTTTGACTCCCAGTCCATCACGCTTCCCCCTAAACATTCTCCAGGTTTTACAGCACATTAGCTGTACAGGTATGGGCAAGACCCTTTGTCTCTCTGCCCTGCTTTTTCACTTGTAAAATGGGTACAATTAGGGCAACCTAATTTCTGGGACCCCTCCCTTCTTCTTGGGAGCTCTGTTTTACCTCCCTCTCCTCCAATAAACTCCCCACCTTGTTACACCCTCAATCCCGCAATCCCAACAGGATCAAGAAATGGAGATGAGGCTGTGCTGTGACTAACCCCTTTGGGGGTGCTTTGTCCTTCTCTCTCTCTCTCTCTCTCTCTCTCTCTCTCTCTCTCTCTCTCTCTCTTTTTCTCTCTGGTGAGTGCACACACTCTCTGGCAAAAAAAAAAAAAAAAAAAAAATGTCTGTCGTGACTGCCATTCAGGCTCCTTGGCCAAGGGGCACCCATCAGCCATCAGCAAAGCAGAGCTCACATTGGAAGGACAACTCTCCAGTCCTGACTCACACATTCTGCAACCCAGCGAGTCCCCCGCCGCAGTCTCTAAGGGGTGATGCCTATCTCTCACCATGAATTTTTCACAGCGTTCCCTTCTCCAAACCTTACGCACACGTGCAAGCATACACCCAGCTCACAGTGACAGCAGGGGAGGTGCAGGGAGGCACAGAACCTTTGGAAGCATAAGCCTCGAGTCACACACACCTGGTGTCAGATAGCGTCCACCACTTCAAGCTGGGCAGGCACTGACAAGTCACTTAATCTCACTAAGCCTTGGTCTCCTAGCCTTTCAAGTAGGGATAATTTGTTATGAGGATTACCTGAGGTAGTTCATGGTCTAGTCCACACTGAGAATAATGACAGTTTTGTATTTAACAAAACTCACTTGACAGAATATCAGAAGCAGAATGGGCTTTAGGGGTCATCCAGTCCAGTATCCTCATTATATAGATGGGGACGCAGAGGCCCTAAGGGGAGGCCTGAAAGGCCCAAGGTCACAGCATGAGGCAGTGGGCAATGGGACCTGGGACCTGGCTCTCCTGGTTTTCTACTGCACATCTGTCTGGTTTGCTCGAGTCTTCTTTTCTGCTCCCCTCCCTCAAACACCGCAACTGACTGGGAGCACTCTTCCTCATCCTCTTCCCTCCACCATCAGCCTACACTGGCCGGCTCCACCTGTAGCCCTTTTGCCCACATCACCACCTCCCAGGCACATCAGGTCCCTATGAGCCTACTCAGGGGCCTACAGAGGATCAGGGAAAGCAGCTCTTAGTCACCGGCAATATCAATAACTACAGTATTAGTAATAGTAATGACAACCAGCAACCTAACCTGTTCAATGGCCTACACTTCCACATACAACCTAACCAGCCGGTGGTGTGGTGATTAGGGCGGCTGGATCCCACATGGCTGACTGCTGGTTTGATTCCCAGACTCAAACCTAGTGTGTGAAAAACACATCAAGATTGCATGCGTGCATGCCTCGAATCCAGAAAGGAGAATGGAGCAGAAGAGATTGCAATGTGGCCATCTCTCCAGGGGGCAAGGAGGTGCTTTCTCACATTCTGTCTTTCTCCCTCTCTCTCTCTGGCAAGCGCATGCACCTTGTAGCAAATTAGTTTTTAAAAAGTAGGTACTCATACCATCAACTCACTCCCACAGTTCCTCCCTAGCCTCACTCGTTTACGGACATAATTTCCTCAAACTTATTTAGTTCAACACTTACTAAGCACCCACATTGTGCCCAGTGATGGTCCAGAGGCTGAAGACGCAGAGAAGAAAAGACAGGTCCCTGCCTATCTAGAGGGGATCTAGGACAGGGGACATGTTGACTTCTTTTGGTCCACCTGGTGCTACAGCAAAATGCCCCACCTCACCTAGGGGAACTTCCTTTATCTGCTGTCAACAGGCAGAAGGCATCTGTAGGCTCACCTGGGGCAAGGAAGGCTGAGAGCCAGGCTGAGAAGGATGCAGGAGGGAAGCTACCGATTAGGAATAAGGACACCAAAATTGACTGCCATATCTCAGGGAGTTGCTCAGGCGAGGGTCAGGGGAGAGCAGGGGAGCAGCAATGGGATTCAGGTGCCATCTGGAAGCCTCGGTCCCTGTCCCTGCTGCCAGCACCTGACAGTCTAATGCTTCTGCTCCCATTGGGACTCCACCCTTGAATGCCAGGATTTTCCCAACTGGCTGGGCTACAGCCTCCTTGGGACCATCATTTGCTAGACTGATGTCATGGCCCTTGCAGTGGAAAGGTTTGCACCTCCTGGTTGCTGCCTAGGCCCTCTGCCTGGTGGCCCAACACACTCCAGCACTCATCATCCTCTGGCAGGGACGGCCTCCGCAGGGATGTGGAAGGGACTGGCGGGGGAGGGGAGGGAAAGGAGGACTAAGAGCAGCACCCTCTGCTCTTGTCTCCTGGTCTACCTCCGAAGCCCGAGTCCCTGAGAATCCACTCCATGCCAGGCACAGGCACTATTTAGGTGCTTCCATATGCATCTCATTTGATCCTCACTGCGGTCTTTAGGGGCCTGTACCCCTCTTCCCAGATTTACAGACATGGAAACTGCAGCTCAGGGCAGAGGAGTGACTAGACAGCACGGGATGTCAGTACAGGACTGCCAGTCGCTTCCAGGCCCAAGAGGCCCCACAAGGTCAATGCTCACTTGAGAAGTCCAGAGTTGAAAGAGCAAGAAGGAACCCCACGTATTTCACGGACTAAATTTAAATTGCTTTACTAGGGGGTCCCTCTGACTCATACGGGCTGCTAGAGCGGAATACTAAAACCGTACAGACCATTTAATCCAACTCCTGCGTTTAACAGATGAGCAGACAGACGCCCACGCCTGGCTAGTTTTAAGATGGCTACTAATGGCCAACTGGCAAGTGAAGGGCCCAGACCCCACTTCTGGCCCTGACAGCACCCTGCCTTGTGGAGATCATCTCTCCTTGGGAAGCTCCTCCAACCCATCCCAGACCACCGGATGGGCAGAGGAAGCAAACAGGCAGCCTGCTGCCAGGCCTCGCCTTCAGCCTGCCGGGTTCCCGGAGGGAACACCGGGCTTCCCAGGCTAGTGGGTGTTGCACATAGCTTAGTGCCCTGCTGGGGAGTGGAAGGAGGAAGCTCTGGGGAGACTTGAGACCCAGATCTCCCACTCCAGGGGCCATGAGCATTTCCCCAAAATCTACTGCAGGTCTCTGATGCTTCTCAGGGGGCATGATGGGGATGAAGTAGTCATTGGGACTTGACCTTGGGGCAGGTGTGGGGTTCTATCCTTCTCCCACCTGCAGGTACCCTTGTTCCTCCTCCCACAAGGAACACAAGCTTACATGTTTGCCCAATGCCAGAAGAGGAAGACAAATAAGAATTGGGGGGGTCCCCTAAATCCTAATCGCCCACTTGGACATGTTGCCTGCTACCATCAGCAGCTCTCATTAGTAAATTTCACGGGGGTTGGGGATGGGGGTGCGCTTAGAGGGATGTAGGGGAATGGAGGGAGGGTGAGAATGAGTCACGGTTAACCCCTCCTTGGCCGGTGCCCTCTGAGGGAGTCTACCGCAGCGAGCGGTCGCAAGGTGCCCCCACCCGTCTGGAGCAGCGCAAGGCCCCTCCCGGCTCCGCCCGGGCCTCCTTACCTGAGTCCACTCGCCCTCCGCAGCCCCGCCGGCTCGCACGCTTCGGCCCCGCTTGGCGCAGCGCCTCTGCAGTCGCTGCTGCAGCCGCCCGGCCCAGATCAGCAACCTGCGGCGGTGGGAAACAGAAGCAGACAGGGGCGGGTGACCGCGGGCGGGTGACACTGGGCAGCTGAGCCCCCGGCCGCTGACAGCTGGGCCGCCGCAGCCTGAAAGCCCGGAGGGCAGGCTGCCTGCCGGCCGCTGGGTCCAATCCGCCGCGCGGCCCGCGGCCCCCCCGACCCCTGGCACTTGGCACTCTGCGCTGCCGCAGGCGCAACTGGGCGGTGGGCCCGGAGGTCCCCGGGGTCCTTGTCATCACCTGCAGAGGCTTCCATGGCTTCGGCTGCCCTGCCGGGGCCGCCGGATCGCTCACCGGAGCCCCTGCTGGAGGCGGCTGGCTGGGCGCTTGCCGGGGCTGGGGCTGCCGGGAGGGAGGGAGGGAGGGTGAGGTGGATGGAGCGGCCGAGCCAGTCGGCGGCTCGCCGGCAGCTGCGTAAGCCGCCCGTCTTCACTTTCCTTCTTAAAGAGATAGTTGGTATCTAGCTCCAGAGGGCCCTGGAGCTGAGACGCAAGCACGCTGGGTGTGAGCGGCCTCTCCCAGCTACATACCAGCCTGCACTTAGAGCTGGGTGCTGGGCGTGGAGTAAAGCACGGTAGTCCTTGACAGGCTGTGTGACCCTGGGCAAATCCCTTCACCTCTCTGGGCCTCAGCTTTTCTATCCTGTATCATGAAATGATGAAACCAATCCTACTCCCTGGCACACAGTAGGCTCACGTTCAATTTATGAGTCCTCCTCCACCCCAGAGGTTGGTTCCAAGACCTCCAGTAGATGCATAAGCCCAGTTAGTACTGAGCCCTATACACAATCATTTTTTGTACAAACATACGTATCATGAAGTTTATAAATTAGGCACAGTAAGAGACTAATAACTATAATACTAAGAACAATTATAATAACATAATGAAAGTTACGTAAACGTGGTCTCCGTCACACTCTCTTGTACTGTACTTCCCTACTTTTGGGCAGCAGCTGACCAGGGTAACTGAAACGGCTCCTCATCTGGGAGGACCACTGTTATCATCTGAACTCCTTTCGGGATATTTTCCACTCCCTAAACCAGGCCTGAGTGCCAGGGCTATTTCATGTGATCGGCCCTTGGACTACTACGGGAGATGATAGCAGGAATATTAAATATCTGAAAACAGAGATGCTCCCCTTTGAACTGTTAAAATGGGGAAATCTTGGAAAGATGGACAGATCAGCAATGGCAACCCACAGTAGGTGCTCCCGATGGGCCTTTGTCCAGTGTCTTCTCTCTGATGTCAAGGGCAGGAGACAAGGGACCAAAGCCCAGGCAAAAAGGGTTCTCGGTATGGCCCTTCCACAGCTAGCCTGCAAGTTTGGATGGACCACCTCACTCTCCAGGCCTGAGAAGTGGGGTAGAGTGGGAATGGGCTGTCCCTTTCTAAAGAAGCCTGGACTGCTGATCAGTCATTCCTCTGTTCAAAATCATCCGGTGCCAGCCATAGTGGCACACACTGTGAAGCAGCAGCTGTGGCTCAGGCTGAGACCATGGGAGAGACCTCAGTTCCACTCCTGGCTCACGCTAAAAGACAGGTGTGGTGGCACGGGCCTGTAGTCTTGGCTACTTAGAAGGCAGAGGCATGAGGATACAGGCACAGAGATCCTGTATTTTTAAAATAATAAAATGTTACTGGGGCCAGATGATGATGCAGTTCACATCCCGAGGCCTCCCTGAGAATGCACATGCCTGTGATCCAGACTAGCTGAGGGTGGGGGCAGATTGTGGTATAAAGACCTTGTTGGGGGTACCTGTCTCTCTGTTGGTCTGTATCTCTCTCATTAAAGAAGTAAATAAAGTTAAAAATGACAAAACAGGGGCCAGCAGGTGATGTGATGGTTAAGATGCTGGACTCACACGTGGCCGACTGTGGTTCAAGTCCCAGACCTGACAGCTTGAAACTCATGCCAGGTGCGTGTGTGTGTGCATATGCATGTGTGCCCAAAATTCCAAGAGAAGAATGGAGAAGAAGGGATCGTGGAGTGACCATCTCCCCAGGTGTGGGGGCAGTAATTTCTTGCTTTCTGTCTCCCTGGCAAGCACACGCACCTATAGTTAAAAAAAAAAAAAAAAAAAAAGAAAAAACAACAAAAACTCTAAAACCATCCAGCATTTCCATCTCTCTGCCAGTGCCCTAATTCGTCCCACTTATTCGACTTCCTTTTGCACAGCTCTCCCCATCACTTGCTTTCTTTCCATCAAGCTGCCCTCCTTGCTGAGGCCTCTGCTCCTGGGCCTTTGCATGTGATTTTGCCTTTGCCTGGAACACTCGATTGCCACATGGCTCACTCCTTTACTGTGTTCATGTCTCTGCTCAGATGTCGCTGTCTCAGGGAGACCTTCCTTGACCACTCGACATAAAACACTAACTCCTTCCCCTGCTCCTTTTTACTCTAGTTTTACTGCTGTAATTAGCAGCTGACATGGTAAACATTTACTCTGTCATTTATCATTCCCACTAGAATGTACACTTCTGGGGGGAAGAAACTGTCTTTCCCTCACTGTATCCCCAGTGCCTAGAACAGTACTTAAGTCATAGTAGTTGCTCAATAAATATTGCTCAATAAATATATTCAGTATAAATACTGAATAAAACAGCAAGCAGATGTTGTGCTGGGCCCCGGTCTGCTCTGAGAACACTTGCTTGGCCAGAAGCCATCCTGGAAGACTGTATCTCCTAAGTCTCTTAAGGCTCTTAAGTTCTTAAGTCTCTATCTATTCTTGCCAAGGCTGAGCTCGTACCCTCCACTCTCCAACTCGGGTGGACTTTCCAAGAGAAGAATTTGTAACTTGACTTTGCTGATTTACATCTTGACTCTGCAGTACCAACCTGGTGAGAAATAGTTAATATTCATAACATACCCAAAGAAATTATTATTTTAAATTTATTGTTTCTTTTCACAATCAAGTCTTTCTGTAGCTTTGATTTGCAGTAAATCAGCCTTTCTCAACAAATGCCTATACTTTTTTTGGCATTGGTTATATTTTTTCCTCTATTCAATTATACTGAATTCTCCTAGCAGATGGCCATCATTATTTTATGTTTTGTGGGAAAATATGGCAGAGAAATTGTAGCACAAGTAGGAAAATGTAATTGAAAAAGCCATGTGAATATCGAGACCTATTGTCTGAAAAACCCCATCTGTATTAGCAAGTTAATTGGTGAAATGTTTTTTTTAAGGAGTTATTTTATTTCACTTTACTTATTTATTTTAGTTTTATCAAAGAGGGACAGAGTGAGAGAGAGAGACAGAGAGAGGGAAAGTGAGAAAGCAAGCCGCCAGGTCTGGGACTCAAACCGCGGTCGGCCATGTGGGAGTCCAGCACCTTTAACTACCATGCCACTTGTTGGCCTGTCGTGAAATATTTTACCTGCCTTTATTTCCATCTAAATGATTTAAGTGACTTTACACTTCAAGCAAAACAAAATGAAGTCATGTAATTACTGCAGGAGGCAATTTCTGTGATTGTCATTAAAAAATATTTTCTGTTCCTCATAGGCTTTCTTTTTTCCTACTTGATACTTAGAAGACTACATTTCCCAGAAATCTCTCCAAAGAACTTCCCCAGAGCAAGGGAACACCTCCACCCCCATTACTCCCATCTGGAATGGTGTTAGCTAGTGAAGAATTCTACTGAGCCTCAGAAAGCAGGTAATTGAGAAGAGAACCAATGTCTAGTTATAATTTAAATTGCAGCAAATGAGGATTATAAGCATAAAACAAAATAAAATTACCCCAAACAAATCAGTAAATTGTTTTGTTTTGGACTAATTGGAACATATCTAAATTCTTCTTTAGTTTCAAAACCAATTTCCATTCCAATTCTAGGAAGCACACATCTCCCACTGAATGTAGCAGTGAAACTTGAACAAAATGCAGCTGGTGGAGGATTCTGAAGAGAAAATACTAAGAGGCAAACTGGAGAAGGAGGCTAGGTACCAACACAGAGAAAGTTCCCAAAGTACTCCCCCTAGTTCTGACTTCACAGGAAAGGAGACTTCTGATCAGAGTGAGTCGGGAAATTCATTTTTCTTTTTCTTTGCAAGCCTTTTCTCCATCATCTCACAACCCGGTCTCTAGGAATCCTATACTGGAGGCTGTGAGAGCAGAAACCCTCAGATACCTAAACTGAGAGACTTTTCCAGAATAGCAGTGAGAGTGGGTTCCCGCTCAGAGAGAGTTCCTGATGTTTTTTTGTCTCTTTCTATTCTACCACCTGGACCCAGATGCGGGTACAATTGTGGGAAGTAAGCATCAAAACAGAGCAGAGTAAATAAAGCTCCAAGTTCAGCCTCTGGTGAACCCCAAAGAGATAAACCATATAATAATGATAATAATCAAAGGAATAGCTTTTAGTTACTGCCGAAAACTAAAAACAAAGAAAGTAACCTTGAAAGCAGAGAAAAATGATGCATGAATTGTGTAGAAATAATTATTTGAACAAATGTGGGTTTCTCATCAGAGACTATGGAGGGCAGAAGAAAGTGGAACTTTTTTTTTTTTTTAATTCTGAAAGAACAGAGCTGTCAACCAGGAATCTATACCCAGCCAAAGTATACTTCAGAAATGAAAGTGAAAAAAAGACATTCTCAGTTAAAGAAAAACTAAAGAATTCATTGTCAGTAGACTGACTCTGAAATAACTGCTGAAGAAGGTTATTCAGACAAAAAGAACATTACACAAGAAGGAAACTTGAACATTGCTAAGAAAAAAAATAATTTAAAGTGGTAAATATCTGGGTAAATTTAATAGACTATTCTTACCCTCTTTAATTTTTTTTTTTTTTTTTTTTTTTTTGAGAGGATTTTTGCTATAGGGCACATGCGCTCGCCAGGAAGACAGAGAGAGATAGAGAGACAGAAAGTGAGAAATCACCCCCCAGGGGGGATGGCCATGCCGCAATCCCTTCTCCTCATTCTCCTCTCAGGATCTTGGGCATGCACGCGCACGCACCCAGTGTGAGTTTAAGCCACTGGATCTGGGACTTGAACCACAGTCAACTATGTGGGAGTCCAGCGACATAGCCATTACACCAACTGCTGGTCCCACCCTCTTTAATTTTTAAAAAATACTTTTGACTTTGTCTGATGTGGGCTTTAATGTATGTAGATATACTACATAAGATAACTAAAATAAAAAGGAAGAAGTATAAAAGAATCTATATCATGTAAGGATTCTACACTCCACTTGAAATAGTAAAATACTAATTTTAAGTAGAGTGTAAAAAATTAAATTATGTATTTTGTAATTCCTAGAGTAGCCATTAAAAAAACTCTATAAAAAATGTATAGTAAAAAAATGCAATAGAAGGGCTGGCAGGTGGCAAGGTGGTTAAGGGCACTGGACTCCCACATTGTTGACTATGGTTTAAGTCCCAGACCTGGTGGCTTGCTTTCTCTCCCTCTTTCACTCTGTCCCTCTCTGGTCAAATTTAAATAAATAAATGGATAAATAAAGTTAAATAAAATAATTCTTTAAAAAGTGCAATAGATTAAAATGGAATTCTACCAAATGTTCAAATATTCCAAAAGAAAGCAAGAAAGAGAAAAATGGAAGAATGAAAACTAGAGGAAACAAACAGTAAACAAATAATAAGATGGTAGACCTAAATATAATGTCAGTAATTACATTAAATGGAAGGAATCTCATTAATAATACATTGATTAAAACAGAAATTACCAGAATGGATAAAACTGACTTTATTAGAGGTAATATATAAGAAACTATTTTTAAATATCTTTGTTAAAATATAATAATTGTGCACAACTGTGAGGGTACAATATGATTTTACAGTACAAGAATACAATGTATTCTTTAAAAATATGTATTCAAAGGGACCTGCAGATAGTGTAAGGGTTACATTGCTGGACTGCCACATAGTCAATGTTCAAGTCCTGGATCCGGCGACTTAAAACTCATGCCGGGCACATGGACATGTGTGCTCAAGATCCCAAGAGGAGAGAAGAGAAGAAGGATAGCAGCATGGCCATCCCCTCTGGGGGATGATTTCTCACTTTCTGTCTCTCTGTCTCTCCAGTGAGTGCATGCTCTCTACAGCAAAAATCTCTCTAAAAAAAAAAAAAAGAACATGTTTTTTGGTATAATCTCATTTGTCTATTTTTGCTTCTGTTGCCTGTGGTTTTGAGGTTTTATTAATGAACTCTCTTCTAGTACACGTGCCCTGAAGTGAAGAAACTCATTTTAAATATGATGATATAAGTAGGCTGAAAGTAACAGATGGGAAAATATACACTATGCAAATACTAATCAAAGGAAAACTGAAATGGTTATGTTGAAAACCATAAAAAAAAAGTAGATTTTCAGAGATTAAAAAAAAAAAAAAACAGGTATAAAGAGAATCATTACACAATAATAAAAGGACCGCTTTACCAAGTAGCTATAATAATTGCATGTATGTATTCACCTAATAAAAGAGCTTCAAAATATATGAAGCAAAAACTGACATATCTAAAAGGAGAAATAGATAGAACCACAATTATAGCTGGAAACAGGAACATTCCTATCTCAGTAATAACCAGGACTAGTAGGCAGAAAATAATCAAGGATATGGAAGAGCTAAATAACACCATCGACCAATTAGGTCCAGCTGACATTTACAGAACATTTCACCGAACAGCTACAAAATACAGCTTTTTCAAGTGCCCATGAAACATCCACCAAGAGAGACCCTATAGGTCATAAAATAAACCTTATCAAATTTAAAGAAATCAAACTCATTTAAGGTGTGTTATCTGACCATAATATAATTAGACTGCAAATCAACTACTGAAAATCACATGAAAATTTCCCTTGGAAATTAAGCAACGTATTTCTAAATAATTTACATGCTAAAGATGAGGTCTCAGGAAAAATTAGAAAATATTTTTAACTTAACAAAAGTGAAAATGCAACATACCAAAATTTGCGTGCTGCAGCTAAAACAGTGCTTTGAGTAAAATATATGTTAGGTTATCAAGAAAGTCATGATGCATTTTTCCATGTTTTTCTATGCAAAAAAGCATTCTGACTTTCCTGACAACCCAATAGTATCGTGTGTGCTTATATTAGAAAAGAAGGAAGATTTCAAGTCAATTATCAAAGTTTCCATCTTAATACAACCGGAAAGGTAAGAGCAAAATAAGCCTGAAGCAAGCTAAAGGAAAGAAATAATAGATGTAAAAGCAGAAATCAATGAATTGGGGCTGGTCCCATGGCCTAGTGCTTAAGGGAGCTGGATCCCATACAGCTGACTGTGCAATTTGAATTCCAGCACGGACAGCTTTAAAAACACATTGGGCATATGTATGTGTGTGCTCAAAATCCCGACAGGCTGGAGAAATGGAAGAGAAAGGGTTATGGTGTGACCATGCCCCATTAGGGGCTGTTTTCTCCCCCTCCCATGTCTCTTTCTCCCTTCATGATAAGTACACCTGCCCTCTGGTCATTAAAAAAAGAAAGAAGGAAGAAAATAAAATCAATTAAATTGAAATAGGAAAACACAAAAAGAAAAGGAATAAAAACAAAATCTGATTCTTTAAAAACACCAAAAAATATGAATAAGCCTTAAGCATGACTGGAAAAAAAACCATAAATTATATGTGGAATGAAAGAGTGATTATTACTATGGCTCCCTCAAACATTAAAAGGATAAATAAATGAATACTCTGAGACACATATAAACTCACAAAGTAAACAAAACAGATCAATTCCCTGAAACCACATACTATTAAAACTCACACAAAATGAAAATGATAACTGAACGGTATTAAACTATTTTAAAATTTAATTCATAGTATAAAACCAAAATGTAAGTGTATAACAGATGAAATATAAATTCCAAAATATAAATCTCCAAATCCAGATGGTTTTATGGTGAATTCTAACAAACATTTAAAGGACAACACAAATATACAGTTTCTTCCAGAAAACTAGAATATGAGAAAACATTTTCTAAGTTGTTTTATGAGGCCAGTATCACCCTAATACCAAAATCATTTAAAAAGGCAGTATAAGAGAAGTAAAATAAAGACTAATATCCCTCATATTAGAATATAGATGCAAAAATTCTCAACAGAATATTAGCATATGCACTTGAAAACATACTCAACATCATTAGTCATTAGGGAAATGCAAATCAGAGCCATGAGTTACCACTTCATACTCACTAGGATGGATATCATTAAAAAGAGACGATAACAAGCATCAAGAATTTTAAAAGATGAACTTTATAGCATGTGAGTTAAATCTCAATAGAGCTGTTAATATATGTTTTTAAATAGAATCCAGCAATACATGAAAGAAATAACTACATCATGCCCAAGTGAGGTTATCCTGAAAATCCAAGACTGGTTAAAAAATTGTAAATCCATCAGTGTATACTATCATAGTCTAAGGAAGAAAATCTCATGTTCCAATTAATTGATAATGAAAAAGCACTTGACAGAATTCAGCATCCATTTATGATAAAAAAACAAAACTTTTAGCACACTAGGAATACTCTACAACCTGATACAAATTACTACCCTCCCTCCAAAAAAAACAAACCAAACCAAACAACCCATGTCTCATAGGTGCTTATATCACACTTAATGGTGAAAGAGTAAATGTTTTCTTTGTAAGATCAAGAACAATGCAATGATGTCCAGTCTAACCACTCCAATTCACTATCTTACTGGGATACAGATTGCAAAGGAAAAAACTATTTCCAGACAATATAGTTGTTTGTGTAAAAACATCTCAAGGACTCTACAAACACAACACAACACAACAACACAACATATCACCTAGAATTTGTGAGTTTAGCCAAGGTCATAAAGTACAAGGCTAACCCACAGAAGTCAATCATATTAATGACAAAATTATAGAGATGGAAAACAGTTTAGTGGTTGCTAGGTGTTAGGGAGGAAAGTGCCCGTGGCTCACCAAGGGTAGCACAAGTCATCCTTGTGAAGGACTTGCTCTGTGTCTTGACTATGTTGGTGGTCACACAAACCTACACATAATAAATAAAACTGCATAGAACTAAACACACACACAATTGAGTGTAAGTTAAACTGGTGACATTTAAGACAGGTGGATTATACTAATGTGACATTATATCAATGCCAATTTCCTGGTGATATTGTGCTAAAGTTATCCAAGATATTCCCACTGGGGGAGACTAATATGTATATAAGATCTCTCTGTATTGTATCTCACAACCAACTGCATGTGAATCTACAATTAATCTCAAAATAGCAAGTAACCAACAACAAAAATCAACTGGAACTCTCATACATTGCTAGTGAGAATGCAAAATGGCACATTCACTCTGGAAAATAAGTCAATAATTTCTCAAAGAGCTAAACATACACTTACCATTTGACCAACAATCCCACTCCCAGATATTTACCCTAGAGAAATAAAAACTTATGTTCAGTGGTTAAAGTGCTGGATTCCCGCATGGCCGATCGCAGTTCAGGTTCTGGACCTGGTGGCTTGAAAATCATGCTGGGCACATGTGTGTGCATGCCCAGAATCCTGAGAGGAGACTGGAGGAGAAGAGACTGTGGCATGGCCATTCCGTCTGGGGGAGGGGGATGATGGTATGATTTCTTACTTTCCCTCTCTATGTCTTTCTCTGTCTCTGGTGAGTGCACACACCCTATGTAAACCAAAAACACCTTAAAAAACTGTACACAAATGTATGTAGCTCTAATTATAATTGCCAAAAATAGAAACAATTTAAACATCTTTCAATGGATAAATGAATATATAAACTATGATATATCCAGAGAACACAATACTACTTAGCACTAAAACGAACAAACCACTGACATATATACCCTGGGTAGATCTCAAAGACATTAGACACTGAGTGAAAGGAGCTGGTGTTAAAGGTTATGTATTGTATGATTCCATTTTTATGCTATTCTCAAAAAAAAAAAGTATAGTCATGGAGAAGAGTGGTTGCCAAATGTGAGGATGGGAAGAAGAGGTGATACAGATGGATAATGTGAAGGAGTTTTTTAGATGATGTTAAATGTTTGTATCCTGATCTCCTGATCAAATGGTGGTGATTACAGAAATATATACATATATTAAAATTCATAGGGCTGTGCACCAAAATTAAGACATGAATTTTTCTGTATGTTAATTTAAAAAGCAAATTTCTAAAAAAGTAGTGTTGACACTTAAATCTTAAAGTTAATACGTTCAAATAGGCTCTTTAGAATATAGTTGTTTGTAGCATAATTCTAGCTCTAATAGTATTTTAAAGAATACCATAGGCTTTTTTACAGTGTATTACGGAGCTCACAGAGCATAAAATGAAAATTTCCTAACTCCAACTTCAACTAAGAAAAAAAAAAAAATTACTATCAAAAATACCCAGTAGGGCCAGCCCTGTAGTGCAGTGATTAAACCCTGTACATAGGGAATCAGATCCCATAAAGTCATTTGCTGTTTGGATCTGGGCCCAGATGTCTTGAAAAACACACTAGGCACTTGTGTATGGCTGCCCCAAATCCTGATGGGATGGAGAAATGAAAGATAGAGGATTGCCATGTGACCATGCCCATTGAAGGTGGTGGTGCCGTCCCCTCCCCTTCTCTTAGCATTTTTGGTGAGCACCCACACCTTCTGACAATAAAAAAGATACTCAGGAACACCAAGTAAAAATATTTATTTTAAAGGGTAGCATGAAGGCTGGACAGGGAGATGTTGGTTAATGGATACAAAAATTACAATTAGATCAGAGAAATAACATCTAGTGTTCTATAGCACTGTGGGTGACTATAGTTAACAATAATTTATTTACACTTATATGATCCCAAGATATCTAGAAGAGATTTTTGAATGTTCCTAACACAAAGTAATGTTTGAGATAATGGCTATCCTAATAATCCTGATTTGACCAAAACACATTATAATCTTGTATTGAAAAAACTCACACGGGGGGGTGGGGGGGTGCAGCAGGTGGCATAGTGGTTAAGGCAGATGAATCCCACATGGCCAACTCTGTGGTTCAAGTTCTGAACCGGGAAGTTTGAAAAGCATGCCAGGCATGTGTGTGTGTGTGGCCCAAAATCCCAAGAGGAGAATGGAGGAGAAGGGACTGTGGCATGGCTATTCCCTCTGGGAGGTGATTTCTCACTTTCCCTCTCTGTTTCTCTCCAGCAGCGAGCATATGCGCAAAAAGATCTTTAAAAGAAAAAAAAAAGATAAGAAAAAAAAATCACAGTCAACTCTAAAACATGTACAATTAGTATGTGTCAAAAATCTGTAAAAAGAACATTTCTTTTAGTGATTCTTTACTCAAACTGTAGCTGCAGACAACATATTAAACAAATGTCTGCTAATTTTTTAAAATAAAAAGCAGATTAAGTTTTGCTGATGCATTAGTGGTGATTATAATCATTAAATAGTAAATAAAAGTTTAAATGATCTATAAATAGACTAAAAGTCACTCAGGTAATTTAAAACAAAGATGAATTTTATAGCTCTTCAATTAAGATATTAGATTAAAAACCATGCCATTAGGTCAAATCAAGGATGATATGCATTATAATCAAATAAATTACTGCCTGCATAGAAATAAGAAGGTATTAATTATTAATTAGCCCCACAAATTTAAGTAAGTAACACAATGTAAAGTAGTCTTTAAAAAGCATCCTTGAGGGGCCATTAGGTGTCATAGTGGTTAAGGTACTGGACTTCCACATGGCCAACTGAGGTTCAAGTCCCAGATCCAGTGGTTTAAAATTCACACTGTGTGCCCATGCATGCCCAAAATATCAAGAGGAGAATAAAGAAGGGAATGCAGTGTGACCATCCCTGCCCCACAGGGGTTATTTCTCACTTTCTGTTTCTCTATCTCTCTGGTGAGCACACACTCCCTATAGCAAAAATCTCTCAAAAAAGAACGAAACGCAAAAGAAAAAAAAATTCTTGAATGTTTCTCAAAGGCATATGGTGTTTTAAAAATGTACCCTAAATGTACCTTAAACGCAACATTCAAATCAGGAAAATGCTAAATGGTATACATCTGAATCAGCTAAATAAAAAAAATACTTAGCTATAATTATTTCCAGAAACATAGGTTTCCAATTCTGGCTATGATTATTCTAAACTTACAGAGAGGAAACAGGAGGCCACCCTATCTATGAAACGGATCAGCCCTTCAACTGCTTCCAGACAGCGTGTGCATTAAACTGAACAATCTATACAGAAATTGAGTGGTAACATCAATCTGCACATTCTGGATTTCTATCACATTCTATAGAACCTAGGTCCCACAGTAGCTATAATATCTGCATAGGGAGCTCTCTGGCTCAGCTCGATTGCCTGCTGTTTTTTCAGGACAAGAAAGCTATAAAATCTGGCAGCTGCCTGTTTCCGGTCACTATTTCTGCAGAGCTTCATCAGACTAAAGGACTGCATTCCCATCTTGTTAGACTCCTGGAGAAAAGAGTGAGAAAAGAGGAAAGGAAAGGGAAACGAGATCATTAGAAGTAAAGCAAGCTATGGATACATAATAAACGACAAAAGATTGGCATTTCTGATAAGTGATTATGAATCTGAAATGAAGAAATGCAAATGACCCTTGTAAACTTATTAAAACAACATAGGTTACTGAGCCCCACTTGGTTCATTGAGAAAATGCACGTAAATTAACTCTAAATTGTTATACAAATTTTTAACATGTTACACAAACGTTAGGTCTTTTAAAAAATTGATGTTAACATAGCTTCCAAATGAGTTCCAAGTCCCTCCCCCAAATTATTCACATTGCCAATATTCTTTTTTTTTGTAAATATATATTGAGGTTGTGTGTGCGTGTGTGTGTGTGTGTGTGGTGATCAGACAGATAGGGAGAGACCTAAATCCTAAGTATAACACTTGATTACTTTTCACAATGTGAACACAGCTGTGTAACCTCCACCAGGTCAAATATTTAACTTTACCAGCACTCCAGAAGGTTTCTTCACACTCCTCCTGGTCATTACAAAGGGAACCATTATTCCAGCCTCTAACTCCCTAGATAAGTTTTAACTATTTTTGAACTTTACAGAAATGAAATTATTCAGCATGCATTTGCATATGTTTGGATTGTTTAGATTTTTTTTTTTTTGCTCAATACATAATTATAAGATTCACTTAGGTTGTTGCGTGAAACAGGAGTCATTTTCTTTTCTTTCAATTTTTTTTTAGAAAGGTTTTTTTCTATAGGGCGTGTGCACTCACCAGAAAGACAGAGAGAGACAAACAAAAAGAGAGAAATCATCTCCCAGGGGAGATGGCCACGCCACAATCTCTTCTCCTCCATTCTCCTCTCGATATCTTGGGCGTGCATGCACATGTGCCCAGCGTGAATTTAAGCCACCAGGTCCGGGACTCGAACCGGGGTCAGCTACATGGGAGTCATAGCCATTACGCAACATAGCCATTACGCCAACCACTGGCCCCAGGAGTCATTTACATCACCGTACAGTGTTCTACCCTTTAAATATACCACAATTTACTTACCCAGCCTATAGCTGATGAACATTTGGGTTGAATTATGAATAACAAATATTATTTATAAGTTCTCTACTCTTTCAATTTGACAGAGGGCATATATGCTCACCAGAGAAAGAGAAAAAGTGATAAAGCAACTCCCATGGGGGATGATCACACTGCAATCTCTTCTCTTCCATTTTTCCCACCTTTTGGGATTTGGGGTACATATGCACACATGTGCCAGGCCTGTTTTTCAAGCCTCTGGGTCTGGGACTTGAACTGCACAGTTGGCTGTGTGGGATGTAGCTGCCTACCTAGGGCGCCACAGGCTGGTGTCTTCTGATGCACAGACTTTGTATTCTTTTTGGGTATACACTTGGGAGTAGAACTGCTGTGTATGAGCAATTTTAGTACATCTTTTAGTGTGTTTGCACAATTTTTTTAATGGCCAACAGGTGGTATGGTGGTTAAGATGTTAGACTCCACTAGACTCACCACAGTTTGAGTCCCAAACCTGGTTGCTTGCTTTCTCACTTTGTTTCTCTCTCTGTATGTCTCTGTCTGGTCAACATTAAGAAATAATAAGTAAAATTAAGTAATTATTTAAAAAATCTTTTTAAAAATGATTTTACCAATTAATATTTTCAACATACTACAGGAGAGTTATAGTTGCTCTTTATCCTCACCAATACTTGGTATTATCTCTGATACTATATTTTAAGTAAAGTGTCTCTCTTAAAATTTATGTTACTATAAATGGCTCCTGTCGAAAGTACAATTCTTTTTTTTCCTAAAGAATTATTTTATTTAACTTTATTTATTTTAATTTGACCAGAGAGGGAGAGAGTGATAGAGTGATAGAGTGATAGAGTGATAGAGAGAGAGAGAGAGAGAGAGAGAAAGCAAGAAAGTAAGACACCAGGTCTGGAACTTAAACAGAAGTAGGCCATATAAGAGTCCAGTTGCACTTAACCACCATGCCACCTGCCGGTTCCTGGAAAGTACAATTCTCTCAAGGAGGAAAAATCCACAGGTCTTTGATTGACTTAAAATACCATGAAGATGATCAATTTATTAGGTTTCTTCTCCTTAAAGGTATCGAAGGTGGGCACGGTTATAAACAACATGAGTGGTAAATGTAGATGTACATTTGTACATTGCAGAGGCAGGGGAACATGACTACATAAACATCTCCCAGTGTGTTTGCACAAATTTAAAAGATGTCGGCATCACTATAGGGCACCTGCATGCTTACTAGAAATAACTGATGTATAATAAAACATTCAATTATGGGTGATGATAACTCCTTTCATGAAGACTGGGGCTTAGATTTCCAGAGCAGAAGCAGTTTTTAGTTAGAAATGCTGTTACTAGCCAGAACTTGCATGAGTGCCAGACTTCTTAGATAAGTGTGTAAAGCATTTTGAGAAATATCACATACAAGTTTTTGCTGGTCCATAACATTTAACAAATTAGTAAGTTAATACTTTATCTCATCCAAAGGTGTGGCCCAGGGTCAGCAACCTTGCAGAGAAGATATACGCAATCTTCATTTATTTGCTACCATGACAGATAAGATGTGGATTGGATAACTTTCTCCCAGAGATTGCAAGGATAACAATTTCAAAAATTATTTTAAGAAACCTTGGGGTCAGACTAGCATTGCAGACTAGTGTTTAAGGAAGCCAGATCCTTCATGGCTGACTGTAGTTCAAATTCCAGTCCCAGTGACCTAAAAAATAACATACTGTGTGTACATGCATACCCCAAATCCTGACAGGATGGAGAAATAGAGAAGGGATTTTAATGTGACCAGGCCCTATTGGGAAATCAACCCTCTTGCAAAAATCAAAAACAAAAACAAACCCTGAGATGACAAATATGCAAGACTGAACAGATGTTCTTATTTCTGTTGCCTTCAAAATCCCCCCTAAAGTGAAGGTAAATGGGGGAGAAAGTGGTAAGGAAAGGAGAGAAAGACAAAGAAAGTGAAGACTTAACTGGGAGGAAAATCATCAAAGCCAATTTGAGATACAGGACTTGGAAAATCTCAGGCACTGAAGACATTGGCCTATCACAAGCTAAGGATGGGGGGGAGTAAAGCTGGAAGTGGGAGCATTCCTTGAGAGTCTACTGGAGAACAATGAGGCCCCAAGTCCACTCTACCCCTCAGTAAAGATTACTATTACTACTCAGAAGGCAAGAGGCAAGGTGTTGCCTTTCTGGAAACACCAACCATTGAGGCACTAGACTTGAGACACTTGCACTGGGGATGGTGGAGGAAAACTGTCAGATCACAAACTGAGGATTAAGTGAAATTATCTCTTTTTTTTAAAAAAAAAAAGTATTATTTTAAGTTTATTTATGTATTCATTCATTCATCCATTTATTTTAATTTGACCAGAGAGGGACAGAGAGAGAGAGAAAGAGAGAAAGCAAGCTGCCCAGTCCAGGACTTGAACCACAGTCAGCCATGTGGGAGTCCAGTACTCTTAACCACCATGCCACCTGCCAGCCCCAGAAATTTTACACTCTGAATGGGGAGACAGCCAGCCTCTACAGGACACCAGTTGGTGGTGCAGCACGCTGCCAGGCTGCCCACATGGAAGGTTCTCAGTTTGCATCCAGACACTTCCCTGAACATGCTGACTGTGTGTGCCCATATTTGGAGCTGGCTGAGGCTCAGGTGGATCCTAGCCTGGGGACCGTTTTGGGGATGTCTGTTTCTCGTTCCCCTTTCCACTCACTCATGGAGAAACAAACAGATGAACTTCAAAAAACTGAAACAAAACCCACTACATGCTCAACTCAATAAATGAAAATTTTTTTTAAAATTTAAAAAACAAAGCACATCAACATTAAATTTCAGAGTAACAGGCAATATGTGTGTGTGTGTATATATATATATATATACATATATATATATATATATAAGCTTTTGGAGAGAAAACAAAGATCATCTAAAAAAGATGACAAAACAAGGCAGCACCTGACTTTTCAATAATAACACAAGAATCCTAGAAGTGTTACAAAGCCTTCAACATCTGAGAGAAATGATTTTTAACCTATATCCAGGGACAACCAATCAAGTTATAGGTAAAATAAATAGATTTACAGGCATATGCACAAGGTCTCCATCTCTTATGCACTCTATCTCAGATAATTATGAAAGGATGGTAACAAAAAAATTAAAATAAAGGAAGATCCAAACATCAAGAAACAGAAGAACTAATATGAGAGAGACAAATACATTCTCGTTTACAATAAAGGATTGTCCCAAGAAAAAAAACTGCAGCAGACCTAAAGAATAACTAGTCTGGGTTGGAACAAAAGGATGATGACCTCGAGGAAGAGTATCTTCAAGAAAAAAATATGGAACCAACATATCAATTAATATATTTGACCATAATAAAAGGGATTTTAATGTACTGTCAATGAGTTTGGAAAAACTAATTAAGAATGGATATATAGACACTAACCAAAAAAGGGATAAAATGAGGCAATGATTAACTTAAAAAACAAGCAAAACAATGGTAAAGTTGACAAGGAAAGAAATGTAATTACACTGTGAAGTAGCAATGTGAACTATTATTTATTTTCTAAATGTTTTTATTGCTAAAGGGTACATGAACTCTCCAGAGACAGACAAAGAAAGCCTCTCCCTAAAGGGGCATGATCATGCTGCAATCCTTTTTCCTTTATTTCTTCATCCCATCAGGATTTTTTTTTTCTTTTTCTGGAGAGGTTTTTGCTATAGGGTGCGTGCACTCGCCAGACAGGCAGAGAGAGACAGAGAGAGAGAAAGCGAGAAATCACCCCCCAGGGGGGATGGCCCCGCCGCAATCCCTTCTCCTCCATTCTCCTCTCGGGATCTTGGGCACGCACGCACACGTACCCGGCGTGAGTTTAAGCCACCGGGTCCGGGACATGAACTGCAGTCGACTACGTGGGAGTCCAGCAACATAGCCATTACGCTAACTGCTGGTCCCGATCCCATCAGGATTTTGGGCACAACATACATATCTTCCCAGTATGTTTTTCAAGTTACCATGCTTGGGATCCAAACTGCAATCACCACATGGGATCTAGCTCCCTATACATACTACTTACCTGCTGCACTATGGGATTGGCCTAATGGGAATTCATTTTTATACAGTCATTATGCCAGAGACTGTTAGTTTTCCCTTAATATTCACTGTCCTCTTCTTTCATAGTAACAGAATTATTAGCTGGCCTTAAGTTACCAATAAAGATTACATTTCCTTGCTAGATGTGGCAATGTGACTAAGTGCTGGTCAATGAATTGTAAAAAGTGGCACACACAATTTCTGGGTCATACTGTTAAAGAAAATTTTGCTGCTGATTGGAATACACGCCTGGTGAATAGTTAGTCATTTTGAATCTTCTAACGCAGTATATTGAATTTTAAAGATTATATATAAGAATTATTTTAATGAAAACATAAAATAAAATTTAAAATTACTTGAGTTATCACTCTTAAACTGTTATAGACTTAGTTCTGTATTAAGAATTAGTTCATATACTACTAAAAATAAGAATGGGACATAGAATATATATCTAGAAGCATGGTGTAAGAAGTTAGATTAGAATATGATTAGAATATGCAGGCACTAAAAATAAAGTCTTATATTTAACCTGGATATACCACTCAAAATCATCCTACTAGTGTAATTTGGCCTTAGCAAAAACGTAAGAAAAACAGTTTCGTTTTTATTTATATCTAGAAACTTGAAGTCAATGTTTATTTTTAAAATTCAAAATACCATCTTACCCGTAAACTATTTAACAGCCGAAGTATTCTTCGATTCCATCTTTCTGCCTCAATATTTTGTTCATTCCCTGATGATTCTTTTTTGGGTGATTCCTGTTTAAATATTTCATTTAAGCAAATTTTATTTATGTTTACTATTTGCCAAGCATACCATTAGTTCCTACAAGAAACACAACTGTAACAGTGGGTCCTGCCAATAAAAAGCTTACAGTCTGATGATAGAAGACTAACATATAAATATAGGCCAACCTTTGAAGGTTTACACTTCTACTCCTCAGGCTGTTCCCTGGTAAGGAACACCAAAGCAGAAGATTCTGCAGTCTTTATTGATAATGCATTTAGGTCGAACGCTCCTATTTTGAAAAGTAAAGTTAGCAAAAACAATTTGTGGCAAGTACTATCCTAGTTCTGGTCAATCTGAACTCAGGAGCTGACAGGAATAGATACAAAAACTTCCTTGTAAAGGCCTTTGTCTGAACTTACCTGGTGATACAGATGCTCTAAAAATAACTGATGCTTAGTAGTTTGCATATAGTCAGGTTAGAAGTCTTCCAGATTTAGAAGGTACCTTGAAGCTACTCAGACTTAGAAGATTAACCCCTTGCCTGTTATGCTATATGAATAGATTCATTGTTTTCCATCTTCAAAGCTTAACCACCTTCAGAAATACTTCAATATTCAAAAATTATAAAGTTGAAATCCTTTTTCGAGAACTCATTCAAATCCCTTACCAACTAACACCTCATGGGTTGAGAACAGAAAGAACTGGGCATAGGAAAGGTGTCGAAGATTCTGATAAAAGAGCAAGCCTACCAAGGGGGGGGGGGGGAGGGACGTAGCACAAATGTGACCTACTTTGTGATTTTTCCTAGGCTAGTTCTGACCATGCAACCCAATAGCATCTGTGTCACCCTTACTATGCATTCACTGTTTGTCTGGCTTTCATGTATAGCTCTGGAACCCAGACACTTCCCGAAAGTGCTTTCAAGTTCAAATACCTCAAGATGATTTCAGAAAGCTCCAGAAGATTTTTCATGACATTTTAAGTCATTTGAGGCTAAAGGGACTCTGTGACTCAGTCTAGAAACTGCTGAGTCTCCATTCCCACCAACTATATTGGCTTCCTGTTCTGCCGATGCTGTATTCTTTCTTATATCCTAAGGAGACTGAGTTGAAAATGTGGTCATTTTATTCTGAAGAGTTTTTCCACATCTCTCCAGAAACAACTTATGTTTATTCCTTTCTGGTCTGTCCTTATATAAATGAGTTCACTCACTTACTAATGTTTATTTTATTGTTATACAAACACATGCTATTTTATAAAAAGTTCTTTGTTACAGATCCATGAGACTGTAACTTCACTTTTAACACATATCCAAACTAACCAGGGTCAGGTTCAAAATAAACAGCCTGTGCATTTTGCTAAAGCCTGTTCACATGACCTATCTGGACACCCTACAGCTAAATCTATTGTGTGGAAAGTCCAGTGGATTATTAAAACAGCTGAACTTGTGCTATGTTATGGTTTGTTTGGCCATGTATGAAATTAACCTGTGTCTATAAGAGCAAAGAGAATGGTGAAAATGAATCAGCCCATTCTGACTTAGCTGTTCGATGTTTCAAGTGAGAGGTTCAGATTATTTATTCTGTTTTAGATTACTCCAAGTCAGTCTGTTTTCCATGTGAAAAAACAATCTAAGAATCTTGGAACTCATTATAAAGATAACTTATTTTTTAAAAACTTGTATCAGGTAGTAATAGGCGTTTTGATAGTTACTAAAAAATGTGCTAAAATTCCTTACAATCTTAAAAATGCCTCGAATACTCTGGGATAAGGACCAGAGAAATAGGCAGTAACATATGGGGAATCAGATGAGTCAGATTTTATTTCTGGCTTTGCTACTGACATGTGGCCCTTTGAACAGACCATTTTCACTTTCTGATTTCCAGAAGTCTTGTACAGATACTGGACTTGAGCCACATCATGTAAAAAATGCCCATAATTTTTTGTTCATAAAATAAAATTTCAAATGCCTTAGGCCATACTTATAATATAGTTGTTTCTCTAGAACTTCAAGTTAAAAAAAAAACTTGAAAAAGTGATTCTCAACATTTAAAAATCTGTGGCTACCTTTGATAAGCATAAAAATCCTGCACTTGGGGTCAGCAGGTGGTGTGGTGGTTAAAGGTGTTGGACTCCTACATTGCCTACCCTGATTCTAGTCCTGGACCTGGTGACTAGCTTTCTCACTTTCTCTCTCTCTGTTTCTCTCTGATCAAATTAAGCAAACAAACAAATAAATAAAATAATTCTTTTTTTTAAATCTCACATTTTTCTTTAAAATTTGAAGTTCCAAAATAAATTAAAAAAAGAAAAAAAGTCAGAGCAATTCTGAATGTTTCATCAAACTATTCACAAACATCTCTGTTGTAACCAGAAATTTAAATTGTAAGTTCAGAAAGTAACATGAAAGCTCTAAGAAAAATTTTTAGAAAAGTAAGGTATTAAATATTTAGGAATAAAGTTTTTAAGAACATCCCCAAGACTACACAAATATTTACCAATTCAACAGAACAATTTTCAATTTCTTGGGCTATAGAGGCATTCATTAAAGATGATCCCTCAGCAGCTGAAGAAAGCATTTCAACAGTATCCTGTAAAAGCAAATGAAGGGAAAATAGGTAATTCTGCTAATGGTTATCACAGGAACAATCTAATTTTGTCAAATGCTTTAATCACACGAATGTTCATTTCTCAAATGAATCTAACTACCCACATTCTCAAAATATTATTTCCGAAATACCTCAGATAGGCAGTCTGTGACTTAAATTCTCCTGTTTTCCATCTCCCACAAAGGAAGAACTTGTACATCCCTTCCCTCCTTGCTTCTTCCCCTCTTTTTTTTGGTCTCCCTTTCCGCTGCAAGCCTCGCTGCTGAGATCATACTGCTTTGATTCATTCTACCTAGCCTCAGTCCCCCACCTCTAGTCTCATGCCAATACAAGGTGGCAGAAGAAAGAGGTCTGGGATGGGCAAGCAGAGGGAGTGGGAGTGAGGTGGGATATTTATATCCCTACCCAAGGCCATGATAGGATTCCTGCTGCCACTACTGGAGCCGTATTTGGCAAAGTGAAGAAAAAGCTGTGTCCTCTAGAAGGGGAACAAAGACATAAAGAAAGAAGGAAAAAGAGAAAGCCAGAAGGGCTCTATTCCCTATCATCTCTTCTTTACATTGCTACCAAAGTTCAGCCCTTTTCATCTTCATCCTGTCTCCAAGATTCACTTTCCACCTGTCATTTCTGTTCCTGATTGAGAGCTTCCTCTAACAGAGTTTGCTTGAGTTTTCATTTCAGCTTTTTAAAATTTTAGTGAATATAAGGAGTTGTATTTGATTATTTAATGTATCTATTTGTGGCACTTTCCCCCCTTTTTTTCTCTCTTTTTTGTAGAGTTTGTGCCTTAGGGAACACGCACCTGCCAGAAAGAGAGAGACAGAGACAGTGAGAGGTAAAGTGAGAAATCAATCCATGCGGGGATAGCCATGCCACAATCCCTTCTCCTGTGATCTTGGGCACACACTCAAATACTCTCAGCATGAGTTTCAAGCCACTGAGTCCAGGACTTGAACCGCAGTTAGTCATGTGGAGTCTAGTGATGTAATCGCTACACCATCTGCTGCCCCCCCCCTTTTTTCTGTTTTAATTTCTATGAATATACTACATTTTTAAGTACTCTCAATTTTGCAGTTACTGTATACAAATTGTTTTATAAAGATTTAGAAATGATTAATCAGAATGAATATTTTCCTGAACCTTCAAATTGACCATCTGTTTGCCATTTTTGGTAGCAAAATAAGAAAGGAATTGAAGGTTAATGCATAAGCATAGGGTGTAGGAGTAAAAGTTCAAAAGAACTGGCACATCAATCCTTCCTTCTCTATACTTTCAAGCACACGGGAAAAAATCTATTTTGTTAATATGTTTACAATAACTGCAGTTATATTTTCCTTCTGAAAAATCATAAAGAAGTTTACCTAATCATAATTTTTGGTAGCTGCACTCTAAAAAATGTTCTGGCCTAAATACGGGAGATAGTATTGGCAACCTACTATACTTGATATTCAGTATATTATCAAATATTTAGTAAAACACACTCTGTTTTAATACATTGTGAAACTGTCTTTCCTTCCAAGGCATTCTATTTCAATGTGGGTTGACTCTGAACTCCCTGAGTGATTATCAAAATACAAGGATGATGAAGCAGATCAAAAAGCACTGGTTTATTTTTAACCAGTGGCTATATTTTCATTCATATAACTAATAAAGTGGCAATTGGGAAAATATTTTAAAACACAGTGTTTTCAAGTGAAAAGTATGTCTTCAAATAAAAATGAAAAACATTTTTGTTTTGGTCATGGATCTTTAGTTTTTCAGAGTCAAGGCCAAGGTGGATCTAGAACACCTTAGAGATAAGAACATATGAATTTATGATGAGAAACAAAAACAGAAGATTTATTAGCTAGAGTGCTAAAAGATTCCAAGACATATTAAATATGGGGCCTCATAGGATTCTCAACATGTAATCAAATTCAAGTACAGAAATCATTCATTTAATGTATTATGCAAAAGATTAAGTATGAAACTAACTTATCTTGTGATTTACTATCTTAAACTTCTATAGAACACTATTCTGCAGATGAAAATCATGTTTTGCCCTATAGTACTGCTACTTAATAGATTAACAATATAAGGTGAAATATAAACTGTAAATATAAACTGAAGATATAATAGAGCCCCAACATTCCTTCACTAGATCTATGTAAGAAAAATAATATTTTTATGTTTCTGGTTAACTTACCTCAGAGTTAATATTTTTATTGTTATACTCAAAAGAGTTGCACTCAAATCCATTAATCACATCATTCCAAGTTTGGGGGTGACTTAACTCTTGCTGAAAATTTGGCTCTTCAATTGTGGTGGTCTCTGAATTATCAAGGAAGTAAAGAAGAGTTCACCAAAATACCCTTCAGACTTCAATCGGGTTACAGTTGTTATAAAAGAAAACTTCTGGTATATAACTTGGAATCTAAGAATTTATAAGCAAAGGGTACAAATACTTTCTTATGGTTTCCCAAGTCTCACATATTTATCTTCCTTTTCTCCTCCCCTGTCTCTTTATCATCTTCACACTCCACCCTCTGCCAACCGTCTCCTACACTCTCACTCTCACACATTCACTCACAAGACAAATGGATAATTCAAGCCTATCTTGGTATTGTTCAGCAGATTTTAATATCTTTAGGAAGGAAGATCATGAAACAGGGGTTCACCTGCCACTGTAGTTGGTTTATTATTACTTTATAATAATTGTCACAATCAGTGATTATTAATAGTCTATGTACTCTCTAGGTGGGTGGAACTATCTATGCATCTCTCAGCTTAATTTATTGTTTAAGTGCTGTTCTTATCCCTATGTGACTTTTTTATGTTAGTTGTTTTAAAGCTAAACACTATCCTATTAGATACCAGAAAATTCTCTTTCTTTGAGAGTTTGTGAATAATGCCTTTGGGAATGAAGGAGGTGGGAGAGAGTAAGAATAAGCATAGTCTAAATAGTATGTGTATTTTATCTTTTCAATGAAGTTTCTAGGACAGAATTAATCTGAAAAGAAAAAAAAAGCAATACTGAAGTAACAATTCTTTTAAGTTTGAATACTCTTCTAGAGATAGCATTTATACTTAAGAAAACGAAATTGGATTCCATCTTCATTTTAAAATGTAGAATAGAATTTTTGTTTACACAACATTCCCCTTAACATCAATAGAATTAGGAAGCCTCACCTATTATGTTTTGGTTTCCTGCTTCTGCCCTCATTATTTCCTTTTGTATCAGTTGTCTTCCAAGTTTAACTCCAGGAGATATAAAGCATTTTGTAAACAACTGTAAAAATATATTTTTTTCCATGTTTTTGTACTAATAGAGCAATTCAATAAAACATAAGCACATATGTTAAAAAGTAAAAACTACAACCCATACACATACATCTAGCAAATTAATTAAAAAGTGGGGTATTATTTTTTACAAGTTTAAATTCTACTGTATATATGTATGTAAATATACATTTATTTCTTTATAACCGAACATCATATTCATGAAAAGGATGTAAACTATTACCATTTTCAGTTCTGCATGAATCAAATCCTGGGCAGCAGTTGAGAGAAGTATATCTACTCCTCCCCTCTTCTTCCACATCATCAGTCTTTGGGTAGGAGGAGCAAGTTCCAAAACTGTGAGTGTATCCGTAAAACAAGTCAGCTGTTTATGCATAATTTTGCTACTGATCTCCTTGACTGGATCTATGAGCAATCTCCTTTTTTTGCCTTTCCTTTTCTCAGCAATACCTGAATATAGGAAATAGGCACAGATGTGACAGGATATGCGGCTTTGTAAAACAATACTCTAGGCACTGTGTATCTAAGAAATGTCTGCCACAATATAACCTACAGTTGTTGCATTAGAAGAAAATCCCCTTCCCTGGCTCCTCTGACAGGCCTTACAGGTTTGTGCACAACTAGAGTGTCTGAACAGTCAGTAGCTGACACCTTTTGTAAGATGTTGCTCAAAGGTGCTTAGCAGGGACTCTGCTTAGGAGCTGACCCAAGTGGGTAACTGAGGAAATGTGGAGCAGAGGCTATGCTGAGAGGGAAGTTGACCAATTTGAATGTTCTTTCAAAGGCTTGTGTAAGTGGGTAACTTTATGGAACATTTATTTGTATTTTTCCCTTCTCCACCAAAATTCAAATCCTAACCAGGTAGCGAGGTCCATGGGACTTCATTCCTTTAGGGAATTTTACCAGATAGTAGAAGCCAAGATTTTCTTTAGTAAAGCTGCAGAAGGGGGAGAAAGGGTTAGATTTCCTAGAATAGGTGAAGATATGAGATCTGACAAAGCCAGATAAAATAGGAACATTCTCACTGATGTGCCTCAGTGAAATCCATGACAAGATCCCAGAGGGGATGGCTGTGTGATGATGCCAGAGGCTGTGTAGGCTAGGACTGTGAGCATCAGAAATTGGTGGTTGATGACGTGGGGTTCCTTTCCACTTCCCATATCCTTCCCCCAAACTTCAGTATTACATGGCTCAGACAGATAAGGGAGCTGTGCAGAGTGACTTTCTTACCAACTGAGTGGGATAAAGGCTCAGAGTTGAATTCAGTAAAGAAAAAATTCAAATGCTTTATTCCTTACATGCCTGAATTTATAAACTAAAATTCACATTGATTATATTACCTAAAATAAAATGTTCTTAAAGGACCTAGTCATGTATTAGACTCATATATTATTATTTATTCCTAAAAACATGCTTAAGGTGAAATGTTAGAGGGCATAGTGTCTATCTCTCTTCTGTCCTTTTATTTTACCTTAGATCATATTCACTTGCATGTTTATTTATCTTCCTGATCAGATTGTAAGCTTCTTAAAAGCAGAAACCATGGCCGGCCCTATAGTGCAGAGGTTAAGCCCTGTGCATATGAAGAGATCCCACATGACTAACCATAGTTCAAATCCTGGCACTGGTAACTTGAAAAACACATTGGGTACATGTCAGTTAATATCCAAAATCCAAGCAGGAAGGACAAAAAAAGGGTTGCGGACAGACAGCTCCATGGCTCCTGTGATCTAGCCATTTTGGGAGAAAGGAAGATGTCCCACTGATAACTGGGCCTCCAGCATACAAAACTCGCGTGATTGAACTTCCAAGTTTGGGAAGAAACCGTCCATCCACCAGATAACTAGAAATCGCTGCAGGACCACAAGAAATATGGGGAAGCAGGAAAATACCTCTCCCACAAGGGAAACGGATAGCTCCTCTTCATCCACACACAGTTCAATGGAAATCATGGAAATGTCTGATAAAGAATTCAGAACATTCATAATGGCAAAGCTAACAGAGATGGAAGAGAAGAAGAGAGACAAGGAACTGTTTAAGAGGAAGGAGAAAGGAGGTGAAGAGTTCCAGGAGGTGAGGAAATTCATGCAAGATCTAAAAGAGGAATTTCACACTTTACAAAAGAATCAGATGGAACTGTAAGAGATGAAGGCTATAATACAAGAAGTCAAAATCTCCCTTGAAAGTATTAAAAGCAGACTAGATCATACAGAAAATAGAATCTCAAATGTAGAAGAGAAAACTGCTGGCCTAGAAAAATCCACCACGAAGACTGAGAAAATGGCCCCCAAAATTTGAGAATAATATGCGAGAAGTACTAGATACAATTAAACGTCCAAACATACAGATAATAAGCATCCCAGAAGGTGAAGAGACTCATAAGGGCATTGATAATCTATTCCATGAAATCCTGCAAGAAAATTTTCCAAACCTGGAGAGGCACTCAAAGATCCAGTCCCAAGAAGTACAGAGGACCCCAAACAGAATCAACCCAAGAAGATCTTCTCCAAGACACATTATAGCCAGATTGACCAAAACCACAGACAAAGACAAGATACTAAGACTGGCAAGAGAGAAAAGGCAAGTTACCTATAAAGGGTATCCCATCAGACTAATGGCAGACCTCTCATCGGAAACAATGCGAGTGAGGAAAGAATGGGAAAATATATTCAAAGTATTAAGGGAAAAGCAACTTCAACCGAGAATTCTGTACCCAGCAAGGTTATCGTTCATTTGGGAAGAAAAGACCCGAATTTTCCCAGATAAACAAAACCTTAAAGAATTTACCAGCACCAGACCAGATCTCCAAGAAGTTCTTAAGGGAGTGCTATGTCAGTAAAATTAAATGCAGACACATTGAAATAAGAGTTCAAAAACTAAGAAAATGGGCAACTTAATTGTAGGGACAAAGTCTGGAGTTGAGTATTATATCCCAGAGTTCAATCTGGAAGATCATACCTCAACAGTAACAAAAGAAAGATTAACTACATGAGACTGAACTGATGAAACAGCACTCTGTGACTTGACTAAGATATTGCTGCTTTTCTTCTAAGCTTTGTTGTCCGGTTTTAAGGATTTTTATCCTGTCTTGAGCTGTCAATAGATTCATGTACCTACTATTTGAACAAAATACTAACCTGTTTCTAGGCTTCAAGTTTCAAGGAAATATCCTTACCAGTTCAAAACTGCCTTTCTTGAAACCACCAGCTATTGAAAGTAGTTAGATTACTTATGATATTGTGTGGTCAACAAAATGTTGGGGGAAAAGGAATTGAAGACAACTGTAGACAGCAGAGATAGTGTAATAAGAGAGTGGAACAGGGCAGAGGGTCAGACATGGGGTAAAAAACATATATATATATGAAAGTAGTAATGGAATTTTATGGATGATAACATGCATGATTAAGCCACTATGCAGTTTACTCTAGAGAGGAAACCACATTTAGTATGTTGTGATGATGCTCAGGAAATGAAAATAAATTTAAAAAAATTTCAGAAAAAAAAATACTAAAACTGTTACCAAAATTTAAAGAAAAAACTGTGTATTTGATGACCACAGTAAGCTATATAGCCCCAGCTAGGTACTATTTTATAGTACGTTCATTCTACTCACTGAGGTTTATGCCTAAAGTCAGACATGGGTTCTTGTGTATGTATATATCAGTCGTGCTTGCTATTGCAAATATTTAGACAAATTAAGTTCATTAGCAAATCAATTAAATGGGGGGGGAGGAGGCATAGAAAGCAATCATGGATACCAGAGACAATGGGAGGAGGGTTGGACAGGGCAGAGGGTTAGGGATAGGGAATCAAGGATGGCAAAAAAAAAAAAAAAAAAAAGGCAAAATATACAAGACATAAGAAATGGAAAATTGTTTGTTGATAACATGTATGTTGATGTGCTTGATTGAGCCAACAGACAGTGTATTGTGGATGGAAAATTCATTTTGTATACTGTAATGATGTATAGTGTATTAATGTTAAAAAAAAGAAAAATTAATTAATTAATAAAAAAATATATATATGGTTTGCAAATAAAAAAAAAGGGTTGCAGCGTGACCAGACCCCACTGAGTGGTACTTTCTCCTTCTCTCTGGTGGGCACACATATAACTTCTTGAATTGAATTCAGTTTAATATTGTGGGTTTGAACAGGACTGAAGATAATGAAACAATCATCCCAAATTTCCTTCACACACTTCTATTCTATTACAAATACTATTACCAGATTGACTACCTCCTATAATATTTCATAGAGCATTCAAATATTTCAAAGTAAATAAGATAGCAGTGTATTAAAAATAAAAACATAAATGCCTCTGACCTGAAACATCAATTGGGTCAAGAGTAAATCCATCTTCTTCATTTGATAATGTTGTTTCATCTATTTTTTCATTTTCAGGTAGATATGTACACTCTGGATTATCTGGTTCTACTGATCAACATTGCAATAAAGGTAATTATTTAAAAATAAGATTATGGTGCAAGTTAAAGGACTATAAGAGAACTAAAGTGAGAGATAAACTAATTGAAGATTTATAAACATTCAAAACTGGGACAATATGCATAAATTCTTAGAATCATATATTTAATAGAGTTGAAGAGACTCTGGTGATATGGTCTGGAACCCACTGTATTTGGTGAGTTGAATATTAACAGCCTCTTTTGCACACAAGAAATCAAAGACTAGACTATGGTGATAGTAGAAGTGAAAACAGCAGTCGCAACTACAATAAAGTATCGACATAAATTTGACTGTATATCTGCTAAAAAATTTGCATCTGTTAAACCATTATCAATTGATTCATAAAGAACAGTAACTAAACTTTTATTGCCTAGCTCTTTGCACACTTTAAATTTTTATTCTTGTGTTAGAAAGTACTTTATAGTATGGGACTAGCAAATGGCATAATAGTTGTGTTGCTGGACTCCCACATGGTTGACCCTGGTTCGAGTCTTGGACCCAGAGGCTTGAACTTATGCCAGGCATGTGTGCATGTGTGCCCAAAGTCCCAAGAGGAGAATGGAGGAGAAGGAATTGCAGCATTGCCAGACCCCTGGGGGATGATTTCTAGCTTTTTGTATCTTTCTGGTGAGTGTACACACACTATGGCAAAAATCTCTCTTAAAAAAAAAAAAAAAACAGAAAAATATTTGTTGACAATGATGCATATGTGCATATGGTAATGTCTTTGACTGGATTAATATGCAGTATATTCATGCTGGGAAAATTCACTTTGTATGTTGCAAAGATTTGCAATGATTGAATGTAAAAAAATAAAAAAGCACATATAGTATCATAAATTGTAAAGAATCAAATGGGACTGACCAATCATTTTTAATTCTTAAGAAAAATCAAATCAAAAGACCTCAAATCAGGCCAGCAGGTGATGTGGAGATTAAAGTGGCTAGATCCCACACGGTCATCTGAGCAGTTTTGAGTACCAGATCCAGTGGCCTGAAGATCACAAAAGGCACATGTGTATGCGTGCCAAAAGTCCTGAGAGGAGAATGGAGGAGAAGGGATTGCAGTATAGCCATCCCCCCTGGGGGAGTGGTATTTAGATTTTCAATCCAGACTATTTACTACTTTTTTCTTAACATATAATATACATTATTTTAATGCTTCAAAAGCACAGTATTTTGGCAAAACACTTAAACATGCTCTTATATTGAAACCAGTTCTGGTAAATTACCCTTCATGTACCCTTCTCAGGACTCAACTTCCAATTCTACATTCTTTAGAGTCAGACTAAGAGAGTTTGAGGGACTGTATTCTTTATTATCTTTCACTATACTATACTGTTACTTATACTCAGAAGGTCTAAGGCTTACACTGAATATTAGTATCTGTTCACTTTTTATACAAAGGAAAATTTTAACATACCCTCTACATTATTAGGAGGCTCAGGAGGCAGTGAAATTTCTCTGCTCAAGTGCATGTCATCTAACAGGATATTCTGATCATCTTGCAATAGATTGTCTTGAAAAACACAATACAAACTTGTTATAAAGACTTGAAGCTGTTATGTACTCACTAAACATTTATTAATATTACTTTATAGAAAGCATTGTAAAAGGATAATCAAACTTTTTAAGTAAACTAGAGAATTTTAAAAAAAAGATTTGATACGAACAATCTTTAAAATATGTGCATTTGGATTTCCAATTTTTGTCTATTTTATTTCTGTAATTACTTTATACTAATATAATATAAAATAAAATAATAATATAAAAGGCTGAAAAGATCCTTTAGAATAGCTGTCCCACAATTTATGTTAAAAAAGAAAATGTTTGGTGTGGTGATTAAAGTGCTGGATTCCCACAAGGCCAACTGTGGTTTGAGTCCCAGACCTGGCAGCTTAAAAATCACTCCAGGGCATATGTGCATGCATGCCCAAAATCCCAGGAGAATGGAGGAGAGGGAACTGTGGCATGGCCATACCTCCAGGAGGTGATTTTTCAATTTCCCCCTCTTTGTCTCTCTCTCTCTGGCAGATGCACATGCCCTAGGCAAAAGCCTAAAAAAAAAAAAAAAAAAAAAAAAAAAAAAAAAGAAAGAAAGAAAAAAGAAGGAAAGAAAAGGAAAAGAAAATGTTTTCTAGTACATAATCTAATGTTTTGTAAAGAATGTACTAACTTCACTCCTTCTCTTACAAAAACTAGGAATTTGTAAAAACAAGGACAAGTTGTAGTTCACAACATCTTAGGAAAATTTGTTTAAAGAGATAGTTATTTATTTAGGCCTAGCCTAAATGTTCAAACTAACCATAAACTTTGAAAACTTATGTAAAAACATGTTCACCAATATGACATAGTACTATATATAAAATTTTAGTTTGATATAATAAATCAATACATTACAATACTTGACTTCTATCTGACTAGATAGCATACCAATCATTTCTCCTGCAGCTCCTTCATCTCCAAATCCATCTCCACTGTCATAGAACACAGATTTTTCTCCAATGAAGCTTCCAGAACTATGTTCAAGGAAAGGACCACTGGAATTCAGTAATACGTTGTCATCAAAGAAGCTATGTTGTCTGAGAATTTCAGATTCCTCCCCTAAATCAATATCAGTGCTATGTTAGTCATAGAAATAAAATTTCAGGGTTAGAAGGAAATTCAGATATCACTGAATATAACACTCCCTTCATTTTGCAGATGAGGAAAATTAAAACTGAAAATTTTATTTGGATTATTCAAGTAAAGCCACTCAGTCAATCAGTAAGGACTGATTTCTAGTTTAACGTTCTTCCCAATATAACAGGAAAAATGCCAAAATTTAAGTAGAGTTTATAATTGAGATAAAGTTTAATGATTTCCTAGAAGGTAGAAATACTACAGCAGTAGAAAAATGTCTTCTACTTTAAGTGGGTCAAGTTCTGCTTGATCAAGAATTATTTTATACTGTTTCAAGCACCATTGCTTGTACTATTTATCCATAATGGGGGTTTGAAAATAAAGAGCTTCTATGCTTCCCTAGGAAATAGAAAGGTGAGGAAAATATTTTAAAATGGGCTTAGAAGATTCATGTAATAAATATTTACTGAAAATGCTTGGAGTTCGAGATACACAGTAAAAAAGACAAATCCAGTCTGCTAACATTAACTAGAGTTTATTACATGCACTATATTATGTAAAAAAAAGTACTACAATAATCCTCATTGGACAGATGAGGAAACACATCCACAGAAAGGTTCTGTAATTTGCACACAGTCACACCTTAATAAATGACAGTCAGGATTTGAATCCAGCTCTCCGAAACTCCAAAGCTTACTTTCTGATAGTATCTACACTATACCAATAGTTCCTGCACACCAGAATTCAGCTCTTACATGTTCTTTCCCTCTCTTAGTTTGAGTCTCTAGGTCCAGGATTCTGAAACTCCAGAGGTCAGTGTTGGTTTTTCTCTCCCCTCCCTCTAACAACCCATGTTAGTGTTAAACAGTAAAATCTTGAGTTATCACTCATACTGAAAATTTTTCTATAGACCTATACCTTCTAGAAAGAATAGTTAAAGAAAGGCATGCCAAGACCCTGAGTTACACAAAAGAAATAATCAGTGCCTTTGATTTTACATTATAATCCAGAATAGAATGAATTAATATTAAACAAATTTTTAGAGGGCATTAGGTACGAGATAATTTTTAAAGAGAAAAATCACTTTTTGGTGGAAAGGAATGGAGGAAGGAATAAGGAAGTAATCTTACAATATTGCTAGTAGTATCCCAACTTTTTTTTTTTTTAAAAATATGGAACGCTTCATGAATTTGCATGTCATCCTTGCACAGGGGAGTAGTATCCCAACTTTACAGACAGTATAGTAAGTACAAGATGCTAGGAAATCTGTCCAATATCACACAGGAAGTTGACAGAGAGATTGCAGATTCAAACCTAGCTTCTTTCACTCTACTAAGATTTCCACCTTTTTTGAATTGTATCAGAAGACAAAGAACTGTGAATAACTAAATTGTATTGGCTGGATATTAAGATTTTTGCTTGATTAGAGAAGAATGAATAAAGTTGATAAAACCAAGAAGGTAATAAATTGATAGAGGGCCTTGTGTATAGGCAGAAGTGTTTGGTATAGTAAGTCATAGGAACCCAAGACATGGGAAAAGAGGATATGATATGGAATAAAATGTAATTTAAAATCAACTGTTCTTGCAGATATGTACAAAATGTGGAAACAAGCTGGAGGAAAATTTATAGAAGGGTATTGCAATACTCCAGGTCTTTGGTATTGGTGAACTATTTTGGTGGCTAAGAAAATAGAATGAAGACCTAAGACATTTCAGATGTGTTTTGTTTTGTTTTGTTTTAAATCAGCACTAGTATAAAGCTAACAGAAGGTGTAGCTGACAGCAGTCCTAAAGTTGCAGGCCCAAAGAAAAACAGTAGCACATACAAGGAAATTTGCAAAGAATAGCTTGGGCATTAGGCAATAAGATGATCTTTTTGCTAATATGTCACTTATCTAAGTTGCAGGTACAGCCAGTAAGAGATCTGTGCTGATACTCAAAGTTTGGCCCATGGACCTTACTGGTACACAAAAAAGTAAATAAAGGAATTAGAAGTAAATGTTTAGAAAGTTTATAGCAATTTAACATGGTAATTTTATAAATGTTGCCTCTAATAACAAAATCTTGAGTCTTGAATTTTGATTTAAATTAAAAATTTTCCAGTAATTTATGTTCATTGTATTTTACAAAAGTAAATATAATACAGATTGGAAATTGACGAAAATATAAAACTGATCCTTCATCACAGATTGTTTGAGAAACAGCTATAGACAGCAAGAGTTACGGAAGGAGAGTGAGGATGAGAAGTCATGGTTAGAGATGCAGCTAGAGCACACTTCCTGACCTCTCTCCCTGACCCAAGACAGATTCAGGACCTTCTTCTCCTATGCTCACTGTTTCGGGCACTAGAAGAAATTCAAAGATGAACATGACACAGATTATCTCTTCATGGAGTTTGCAGACCAACTTAGGCGGTATATAAATATCATAATGCAAGACAGAGTGGTAGATGACAGATAAAAAACACTATACGGTTCAATTATACTATATCGCTTCAAAGTTAATGTACGCTCACTTTTCCTAAACAGACTAACATTTAAAAAATCAGTTTCTATTTCATAATTAATGTATGTATTTATTTTGGAAGTTTCTCATCCTCCCCACCACAAACTGATTTAAAATCTGTTATTTTTAACAATACAATTGATGCCATCATACATTGGAAGAAATACATTTTGATGGCATTTTGTATAATATATGTATATAAAACCTTGTATAAGTGTTAACTATAGCAACTGTTTATTTACATATCTCTCTCCCAGCCTGAAGCTGAGGGGAGAATTGATCCTTTAAACTTTGGTATTGCCCTTGTCTATGATAGCACCTGACATACAGTAGGTATTCAATAAATGGTTATATATTGAGAAGGGAAGTATGGCCTAAAACTGAGAATTGTCATTGACATTTATACTAGAAAAAGTCAAGGAAAATGTATTGGGAATTACATTTAGGTATCAAAAGATTTATTCTATAGGTATTTTTAAGGGTATTGTTTCAATACAAAATATAAATATAATTATGACTTATAATTTTGATATCTCAAATATTCTCACCAAAGTTCTCAGCCTGGAAAAGTAGATCAGTGCTATAATCTTCTCTAAGTGTGATTTCTTCTGGTCTGCTTTGGTTCTGAGTAAAGTGTTCTGTGACATTAATAGTGCTATGAGAAAATGTAAGATTGAGGAAAACGTGAACACAACACAATGATTTTGCAGTATACTAAAAGAAAAAACTTAAACAAAAAGCAAGTTTTATTGTAAAAATAAAAGCTGTTTTAATTTTCTCAATAGTATGATTTATTACATATGCATATATACTATAATCTCCAGTTTGTCAAATCCAGTGGTCATTTCTCAGTTCTTAATTTACTAGTGTCAATCAACAGCATTTGAAATAGATGTTCTCTCCTGCTATGGCCTGAATGTTTGTGTTCCCTCAAAATTCATATGCTGAAATCGAATTCCCAATGCAATGGTGAAATTTATTGCTCAATAAAAATTTATTGCTCACAGTTCAAGAGGCTGGAAAGCCCAAGATCAAGGTACTAACAGATTCAATGTCCAATGAGGGCCTGTTCTTCATAGACAATAATTTCTTGCTGTGTCATCATGTGATTGAAGAGCCAAGGAAGCTACTTCAGACCTCTTTTACAAGGTCACTAATTAATTACATTCATGAGGGTTGAACACTCATGACCTATTTACTGCCCAACGGCCTCTGCCTCTTAATACTATACTTGGCAGGATACATTTCAACATATGAATTTTATGGGAACAAATACATTCAAATATATTTAAACCACAGCAGATGTACAGCAGTCATCTCAAAACATACTCCAAAACTAATTTACTTGTAACCTTCTTTCTGTTCCCTTTAACCCTGCCATTCCCTAGTTACCTTCATCTCATTAAGTGGTAACTCTATTCTCATGCTAAACATGACTTCTCATGAAGTCATTCTTCACTTCTTTTCTCTGATAATCTCTAATTATCAGCAAATCCTGTTGAATCTGCCTTCCAAATATATCTGTAATCTGACTGCTACAGCCATGATAAGATGAAGACTGAGAACTGATCACCTGTACTTGTTTCTCTTATCTGAATTTTTAACTGCAATAACTTCATAGCCTCTCTGCCTCTTCCATTTCCCGCTTATAGTACATATCCAAAAGGAACATGTTGAAATGAGGTCAGATCCATTTGCTCTGCTATTCAAAACTCTTTGTGCTTCCTCTGTGAGTAAGATAAAAGTCCTATTGTAGCCTTTGGCATCCTGCATCATTTGAACCTTTGCTACCTTTCTAACCTCAACTCCTACCACGCAGCCCCTCATTTACTCTATTCCAGTCTCACTGGTCTTTTTGCTGTCCCTTAAAAAACACCAATAAGCCTTGCCTTAGGCCCTTCGCATTTGCTCTGATTGGAACATTCTTCCTCACATTGCTGAATGATTTGTTCCTTCACCTCCTTCAGGTTTCTGTTCTCATCAGAAAACCCTTTCCTGATCCTGCTATTATTTATTTTCTATTTTTCTTCATAATGATGATAATCTCTTGGCATACTATATATTTGCTTATTTGTTTACTGACTGTCTACCCCAACTAAGTAAGATCCATTAGGCCAGGAGCTGTGCTTAATTCATTGCTATTTCCTCAGGGCCTAGAAACTGCCTGACATACGGAAGGCACTCAATGAATATTTACTGAATATGCCAATACTGCAAACTATAGTTATAATGATACATTTTTGTTGTTGTGCTCTGGAATTTCACACTAAATTAAACTCTTTGTCAGCTATGTGTGTGTTTGTTTGGTTATTAACTATATTCTATTTGCCTTCATGAAACAGAAATAAGAATACAAAAAAATCAAGAAAATAAAACTGAAAAAAATAATTCACTTCATATTCTGGGTGTCAAAATCATGAAATTCTTCTGGCAATGTGATAGTATTGTAAGCTGCTTCAAAATTCTCTTTTGGAAGGTCAACCAGTCCTGAAACAAATAAAAAACCACACTCAGTAAGCAATGATGCTATATAAAATAAGCTCCCAACTAAATCTCTGTTTTTCTCTCACTAGATTTCTTAGTTTCTCTCACTGATTTTCTATATCCATCCCTGTCCTTCTGCAGTCCATTCTCTAGACAACAGCCAGAATGATATTTTTAAAAAGTTATCAGATCAGATGAATCCCATGCTTAAAATGGTTTAGTGACATTCACAATATATTTCAGTAAAATTCACCTTTTAAATGGGGGCCTCGGCAGTCTTCCAAAACTATCATCAAACAACTCCCCAATCATTATGCTCCAATCATACTAGCCTTTTTGTTCCCTGAAAAAGTCAAGCATTTTTCTACCTCAAGACCTTTGCTGCTCTTGTAGTTCCCTCTACCTGGCATGCTATTCCCTTAGGGTTTTTCTTTTTTTTTTTTTTTTTTTTACATGGCTGGGTACTTCTCATTTTTCAACTCTGAGCTTAAATTCTATCCTCTCAGAAAGGCTTTTTCTGACTATCCTAACTAAAATGAACATCTCGTATTTTCTGTTGTAGTGGTGTTTATTTTCCTTTATAACACAATCACAATCTACAATTATTATAACAAGTATTTAAAACTTTTTCATTATCTGATTTCTCACCAGACCGAAAAGGACTTTATTAATCTTGTTTGTCCTTGCATTCCAGAGCCTAACAAAGTGTTTGGCACAAATTATGGCATCAATAAATATTTATGGGGTAGATAATGAAATAATAAATGAACAAAACTTGATATAAATATGAATCTACCCAGAGAGTCTACAAATATCTTAAATAAAGAAGGTAAAATAAAAAATCCTATTAATTCCCATTCAACAAATATTAAGGCAATGATAGCATGCGTAAAGACATTGAAATAGATATAATAAGAGATTCAGAATATGAATATGACAAAGATACTCCTTCCAGAGATTTTGAAGACTAGTGAAAGAGGCAAGATTTGAAACTAGTAACCATGATACAAGGTAGAAAATGAAGAAAGTCTTAAAAGTATAATAAATGCTATTTAAATTAAATTTTGAAGGCATTATATCTATAACACACGTAAATCTGTAGCACTCTGGAATGCTTACGGATTTCTGGTATTTCATAAATTGCCTGCTTCTCAAGAGTCTTGAGAATTCCAAAAACAATGACAATTATTAATATCTATGTTTTGTCAACACACTATTTCCAGTTTCTTTCATAAAGGTAAAAACAGATAAGATGGGGACCAGCAGTTGGCATAATAGCTGTGTCACTGGACTCCAATGTAGTCAACCGTGGTTCGAGTTCCAGACCCAGTGGCTTAATCTCATGCCAGGCGCGTGTATGTGTGTGCGCGTGCGCGCCCAAGATTCTGAGAAGAGAATGGAGGAAAAGGGATTACGGTGTGGCCGGGGCGTGATTTCTTGTCTTCTGTCTATCTGTCTCTCTGTCTTTCTGGTGAGCACATGCACCCTATAGCAAAAAAATAAATAAAAAAATAACCTCTAAAAAAAAAAAAACAGATGAGATGAACTACTTGGCCATTAAGAATGGAATGATGGAATGTCTGGGGTTGGCAGGTGGTATGGTGGTTAAAGCACTGGACTCCCACATGACCGATGGTAGTTTGAGTCCTGGACCTGATGGCTTGCTTACTCACTTTCCCTTCCTCTCTTTCTCTCTGGTCAAATTTTAAAACAATAATAATAAATAAAATTAAATAATTATCTTTAAAAAAAATTGAATGTCAAAGTTTCTAGCACGAGTGTGGTGACTTTGAAGTTTGTCTTACATAGATATCGAGGAATATTACAAGTTTGGGAAAACAACCTTTTCCTGCAAATAAAGGAAAAGAGCAAGGGAAACAATAAATTGATCTTTAACCACTCAGATTCGGTCAAAACAAAATTTATATTCACTATACTCACCTGGCAGCAATTAAAAGAGCCCACCCAAAATAAAAAGGAAAAAGGAAACCAGGAACGAGACAAAGCAACATTACATTACATGTATACCTGGGCGAAATGTCATCTTCATTTTAAGAAATGCTTCACTGCAATCTGCCAAAAGATATTTTGCCTTTCTATCATAGATTCGAACAACTCCCAAAAGAAGGTGTCCTGAAGTTCGAAGTGCAATTTTCACCTTTCAATAATTTTTAAAGTATTAGAATAATAAAAATCAAAGTCATAAATCCTGTTCTTTGAAAATTACTGAATCGTAAGATTTCTTCTCTTCAAAAAAAACAGACATTTTGTATTCTTATTAAGATATATCGTTTAACTTTAGCCTCGCCTTATAAAATGATTAACTTCTTTTCTTATTCAGTGAAGATAATCTACTGTGGCATTTAAATGAAGTATGAGATTATTGTTATTATAGGAAGAATATAAACTCTGCAGTTAGGCAGATTTGGGTTCCAAGCCTTGGCTCAGTGGCTCAGGCTGACTTAATGTTCCTGAACTTCAGATTAATAAAAATAGCTACACTTTATTATATACTTACTTTGTGCCAGGCATTGTCCTAAGAGCTTTTTACATATTAATTTATTTAATTTTGACAACCTCTATTTACAGAAGAGAAAACTAAGGCGCAGGTATATTAAATAGCATGCCCCAGATAATACAACTATTAGGTAGTGAAGCAGGAATTAAATATATAAATTTGATCAGCTCAAAAGTACATAATTACCACACTTCACTGAGACTAAAAGAAACCAGTCTCATAGGGTTGTGTGAAGATTAAATAAAACTAAGAAATCTAGCCCAGTGCCTAACATACAATAGGCTATCAATTATAATTTGTCCTTCTCTCAAGCAGAAAAACACTCAAAACTATGAAAAGTATAATAGTTTAAGTATATGTCTTCTATACATATGCAGGAACATTTTATGTTTGTTACATTAAAATGTTATTTTAGTAATTGTTTTATAATGAACATAATACTTTATTGTTTATGTTGTGTTTTCTCATTTTTGGGATTAACAATCAATCCTTCATTCTTTCTACCCCTCCATTTGTTCATTATTTTCTAAGAAATACTTTTAAGTATCTACTATTTATATAGTATTTTCTCAGGGAATAAGAAAGATATGCATAAAACATGGCCTTTATCCTTTAGAGTAAAATCTATTTCTCATAAATACATAAAGCACTTAATTACCAATAGAAACCAATATATGTTTATGTTCAGATAATAAATGCTACAAGAATGAAAAGAATAACCATTTGAGAAGTAAATTTCCTTACAAATATATTTTATGATAAAAATGTATTTTCCTTTCCAGAAGTCATGGCAAATACAAACTATCATTTTAATCAGTAACATACCTTAGGTGAGAGTATTCTTTCGATGGTTGTCTCTAGATTACATTCAAAAACATGGGCCTTTGTGAGTTTCTTCTCCCAGTGAGCTGCAAGCCATATTTTGGCCAATGGCCCTCGTTTACTCATAAGCACATGTGTGTAGAACATGGTTCCTATCCTTAGTTTTATTTAATGATCTAAAGAGAACATTTTAAAAAACCATTTAAAATGTGATTGCAAATACCTGTCAAGGCTGTTTTACACAAGCAAAGACATTTTCCATTAATTCTGTAAAATGACAGATTATATTCTAATTCAAATAATTTTCTTGTAGAGAACTTTATTTGGAATATAAAATTACAAACCAATGACAAAGCCCTGGTAGATTCTGACCCACACTTGGTTTAACTGCATCCTGATCAATGATCTGACATTTTATTTTATCCTACAAAGGATTTGTCTTCTTAATAATATGGTCAAATAAAAGAGACTGGCTAAAAAAAAGAGAGATGGGAATAGGAAATAAATGATAGAATAGAAAAAGGTAGACAAAACTAAGAAAAGCGACCACAGGTCACCCTTTATCTAAAAAGAAAAGAATTTGAGAAGTGTTAGATCATTGATTTATATCTTGGTGTTGATTTCATTGCTCAGGTTTATTCAATCATACAGTAGTTTTGAAAGTAAAATAATGGAAGTCCATACAATGGAAAAGATGAAGAAAACAAGAAACTAAAGGCAAAGAAACAGGAATGGAATTTAACTATTTTGAAGTAAGCATGACAAAAGCAATTAAATGCACCTTTCTACAAAAGTGTCCAAATCTTGATAATATTGTAAGGCTCTTATTATTATGCCAAAAATGAAAGGGTACTTTACAGCACTTTGAATGACTTCTAGAGAAGAATCAAATCCCTGCTTATACACAAGTAATCTGAAAATGCCGCTGTGGAAGCTTCTTTTCTGCTTAAAGTTCTGATATTAGAGAATACTGAGACAAAATGAACACAAAAGCCGCAGAATTAAACAGGCGAACCCTGACCAACGCGCACAAGAATCAAATGATTACGCCCAAACTCAAGGTTAAACCATCTTCCAGACCACGCCCCCCCACCGGGAAGCCAGAGATTTTATTACTTATGGTTCGTGCCTTGCCACGGTTCCACTGCCGGAATTCCTGGCCTGCGTGTTTCGGTATCTTGGAATACTTTCCTATTTAATTTTTTAAACGTCTCCCAGGGGTACGAGGTACTTTCACCAGGTCCTTGTTAAGTAGTGGACCAAGAGGAAACAACCCCCGCTGTGATTTAATACCCCTGAGACACTGATCACCCTGAGGACGTGAGTCCCCTTCGCCCGACATCGCCCTCTCTGGCCCAAACCCGCACGCGAGCCCGCGAGCCCTGGACACCTCCAGGGCGGACTGCGTTTACCCCGTGCTCAAAGCAAAGCGAGCGACCGCACCGGAGCCGAGCCAGCGACCCGGCCAGGTGGCGGCACCCGCCGCGGGCAGGAAGGGGGTGGGCGGCGGCGCCAGCGGGCGGCGGGCTCGGGGCAGGAGGCGGGGAGCGAGTCCCAGCGCCGCTCCCGGGAGCGAAGGGTGAGGAGGGGAAGGCAGGGCCGGGGCGCGGCGACCACCGTCAGGGGCTGGGACGCCTCAGCATCCCGCCGGACTCCTCCTCAGAGTGCTGAGGGGACACTGAGGCCCCGGGGGTGCCCGCAACAGGGCGAGGAGACCTCGGATCGCGCCTCCTGCCACCGGAGGGCTGCGGGCTGCGGTGTTTCTTCCTCAGGCGGGAGCTCGGGGTGCCGCGCCGCGAGCTGAGGAGCCGGTGAGGGGCCCCGCGGGGCGCGAGTCGGGGAGCGGGCGGCCGCGCTCCCATAGCCCAGCCCGCCTACAGCCCTCGGAACGACAGCGCCCTACTTTCAGCGTCTGAGGAGAGGCGCGCGCGAGCAGGCTGACAGGAGGAGTCGTCTGGTCCGCGCGATGGTCCAGGCGATCTGTTCTGGCTCTTCGGGTCGTCAGCTAAGGGCGTGGCGTGAGGGGCGTGGCGTACAGGAGGCGGGGCAGGGCGGGGCGGGGCGGGGTGTGCAGGGGCTGGGGCGGGCGTGCAAGGGCTGGAGCGGGGCTCCGCGCACGGGTACCACGGCACACGTAGTGAGTGGGTTGTACTGATGTTCTTAAACTCAGACCTGGACACCTGTGCAGGGGCATGACAGGGGCGAGGTCTGGATCCTATAGTCTCATCGTGAAAGATGGTCCATTCTCCTCCCTCTGAACGTCCTGTGATGCCGTCCGGACTCTTCCACTTACTAGTTTAGGATCCTTGGAGAAGTTATTTAATCCCTTGAACCTCAGTTTTTCTCATCTGTAAAATGAAAATGATAATGAAAGTACAGACTCGTAGGGTATTGCAAGGCACAAATGAAGTGAAGCATGTATTATTAAAAGCCTAGCAATAAGTAAGTACTTCATAAAGATGAGCTATTATTATTTTTATTAAAAAGATCATTCGGGGAACCAGCAGTTCGCGTAATGGCTATGTCGCTGGACTCCCACGTAGTCGACCCCGGTTCCCGGCCCGGACCCGGTGGCTTAAAACTCACGCCGGGCGTGTGTGCGTGCGTGCCCAAGATCCCAAGAGGAGAATGGAGAAGAAGGGATTGCGCGTGACCATCCCCTCTGAGGGGTGATTTCTCGCTTTCTGTCTCTATGTCTCTCTCTGTCTGGCGAGCACACACGCCCTACAGCGAAAACTTCTCCAAAAAAAAAAAAAAAAGATCATTCGCAGGACCAGCATCACTGGACTCTCACATAGTCGACAGCAGTTTGAGTCCCGGAGCTTGAGGCTTAAAACTCATACCAGGTGCGTGTGCTTTTGTGGCCAAGCTCCTGAGAAGAGAACGAAGGAGAAGGGATTGTGATGTGTCCATCCCCCCTGGAGGATGACTTTTCACTTTCTGTCTCTCTGCAAGTGCATGCGCACCATAGCAAAAAACACTCTGAAAACAAACAAACAAACAAACAAACAAACAAAACCAAACAACAATAACAACAACAAAAACTTCATTCACATTGACACACCTTTTGGAGACAGCAAACATTTTCTGGCCTGGAATATCACAGCTTTCACTAGCCAAAGCCAATTTCTAGAACTGATAAAAAAAAAAAAAACCTTCACATCTATTTTAATGTCAACCCATCAGCAAACCCATCACTTCACCTTCAAATATGACTTTCAAGGGTTGGAGGCTGACACAGTGGTAAAATGCCATGCTTTGCAAGGCTGACCAGCATGGGGAGGTTCCAGGTTTGCATTCGTTGAACTCCTTGAGCATGCCAGGCACATGCATATCCATGATCCACAGAGGTCTGAAAACAAGGATGGATAATGCCATCAAGACCTTGTTGGAAATGTTGTCTTGCTCTTTCTGTCTCTCTCGCTCATGGAAGAAGTCTAATAAATAAAGCAAACTTTATATGTAGAGATAGATAAATAGAATATCACACTTTGATTTATCTGTTTCTCACTATCTCTCCCCAGTCCATCCTAGTCTAAATCACTTCTTCTGGAAAAACCCCAACCTCAGCATTCTCTCTCAGGTCACTCTCTTCCCTAAATTAAAGCCTATTCTCCACACTGAAGCCAGAGGAGTCTTTGAGAAATATAGATCAAATCATATTCCTCCTGACTTCCTCTTTTATTTTCAATTCTTTTAAAGAATTATTTTTAATTTAATTTTATTTCTTTATTTTTATTTGACCAGAGAGGGACAGAGTGAGAGAGTGAGAGAGCAGGAAAGTGAGAAATCAAGCCGCCAGGTCCAGGACTCGAACTACAGTCAGCCATGTGGGGGTCCAGCACCCTTAACCACCACACCACCTGCTGGCCCCCTGACCTCTTATTTTAAAACCCTTTCAGTGTTTCTGTTGTTCTTAGAAGAAAATTCAAACTCTCTCCTAACAACTACAATGCCTACATCATCTCCCCTTATGTAGTATTCTAGTTTCTCTTCTCTTTTTTTCAATTGCCAGAGGCTGTGTGCAGTCATCAGAGGAGGAAACGCACACCCAATCACGTGGTGATGTTACAATAGCATCTCCTCCATTTTTTTTTTTTTTTTTTTGAGAGGTTTTTGCTATAGGGTGCGTTCGCCCACCAGACATAGAGACAGAAAGCAAGAAATCACCCCCCGGGGGGGTGGCCATGCCACAATCCCTTCTCCTCCATTCTCCTCTTGGGATCTTGGGCATGCACGCACACGCACCCAGCATGAGTTTAAGCCACGGGATCCAGGACTCAAACCGTGGTCGACTACATGGGAGTCCAGCGACATAGCCATTATGCTAACTGCTGGTCCCTCCTCCATTTCTTTATGCCTTTGGGATTTGGGGCATCCATATACTGGGTTAGGATTTGAACCTTTATTGGCCACACGGGATCCAGCTCCCTTAACTATGAGGCTGGCCTAATAGTTTCACATCACATGGGTGGATTTACCTTGACAATAATGAATTTTCAATTTCAGGGTCTTCGCTGGCATGGGTCCCTTCCAAGGCCCAGGGAGAAACAGCAGTGTGGGCAAGTGCTTTGGTAAACTTATGGGCAAGAGCTCTGGTAAACTTTGCAGAAATTAAATATTTAACTGAACTCTTTTAAGATCAATGTTTCTTTCCACTTTAACTCTCCTTCTGTCATGCTGTGTTGGCAAAGTATGCAGCTAAGGCAGTGTTGAGGTTAGGGGTACATTTAATTTAGGTTCTGAAGGAGCTATTTATGGATATGGCCCACAGTCACTTTGATCCATAGCTAAGTCACGGTTATCCAGCACAGTGTGGGAATAGCTTCTTGGTATGCACCTGCTGCCCACCATGACTGCACTGGGACATTAGGGTGCAAGGCCATAATTATGTGAGTGCCTGGCATCCAGACTACATACACAGTGAACAGAAAATTCTTCTAATAATCAGATATACTAAACCATAAGCAGAAGTTTTGGTTCCCAGAAAGTCCAAAGCAGAAGTTCTTTCCTGTAAAAAAAAAAAAAAAAAAAAAAAAAAAAAAATCTATCTGGCATGTAGCATATACAACAAGTGCATGCACTTTTTTTTCTTCCTTCCCAGTAGGAATTGCACAAACTAGAAGATAGCAGCGTATTAGGTTTGTAGAGCGCAGACATGTGACAGTGGTACAGTCAGGGCGTCCGTGTGCAAAATTGCACGTGCTTGTGATCTCATCGTATTGAGTTGTGCCCTCCTTGGCATAGCTGCCTTTGCGATGTCTGGTGCTTACTGATGAAATGACCTGCAGAGCATGGCCATAGTAATAATTCACTAAGAGGAATAGTTTGATAGAGTTTGATAGTAGGTTGATTAGATTGTTTGATAATCTAATTAATTAAAATGAGTGAATCAGGGTCAGCTTTGTAGTGCAGTTAAACACTATGCACAGGGAACTGGATCTCACCACAGATTTTGGTTCAAATCCCAGCCCTGGTGGCTTGAAAAGCATACTGGCATATTTGTGTGTGTGCCCCAAACCCTAACCGTATGAAAAGTGGAAGAAAAAGGATTGTGGAGGCCGACAGGTGGTGTGGTGGTTAAGAGCTCTGGACCCTGGTTCAAGTCCCAGACCTGGCAACTTGCTTTCTCACTTTCTCTCTTTCTCTCTCTCTTGCTCTCTCGCTCTCATTCTCGCTCTGTTCCTCTCTGGTCAAATTAAAATAAATAAGTAAATAAATAGATAAAATTAGAATAAAATAGTTATTTTAAAAAAGAAAAAGGATTGTGGAGTGAGCATACCCCATTGGGGGGGATTGCTCCTCTTCTCTCTCTTTTTTCCTTTCTCAATTAAAAAAAAAAGGATGAATCATATAAATACATTGGGAAGGATTTAAATTTCTCAATTATTTGACATGGGTGAAGAAAATATAGATGTGTGGGACCAGCAGTTAGGGTAATGGCTATGTCACTGGACTCCCACGTATTCAACTGCGGTTTGCGTACTGGACCCGGTGACTTAAACTCACGCTGGGCACGTGTGCATGCATGTCCAAGATCCCGAGAGGAGAATGGAGGAGAAGGGATTGTGGCATGGCCATCGCCCCTGAGGGGTGATTTCTCGCTTTCTATCTCTCTGTCTCTCTCTGTCTGTCTGGCGAGCACATGCACCCTATAGCAAAAACCTCTCCAGAAAAAAAGAAAAGAAAAGAAAATATAGATGTGATACTACACCACTATGGTGACATCAACAAATCATCAATAAACTGATTAATGTGATGTCAACTCAAAAAAGCTTTTTTTTTTTAGGAAAGATTTTTGCTATTGGTCATATGTACTCATTGGCAAGGCAGAGAGAGACGGGGAGAGAGAAAGTGAGAAATCAACCCCAAGGAGGGATGGCCACGCTGTAATCCCTTCTTCTCCATTCTCCCCTCAGGATTTTGGGGCACACACGCATTCATGTCCAGAGTGAATTTCAAGCCTCTGGGTCTGGAACTCAAACTGTGTTCGACCATGTGGGAGTCCAGTGATGTAACCATTATACCATCTTCTGGTCCCAATTCCATATAACTTTTTAGGATTGTTATTAAATTGAGGGAAAACTCTACATTTCTTTCATATATGGGCTGTACATTTTCATGTGTAGTGACTAATTTTAAAGATTCTTGGGACTAGCAGGTGGTGTAGCAGTTAAGGTGCTGAACTCCAACATGGTCCATCAAGGTTCAAGTCCTAGACCCAGCAGCATCAAACTCATGCTGGGCACATGTGTGTATGCCCCAAATCCCAAGAACAGAATGGAGGAGAAGGGCACATGTTCCCTATAGCAAAAATCTCTCTCTCTTAAACAACAAAAACAACAACAAAAACTTATATGGAATTAAACTTTGCAACTTAAAGAAAATTGTTTAAAGTATCCACAAAGAAAGTTAACCTCATAGAAGAAGGATTGCGTTATCTCTTGATCCCCTTTAAAAAAATAATACAACAAAATCCTTGTCTTATGGCTAGATGATCCAAAAATACACAGCAAAAGATGTAAAGAAAAAATTATTGGGGCCAGCAGGTGGTGTGGTGGCTAAGGTGCTGAATTCCCACACGACCAAGCATGGTTCGAGTTCTAGACCTGCCGGCTTGCTTTCTGATTTCCCTCTCTCTTTCTGTCTCTCTCTGGTGAGCCTGTGTACCCTATAGCAAATTCTAAAATAATAATAATAAATTAAATTAAATAATTATTTTAAAAAATTATTATTGAGCCATATTATTCAGTTCATTGATAAAAGTGTTAGGCTGTCTTTTTAGATTTTATAGTGTTTGGGATCTTCATTAGCTTTTTAAATTTCATAATTTATTTATTTCCTGATTCTAAGAAAAATTCTGTATTTATGACTTTGTTCTTTGTCCTAAAGAGTACCCTAAAGTGTATATGTTTCAGGTCCCATAAACCTAGACCTGCCCCTGTTCACGCCTCTTCCCTGTGCCCTCTGGAGTCCTTCATATTGGATGTCCTATTGCTTAGGAAAGTGCCTGGTGTATTGTACTTTCAGAAACATATTTGTAAATGAGTGAGTGAATGGATGACTCACTGGAGTGTTAGAATGTTAGCTACATAGAACATGAATCTCACCTGTTTTATTTGTTGCTATGTTCCCACATCCAGAACAGCGTATGGCACACAGCAGGCACACAGTGTTTTTTTTTTTTTAATTATTTTATTTATTCAATTTCGTTATTATTATTTTTAAAAATTTGACCAGAGAGAGAAAGAGAAAGTGAGAAAGCAAGCAGTCAGGTCCAGGAATCGAACTATGGTCAAACATGTGGGAGTCCAGTGCCTTAAGCACCACACCACCTGCTGGCCCCAGTAAGTGTTTTTAAAAATGAATCCAGGTCTATTCAACTGTCCATTGCCCCCAGTTATTCTCAGTTTACAAGCACTTTCCAAGATCTTCTCCATAGCTCCCAGAGTGTCGTTTTCAATTTGAGTTAAAGCTACAAGGAGGATCAGAAAAGCGACTTGTCCCAGGTCACTTAGTAAGTGGCAGAGTTGAAGTTCTAATCCTAGCCCTCTTTCCTCCATGGCACTCCCAATAAAAAGCTCCATAGCAGATGATTTAGAAGCCTGTTTTACAACTACAGTGGGCAGATTCCGGGAAGAACTATTCTATATGGACACTAGGTGGCGCCCACACACAGAGTAATTACCCTAGTCTCCGTGGGCACAAGGGAAAGAACGCAGAAATATTTCTCACAGGTTCAACTTCCGATGGCCAGGTTCATTTCTGCCCAACTCTCCAGCTTTTGCTTCCTTGGCCATTGCTCTGTGGCCCTCAGTTTTATCCTCTGTTAAACATGTCAGGGTTCCTGTGCATAGTGGGTCTTCAACAATCATGGTTCTTCTGCAGGGTCCATAGTAATCTCCAGCAATGTGAAATTCTTCTTAGCCCTGCATGTTAGTCGGAGAAAGACTTCCAGAAAGAATGAGAAGGAAGTTCCCTAACGTTTATTACCTACTGTGACTTAGTCACTTATCTAAGATCAAAATGTAAATTAATGGTGGAGCCAGGATTCAAACTCAGCTTAATATTTGTGATCACGTTCATGCAGATTAAGATCACAACCTAATACCATTTGCACCCATTATATTGGTAAAAATGAAGGAGATGGATGATACCAATTGTGGACAAAGTGTGGAGCACCAGGAATGCTACATTGCTGGTGAGAGTGTAAATGGATGACCCACTTCGAAAACAGGTTTCTTGTAAGCTTGAACACTCACATAGAGTTTGAGTATTTCTTCTCTGAAATGCTTGAGACCAGGAGTGCTCAGACTTTGGATTTCTTTTCTCAGATTTTGGAGTATTTGCACAGACATAATGAGATATCTTGGGGAGGGGGCCCAAATCTGACCATGAGATTTATCTGTTTCATATACACCCTACACATACACATGGCTGGATTTCATATACACTCTTCATGGATTGTGATTCTTCACACAAGGTATGGAATTTTCCAGTTGTGGCATCATATCACCACTTGAAAAGTTCCAGATTTTGGAGCATTTCTGATTTTTAGATTAAGGATGTTAAACCTATATCTTCTATTCAACTTTTTCCAGAGAAACTCTTTTTCACTGGGAGACATGAGAAGAGTCCTTACCATGGCATTAGTAAGAATAACAACAAACTATCAGTCAGGGACAGGTAGGAGACAGAAACCACACTAGTTATTTTAACACAGAGAATTTAATATAAAGCATTGCTAACTAAGAATAAAGTTGTTAGCTAGGTGACTGAAAGGTTATAAAAAGAACCACCCAAGGTAGCAATTGCAGGAAGCACTTCCCACCTCCAGAGTTGAGAGAAATAAAGAAAAGAAGTTAAAACTAACTTTTTTCTTTTTAAAAAAATTTTACCACAGAGCATGTGCACTCCGGAGACAGAGAAAGACAGAAAGAGGGAAAGTGAGAAATCACATACCTGTGCCCCGGGGTGGATGGCCATACCACAATTCCTTCTCCTCCATTCTCTTCTCAGGAGTTTGGGTACACACCCACCCACACAAGCCTAGTTTCAAGTCGCCAGGCCTGGGAGTTGAACTGCAGTCGGCCATGTGGGAATCCAATGCCTTAACCGCCATACCACCTGCTGTCCCAAAGCTGAAACTACTAAAACTTAAAAACTTAGAGGAGGAGCCCTATGAAGCTTAAATTCAGATATTTGAGAAGGACGTTCTGCTCAGCAGGGGCTGGGGTCTTCGGGGTCAGAGAAGGACAGGGAGGTGGGGCAGGGACTCCGACTCCAGAGGAGGTGGTACTGGCCATCTAGTGTGGGTGTCTTTGAACTCCAGAGAGAAGTCCTGTGGGGCTGAGACTTAGACCCTGGAGAAAGCTGGTGCCACAGGAAGGAATTGCTGCTGTGAGGTGAAGAAGCTTACTAAGCAACACTCATAGGGAATAGAAAGTCCACGGGAAGTGGGAGACAAGGAAGGAGCAAGTCCCTTCTCTGTACCCTAGCCTAGTCATCTATCTCCACCTGCTTGCTGACAGTCTAACAACGTCTAACAGGGAGTAGCTGGCAACACAGAACTGTGGTTCGTAGGGTTCCTGCCCAAGCATAACACAGCGGGTATTTATTATATTATCAGGTAGTATATAAATCCCCAGGGTAGGACTGCAGCCATTACACATTATAATGCATTCCCTCCATGCTGCCTCTGTATGCAATGGATTTACTTTATTTATTTATTTATTTATTTATTTATTTATTTATATTTCTGCTATAGGGCACACATGCTTGCCAGAGAGAGAGAGACAGAAAGCGAGAAATCCCCTCCCCCCAAAGTGGGGGGATGGCCACCCTGCAATCCCTTCTCCTCTCAGGATTTTGGCCATGCACACACATATGCCTGGTGTGAGTTTGAAGTCACCAGATCTGGGACTCAAACCACAGTTGACTACATGAGAGTCCAGCAATGTAACCATTATGCCATCTGCTGGTCCCTGGATTTACTTTTTTAAAGTCATAAAAACAACATTCTAACAACATACAAGTAGGTTTAAAAAACCAAAAGACCAACCAAGAATCATATCTTAACACTACTACTTCTTTGTTTTCGCCTTTCGTTTTAGTCTTCCTGGTAGGCAGCTATACTTTTTCAAAGTTACAAGTGTAACACCCCAGAAAAATGAGTTTCCTGCTGTCCCATGAGTCTTGTTGCCTGCTGTTATTCGAAGGTTATTGTCACAATCTCTGAGTGAATGAAATACCATTTTCTTAATGAGTTCTCTTCTCTGCCACTTTAAACATCTGGATTGTATTCCTCAAGACCATTTTGGTTGCAAATAAGGAAAACCTTATTCTAATCAGCTTAAGCAAAAACAAATTGTTGTGTGTGGCTGTGGGTGCTGGTGGTAGAATTTACTAGCTTAAGTAACTAGAAAGAATGAAAGGGGTATCTCACAAAACTATTGCATCTTCAGAAATGTCATGTGTATTTTCTGTTTTTCTATACAAAAATGCATCATGAGTTTTCCAATGACCCTATAGCTCCTGAATCCAGAGACTACAAAGAGCCAACACTCCTCCTCTCTGTTCATCTCTGTGCAGGTCTCTCTCTACTTCTCTTTGAAGATTAGTTACTTTCTTTCCTGCCACAGGTAGGTTTTCTGCACCTAACTAGGAGTGTAATCTCTGGTAGCCTCAGCTTTGAAATCATAATAGGAAGGGCATCCAGATAGCAGTCTCAGGGAAGGACTGTGATTGGCTCCTTGAGTCACATGCCCATGTATTGGGCCAATCAGGTTGTTAGGGTGATTATAAATTATAAAGTAGGCCAGGTCTGGAACCATGTTCATCCCTATGGCCAGGATGGTAACAGGGCCTATTGTTATCAGTTGAAGAAGAATGAGAAGAGAGAAAACAGCCACTTTGTCACTACACAGAGTTGTGATTTTTCAGCATGGCAACATCCTTGCACATAGAGCTGTTTCTTTGTTTTAACAATTGCCATATGAGAAATCTCCAAGAATAAGATTACTGCCATGGTGCTTTCCAGAAGCCATAGCACATGTTTGGGTTTTCCAGGGCTGTTTACATCTAATATCTCTCTCTCTCTCTCTCTCTCTCTCTCTCTCTCTCTCTCTCTTTCACACATACACACACACACACACACACACACACACACACACACAAAACAACAGCAAAAACAGTAAGTGACAAAAAAGGAACCAGAGACACAGAGAAGTTGAGGAACAGATCCAGGGATACACAATGGATGAGAACAGAGGTGAACCCAGAGCCCTGTCTTCCCGATTCCCATTCCAGGGCTCTCCCAATAGACAGCACAGTCAAGGTTTAGACTAGTGGTAGGAGGGCTGAAGCTCAGGCCAGTTAAGGGAGAGAGCTTCGTCTGCTCTCTTCCCCTTGGAGGAGGTGGGCCAGCCCCCTTGAGGAGAGGGACGCGCAGAGCCTGCCTTCGGAGCCCGCTCGAGCTCTGATGGGGGACGTCCCCATGCTGGACTTGCAGTCCTCCCAGAGGGTACTCTCGGCCCGCAGCTCCTCCAGGACACTGTGAAGATGCCTCAGCGTGAGCAGGAGCCTCTGGTCTTGGATCTGCATTTCAGACTGGGAGAGAGAAGGAATCTATGAGAAAGCGGCAAAGCACGGGGGTTTCCCCATGCAGCCCCTTCCCATCACTTCGATGGAGACAGGCCCACTTGGGAATTGCGCACCTTGCAGAAGCGGCGTCCACCAAAGCCTCTTTCTTCCTCTACAGAGTAGAGAGCGAATCACTTACCTTTTAAACTCTTACAAGGACTGAATGAATTAGCCCACCAAAAACACACTCTAAAATGTGGTGTGCTTAAGTCCACAATATCCTTTCATTCTCACAGAAACAGACAAATCATTTTATAGCTATTAAGGTGATAGTGGCTTCATATTAAAATGAATTGAAGGGACCAGCAGTTAGCGTAATGGCTATGTCGCTGGACTCCCACGTAGTCGACCACAGTTCGAGTCCTGGACCCGGTGGCTTAAACTCACGCCGGGCGCGTGTGCATGCGTGCCCAAGATCCTGAGAGGAGAATGGAGGAGAAGGGATTGCGGCGTGGCCATCCCCCCTGGGGGGTGATTTCCTGCTTTCTGTCTCTCTGTCTCTCTGTCTGTCTGGCGATCGCATGCGCCCTAAAGCAAAAACCTCTCCAAAAAAAAAAAAAAAAAAAAAAAAAAAAAAAAAGAAAAAAAAATGAATTGAAGTAAACTCGCAGGCAGGAGTCCTTTTGAATAGTGATTCTCAACATGAAGTCTGGGAGCTATGAGTTCTCAAAACCCTCTTAAGGGATCAGCAAGGTCAATATTTCATTACAATGCTAAGGTTATCATTTCCCCTTTTCACTTTCATTTTCTTATTCACATACAGTGGAGTTCTCCAGGAGCTAATCTGTTGAGACGTACTATCTCAGCAGATTGGATGCAGAAGCAGCTATGAAATTCCAGCTGTCTTCTATTAAGCCAGACATTAAAGCATTTTGCACACAGTGTAAAACAGGGCCACTCTTCTCACTAAATATTTGCTTTGAAAAATACAGCTCTTTTAAATAATATTTTATTGGGGCCGCCAGGTGGCTTGGGAGTTAAGGGTGCTGGACTCCCACATGGCTGACTGCAGTTCAAGTCCTGGACCTGGTGACTTGCTTTCTCTCTCTCTATTCCTCTATGGTCAAATTGAAATAAATAAATGAATGAATAAATAAAAAGTTAAATAAAATAATTTTAAAAATAATATTTTATTAACAAGTGATGAGTATTGTTTTTTTTAAAATGCATTAATAAATAAATAATAAAAATTCCTCAGCTTTCATTTGTAACTCAATATTAACAGATATGACACATAAACCAAAGTTTGTTGGTGTCCTGCATAATTTTCATAAGCATGAAGGGGTCCGAAGACCAAAACGTTTGAGAACACCTGTGTTATCACTTACCCATCTTCACTCTTTCTCCTATTTTTCCTTAGAGTTTTTGGTCCCCTGCACATTTGATCTCTTTTGCTTTCTTTTTAAAAAAATGTTAAAATGTTATTTTCTGATTAGATCATTTTAACACATGATAAAAATTGTTTTAGACTTTTTTTTTTTTTTTTTGGTGTTTTATTTATTTATTTAAATGGCCAGAGAGTGTGTCTTCTTGCCAGAGAGAGACAGAGTAGGAGAAAACATCCTCCAGTGGGGTGTGGTCAGGCCTCATACCTTCTCCTTCATTTCTCCATCTTATTAGGATTTGGGGCACAAGAGCACACATGCCCTCCATGTTTTTCAAGACACTGGGGTTGGGATTTGAACCGCAGTCAGCCTGTGGGATCCAGCTCCCTTAACCACTAGGCTACAGGGCTGGCCAATACAAAATGTAAAGGTTACTAAAGGGCATAGGGTTAAAAATCTCTTTTACTCCGTTCCACTCCATCCCACAAGGGAAGGGTCCTTTGCCAGAGAGAGCCACGGGAAATGACTCCTCGTTTTCCCTTTCAGAGCTGGTTGAGGCATAGCACAGAAACAAATAGATTCTCGGTCTCTTTCTATCTCTCTTTTTAAGCAATACATATGAATGTATGTGTTCATTAGAAATAGTGTCTTATTTTCATGGCAAACTTGTCACTTTACAAAGGAGAAGACCAAGTTTATGTTCTCCACTCAAGCATAAATGATGCTGAGAGTAGGGAGCAAGAAAGAGAAAACTTAAAGGTGAGGGTGGAGGCGGCCTCCTTGAGAACACTGAGATTCCCCAGGCTGCAAAGAGGTCACGAGGCCATCCCTTCCTACTTCCTAGGAAAACATCCCATCTGTGTCTTCTCAGTTTTAGGGTTTTCCCCCCACATCTCTCTTTGTCTGACCATCAGCACCAGCTCTGGGGATGTGCTTGTGAGAGGGCAGAGGGCGCCCAGAATCACAACAAAGTTAAGGAAAGAAGCAGACAGAATGCTTTGGGCGCTCTTCGGGAGAGATTTTTCCAAGAGGCCATATGTGTGCTCACTGAAGAGAGAGACAGAGAGACAGAAAACAAGAAATCACCCCCTAGAGGGGATGGCCATGCCACAATCCCTTCTCCATTCTCCTCTCAGGATTTTGGGCACGCACACACATGCACCCAGCATGAGTTTCAAGCTGTCAGGTCCAGGACTCAGACTACAGTCAGCTACATGGGAGTCCAGCGCCTTAACTACTATGCCACCTACTGACCTGTTTTTGGCTTTGAGGACAGGAAACTCTGACCAAACTGGCCTCAATGGTAGGGAAGTGAATTCTCTCACAAAGAATGAGGTCCTGAGGTGAGCTGGGCTCTGAGCTCGGTTTGCTCACTCTGTGGTGCAGAGCTTTGTCCTCCTGCAGAATGGACAGACTCTCCAGCAGCAGGTTGCTTTGCCTTGTCACAAGAGGTTTGAGCTCTCCTCTCTGCCACACACACACACACCTTTTATTTTTAATCATCTGAGAGTGCCTGTGCTCTCCAAAGAGGGACACAGAGAGATAGAAAGAGAAGAGGGAAAAGGCAACCCACAAAGGGCCATGGTCATGACATAATCCCTTCTCCTCCGTTTCTCTATCCTGCTGTGATTTGGGGCATGCACATACATGTGCTGGGTGTTTCTTAAGCCACCAGAGCCAGGATTTGAAATGCAGTTGGTCATGTGGGATCTGGCTCCCTTAACCTCTCGGCTATCGGGTTGGCCCTTTCTCCCCTCTTGTAGACCCTACGAGGATTTGGGGACCCACAGGATCCCAGGAGAAAGAGAGAGAGAGAGAGCATCAGACTTTTGTCCATGATGCTCACTGGCCTTTCTGATTGATCCCAGTGCTGGTCGTTTCCTGACAATGGTCAAGTAGGGCTATCTGGGTGGGCTGCAGTGAGGCCTTATGGAAATGTGTGACTTCAATGTGATTGGAGTTCAAAACAAACTGGACTGGCAAGGTTACAAGTCAGGGATCAAAAAGAGGAGGCTCAAGGGTCCCCATCTGTGAGCATCCTAGAAAGGGAGGTGCTTCGGTCTGGGAGGCTGTGCTCTAGATCCTCCCTCTGCTTCCCTCTCCCTCTTTGTGGGGTGAGACAGGAACATCAGTGGCCAACAGGCACTCAGGTTCACTCGGCACACAGTCTCAGTCTGGGTACCTGCTGCTTCGGGGGCCATAGGAAGGCTAGTTGCCCAGCTCTATGTACTGTACTCAGGACTGTAAGGAGCTGCAGCCTCTGATGCTGGAGTCTTTGGCCCCATAAGAAGCCCTATTGGGTCAGCTCTCTCCTCTGGGGTGAAGACAATGTAGGGTCCCAGCTGACCTGCTGCCTGGCAACCCAGAAAGGTCATTTTCAGGCAACCCTATCTGACCCTGCCCAGGATGAGAAGGGGTCACACAGATACACACCTCTGAGTTTCCCTGAATCCTCCTTCTCTGATGGCTAGTGCCCCCATGTACTTGGGGCACCCATCTGTGTTTGGACTTGGAGAAAATACCGCAATGAAGGGCGTAAGGCGTGGGACAGTCTTCCTGAGCAGCCACCCAGGGACCAAGTAACATCATGCATACATTCAGCAGGGTTAGTGCCACCTCAGTGGACCTTCCTAACAGGAAGAGACAGGAGCAGGCTGGGCAGATGAATGTCTTCTTGTTCTCGCTCACCCGAAGGCAATTCCTCCCTCAGCCCTGCAAGAAGTCCTGTAGCAGGTACACCAGGCACTGAGACCTGCTGGGCCTCTCCAAGGCTCCTTCTGAAGCAGTGGTTGGCTCAGTAACACAGCGAAATGGGGGCCTTGGCCTTTGCCCCCACTCCCCTTTTCCTCTCTCCTGCCACTCTGTGCTTGTACCTCCTAGTAAATACAAGTTCTCAGTCCTTGTCTGAGCCTCTGCTTCCTGGAAGACCTCGTGGGTGTACTCTGTGCTCACCTAGGCCAGGATTATAACAGCCAACATCCCTGTGCCAGCACACCCTACATGGATTACAAGACTGGCTTTGTTGAATTCTTACAGTTAACTCATGCAGTGCTGGTACTATTGTTATCCCTATTTTGTGATAGAGAAAACAAAGCTCAAATTGGGAAAGTCACCTGCTAGCGGCCAGCAGCAGCAGAGCTGGGCACATACCCAGGACCCGGTGTAATGCCAAAACCCGTCTGGTGAGCAGCACACCCAGCACCGCCTATGTAGGCCACGACCTACTTATCTGAGCACCTGAGACTGAAGTTATGTGCTGTGTGGCTGGTCCCACCCCGAGTGGGGCCTTCAGGGCCTATACTTCAGCCTGCAGCCTCTGTCCTAGGCATGGGGGGATCTGGGCAAGGGGGCCCAGAAACCTCAGAAAATATGCGGCGGGGTTATCAGGTCACAAAGAAATGCAAAGCCTTACCAGTTCCTTCCTCAGCCATTCCAGGGTCTGTCCAAAATTCGGGGTTGGCTCTTCTCCTGTTTTCATCTCAGTGTCCTTGGGAAAGACCTTGACAGTGACCTGCTTATGGCCCGAGGGACCTCTGTCTTGTGTAGTCTGCTACCTCCTTCAGGCTGGGATCTGGCCAAGCCGCTGAGGAGAGAGTTAGTTAATGAGATCGGGAAGGTGCTTACGTTGGAAATGAAGTTTTTCTTTTTTTTTTTTTCTTAAGTGCTTCAGTGCATTGAACAGCACAAGGAGGGAGGGAGGAGACCCTCATGGGTATGAGTATTTCAGTACCTGCTGATTCCAGAAGCAAAGAAAATCTGAGGCCAACAGAATCAGAGAGACTGCAAAGCTCTAAACGATCATAATAATAGTTAGTACCCAAACAGGGGCCCCTTTCTGAGGGCTTGTTTTGTCCTTTACATATAAAGTACGTACAAGGAGGTTTGCAAAAAGTTCACGGGGAATTTATAGTTAGAAAAAACTATGTATGGATTTCAAGTTTCCTCATATTTTAAAACTATTTCCCATACTGCCTGTATGTGGGGTAGGCACCCCACTATGTCCTCAGTCCCTGTGCTCCCTTCTCCACCTATCCATAGTCCCTAGATACAGGGAAATGCTCGCTGTTCAAGTTCCCTGGATTTGGGGATGCTCACGTGACCCTATTCTAGCCCATGAGATCAAAGTAGAAATTTGCTCTTAGGCTTTTAGAAAAACTTTTACCTTTTTGATAAAAGGGAAAATGTCACTGATGCTCTCCCTTCACTCTTTATTTTCTGCCCCTTCCTTCTGTCTTGAATATAGACGTGATGCCTGGAGCTATGGTAACCTTCTTGCAACCATAAAACAAAGACCAAGAACATTGCAAAGACATTTGAAATCACTGAGTCACAGAATTGGCAGCAACATCTGCCTATTGTATGAGACAAAAGATCCCATTTTTAATGGACCCTCTGCTACTTGCAGCCAAACACATTCCTCAGTGACACACCGTTTATTCTTCACTCTAACTGTGAGTGGGTATTTTTAAATTCTCTCTTTCACCAACACTAATTTAGTGTCTACTCCGTGCTAGGTTCCACTCTAGGCACTGTGGATGTTGCCCAAAACCACAGGGACAAAGGCCTCACTTTTCTGAGGCTGACATCTACTGAATGGAAACCACCAATAAATTAATGCTATGATTAAGGAACTATTAATACTATGATTAGGAACTATTCTCCTAGAATAGATTTTTGTTTTTAAAAAATATGTGTGCTCTGTCCACATGAACTAAGAACCCTAAACCAAGAATTACCATAGTGATCTCAGGGAATGGTCTGAGGGGGCTGGCAAAATTCAACCCATTTTGGAGGGACTTGCCCTCAACTCAAGCAATACAAAATATCTACAACTAAAGCTTCCCTGAAGATGAAGTCATCATTGAAAAAGACAAAACACCCAATGAAACTAATTACCATGAGTGAGAGTAAGTAGACTCCATCCACAGCAGAATTAGAACTTTGCCGCCCCAAGGCCTTTAGATGAGATTAGAAATATTTTGAGGGGCTGGCAGGTGGTGTGGTGGTTAAGGGCACTGGACTCCCACGTGGCTGACCATGGTTCAAGTCCTGGACCTGTCAGCTTGCTTTCTCACTTTCCCACTCTCTCTCTTGCTCTGTCCCTCTCTGGTCAAAATGAAAGGAAATAATTTTTTTTTTTAAAAAAAAGAAATATTTTGAAAAGATTAATGCCATACAAAAGTTTACAAAAGGCAGATGGCTACTTGAAGAGGCGGGTTTGGAGAGGCCTGGATGTCTGGTCTACCATGGGAGTTTGGATCCAGATTTGTGGATGAATCTGAAACAAGATGACTTGAAACAGTTATTATGTTTCTGTGTTTCATATGTACCTTGTGTGTTCTCTTCGGTAGCATGAGAAAAGACTCACCTTATTTTCTGCATATTGCAGCTCTTATCAATGACCTGGTATAGTCTGTCATACATTCGTTGTGCAAGGGATACAGTCATTAAATGGTTCTTCTCTTCTAGGTTAAAAGTCAAAAACTCATGGGAAAAAAACTTTAATGGGTTTGGTGATGTTTTTGGTGATGTACACTCTTCCCAATAAAATAATCACTCCAAACAACTGCAATGACAGCTTAAGACCATTTTGCATATACTGGTAAAAGCTACATGCCTGATTAAACTGCTCAATTCTTATAATTTAAATTAATTATGTATTATTGATATGTTCTTAAAATTTCCCCAAAGATAGGGAAATTTTAATCATTGCTGATTGCAAAAATTATATTTTTCTATGCAAAAATGCATCATGACTTTCCCAATGACCCAATATCTATAAATCAAAGAGGAAAGAGTATATATTTGTTGTAGCCCAACAACAACAAAAAAGTTTTGATCTTCACAAACTTTTGAAATTTGAATACTTAACGGATAAACCTGTGTGGCAAGATATAGTCAAGCTTTTTTATGTCTACATTTTTAAATCATTAAGCAAATTTAAATTGAAAATTAAAATTTATTGTAAGATAAAAACTGCTTATTATGTGTAATAAAAAATAATATATAAATCTTGGGCCAGCAGGTGGCATAGAAGTCAAGTCAGCTGGATCCACCATGACTGACTGTACCATTTGGATCCTGGACCCAGTGGCTTGAAAAAACACGCTGGATACGTGTACATGTGTGCCCAGAATTCCAAAAGGAGAATGGAGAAGAGACTGTGGCATGGCCATCTCCGTCACCCCCAGGAGGTTTTCATTTTCCCTCTTTCTCTAGCTCTCTCCTGCAAGTGCTCATGCCCTATAGCAAACTAAAAACAGCAAATACAAAGAAAAAAAAAACTTCTTTAAAAAATAAAAAAATATTTATAATTTTAAAATAAATTCACTCATGGAAAAAAAAAAAATAAAACAGCAGATTTGGGGCTGAGCAGGTGGCATGAAGGTTAAGGAGGCTGGAGCCTACATGGCCAGATGCAGAGTCCCCGGCCCAGAAGCTTGAAAAATGATGGATGCATGTGCACAGATTTCCAAAATCCTGAGAGGAGAATGGAGAAGAAGGAATTGAGGTGTGGCCATGACCCCCGGGGAGTGACTTATCACTCTCTCTCCCTCTTTCTCCCTTTCTCTGTCTCTCTCTAGTGAGTGCACATGCCCTATAGCAAAACTTAAAAAAAAAAAAAAAAAAAAAAAAAAGGAAAAAAGACAGATTTGAAAAAGAACTCAATGATTTTTTTTTTTTTTTTTTTTTTTTAATTTCCAGAGGGTGTGTGCACTTGCCAAGGAAACAGAGTAAGAGAGGGAGAGGGAGAATGCGCCCCCCAGTGGGGTGTGGTTATGCTGCAATCCCTTATTTTCCTTTTCTCTAGCCTGTTGGGATTTGGGGCACACATGCACACATGTCCAGCATATTTTTCAAGTTGTTGGGGCTGAGATTTGAGCTGTGATAAGCCATCTGGGATCTGGCTCCCTTAACCACTAGGCTACCGAGCCAGCCCCCCAGTAGAATTTATAGAAGTAAAAATTAGAGTAAATAGGGACCAGCAGTTGGTGTAATGCCTATGTCGCTGGACTCCCATGTAATCGACCGTGGTTCGAGTCGTGAATCCAGTGGCTTAAACTCACGCTGAGCACATGTGCGTGCGTGCCCAAGATCCTGAGAGGAGAATGGGACGAAGAGATTGTGGTGTGGCCATCCCCTCTTGGGGGGTGATTTCTCACTTTCTGTCTCTGTGTCTCTCTCTGTCTTTCTGACAAAGTGCACGTGCCCTATAACAACAACCTCTCAAAAAAAAGTTAGAGTAAATGTTAGGTTATTGGCAAAGTCATGAAATACTTTTCCATGCAAAAATGTGTCATGACCTTCTCAATGTCCCAATACCTATAAATTAAAGAGACAAGAGTGCATATTTGTTGTAGCCCAGAAGACAGAGCTAAGGCAGTGGGCACAAGACACAGGGAGGCAGGCTGGGGCTCAGCAGGAGGAAGGTATTGCTCTGAAGTCTTCCAAGCAGTGGGCACCTCAGGGAAGGACAAAAGCACAACCCAGATGATTGGGCATCTGGAGGAGGGGCTCCCCTGGCTTGGAGGTGGGACCCAGGGCTGCTTTTCAGTGTGAGACCAGCAGAGCAGGGAAAGGGGTACTACAGGGAAGCAGGGCACTGGGATTCTAACCCCAGCTCTGCCAAACTTTTCATATGAACTTGGGCCTCATTCTTTCCCTCCTAGGCAGAGTAAGGCTCAGAACTTGACTAAACTGAGTTGTAAAGGGCATCACATTTCTTGCATCCTGGAGTTCTGAGCCGGAGATGCATTCTGACTGCCACATGCAGACGAAACTTCATGTGCAATTTCTCCCACTTCAGCTGTCACTCTTCAGAACCAAAGAGGATCTGAGAAACTCCTGACTGCCACATTCACTACCTTTCTGAAATGATTCCTGCCAGGCAGGTCACCAGACTCTGTCACATGGCCCTGTAGTCAGGCTACATCTGTCTGGAGCAGAGATGGGTGCCCCAGGCCCAGGCAGCCATGTGCAGACTGGACAGGAGGAAGAAGACCCTGGGCTCCTGGAGGAGTGCTGGCTGTTCTGGGTGCTGACCAAATGATCTCCTTGGATCTGCCTGTGGAGACTTTGATAGAAAGCTTGGGTTATCCCGAGGACTGTGTAACGACTTCTCTAAAATTCCATGCTTTCAGACAACAATCGTTTATCCTCGCTCATGAGCTCCTGGGTTGGCTGGGCTGCTCTGATTCGAGTGCAGGTCTGAGCTTCGTGTCTGCTCACGGATCTCTCCTCTTCTTCCTGGAATTGCTGGGCTGCTGGGACATGGTCTTCTGTCAGCCATGGCAAAGGCTAAGAGCTCAAGTGCAACCATCTTCTTAAAGCTCAGGCTCAGAACTGTCACACTGCCACTTTGGCCGTGTGCCATGGGATAAAATCTATCAGATGACCAAGTCAACTAAGGGGCAGGGATGTACGCTCCATCTGCAAAAAAATCAGCCAAGAATGCGGAGTTAAGGAGGCGTGAAGACAGACAGTCCTCCATCAGGAAGGAAGTTAGTTCAGAAGTGGGGCCATAGGTCTGGAGGGGTCAAAGGGAGGGTGGCAAGCAGAAATCACGAGCTGGCAAGAGCTCGGGGCAGGAGGTATTGCTGGAGACACAAAAAGAACTAGAGAGGTGATCACAGGATGAGACTTGAAGGATAATTTAGGACAACCAACATTTATTGACCTACTCCAGACCAGGCATCGTGCTAACCCCTTGACATACATAATCTCATTGCATCTTCAAAAACATCGTGGCTACAGTTCCCGAACTATGCACCAAGGCACCCCAAGGCACTGCAGAAAATTCACAAAGGCAGTGCAAAATTATTAAAATGTTGAAGATAACACAACACCATCTGTTAGATAGTATGCAAACAACTATTATTAAATTATTTGAAGCTAACTACTTAATAAACAACTGTTAGATTTTCCTTTGGGCCTAGCATGCTGTGAAAAAATTTCTGAGATACTAAGAGTTCAGTGAGCTGAGAAAGTTTAGGAACCTCTGCCTATGAGGTACCTATCATTGTCACCTGGATTTTTTTTAGATGATTACAGATAAATCTTGAGACTAGCAGTTGACGTAATGGCTATGTTGCTGGACTCCCATGTAGTCGACCACAGTTTGAGTCCTGGACCTGGTGGCTTAAACTCACACCAGGTGCGTGTGCATGCGTGCCCAAGATCCCGAGAGGAGAATGGAGGAGAAAGGATTGCGGCATGGCCATCCCCCCGGAGGGTGATTTCTCACTTTCTGTCACTCCGTCTCTCTCTATCTTTCTGGTGAGCACACGTACCCTATAGCAGAAGCCTCTCTCTCAAAAAAAAAAAAAAAAAAATCTTATTATTAACAACTTTTTGCAGATGAGTAAACAGGCACAGAGAGGCATCCATTTTCCTAGACTCACTCAAGTAGTCAAGCAAGAAAGAGGCGGAGCTGGTATTAAAATTCATTTCCTCAGACCTGTGGGGAGATTCTTGCCTGGTGCCAGGGGCTTGGGTCAGGCTAGAGTGTTCCCTGCCCTCCACAGTGGTGGTGTTGATAGAAGTGCTTGGCAATCTGTCCTTGGCCTCCAGTGCTGACACCCAATTACCCTAGAAACCATCTCTTGTGGTAACTTGCTCGATGCACTTTCATTTATTTTTAATCCCACTCTTAGGATTCAAGCTCAGAGCACATTTGATTTCACAGGCTCAGAAAGGCTTGGCACGCAAAGATAAAAGAGGCAGAGCAAGGAGGTCTAGAAATGGAAAAAACGTAAAACCCTGAGTGAGGAAAATGTCACTACCCTATACTATGAAAGCCAAAATAACCACCCATTCATCCTCTAAAGCAGCCAATAAAATAGACTCCAGGTGCCAGACACTGCAGTGCACACTGGGAATTGCATGGTATTGTGGAATATCACCCTGACCTCATGGGTTTATTATGGTCCAGCTAGTAAGAAGGAGGGCCTTTTAGAAATTGATTGGTTCAAAATCTTACTGGATACCACAAGCCCATGGTATATATATACACATACTCATTGTATATATACACACATATATTCATTACACACATGTACCCACACATGAGTGGTGTGAGTGAATTTGCCAATGAAGAAACTATGGCTCAGTTGGGGATGTGGCTTGGCCAAGAAAGTCAGTGGCTATGACAAAAACTTCAGACTGCCCTTCAATATCTCTTCTCCATTTCATACATAGCAAAAGACTGCATTTCTGGGGCCAGCAGTTGGCGTAATGGCTATGTTGTTGGACTCCCGAAGTGGTTCGAGTCCCGGACCCGGTGGCTTAAACTCACACCAGGCATGTGTGCATGCATGCCCAAGATCCCGAGAGGGGAATGGAGAAGGGACTATGGCGAGGCATCCCCCCGGGGGGTGATTTCTCACTTTCTGTCTCTCTGTCTCTCTCTGTCTTTCTGGCGAGTGCACACACCCTATAGCAAAAGGCTCTCCAAAAAAAAAAAAAAAGACTACATTTCCCAGACTCTTTGACAGATAATTGTACCATGTGGTTAAATCCCAGTCAATTGGGGGCCAGCGGGTGGCATGGTGATTAAGGGTGTTGGACTCCTACATTGTGACTGCAGTTCGAATCCCGGACCTGGTGGCTTGCTCTCTCACTTTCTCTCTTTCACTGTCCCACACTGGTCAAATTTAAAAATAAATAAATAAACAAACAAATAAATAAATAAGGGACCAGCAGTTAGTGTAATGGCTATGTTGCTGGACTCTTATGTAGTTGACTGCGGTTCGAGTCCCAGACCTGGTATCTAAAACTCACACCAGGCGCATGTGCGTGTGTGCCCAAGATCCCAAGAGGAGAATGGAGGAGAAGGGATTGCACCATGGCCGTCCCCCTGGGGGTGATTTCTCGCTTTCTGTCTCTCTGTCTCTCTCTTTCTGGCAAGCACACAAGCCCTGTAGTAAAAACCTCTCAAAATTAAATAAATAAATAAATAAATAAATAAATAAATAAAATAACTCTTTAAAAAATCCCATATAAATGAAGGTGATAGGTTCAAATTCTGATTGTGCCCTTAAAAAGAAGGAAGAAGGTGCCTCCCCCTGCCTGCCTCCTCTCTGCACTGACTGCAGTGAGGGATAAGGGCTGGAGCTGGAGCAGCCACCCAGGACCACAAGGTGGGGTTGGCAGAGCACCAAGACTGAAGAAACCCACATCTCTTGTGATTGGTGAGCTGCCATGTCAGCCTCTGCTGCCAGCAGACTTTTACATGAGAGAGAAATGAGTTCTGTTTTATCAAAGACATGATTATTTTGACTCTCCTTATTACATGAGTCAATCTAAGTCCTAACAATGTCGCATCACAGAGAACAGCAGAAGCCAGATCCCCTGATTTCCTCGTTCACCCTCTCCCCACCTATGAATGTGTTTTATTCTCTCCCAAGATATTGTTCATGACTATATCTGCTCCAGGCAACAACTCCATCAAGTTCATAGTTGAGAGGACTTCTGTGACCCTTATTGCACAGACAGGGAAACCAAGATGCAAGAGACGTATGTGATCTGCCCTGAGACACGAGGGTAACTCTCGGGCGGGTGGGGGGGCGGCAAGTGGAGATACCATTCAGCCCTGCTCCTGTGCCTGACACTTAGTCCAAGGCTCTTCCTACCCTTCATGGTCGCCTCCTCTCCAATTTTGGCACCTTGGTCCTTATCCACTTTGTTTGTCTATTTGTTTGTTTTAAGAGGTTTTTGCCTTAGGATGTATGTACTCACCCAAGAAAGAGAGAGAGACAGAGACAGAGACCATAAGAGGGAAAGTGAGAAATCCTCCCCCAGGGAGGATGGCCATGTCACAATCCCTTCTTCTCCATTCTCCTCCTGGGATCTTGGGCACACATACATGCACCCAGCGTGAGTTTCAAGCCACCAGATCTGGGACTCAAACCGTGGTCAGACACGTGGGAATCTAGTAATGTAACTGCTACACTATCTCCTGGCCCCAAGCCCTCATCCAGTTTGCAAAATATGAATGAGCTGGAAGTCTAGCAGAGAGAAGCTTTTGCATTGTGAGAGCCCCAGAGCCCTCCCATCCTCCCTTCTTCCCCTGCAAGCACACACTGTCACATTAACCACAGGGAGCATGGGGCTACTACCGGCTGGGTTGCGGGTGACTCATTACCACCTCTCTTTCTGTGGCTTCTCACCCCTTTTCAGCAGGCTCTCCCTTTGGCCCAACTAAGCTAGACAAGTGATTCAGTCATCATCATCTGCCCATGTCCTGTATATGTGTTCTCATGGTCCTGAATGCACAGTCTTTGTACCCCTGAGTCCTATAGTAAATGCTGCCAACTCCATCCACTTTCTTCCCCCTGTGCACCTGTGGCTTTCTACTGCACATACATCTGACTCTGCTTAGAGAACATACTTGACTTGTGCAGAGGATAGGCTGGAAGGGCTGAGAACTGCCCTCATCAATGATGACAAACAGGTGCTGGGGACAGACACCACAGTTCCCAGGTCGGCTATGCTTAGTACAGCAGGATTCAGCCCCAGCTGCCCATGGCAGTCACCTGCTTATCAGTGTGTCTGCAGCGTCCTGGTCTCACTTCCCTAGCCCTCTACTGTGCTTCCTGGAATGACTTCGACAAGCCACATACACTTGAGTTCTAGCCTTGTCTTGAGTCTACTTCTGTGGAAACTCAATATACAACATGTCGGCTATTGTTTAGATGAAGGTGCTGCCTCCCAACTTCAATTTACAGAATTAAGAGGTTTAGCCTTTGAGGGTGATTAAATCATTAAGAGGTTTAGCCTTTGGGGTGATTAAATCATGAATGGGATTAGCACTCTTATAAAAGGGTTTGAGTTTTAAGGGAATACTTTATTCTGTCTTCCACCGTGTGAGGAGACGGGAAGTAGACAGCACCCTTCACCAAACATCAATGCTGGCATCTTGATCTTGGACTTTCCAGTCCCCAGAACTGTAAAAAGTAAATTTCTGCTCTTTGTCAATTACCCAGTCTCAGGATTTTGTTATATCATCTCAAATGAACTAAGACCATCTCCTATGCCCTGCACCTTTTCCTGCACACACCTGTGCTGTACAGGAGTGTCCCACATCTAGCCCTTCTGCTCTGTACAGATGTGGCTCATGTACATGGATCCTGCATACACCCGTGCTGTTCCCAGGTACTCAGGACACCATCTTGTACCCTTCTCTTGGGGATGAAGGAGAACTCCTAAAGAGTGGTGGATTCTCTGATGAAGCAGAATGGGATGAGAGGAAGAACATTCCTTGGCCTCAGCTAGCCTTGGGCATGACTCTGAGGCAGGTAGCCTGAATGAGCTGAACTCCAACTCCTTCTCCTGGTGAATGAGCTCCAGGTTACCAACCACAGTACGGGGAGTCCAGGTGATGTAACACATACACAGGGACCTCCGCACAGAAGGGACTCCAACAAGGATCCTCCTCCCCCTCTCTACCTGGGCCTACCCTCTCCCAAGGGAGCAGCTTGAAATCTAATTAGTCCAGTATTCCAGGCCCAGTGCTGGCACAATAGATGAGAGAGGACAAGGTCTCTACATTCAAAGAGATGTCATATGAGGCTCTAGCTCTTTCATAAGCTAGGAATATGGGTCTTGATTTTCCTCCTTCCCGTGCTCCCCTCCTTCTCTTTCCATATTAGGAAAAGAACACAGCAACCAGGTTTTCCATTCCCCAAGGCTGGGAGCTCTAGACAGGCCAAGTTGAAAGAGGGAATGATGGCCGACTGACGGAAGACATGCATATGTGTAGAGGTGTGTGTGTGTGTGTGTGTGTGTGTGCGTGTGTGTAGACACTCCCTCCAAGGCCTGGAGAATGGCCACCAACTCATTTCCTCAAATCCCTGAACCACATCCCATTACTGTGATATCAGGACTGCTCTGTAAAAGCTTCAGAGCACCAGGGAAACCAGATGAGCCAGGCTAGTGCCAGGAGATAAATACTAAACAAGTACATAAACTCAAACACCAGAACTCCAGAACTCAGCCTGCTTCTGAGAGACCGTTGAAGACAGATTGGGGGAAGGGGGACGGGGAGCATGACTGGTCAGGCCTGGGACTACGTGTCTATCTGAGTCCCCCAAATCAATCTAGAAATCAGGAGCCCCTGGGTCTAATTGGATTCCAGCTACTTCAGTGTGGCCTTAGAATTTTATCTCCTGGGCACTCAACTTTCTCAAATGTGAAAATGTGGTGATAGTAACAACCTCTCAAGAATTTCATGAGTACTTGGCGAGTTACAATGGAACCTGGTATAATAGTTACGAGCTCCGGGCTGACATCTGGTTTTGGATCCCAGGTCTGTGAGATACCAGCTGTGTGACTGCAGGCACAGTTATTAACCATTCTATGCTCCTATTTCCCCATCTTAAAATGGGGATAATAATAGCACCTACATGACTACATGATTAAATGCATTAATATTTGTAAAACATATGCCTGGCATATGGGGAGAGCTATGAAAGTGTTCTAAGTGACATATATACATGAAGTAAAATAGGAATGCAAGTGAATTCATTGGTTTTACATTGTCTATGGGCCTTTTAAAGGAATGCTTTTTCTGGCTCCCCTCCCCTTTCACCTAGCAAAACTTCATTCTCATTTGTGTTATTGGGTCTTTCAAATCATCCTCTTGGACCCTCCGCAGGGGGTTCTCATAGTTTTCTCACAAGGAGTCAGACTGGATCTGTGTTTCTAAACCTTCAGTCACTTATATATCTCCTTCTCAGTTTTTTCCTACCACTTCTACTTTCATTTATATTTGTCTTTCAACTGACTGTATTAGACAGGAACAGTTTTGAGTGACAGAAGATCCCAAGTAACGGTAGGCTGTACAAAATAGAAGCTTATTTCTCCCACACAGAAAAGTATAGGGAACCGTCCCTGGCTGCTGTTCCCATTTGGCCTTCTGGGCTCCAGGTGCTTTGGTTTTGTTGTTCTCATAGGCTTCCACCTCATGGTTCAGGATGGCTCCTCAGGCTCCAGCTATCAGGTCTCCATTCCGGCAGCAGGAAGGACAGAAAGGGAGGAGGGCATACTCCCTTTCTTGTAGGACTCTTCCTGCATTTTGGCCATGCCACCTACTCCCATATCTTAATGGCTTATCATCTACTAGTCTATACCTAACTGCAAGGGAGGCTGAGAAATGAAATTCCTTTTTCTGGATGTGTTATGCCAGCTATCGATGAAGGATTCTTCCAGAGGAAGAAAGGATGAGTGAATATTGGAGGAAACCAGCAGATTCTATTACACCAATTTCATATAGACTTTTTTTTTTTTTTTGCCCTTATTCTAAACAATATTATCCATGATCTCTCTGGTTTTATGAACTAGTTATATATTTTTATAAAACAATTTAAAATAACTACTTAACCATTGAAATGAATACACAGACATACTCTGTGTGTGTGTGTGTGTGTGTGTGTGTGTGTATAGATATAAATATAGTATAAATGATCGGAGACTATTACTTTGGTGTCCTCTGATGATCCTTGTCTCCTGGTGTTCATATTCTTGTGTGAATCCCTCTTCTTGAAACCTGGGCTGCCTGTGACCAGAATTAAGTAATAGAATGTAGTGGAATCAATGCCATGCCAGTTCCAGCCCTCAGGTTTAAGAAAGTACAATAACTTTCTCTTTTATGCTCTGGGGGATGTTGAGACACTATATAGGAACTCTGACAACATTCAAACCACCATTGCATTAGGAAGCCCAAGCTAATCATGTGGACACAGTGAAAGACAATGGAAAAAAAAAAAAAAAAAAAAAAACAACTGACAGTGAAAAGGAAGCTCCCAGAGACATGGGCAAGTCTGGGCTTTACCAGTCAGATCCCAGTTGTTGGTGCCACTCCAGATGACACTACATAAAAGAGAGTTGAGCTGTCCCAGTCGAGACCCACCCAAACTGCAAAACAGAGCAAATAAATTACTTTAAGCTGCTAAGTTTTGAGCCAATTTGTTATGTAGCAATAGCTAACCCAAACACGTATTTGTCTATGTAGCCCTAAAATCAAGATATACACCACTCCCTTTTGGAAAATTCTGGATTAATAATGTTCTACTGACTGAGGCCAGCAGGTGGTATAGTGGTTAAGGTACTGGACTCCCACATGGCCAAGCAAATTTGAGTTCCAGACCCGGTGGTTTGAAATTCCTGCCAGGCACATGTACATGCATGCCTAAAATCCTGAAAAATGGAGGAGAAGGGATTGTGGCTTGGCCATCCCCTTTGGGGTTATTTTTCACTTTCCCTCTGTCTCTCTCTGGTAAGCACATATACCCTATGGTAAAAATCTTAAAAAGAGAGAGAGATTCCAGTTATTTCTGTCACAGATTACAGGTCTCCACAGATACATGATTCAGCCAATTAATTAAGGACTTACCTTGTGCCAACCTCACTATACTAACGCTCCCTTCTCCCCGACCTCTTCCCATGGCTGGTTTGCATGGTTTTGTTTTTTCGCACCTGGGAGTAACCAGAGGGAAAATGTTTCCACAATGCAAATCTGGTCATCCTACTCTTCCACTATCCCCCATTGCCTGTTCACAAGGAGGGCATCTTAGGTTCAACTAACACTCAGATTCAGTAAATGACCGTCAGTCACACGTGGCATTGAGCTACTCTGGAGGATATGGGACAGGAATCTGGACTTGCTAGAGTGGCACTCGGTGCCACCAGGTGTTCCTCTCGGTGGGAGTCCTTGCTGAGTCCAGAAGAGCAGTAATGCTCAGCTGCAGCATGAAATCCCCACCAGGCAGGTGCAGGAACAATCGTGACTTCAAAGCCTCATGCTGCATGGGGACCACTATCTTTGGGCTGATCCAGTTACATGAGTCACCATGCTCAGGAAGCTCAAAGTTTGACTTCCCACCAGGTATTTATGATCTTCCCAGTCCAGATGCAGGTTACCTGTCAGGGGGTTGAAAGCAACAACACCTTTATGTATTTATTTATGAGAAATTTTTACTATAGGGTGCGTGCGCTTGTCGGAGAAACAGAGAGACAGAAAGTGAGAAATCACCTCCCCCCAGGGGGGATGATCACCCTACAATCCCTTTTCCTCCACTCCCCTGTTGAGATTTTGGGCACACACGCACGTGCACCCAGCATTAGTTTTAAGCTGCTTGATCTGGGACAGGAACCACGGTTGACTACATGGGAGTCCACCAACATAACTATCATGCCATCTCCTGGTCCCAATTTATTTATTTTTTTATAGACACTTTTGACTTAGGGAGCATGTGCTTGATGAGAAAGAAAGAGACAAACACAGTGAGAGGGAAAGTGAGAAATTCTCTTCTCTGGATCTTGGGCACGCGTGCATGCTTGCACACATGCCTGGTGTGATTTTCAAGTCACCAGGTCAGGGACTTGAACCACAGTTGGCCATGTGGGAATCCAGTGATGTAACCACTATGCGATCTGCTGGTCCCACTTTTATTATTTTTTAGAACAGTTTTTTTTAAAACTGGGAAAATAGAGCTAGAGAAAAATTGAGAAGACAGTAGAGCGTTCCTATATTCCTCCATTTAGTCAGCCATTTTCCTGTTTTCCCGCTATTATTAACACCTTATGCTAGCATGGTTTATTTGTTACCATTAAGAAAACAATCCTGACTCAGCATTACTAGCCAAAGTCCATCCTTGGTTCAGATGGTCTTAGTTTTTACTAAAATCCTTCATTTTTGTTCTAGGATCCCATCAAGTATGCCACACTACATTTAGTTGTCATGTCTCCTCAGGCTCCTCTTGTTTGTGAGAGTTTCTCAGACTTGTTTTTGATGACCTCAGTAGTTTTGAGGAGAACCGGTCGGGTATTTTGTAGAACGAACCTCAGTTGGGATTTGTCTCATGTTTATTTCATGATTAGCCTGGAGTTACGGGTTTCAGGGGTGGGGGGAGACCACAGAAGTAAAGTGCTATTTTCATCACATCGTATCAAGGGAACATGCCACCAGCATGACTGGACTGTTGATGTTGACCTTGATCACCCGGCAGAGGTCATCAGATTTGTCAGGTTTCTTCACTGTAAAGTGCCTTTTCCCTTCCCATAATTCTGGGAAAATAACTAAGTGAGGCCTATCTGTAGAACAGGGGAATTACATTCTCCCTCCCTGAGGACTGAGAATTTAAAATTCTGCGCGTATCTTCTCTCCTCATGTGCTTATTTATTTGTTCAGTTATTTATATCATGAATATAACTCATGGATATTTACAGACTCATGGATATTTATTTCATATGTTCAGTTACAATCCAGTGCTACTTTATTTATTTTTTGCCCAAATGTTTCCAGCTTTGGCCACTAGGGAGCTGTCCTAGTCTGTTCAGTTGCTAATAACAGAAATATGTGAGACTGGATAATTTAAAAGAATAGAGGTTTCTGTAGTTCATGGGTTTGGAGGCTGAGAAATCCAAAGGCATGCTGCCACCCTTTGCAAGGGTCTTCCAACTGCCTCAGGACATGGAGGAAGGACGGAGCCCATACGTCTGGGTCCACATGTCTCTGTTCTGGTCTCGTTACTTCTCCTCTGGTTTTTTTTTTTTTTTTTTTAATTTCACTAAAGGGCATGTACACGCACCAGATAGAGACAGAGAAACAAAGAGAGAGGGAGAGGAGAAAATACCCACCAGGGAAGTGGTTTCACCCCAGTCCTTCTCTTCTACCTCTCCCTCCTTTCAGGATTTTGGGCATGCACACACCTGTACTCAGTTTGTTTCTCAAGTTGCTGGGTATGGGACTTGAGCCACACAGTCAGCCATGTGGGATCCAGCTGCCTTAACCACCAGGCCACAAAGCCAGCCCACATTTCTTTTACTTATAAACTCATTAGTGGGTTAACCTTATCCAATTCTAATCACCTCCTGAAGGCTCTACCTCTTAATCTTGTAGTTGGATTAAGTTTTCACACTCTTTTTTTCTTAAAGAATTTTTAAATTTAATTTTATTTGTTATTATTATTATTATCATTATTTTTAATTTGACCAGAGAGAGAGAGAAAGTGAGAAAGCAAGCTGCCAGGTCCAGGACTTGAACTGGGATCGGTCATGTGGGAGTCCAGCATCCCAACCATTGTGCCACCCGCTGGCCCCAGTTCCCACCCTCTTAATACCTTCACAATGGCTTACCAAAATTTCAAAAACTTTTAAAAATCTATCTACCTATTTATCCTATGAGAAAGATAGAGAGGAGACAGAGAGACAGAGAGAGAGAGACAGGTACCCCAATAGGGTCCCCACACCCCACCCCACCCCCAGTCCCAGCCAGCCCAGGTCATGGTGTGCACAAGACATCCCAGAACATGAGCCCAGGATGTTCCTAAGTGTGTCCAGCTGCATCACTGCTGTGCCACCGCCAGGCCTAGCAAATATTAACCTATCAGTTTTCAGGTCACACATTTAAACCATAGCAGGGACTCTTCCAGTTGACCTCTGTGTCCTTTGGCATACCCTATCATTGTGTAAGTGTGTGTGTGTGTGTGTGTGTGTGTGTGTTATTAGCACTTCAGTACTTTCTGGCACTATAAGATGATCCAGGCTTCTCTTGCATTTTCCTGCCCCAGTCCTAGAATCAGCTTTTTTTCCAAGGAGCCCTGGTTTCTTTCATTGGAGAATGGTGTTAGAAACCAAGATCTCCATGCTAAGTGTGCTCGTTGCTATGGAGCTGTTGCTCCTGGACCCTCTCTGTTGACAGAGCAAGGAAATATATTCATATATTTGAACTTATGCATATATATATACACACACACACATGTACACACACATACTTGCATATCTATATGTAATTGTCTATATCTATTAAGCTAAATATGAGTTCGTACTGACATCCCTAATTCTAATTCTTTACCACATGCATCATTCTAGCCTCCTCCTTGGGGGTCATTTTTATCATAAGCAATGTTGCTTAGTAACACAGCAGACATATGCTTATCTGTTCCCAGGAAACAGAGCTTCGCAATTAATCAGAGGTCAAATCTCACACGAAAGAGGAAAAGGTTTTATTAACTCTTTACCCACACTCATCAGTGGCTCCCTACTGTTCTGAGGATAAAGAACCAACTCCTTGGCCTACCTGGCTCTGCAGTGAACTAACTTGGGGGTAAGTCCAGTCTCACCTCCTGCTTTCCTTATTGAGCCCTCCGTGACCACCACCCTGACCTCCAACCTCCACACTCACCTTCTACCCCAGGGCCTTTCCTCAGGCCAGTTCCTTTACGAACCTTTCCTCCATGGCTTCTTTTTTTTTTTTCCGCTATAAGGCGTGTGTGCTCACCAGACAGACAGAGAGAGACAGAGAGACAGAAAGCGAGAAATCACCCCCCGGGGAGAGGGCCACACCGCAATCCCTTCTCCTCCATTCTCTCGGTATCTTGTGCACACATGCACACGTGCCCGGCGTGAGTTTTAAGCCACCGGGTCCAGGACACAAACCGCGGTGGACTACATGGGAGTCCAGCGACATAGCCATTACACTAACTGCTGGTCCCCCCTCTATGCCTTCTTGACCAGGCTGCTTTCTGCTCATCTATTCTACCTCAGATCATTCCTCGCTTCCACAACACCAGGGCGAAGGCCCTTGTTTGAGGTCTGGGTAACACTGTGTACCTTTGCTTCGTAGCGGTACTCTCATCGCAGGGTTATGCTTATCCTGTTCTTCCCCTAGAATATGAGCTTCATGGAGTAGAGAGGGAGTCCATTTAGGTACTGCTATGGGGCTCAATAAGTATTTGTTCATTTTCTCTGTTCTTTATTCAATGAGTATTTGTTATCAAGGGCCTTCTAGCTATCTGCCCCTTTCCTTGTCTCCAGGGGTGTACCAGGAAAGAAAACAGGCAAAGCCCCTACTCTCTGGGCACTTAATTTTTAGTGGGAGAATTTCTTATTAAAAGAAGAGATGTGGACCAGCAGTTAGCGTAATGGCTATGTCGCTGGACTCCCACGTAGTTGACTGTGGTTCGAGTCCCGGACCCGGTGGCTTAAACTCATGCCGGGCGCGTGTGCGTGCGTGCCCAAGATCCCGAGAGGAGAAAGGAGGAGAAGGGATTGCAGCGTGGCCATCCCCCCTGGGGGGTGATTTCTCGCTTTCTGTCTCTCTGTCTCTCTCTGTCTGGCGAGCGCACGCGCCCTATAGCAAAAACCTCTCCAAAAAAAAAAATAAATAAATAAAAAAGAAGAGATGAACTGAAATCTGGAGCTGACAAACACTATAGAGGAAGAATCAGAGTAAAGGGTTAAGGAGTGCTGGGTCACTGCTATTTTTAAAAGGATGGTTTGGGAAGATGTCTCTGAGAAGGTGACATTTGAGCAAACACTTGAAGAAGTGAGGGCAGGGAGTAACACTGGGGATATCAGAAAGAAAATTGTTCCAGGCAGAAGGAACACCAGTGCAGAGTCTATGAGGCAAGGCTGTGCGTGACTGAAGGAAAGAACTGGTATGCTTTAAGGCAAAGCATCTCAGCCAGTTCCCATAACCCTCATCAAGTTCGTTTTGGTGAGGAAAACTGGAGACCTTTGCACAAGGCCACTCAGCTGTGAGTGGCAGAGCTGGGACTCATGCAGGCATCTGGTGCCAGAGCTAGCTTGCTTTGAAGTCCTGGACAACAGATCAGGCCCATGGAAGGCTGGGAGGAGGAGGAGGCCTTCTCAGCCATTATGGTTCTGCCCAGGCTGTGCCTGGCTGTGCCTGCTTGAAAGTTCAGGCACCCATCTTCCAGGGTGACCTTCAGTCCCCTGATTGATGAGGACTCTCAGGCCTTTGGAGGAGGCTCTGCTTTGGATGGCTGATGTGGTTGTCCAAGGCTCTGCCCAAGATGGCTGAGGAGCCAGGACAGGGTGTCCTCTGCCTGTCTTTCTAGGTGACCATCCTCTGCTGACCTTTCCAGGGCCCCTGGAGCCTGCATTTTCCCATGCATGATCCCCATGGAGAGGTGTGGGCACTGAGGCCAGAGGAACTATCTGAGGACACCAGAGTTGGCTGGCCATTGAGTCTTCTGGGAAGGCCATAATCTTCAGACCAAATTCTCCCTGGGTTCAGCCTGGGTCCCCCAAAGAGGAAGTGTCTCCTTAAGTTTGTGCTCCAGAAACCTCACTCTGCTTACCCTGCTCTCAGCCCTGCAAAGGAAAGACACAGAGTGGAAGTCCACCCACACACACACACACACCCACACACCGTGCGAGGTTCACGGGATGGAGCCGGTGGGCAGTCATGACTGTTCTCCCTGAGCTGCCAGTCTGCTGCCGGGAGGCCAGCCCTGAAGGAGAAAATCGTAACTGTCAGATGAGGTGATGATGCAGTAAAGGAACAGCCCCCATGGAGAGGCCTCTGGGGTGACGGCTGTGTGTGAGATGGAGCCAGGTAGGCTCCCCAGGGGAGGAGGTCCTGCCACTGGGCCTGTGAGAGCGAGGGTGTATGTGGCCCATTGGCAATGCCCTCAAGAAAATGCCCTCCTTGAGGGGTGCACTCCACTGTCCCAGAGAAGAGCCAGGAAAAGGCGGGGTGCACGGAGATTGGGCAGAGGTTTCCTTTCCGCCTTTAGGTGGCGCCCTTGGGCCATGAGGTCGCACGCGCCGGAGGAGCCAGTCCGGACCTAAGAGAGGGCCCTGGGTCTTACCTGGGGGCAGTGGAAAGAAGGAGACGAGACCAGGGCATCCGGGCTTGGCGCAACAGGACTTCCTGGCGTTTGGGGAGAGGAAGGCAGTGGGGGAGGGGTCTTCTCGCCAGCACACCCGCCCCCCCGCCCCGCCCCTGCGCTTGGGGACCGCGGGCTCCACGCTCCGGTTGCCTAAGCCCGGGCGTTGGCACTACAGATCTGCCCCAAGGGGAAGGGAAGGAGGATGGATTGGCAGCCCCGCACCCTTACCCCAGCCCATCACCCGCCTCCCTGTCCCTCCCCGAGCTAACTCTCCCGGAGCCCTGGCCGGCCGCAGGCGGAGCTCGAGCCGCGGCGCTCGGCGATCCCCGGCTCCCGCCCCTTCCCCTGTCCCTCTCTTCCCGGAGCCCCCCAGCGGCGGCGGCCGCCGTGCAGCCTCGCGCGGTGCGAGCAGGTACGTGCGCCTCGGCAGCGGCGACGGGCCGGGCGGGAAGGGGGCGGGAGCGGGGAAGAGCGAGGCGGTGGCGGCGGGCCCGCGCCCTCCGGGCTGCGCCGCAGCAGAGACCGGGGTGGGCGGGCGCCGGGGGCAAGGAGGCGGGCGGGCGCCGGGAAAGGACGCACCCTCGCCCGCCCGGCGCGCGGCGCCCTTCGCCTCGGCGTGGGGAGGCAGGGAGGGAGGCCCGGCACAGGTACGCACGCGGAGAGGGACCTGCCGGGGCGGCTGGAGGCTGAGGGCCCGAGGCGGGGACTGGCGGCGAAGGACAGCTAGCCTGACCTCTCGGCCCGCCGAAGGACACGCGGTGAGGGGACCCGGGGACACGCCGGCTCCCGCAGAGCCCGGGCCCCCTCGTCTTCCCGTTGCGGGCGCCGCCCGGCCCTGTCCGGCCTGGCCCGGCCCACGGCGTTTGTGGTCAAGGGCAGGAGCAGGGGGTGTGAACTGCGGGCGCGCGGGTGCGGTGGGCAGCCGGGGTGCTGAGGCTTTCTGCACGGAACTTCGGGTACAACAGCGTGGACCTGCGTGTGCGTATCTGCGCGCCCCGAGGCTTTGTGTACAACTCGTGCGTGTGTCTGCGATTGGGTTTTGTGAAGCTTCACCCACACCGGCTGTGCGTCGGTCTAGCCTGCTGTCAGTGCGCGCAGTGGGTGGGTAGCTGGGCCCACGGGTCTTGGGTCTGGCTTGGATCTTTAGCAGTCCTAGGTGTGTGTGTGTGTGTGTGTAACCGTTCCTTCCCCCCTTGAGGTATGGGTACCAATGTGACCTGAGGATCTGTGGGCCACACCAGATGGCTGCTGGTGTCCGTGGGTACTGCGTGTGGGACCCACCTCTGGGGGAGTGAGTGTGGACCTGGGTGTGCTTTTTAGGACTGTCTGACTGCAGATGAAATTGCAGGGTGTGGGGCGTGAACGGTGGGCAGGAGCATCTATGTCCGTTTGTCTGTCTCTTCTTACGTTTAGGCAATTGGGCATGGCCTGTGTACCTAGTAGATATCTCTGGGCCTGTGCATGAGAGAAACAGGGAGACATCCTAACTCTGGGGGAGAAGGAGCCTTCTTTTTCTCTGACCCTCACTCCAGCAGCTTAAGGAAAAAATTTTGGGTCCTGCAGGGTGAAAGAAAGCCCAGCTCCAAGTTTGGGTACCCTGCATTTCCTCTGGGAGGCAGGGATTGATGGAGGATTAATGTCAGTCTGGGAAAGGGGTTCCTGGGCCACCATAGGGGCTGAGTTCTGTGGGAGGTGCTGAGGGCCTGGGTGGGGGGCCAATAGCCAGAGCAGTTGCGTTGTGCCCACTGCTGGGCCCTGGCGGCTGGACGGTCAGGAGACTCCCTGAACCAACCAACACACCTCTCCTGTCTGTTCAGTGAGCATTAGAGTAGTCTGGGCAGCAGGCCGGGGCCCCAGCAGGATTCACACATACCTCTGCCCTCCAGGTGCTCACGGTTGCTGTTAAACATCTGGATAAAGTAGAAGGTCTATGAATGAAGGCCGGCAGAGCCAGGGAAGAAGGGTGGGCTGACGCCACCAGCCTAGCAGCGAGTGGTTCACAGGTTTGTCAGTGAAAATAGCTCCTGCACCCAGTCCTGATCCCCCCTCATCCATGGCTTGGAATATTGGTCACAGTTATAAAATGGAGATAGCAATCGCTGCTCTCGGGGCTGGTGAGGGTCACGCGAGATACTCCTGAGTGAAGTGCCCGGTGCAGGGCCCCACAGGTAGTAGGTGCTCGGTAAACATTTACTAAATTGGGACTCTGAGAAGAGGGACATTGCGCTCATAATGGGTTGTAAGTGGAAGCAGGCTTTGTACTCAGATGAAAGGCCCTCTGTGTGCTGAGAGGAGGTGTCTGAAGCAAGTTCATACTGGAAGGAAAGTCGGAACGATTGAAAAACGTGCCCTCCTGCCCTGAAGCTCTCTGAGTTTCATTCATTCAGTCATTTCATTCATTCGTTTGCTCCTATTCACACTCACACCAAACCACAGAGCACTAGAGAATAAAGTCGGGTATAAGCACACAGAGAATCATGTACATATATGTAGATGCACCAAAGCGTGTGAGTCTGCATGTAGGGGTCTCTGCCCTGGGTAGAGATTTGTGTGCCTGGGGCCCTGGGTGCACGTCCCCTTAGGACATCAGTGTGTGCATGATATAGCCAGACGGGCAGGAGGCTGAGGTGGCACCTGTGGTGGGAGGACTAGGTCTGCCTCAGGGAGGACCCAATCACCACCTCCAGCTGAGTGTTTCCCATTTTGCAAGAAATGCCATGAATCCAAAATTTAAAATATAAAACTTTTTGCTTCTTAAATATTGGCAACTAACTTGACAAAAGTAACGGATAGATCAGACGCAAAACAAAGCGCTATTTCTGTGAGCCAAATACGGCCGCCGGGCTGTAGGCTGGTCCGTGTAAGCACGTGTGCTGCCTGTCTGTGCAGTGTCATCTCAGGTGCTAGGGTGGGTGCTCTGCTCCTTCTCACCGCAGCCCCTGCCATGCCCCTCCTGTCCTTGTCCTGGTCTCCCTCTGCTGCATACATAAAGGCATTTGGCTTTAATCTCAGTCATGGCTTTTTTTTTTTTTTTTAAGTTTATTTATTTTCTCCATGAATAAGAGAGGCAGAGACACCCTCCCAGGGCCCCAACATCACCATTCAGCCCCAGCCTCGGCCAGCTCTGGACCATGGACACATAAGGGCATGGTGCTGGGGCTGGCAGGTAGTGTGGTAATTCAGGGCCGGATTCCCATGTGGCCTACTGTGGTTCAAGTCCCGGGTCTGGCTTGCTTTCTCACTGTCCCTTTCTCTCTCTCTCTCTGGTCAAATTAAAAGATAATAATAACAAATAAAATTAAATTAATAATTCTTAAAGCACACACACACAAAGAAAGAAAGAAGTGCACGGTCCTGAGGTCCTGAGTGAGGTCTCTGGGACGCACACCAGGACCCTCCCACATGCGACAGTACTACAGAGAATGGCATTCTTCTGTGCACCACCGTCTGGCATCTCAGTCATGGCTCTCACATCTGCTTCGTCCTCTTGGCCTCTCAGCCAGCCAGCTTCCTCTCTGGACCTCCATCACCTACTCTGCTCCTTCCCACCCACCCGGCCTGCTGCCTTCTGAAAGCCAGGCAGACCTGGTGCTGTCCCCACCAAGCCCTTGGCTCCTGTGGCTCCCAGCTCCTGGCTTTCATAGTGCTATGTGAGCTGGACCCAGCTGCCCTCTGAAACCTCCCTTCCCGTTTCCAGAATGCCCTTATCCCTGCTCCCTCCTGGGGAGATTTCCACTCATTCTCTGAGGTCTAGCTCAAAGGCCGCCAATTCCCAGAAGCTTCTCTGACTTTCTCCTCTTTATTCCCATCATACTTTGTCACCTGCAGCCCATTGCCCTTGCCTCACACAACAGTGCCGCTCACTTGGACTGCCCAGAGCCTTGTGTGCTTTATTTTATGAAATCCTCAGAATGACCATAGAGGGGAGGCAGTTTGTTTATTCCCTTTTTACAGATGAGAACACTGAATCTGAAGAAGTCACATAATTTGCCTAAGCTCAAGTGGGGAAGTTGGGATTTGAACTTGAGAGCCCCTCTGTTATAATATTAGCTCACTGCTAATACTTACTGAGCACTTACTATTCTGAGTATTTTTAAATGTCAGAGTGTGTGTAGGCTCACAGGGAAAGCAAGACAGAGAAAGCAAGAAAGAAAGTATATCCCGATGGGGCATGACTATGCTGTAATTCCTTCTCCTCCATTTCTCCATCCTGTTGGGATTCTGGGTACGCACATGAACCTGGCATACTTCTGAAGCCACCAGGCTGGGATTCAAACCACTGGCTATGTGAGCTCACACTTCCTTAACCACTAGGCTATAGGACTGGCCCCTGAGTACTTTATGTGGGTTGTCTCAATCCCTAAACCAGCCCAGGAAGTAGAAGCACTGGCATTACTTTCACCTTACAGATGAGGGAAGTGGGGCCCAGAGGAGGAGTTGCCCAAAGCCACATGCCAGTCACTGGTAGAGTGGGCTCCTACCACAGACCATGCTGCTCTGTTCCCCATCTCCGCCTCTGCGCATCAAGGCACTGGGGAATTGCCAATACCAGCAGGTACTGGTGGAGTTTGCTAAATTCACCTGCCTCTGTGTTCTCTTCTAGCTGCCAAGGGATGAGCTGGGCCCTCCTTCCCAATGGCATCTTTCCCTGGTCTGGAACTGAAGACACTGAGCAATGGGCCCCAAGCCCCAAGGAGACCAGCTCCTCCAGGCCCAGCAGCCCCACCCAGGCAGGGTGTGGAGAATGCCTGCTTCTCCTCGGAGGAGCACGAGACTCGTTTTCAGAACCCTGGGGATGCCAGACTGGGCAGCTCCCCCAGCCCCCCCGGGGCTGTCCCCTCACTGCCCCGATCCCAGCGGGATGATCTTTCCCTGCATTCAGAGGAGGGGCCGGGCCTGGAGCCCGTGAGCCGCCCGGTGGATTACGGCTTTGTTTCTGCCCTGGTTTTCCTGGTGAGTGGAATCCTTCTGGTGGTGACAGCGTACGCCATCCCCCGAGAGGCTCGCGTCAACCCGGACACAGTGACGGCGAGGGAGATGGAGAGACTAGAGATGTACTATGCCCGCCTGGGCTCCCACCTGGACAAGTGCATCATTGCGGGCCTGGGGCTGCTCACGGTGGGCGGCATGCTCCTGTCGGTGCTGCTGATGGTCTCCCTTTGCAAGGGCGAGCTGTACCGCCGGCGAACCTTCGTCCCTGGCAGGGGCTCCAGGAAGACTTACGGCTCCATCAACCTACGCATGAGACAGCTCAATGGGGAGGGGGGCCAGGCCCTGGTGGAAAATGAAGTCGTCCAGGTCTCAGAGACCAGCCACACCCTGCAGGGGTCTTAAGTAAGAGCCCACTGTATCTGGCTGCTTTATCTCCAGGGCTACAAGGCCCCCAAAGGCCTGGGGTTTCAAACAGAGCTCCATATAGGGCCCTGTGGAAGGAGTCCCTCGGGGCTGGGGTGGGGGTGTCCTGGAGCCGGCCTAGGCCCCTCTCAGGCGAGCAGCTACCGATCTGTTTTGTAGCTTGAGGTTTTGCATAAGGTTTTGTTTGGAGGATAGCTTCCGCTGCTAAAAATACAAAAGTTTGGAAACCGCTGCCCTGGGAAGACGAGGTTTCTTGGCATTTCTGAGGAATGGGAGCTGTTTGAAAGGTGGCCTATCTCATTCCTCATGTCCTGGCGAGTTCCGGGACCTCTGGACGTCATCCCCCAAGTGAGGGTGGGGATGGCCTTTGAGGGACCCTTTCAGCCCCTGAGCGTCTAAGGTGCGAGGTAGCTTCATGATGAGGGGAGAAGTCAGCATGGGGTGATCTCCTTCCAGCTCCCCCAGTGACTAAACTATGACCTTCCCTGTCCTCTCTCCAGGCCTCAGGTGCCATGTCTGTAAAGTGAGGAGGTTGAACTGGATGACCTATTGGGCCCCTCTAGGCCTGCCCTGATCATGACTCTGACTCTGGCCACCCTTTGGGGGAAAAAGGGTGTCCACCAGGCCTGACCATTCTTGGTGCCGTTTTCTGGCCCAGCTTTGGTGACCAGCACCAACAGGCAGCCCACAGCCCTAACACTCTTGGTAAAGAACCCCTGGTCAGATCCAGTTTGCTACAGCTTGGTTTTGGTCTTGGGTTCTAACTTCCTGCAGTAACTAATTTTCTGACGTGGTGCATTTTACAAAGTCGAGTGCACAGTTTTGACTGGTTCTCTGGGCAAGAAGGATCTTTTCTAAAAGAAAAGGTGAGGGCTTTCTGTTATATCTGTGGGTATGGTGTGGACTATTGTCACCTTTTCCTCCTCGATAGTATGTCTCTGGGGCCTGATTTTATTCTGGTAGCAGAAAATAATTTTTTTTCAATGCTGCATTTGTAACTTCACTCTCTCAACCTTAGTTGGGTGGTGGCCGGGTTTGTCTTGGACATACCAGGCCACATTGATTGTCACCTGTTCTCTTTCTCTTGTGGAATATTCTCAGCCTCTTTCTAAACTCTCTTTAAATGCCTGATAAAGAAAGAAAGTAGGCCCCAAAGGGGAAGGAGACACAAGTGTTCAAGGACTGGGGAGTGTCTAGATAGCTCTGAAGAATTTCAAGAGTACGTGCCTTCTAGGCCACTGATAAGACTCTAAAGGGGTCATTTCAATGAGGCCCCTGCCACCATGCAGGTCCTATGTCCTATGTCCTTTCTCTCGGCTGTGTGGGCTGTGGGTGAGTGTCTCTTGGTGGGAGGATGGGGTGGGTACGGGGTCTCTAGGCTGGAGAGGCCTCGATTAGCTGGAACATGAGCCTTCGTCCAGTGGCTTGAACATCTGGGCAGTGTAATGTTATAGCTTCTATGACAGATCAAATATCTGCTCCTGTCTGCAGCTTCTGCCAGGATCAGAGGGCTGGGAGAGGACAAGAGGGGACAAAGGTGTGTGGCTGGGCCTCCCAGGTTCTGTCATGTTGAAAAGAACAAAGCCTCAAGATGGTGAAAGAGTCACAAGTCTTGGGCTTTCTAGGATGTGTTTATTTCTCTCAGGCGCCAAGCAAGTGGGAGGAAGTGGCATGAGCTATTCTAAGTAAACTACCGTAGAACTGGACATCCCATGCAGTGGGGTAAGGCTCTTCAGATCCATGATGATAATAATACAAATGTCAATCCACGCCCCATGGATTACCGTGATGGTGCGGAGCTCACCTGGATGCCACGCTTGTTGAGTGGATGCGTCCGGGCCCATCAGTTCACATCAATTTAAACGCAATGAATTGAATTTAGGGCTAAACCTGATAGAAGATTAAATCCCAGGAATCTCAGGTTTTCTCTAAACCAGAGACGCCTGCTTTGCATTCTAATGTAAAAACTGCTTTGGAAAATGTGTATAATGGATCGAGGCAGTCATTACCTTGTCAGTGAATTAAGAAAACTTGAGAGATGCCAAAAACATTTCCCCAAGACTGCAGCTGAAATCTTCCAGCAGGTGGATCTGGAACAGGTGTAGGAAGGAGTCGAGGAGGAGTAGGGAGCAGGGAGCAGGAGGCTGAGCACTTTCTTTGTAGTTTTATTTGTTTGTTTGTTTGTCCCCCCCCCCCCCCCCCCCCCCCCCCGTGGCAAGTACGGTGCTGTCCCAGGAGCCTCTGGTTGCTGGAACATGCCTCAAGTTCAGGAACTGCCTTTCCCGCTGGACATGCTCCTCGGGCTGACAAACCTTGCTTTTTCTTGTGCATCAAAACAGATTTTGATTTTGGAGTTGCTAAGACCTGGTTTGCATCCAGACTGCCATTTACTGGCTGCGTGACCTTGGCAAATTACCTCTCTGAGTTTGGGTTTCTTTACCTGTGAAGTGGGATTAATGAAAACCCTACCCCAGGGGATGGTACAGCTCAGAAATATGGTGCCTTCACCAGCAACAATGATGCCCTGGCCTCCCAAATGTGGCCTATGATGTGATTAGGCCTGAAACCTCCAATCTTAGGGGCAGCCCTTCTGCTTTCCTTCTTCCACCCCTCACCTCCTACCCCATCCAGATCTTATCAGCACTACCTTCAGAATCTGACCACTGCCCACCCCTCGGCTGCCATTACCTGTCCAGGTTGTTCCCTGGTGTCCCAGCTTTCTTTTCTGCCCACCACCCTCCCCCAGTTCACCCTCCACTCTGCAGCTGAAGAAGCTTGTTCAAAAGGTTGTCAGGACATGTCACCCTCTGGCTGAAACTCTCCTACTGCTCCCTCCCATTCTGAGCAAAAGGCAGTCACCGCAGCCAGCGGGGGATTTACAGCAAGACAAGCAGAGCTGGGGTGTCCAGGCCCCTCCCTTGCACAGGCCCTTTCCAAGGCCCCAGATTGAATCTCATATGTGTAACTTTGATTTATTTTTCTTCTTTTAAAAATAATTATTTAATTTTATTCATCATTATCATTGTTGTTATTTTTTAATTTGATGAGAGAGAGAGAGAGAGAGAGAGAGAGAGAGAGAGAGAGAGAAAGCTACCATGTCTAGGACTTGAACCACGGTTGGCCATGTGGAAGTTCAGCACCCCAACCACCACGTCACCTGCCAGCCCCTGATTTATTTTTCTTAAGGATAGCCCCCTAAATGGTGTACATTTCAGGGGTCCATCCTTCACAGTGGCCTCCAAGGGCCTGTGCCATCTGCCCTCTCCAACCTTATTTCCCACTCCTTTCCCCCTCCCTCCCTCCCTTTACTCCAGCCATACTGGACTCTTCGCTGTTCCTAAATCTGCAGGGCTCACTCCCACCTCAGGACTTTTGCACCTGCTGTTTCCTCTGTCTGGCAGGGATCTCCCCTCAGTATCTGCAAGCCCCTCACCTCTTTGGGAGCTTTGTCCAAATGTCACCTTCTCAGTGAAGCCCTCACTGAGCGTCCTATTTAAAATCAACACCCCCTCCGAACTTTACGCCCTCTTCCTTGCTTTGCTTCTCTCAGGCACTGATCCCCACCTGGCAGGCTGCCTCTTGTACCTGTTTAGTGTCCAGCTGCCCACCACCTCCTCCACTGGACTGCAAGCTCCATGAGGGCTGGCATTAGGCCTAACTAGCTCATGCTTCTTACCAGTGCTAGGAACAGTGTTTGACACATAGTAGGTGTTCATTGATGAAGGAATGAATGACTAGATAGGCGAATGGATTAATTTAATAGAGCTTTCCTGCTGCCAGTGCAGCAGGATCTAATGGAGGGTGATGGGGCTCCACTGCCCTGAAGTCCTCTAAGGATGAGAATCAGTCATGTAGATCCCATGTCCAGAATCACTCCACCTCTCTGATCTGGAGCTGGGGAACCCATCTGCTTCCCTCTTTCTGGGCCTGGGAATAGCTGCAGGTGGAATAGTAAGAGGGATGTCCCTGATAAGACTCCTGCCTTGTCTGGACACAGCCAGGTTCCGGTCAGACCTGGAAGATGTGCGCTGGGTGTGAGGAGCCTGTGAGATTCACCAGGCTGATTCTCCCTGAGTCAAAGGCCGTAAGTGCCCAGGCCTGGGCCTTTGGAGTCCCAGCGTCCGTCATCACGTCTGCTCACTCCCTCGGGCTTCCTGTGAGTCTCCTAGTGGACAATGCCTGCTGCCTGAGAGTCACCATCATGGCTCCCTTCCTGGGGATAAGCATCCCTTCCCCTGGGTTTCTCTTTACAGTGTCCTCCTCACATCTCATACACATCTACACACACGTGCACAGATGCATGTGCATACCCTGAGTGCGCACACACGTACACACACACACACACACACACACACACACACACACGGGGCTCTCTCTTGTCTGACCTAGCTCAGAAGCCAAGGACACCTACTGCCATGAGTCATCCTCCGGATGATAGATAATGTTTCCTCCTTTCCCAGCAGCCGTAGGCCACGCGGTTCCCGGGATGCTAACCTTACAGCCACAGTCGAGCCTCCTCTCCCAGGCCAGGCTGATGTCTCTGTATCCCTCTTGCTCCCCACCTTGGGAGAGAGGGAGAGGTGACCAGGAGTGTCTCCATTCTGGCATTTCAGGAGGCCACCCTGTGGTCCTGGGCTGGCCACCTGGGGAGCCAGGTTCTGCTGGTCACCCCCCTTTGAATCTTTAGGCAAATCACTCCACCTCTCTGATCTTCCAAAGGCAAATTGGAAACTCCTGCTCTGCCTCCTCTGTGGGCTGGGGGATCTTATACACTGCGGAGAGCTTTCCAAAGTTGAGGGGACCTGTGTCTGGAGAGCTTCAAAGGGGCAGGAGGAAGGGAAGGAAGGGAGACATTATGAAGCATTCGCAGGAGGATGGGTTCTAAATGAGGTTCTGTCAGGGAGAAAGTGGGGTGTTAGCACTGGCAGTCAAGGAGATGCCTTATGGCTGGGCCTGCTCGTGTCCCCCGGGAAGCAGACGCCCCCCAACGTTCCCAGGAGCCAGGTGTCAGCTTGGGGAAAGAGAAGCTGCTTGTGCTCTTGCCGGAGAGCGCCTTGTCGCTAGAGGTATTTTTGCATTTACCAATCACATCTTCAGGGATGGAGTGTAGTAGAGTTGGGTAGGACTTAGCCAAGAGGCTCCTCAACCTTCCAAACCCCCCCTTCAAGGAGAGCTGGTGCTCCAGTGGCCAGAGCCTGGCTGGAGACAGAGACAGGAACAGCTCTGGCCTCATGCTATCTTCCTGTTCTGGCCACTCCACATCGTCCGTCTTCCTGGATTGAGTTGTCTGAGGACAGATGGGCAGGAGCAGACACCTGAGTGATGTAGAGTGTGGCAAGATTACCACCTTCCTCCCCACAGGCCGAGCACTTCTGAGCTTTCTCCCTACTTCCCTACGGAGGGGTCTGCTGAGGACTGCCCATCAGAGAAGAGTTTAAGGGCACTGCCTCCAGGTCGGCTCCGGCAGGATGTGCGGTGGCTCCTTAATGCCTCTCAGCCTGTTTTTCCATCTGTAAAATGGTGACCCTAACAATAGCTGTGACCCCATAGGGCTGTCGTGAGCGGTAAATGAGAAGATGCCCGTAAAGCACATGGCCCAGGGCCTGGCCCATTCACTGTCGCTCCATCACTGTTAGTGATTAGCCGGTGGGCGGAGCAAGTATCTGATTGAGGTGGGCTCAGAAAGGGCTTTCCCAGGAGGGGGAATGTCTAAGAACAACCTTCAACAATGAGGCCGTGCTGGTGTGGGTGAGTGGGAAAGGCGCTTCAGACAGAGAAGAACCGCATGAACAGAGGCTCAGAGGCCTCGACAGCCAGTGTGTACTGCAGAAGGGCTGGGTGGAAGAGAGGTCTGCAGATTCTGTGCTGTAGGGCCCAGATGGGGCATGATGGGGGCTTGTGTTTCATCACCTGTAGAATGCGGACAACCACAGCACCTAAGTCACGGGGTCATTATAAGGACTCTGAGTTCATATAGGGACAGTGCACCACACACAGTCACAGGCCAGCCATTCTGACTGCCTGCATATGTGGCAGGAAGACTCTTCTAACGTCAGATGCTTTGCAGGGGTGATGCTGGCACTGGGGAGGCGAGCAGTGGACTCCAGCAGCCCAGCCCTCCTCTCAGGACTCCAACTGCAGCCAGAGGACATGACCTCATGCTCCAGGTCTCTATCTAAGCAGTCTGTCTTTACTTGGCCCCTGAGCCACCAAGGTCAAGGCAGTGTGGCTGCTTTCCGAGGCCTAGGGGAACGTTGTGAGTGGAAGGATCTACTGGCAGGAAAGCTGGCCCCAGGGGAGCAGGGAAGGCAGGCGAAAGTGGCTGCCATGCCAACCTCTTCCCAAGTGGCACAGTGTCTGAGCCATCTCTCTTCGTCTCCCATCTCTTCCTTCTTCTCTTCCTCCCATCTCTCCCTACCCCTTCTCTTTTGTATTCCTCTCTGCATCCACATCTCTCATGGAAGCCATTTCTGGGGCTTACACACCCAGAGGAGGGTCACTACTATTGCCGGCCTGCCTGCCCATCACCTGACTCCTCCTGAGAGTTCCTGCCCTCCTCGGCAAAGATTAAAACAGCGGCCCAGGTGCAAACACCTGCAGGGCCTGGCAGGTGACATCACTGCACAAAGCAGGTGGCCAGGGACAGTGGCAGGATTAAAGGGATGCCTGCTTCAGCGTGGCTGGCTGTTGCCCTGTGGTGAGGGCCTCAGGACTGCCAGAGCTCCTGATTTTTCAAAAGCAGCTGGACAGCTGGACCTTTGTGTGAGTAAAAGGACGCTGGACAGGATTATCCCCGTCTGAGGTTAAAGCTGAGGACAAGAAAGTGTCCAATGAAGTGCCACCCGCTGGGGCTTGTGTCGGCACCCCTCCCTCATGTAGAGCTTACCAAATCACTTACAGATACTCTGTCTTCAGGAAGGGGACTGGTCTCAGCGTGCAGCTAGAGGCTTGCTGAGCTGCAGGGCCTGCAAACCACTTGGGTGTTGCCCATCCCAGCATCCTTTATTCATCTTTTTTTTTTTTTTAAAGAGGATTTTGCTATTGGGCGCGTGTGCCAGAAAGAGAGAGACAAAGAGACAGAAAATGAGAAATCACCCCCCAGGGGGATGGCCACGCCACAATCCCTTCTTCTCCATTCTCCTCTCAGGATCTTGGGCACGCACACACATGCACCATGTGAGTTTAAGCCACCGGGTCTGGTATTCAAACCGTGGTCGACTACGTGAGAGTCCAGTGACATAGCCATTACGCCAACTGCTGGTCCCTATTCATCTTTTTTAAATTAAAATTTATTTTATCCATGATGGTGCATACACGCGTAGGTGAAAGCGAGAGAGAGAGATACCTCAAGAGAATCTCTCCAGGCTGCCATCCCCTTTCTCAGGGTCTCCAGCACATGGTATCCAGCATTGCCGTTTGCTACCCACTCTGCCACCAGGCTGGGCCTTTTGTTTGTTCTTCCTTTGACCACCGATCTGTGCTGGGATTTGAAGATACAGCACTGAACAGATGTAAAATGTAAGGAGAGTATTCTCAAGAGGGCTTGAAATGTGTCTTCTAGCTCAGGGGTGTTTTGAACATGGAGATGAAGTGTATTTATTTATTTTTAAAAAATTATTTAATTTTTTTTTTTTTTAAGTTAACCCGAGAGTGGCAGAGAGAGAAGGAAGGTGAGAAAGTAAGCTACCAGGTCTGGGACTCAGACTGTGGTCAGCCATGTAGGAGTCCAGTGCTTTAACCACCACACCACCTGCCAGCTTTGAGGTTTATTTTTGACCCAGAGAAGTCCTGATGTGGGAGGCCATGGAGACAGCCCATGCTGGCTTGAAGGGACAATGGTGCTAGGGATCAGGGAGGAGGAGGGGCAGTCCCCTATCCTCTCCCAGTCTTCTAAGGCCTTCAAAGGCAGGCAGAGGTCCTGGTGTTCCAGGTACTGTAGGGAGGTGAGAAGAGACTGGGAACTTCTGGAGGCACAGGTGACTCCACAGCCCACCCAGCACATTCCTTCAAAGCCTCAAGCCTCTGGTGGACCAGACAGAAAACCCCATTCCTCCATGAAGGTCCTCTTAAGCTCTCACCACAACTCTAAAATTATATGTGTAGTCTACCAGAAACCATAGCATCAAAACAACAATAAAATAAAACAACAACAAAAGCTTCAACCAAATGGGGGACCAGCAGTTAGCGTAATGGCTATGTTGCTGGACTCCCACTTAGTCGACCACGGTTCGAGTCCCAGACCCGGTGGCTTAAACTCATGCCGGGTGCGTGTGCGTGCGTGCCCAAGATCCCGAGAGGAGAATGGAAGAGAAGGGACTGCGGCGTGGCCATCCCCCCTGGGGGGTGATTTCCTGCTGTCTCTCTGTCTCTCTCTGTCTGTCTGGCGAGCGCACACGCCCTATAGCAAAAAAAAACCTCTCCAATAAAGAAAAAGAAAAAAGCTTCAACCAAATGGAACAAAACCTGAGAGACCTAGTATGGGTTAGCATCAGACCACCCTGCTTCTCCCCCTCATCATGGCCCATGACAGACACCTCACTGCACCCTGTCTCCTCCCCTTCCACCATGCAGGAAGAACGAGAGCCCAGAAGAGGTCGTAGGACACCTTTTGGAACTGGATGTGAGTTGGAAAGTTACACTGGACTCTGGGCTGAGTTTGAAAACCCAAGTGACCAGCTACTTATTGATTGGGCCCTAGATGTTGAGGTGAGAAAGGGGAATTTGACAGAGGTTGGTTGGATGAAAAAAAAAAACAAACAAAAAAAACCCAAAAAACCCCAAAAAACCTTAATGTTTATATATTGCATCAAGCGGTTACACATTATACATGTTGAATCAGCACATTTTTAAACAATATGCAATATTCTTTCTCTGCCAGGCCCTCCTCTCACCTGGACATCTACCAGCTCATTCAAACCTCACACCCCTACAGAGGGGGTACCATCATTACTTTCGTTTTACCGATGGGGAAGCTTTAGCACAGACAGGTTAAGTGACTTGTCAAAGGCTACACAGCTAGTAAATAGCAGAATCAAGACTCAAATTTAGTGACACACAATCAAGCATCTTGTCAAATTTAATAGCATGTTGGCCAGTCAGAGCCTGTCTGTGGACATATCCGGCTGTGGGCTGCCACTTTGAGGCCCGTGGTTTACTGTGAATTGGGAAGCTCTGAGGAGGGAGGAGGGAAATGGGGAAGTACTGAACTCAGACCTGTGGGCCACCTAGAGCTTGGGGTCTCACAGGTGGGCAGAGTCTTGGAGAGTTGAGCCTACCTTTATCCCCATTTCATGGGTGCAGAAAGCTAAAGGGGGCAGGTCTTGTCCGGAGTCACCATGGCTTAGGCCTATAGCTGGTCTCTTTCTCCATAGGCTTCTCACTTGAACGAGGAACCAGGGGCCCGAAACTGCTCCTGCACTTCTAATCCGAAGCAGAGGGAGAGGCAGGGCTCTGTATTGGAGGCAGGACACCTAGGTCCAGGAGCCCTCCTGTCGGGAAGCCTGCCTGTCTCCAGGAGAGGACCTGATCAGGCCCAGCGAGACACGGGCCTCTGAGCCTGGGTGCTGACCAAGGTGCTGAACTTGTAGGGTCTCTTCCTTTTTTTATTTTTTGGAGGTTAAACAAATTGTAGAAACAACTTTATAAATAGATTCTAATACAGGAATCTACACATATACAAGAAAGAACACATATATGGACCCAAATCACCAGTAAGGTGAATCTGCCTCTCAACACACAGCCTAGGTGAGGGAAGGAGTTGTTGAAAGGGAAAGACAGCCCCATATTCTTGTCACTCAGGAATCTCTATAGCTGTTTTTTGTTTGTTTGTTTGTTTGTTTGTTTGTTTGTTTTCTTTTTTTTGGTGGGGGAGTTAGGGGGAACATCATGGACTCAGAGCCAGGATTTCTGAGGTCTGCATAGCCCTCAGAAAGCCATTCACTCGTTGGCTCTCCACCTGCTTTTTCACCTGTTCAATGGGAAGAGTATCTCCCATTCTACCAAACTCAGAGGGCTGGGAACAGCACTTGGGGACAGGGGACAGACCCTGCCCAGATCCCATACCCATCCCTGGGACCCAAGAAGCCTCGTAGGATCTCACCCTCATGGAGGGGCTTCTTGTGTCTGTTTCTTCCCCTGTGGGACAGAGGAAGTGCTGAGTGGTCTCAAATGTTCCTTCCAGCCTGGGTGTGCTGGGCACAGTGGCTGTAGGAAGTGGCTGTAAACATGAGGCACAGTTTACAAACCAGACTGGCTTAGGAGTTATTTATTTATTTATTCATTTATTTTTTAGGTTTTTTGCTATAGGGTGTGTGTACTCTCCAGAGAGAGACAGTGAGAGGGAAAGTGAGAAATCACCTCCGGGGTGTTGGGGGGATGGCCACACCATAATTCCTTCTCCTCCATTCTCCTTCTGGGATTTTTGGCACACACACATACCTGGTGTAATTTTCAAGCCACTGGGTCCAGGGTTTGAACCACGGTCAGCCATGTGGGAGTCTAGTGCTGTAACCACTACTCCACCTGTTGGCCCCTTGGCTTAGGAATCTTAATGTTCTGGGGATTAGGCAGTACCATTCTCTTCTCACACAATCCCCACTTGGTTTTCCAGCTTCTGGAATAAGTTATCCCAGGGAGATAACATTATCTGGAGAGAGTGTGAGGTCTGGGTGCAGCAGTTCCACTGACAAGAGCACCAGCTTTAGAACCAGGCTGACTCAGGTTTAATCATGGTTCTGCCACCCCTATGGGGTTTCCCAGCACCTCCTGTAATATGGCTAACAGCCTTTTCCTTGGGGTTGTTAGGAAAACTACTTAAGACCTACAAGCACTGGCTACATGCCTGCTTCCTAGACTGGGGGGCAGCCCAAGGTTCCTCTCTTTGCCCTTGCGTCCCACCCTTATGTTCTCAGTAATAATGCAGCTGGCACCCACCCACCACCTGCTAACAAGACACATCATTTGGCTGAAGCAACCAAGACAATGCAAGTGGGGGCTGATGCTATTTTGCAGACGAGGAAGGCCACACAAGCAAAGGGAGGGCTGGGAGTCACACTCACGCCCGCCTGATCCTAAGACCTCTGTGGCCTTCAGCACAGGACTAGACCTTTCCAAACCTTCTATTCTGATCTGGACAGTGGGGATACCACCCCATCTGGCTGTTATGCCTTGATATAATGTATACTGTCTTATAAGGGTACCTGCATATTTAAAGATTTATATGAAACATATTCGAGTAACCCACAGGGGCAGGGGAATGGAGTAGATGCAGGGGGTAGAATCGGGGAAATCCTAAAATGAAAGAGTCCGTGCGTACACTAATCACAATGTGCTGACAACCGAGAAGACTCAATTCTCTGCACCTGGTATCTAGGTGAAGAAAAGGGCAAAATCCGTACCCTTGAGCTTCTCAAACAGTAATAGGCACATAAGTCACATGGGGAACTTGTTAGAATACAGATTCTTATTTAATAAGTCTGGGATGGGGTCTGAGTCTGTTTCTAACAAGTACCCAGGTGCTGCTGCTGCTGGTCTGCACAGCAAGAATAGGGAAGAGTTTTCCTTCTCAGTTCTTGAAGGGGCATGATCATATGAATCACAAGAGGAACTTGTATAAAGTGAATTGGAAGGTCCTTCTGCAGAGATCTGGGTTGGGGCCCAGAAGGTACGAATATACACACAGAGCATCGCAGGAGGCGAGGCTTGGCCAGGCAAGGCTGCAGTAGCCATGCATCTATTTTGGCCCCTGGTGTAGACTCAGGAGACCTCAGAGCCAGCGCGCCTTCCTGAATGGAGAGGTGGAGAAAGGGACAAGGACTTCCAAGGACGCTTTGCAGCTATGGTTTTAGAGGTGATGTAGGTTTCAGTCATTAATTAAGCATTTAGCTTGGAGCTGACAGGGTTGAGGCAGCAGTGTGAAGGGGAGCCACTTTCTGGTGCTGATCACATGGTTGTTGTGTGACTTTGGAGTTCTTAATCTCTGCCATGGGAACATTGTGACCCCGCTGCTCTCTGGGCCCTAACCTTTTAGATACATTAGTTTCTGTTCACTGCAGGTGGATCCAGGACTAACAGTGCAGCAGGACCCTCCCCACATCTCCCTAAATGTCTATAGTGTGATTCTCACAATGCTCACCTTCTGTTGGTTACCTGGCCATCCGGCGTGCTCTATTTAAACCATGCTGTCAGCCTCAAATTCCTCTAAGAGACCAGGTCTTGCACTGGCAGGGGGTTCAAACCTGTTATTGCTGCTTTTTGCATTCTAGGGTCTATCCTCAGTCATCTGGCCTTGCCACCTCTCATGCCCACCACCATCCTGCCTGTTACCCTTGCCTTTTGATCCATTCTCTGGGGCAGATGCAGGATCAGGCACAGCTAGAGAGATTTAGGGTGTGCCTGTGGAATTCCAGGGGTAAACAGGGCTGGGAACTTGGATACGTGACTTTGAGTCTCTCCTTTGATGCAAAGTGGGAAGAAGCCTCCAAGCAGGCAGGTAGTATGACAGAGAAAGCTGGTGATGTGCATGTGGCGAATCTGCCTCTTGGTGGTGGGGCCTGTCTCACTGGAGCTCTGCACCGCCGCAGACAAGATCAGGTGACAGAATATGAACTGCTCCATAGACTCTGATTTTTCTTTTGTGAAGAGAGGCATGGACTGGTAACGCAATGTCATTAATGACAGCAGAGAGAGGGAAGCTGGGCTCCAAGGTGGAGGTGTGGGACTTGCTGCCCATCCAGCTACGTGTCAACACGCACTGGCCTTCCAGTACAGGAACAGTCTCCATTCTGGAACAGTATGTTCTTGGAGTCCAAGTCTTAAGAGACTCATGACCTCACAATGGAGGTTGACAGACGCTCATGACTGAGTGGAAACGTGCAATAAGAAACACAGCCAGCTCTGAGAACGAGGGTGGAGAGCGCCCTGGGAGAGAAGGTGGGATGTGAGGGAGGAGAGTGTACCTTAGACATGGCGTAAGTGGTCTATGCCACTTCAGAAGCACAAGGCAATGGGTTAGAACCAGACCAGAACTTGTAAAGTTGCTGGATGTACACGGAATTTCACACCAAGCAAAAGTGATGCTGTGACTCTCACAGGAACGTCCCTAGAGACGGAACTGTTCTGTATCATGTCCAGCCTAGGGCCATCCCCAAAACACGCTCCTCCATGGCTCAGCAGCCACAGTCATTCCAAGGTGGCAATTATCGAAGATACAATCCACTTCCCCAGGGTGACTGGCTCTTGTCTCTACCTTGCTTGGCTTTGGTCAAAATTCTCCTTTCTAATAAAACAGAGGACAAAACCACAATGAGATAGCACTTCACACTCACTAGGATGGCTATAAGCCAAGAAGATGAAAAAGGTATAAAACGGTGCAGCTGCTACAAAAAGCCTAGCAATTCCTCAAAAAGTTATACACGTGACCACATGACCCCAGCGAGTCCACTCTGTGATGTATACCCAAGTGAACTGAAAACATCTGTCCTTACAAAGTCTTGTACATGAACTGTTCAATAATAAGCAGCATTGTTCCTAACAGCCAAAAGGTAGAAACAACCCAACTGTCTACCAGCTGATAAGGGGACAGACAGAATGTGATATACCATACAATGGGTCCAGGCATCAAAAAGAAATGAAGTACCGTTACAGAAGACATTATGCTAAGTGAAAGGAGCCAACACAAAAGGCCAGACACTGAGCACTTCCATTTACAAGAACCATCCAGAAGAGGCATATCTTTAGTGATAGAAGATAGACTAGTGGTTGCCTGGGGCTGGGAGGGGGGAGCAGGGAGTGACTGCTAATGGAAATGAAGTTTCTTTGTGGGGGGCGGTGAAACGTTCAGGAATTAGATATGGTGACGGTTGCACAACACTGTGAATGTACTAAAACCTACTGAATTGTCTACTTTAAAAGGGTTGAACTATAAAGTTATAGGTATGTGAATTATATCTCAATAAAGCTGTTATTTAAAAAAAAAAAAGAAAAGAAAAAGAAGAGCAGGTTATTAGTGCTGGTGTTTATTGTTAAGGCTCCAATCTTTTGGGTTCCACAAAACATACACCTGAAACATTCTCACCATTGCTTGGTGATTACTCATGGCTGGAAAGGAAGGCCTGGTCACTTCCCCCCATGTAGCAGCTGAGACATGGTGTTCCTCAATGTCCTTGAGGCAAGGAGACCCACACAAAAACTGCCCAATTCTGCAGGTGAATTGCTAAGTTTTCTGTTTGCAAAAAACCCACAGAATTATGTATATGACTATATTTTTTTACCTTTGCTGCTAGAAAGTCTAAGTGGCAAATCTATTATTTAAATCATATCTTTTCTTCCAATTAGGGTCCTTCATGTTACCTACCTTACCCTCTTTGTCTGATGGTCCCTAGTCTGGTGTGCCTTTAAGTGATTTCTTTTATAATAAAGGATGTTTTTATGAGCACACTGCTCCAAGTCCTTTTGGTTCCATGGCCCAATTCCAAAACAAAAGCTAACATTCCATCCACTTGCAAGCCCTCAAGGAAGGTCATGGTTAATGACCGGCCACGTCTGCACCTCTGCCTGAGCTCTAGGCCTTCCTCCAGACCAGAGATGTTCTACAGACTTCAACAAGGTCGGCTTCCCAGCCTTTGGGCCCTTCACTAAGTCAATGCCTGACGTGGGGACCACCAGCATCCAGGGAGCCACCCACTCCTCCAGCTGACACTGACCCTGGGCCTACGTGTCAGCTTGGTTATTCCCTCCCATCCTTGGGCTGAGCAGATAGGCAATCAAATCAATCCTGGGCTATAGCAACCACCCTAGGAACACCTCCGAAAAGCTATGGTACCTGCTGCCCACAGGAGAATACTGTGGCCTAGTCTAGGGGAAGGAATGCAAGGAGCTGAGAAGTGGAAGACCCACACTGGTGGTAACACTAGCTGTGGAGTGGAAGTGCCTAAAGCCCTGACCTCCTGCCTCAGCCTTGTGCTCTAGGGTGCACTTCCCACTCCAGCACAGAGCTCATCATTGCCCACGGCTATCAGACATTGAGCCGAAAAGGATCCAGAAAACATGAAAAGTTAGGAGGGGCTGGACACAGACATAGGCATCCAGAGGTCAGGGATCCCTGCCCTTCCTGAAGTTCAACACCACACTCAGAGGGAGCCCATGTTCCCATGCTTTCGTTCCAGACCTGTAGGTAGGTGCCATACGAAGTCCTGAATCTTCATTCTTCCTTTTGCCCCAGTTCTGAAGGGTTGTCATACACAGGCAAATACATCAGAATGTTGTAGGGCAGGGAAGGCACCTCTGATTTCATGGGCAGCACAAGGCCCTCGGAGGACTTGCTTGGGGTCACTCAGTACGTTACTGGCAAACTGAGATTAGCAGAGCAGATCGGGTCTGCTCTATTTATTCTTCTGCTTGGAGCTTACTTCCACCCAGGCTGAGGACTGAGGACTGGCTAGAATAGGCACAACTGGAAGGTTTTGCAGTCTTCTACGGTTATTAGTTATTAGTGCTGGTGTTTATTGTTAATACCCCATGAAAGTCACCCATGTGACTTACAGAACTTCCAGTCACTCATTTCCATCCATGCAGCCAGACTGGGACACATCTTAGTGGTGTTGGCAGCATTTTATGAAAAGAAGGTGTCTGACAAGCAAGATTAGGCCCTAGGTAGGATGAGAGTCATTTAGTCCTAACAAAGACCCAAATTCTAAATTAGTCTCATAACTGGAAGGAGCTGTTCATTAAGGTAAAAAGAAAAGTGGGAGACCGGCAGCATGAATTTTGTATTGACATTTGGTTCTTAATAATAACATCCAAAATGCGTTCTGTTCTTATAGCGCTGCAACTGGGACTGCATCGGGTGGAGGATATATGTTGCCGGAGTCTCCTCTGGGAAGTGGGGAGAAGCTGGTGGTGAGACACACACACTGATTTCTCTTTGGGACCTACATGCAGCCAGGTGGAGGGCTGCAGCAGGTGCCTCGGCTCTGAAAAGGGGTGGGGAGGCGATCCCAGCTGGCCCACAAACACATGGGCAGAGTCCCTTGCCCCCAGCCTGCAAGAACACGGTTGCTGATGGGGCCAGTGGTGTCATCTCCAGAGTGGAGGGAGGGCTGGGAGGTTACATTCTTGAGGCCTTCACAGGTACATGTCATCGTAGCCCGGTGGAGGGAGATGATCTGGGTTAGGTCTGGAATGGAAAGAGGGGCTGTGAGTTGGAGCAATGGAGGGGCTGAAAGCACACAGGCAGACAAGACCCCATGCTGAGGGAGCTGACCCCCCAAAATGATGCAATGTTTATGGAATTTAAGAGCATGTACTCTAGAGCCAGAAAGCCTGGGTTTGAATCCCAACTCTCCCACCTTGGCTAAGCTATTTCATCTTTCAGGGCCTCAGTTTCTGTATCTGTAGAATGTGGATAGTATTTTCTATCCAAGATTGCTGATGGAAGTCCCAGTGAGTTTCTAATGTACACTTAACTTTCAGTAAGCGTTAGTTCTTCCTCCTTGTCTGAATCCTCCCAGAGGAGAGCTTGTGTAAGGGAGGCCCGAGGGACACAGAGCTCCTGGAAGGCCCTACTCTCATGGCAGTGGCAGGGCAGGCAGTGGTGACTCTGCACCTGGTGTCAGACACCTCTGTGCTGCAACGCTAAGCTGAGCTGCCATCAGGCCCCACTTCTCAGCAGACCTGAATGAACACCTACCCAGATGGGCTGGTCCCAATGGGTCCAAAGGGGTCAAAGCGAGCTCCTGGGGGCACAGCGCCTGGAGGAAGTCTGTTTGGGAGGCCTGAGGATGGGTCAATAAGTGCTCTTGGGAAGCCAGATCTCAGGGGATCCACAATCATGCCACCTCTCCGACACCTGAGGTAAGAAGGAAAGATGGGTAAGCAGGGATGGCAGGGAATGACCTTGGAGAAGAGGCGAGGAGGGTGGGTATGGACTAGGAGGAGTGGGAATGCCCACTCTAGATGTTCCAAGCAAATACACGATGGCTGCCCGAAGCCAGCAGGCGGTGGACAAGCATAAGCACACAAAGTCTATGCAAGGAGCACGCTTTTCCCACCAAGGGGCCTGTGCTCAGGTTCTACAGGCTACCTGAGTCCACACTTCCATTCTTATCACTGTGGAGTCCTGAACCCAGATCAGGAGGATCAGGAGCCAGAGTTTGCCAGGGTCAATGCAGAATCATCACAAGCTCTACAGGGGGTCACTTAACGTGGAGGAATTAAGAACAGCATTGAGACAATGCCTGCTGCTAGTTTTTGACCATATCCATTAAGGGCCTTGCGGCAACTTCTGACTGCCTATGGGCTGCCCAAGCCTGGCTCTTCACAGCATCTCTCTCTCATAGAGTTTCGTAGACCGACTTCACGTGCTCAGACTAGGATGAATGAACTGAGATTCCCCAAACGTGAGGTCACTATTCAAGCTACAACACTGTAAGCTTAACTGATTCTCTCACTGTCTAAAAATGAGGTGCTAAAGTTGGTGTCGCTTTGTAGCAGAGGTTAAAATCTAGCCTAAATCATTCAGAGAGGACAGTGCACAGCTAGGGCTGTCATGACCTATTGGATATAATGATGAGGACCACAGAGTCTCATGGGGCTCAGAGACTCACTTTATCAAGTCAGGTAACCTCTGCAAAGTTGTGAGCTGCCCTACGGTCTGTGGCCCACCATGTGCTAGTCAACCTGCACCCCACACATCTTCACGGAATCCTTCCATCCAAGGGAAGGCTGCTGCCCTCCACCAGGGGCGTGGAGACTCGGGCAACCATTGAGAACCTGTACGCGAGGTTTGCTTGGCCTCCCCAGCACGCAGAGCTCTCCAGCACTGCTCCAGGTGGGGCAGGGCAGGGCAGAGTAAGTGGCAATGATTTCACAGTTGTTCTGCCACAACTGCCTCCTTCACCCCAAAGGAAGAGTCTGGCGTAAAGCTCTAAAATTAGAAGATGAGCTGGGGCTGAAGAGCCACAAGAGCAAGTGATATTGCTTGCTGCCGCCTCCCCAGCAGTACTCACCCAAAGGGGTCCAGGTCTTCTCCTCCGACAGCAAACGGGCCCACGGGATCACACCTGAGACAAACAAGGGACAATTATCCCAAGTCCCAGAGCAGCAGGTACCTGGGCTCCCAGGGCCCAGACCTGACGCCTGTGAGGTCCCAAATGCATTTCCAGGCACAGGGACAGGGGAAACCCCGGCATGACACCATAATGCAAGGTATATTTTGAAGTGGTCCTTGGCACAGACTGACACTGAGAATGTTACACAGAAATTATGTGAAAAAGGCTGAACACAGAGAAACATGGGGAAGCCCAAGTCTGTACCAAGATAAAAACACGAATAATGGTAACCTCCAGATACACTGGATTCACACTTTTCTTCAGTCCCTAAAGTCAACTGTTATATCAGAAAAATTCTTGTAAGCCTAAAAATCCAAATCCCAAAACATTTTAAAGTTGCCAAGGGTAGAGAGAGATATGTGGAGTCCCCAACAGCTAAAAGAGTGCTTCTCAACCTTTTTTTATTATGGTGAGGAGGAAGCTATTTTAAATGGATTCTTAGCATATACTTAATGAGTTCACAGATATGAATGTGTTGCATGAAATTTTAGTACCACAGAAATACTGCATGTGTGTATGCGCTGTGGCCCATGAGAGGCCATGAACCTTAACATCTTGAAGACTCACCCTCACTCACCAAGTATCAAGTTTTGCCTTCGCTGAGGATGCATAAGCCAGAAAGGAGCATCAACAAGTGTCTAGTTTCTGGAGGGCAATTCTATTTTCTCTAATATAGAAACACACAAAATATATGCTATCTTATCTACTTTTATATTCTTTGACCCAGTAACTTTATGTCCAGGAATCTTTTTAAAGAAATAATACTGGGACCAGCAGATGGCATAATAAGTTACATCAATGGGCTCCCACATGGTCGACTGTGATTTGAGTCCTGGACCTGGCAGCTTAAAACTCATGCCGGGCGCATGTGTATGCATGCCCAAGATCCTGAGAGAAGAGTGGGAGAGTGGGAGAAGAAGGGATTATGATGTAGCTATCCCCCCTGGGGCGTGATTTCTCACTTTCTATCTCTCTGTCTCTGTCTTTCTGGTGAGTGCACACATCCTATAGCAAAAATCTCTCTCTAAAAAAGAAAGAGGGGCTGGCAGGTGGCATGGTGGTTAAGGATACTGGACTCCCACATGGCCGACTGCAGTTCAAGTCCTGGCGGCTTGCTTTCTCACTTTCTCTCTCTCTCTCTTTTTCTTTCTCTTTCTCACTCTGTCTTCCTCTCTGGTCAAATTAAAAAAAAAATAAATATAAAAAAATTAAAAGAAAGAAAGAATGAGTGAATGAATGAATACCGGATTAAATTAAAATATCACCACAAAAACTTTGATCTAGGAAACTGGATTTAGCCTATATGGGAAGCAGTTAGGTGCATGATGCGTATGTATATCCTTAAATGCGACCACAGGCACAAGAGCAACAATGTTCTTAGAATGTTTTAAAAATAATGTGGAAAATCTCAGGACTTCTGGGGAAAAGAGTATCATCAAAAGCCCATGGAAATCAACTGTCAAAGAGGGGAGGTGGGGGAGTGTGTGTATATAAATAAAACTAGAGAGAATCGTAGTGAAAACATAAAGGGTGACAGTTACTCCTGGATGGTGGGTTTCTCCTTTATACTTTCCTGTTTCTTTCTATGAGGATATGGATATAATAAAACAAAAATGACTTCGTATTAAAAATAGCATGCTCTGGACTCTGTACGGGGCCCTGGCAAGCAATACCAACCTGACAGTTCTGGGGCGCAGGCAGGTTTCTGTCAGACTTCAGGAAAGCCTTAGAAACAGCAGCTAGTCTAAGAAGCCATTAATTAGAAAACTGGGAAAAGTTCCAAAAGTAGGTGTTTCTCCAGCCAGTTTTAATAGGCTGAAAAGAGGACTGTGATTGAGGTGGCCAAGACTATGTGTCCAAGGGAAGGGATGTTCACAGTCCGTGGCACGTGGAGCCTGCAGTCAGTTTCTGGGGGCCTCCAACATCCTGCCTCACTGGACACAGAGTGGGTGGTGCCAGAGGGCAGTGGGCAGTGAGCATCTTCCCTCTCGTCTTCACAGAGCAGCAAACACTGGGGGCTGCTGGGGGCTGCTAAAACGCCTGGGAGTGAAGAGCCCCAAATGCTCCTGAGCGTGTCGGCATCCCAGCTGAACACAGGTGTGGGGAGGAGAGGGGGAACAGGACGATGAGGGTTGGGAAAGCAGCCACACAGCCCGCCCCGCTGATGTGTGTACTAAAAACTATCACAGCCTGTCAGCAGGCACACATGCTCAACCTGGTGCCATTGCAACACATGCACACTTCTGTGAACTCCTTATGCACACACACAGAACCCATTTAAAATAAATAGCACAGAGGCCCCATCTTTCTCTCCGCAGCCCCTTGGCCAAGTCTCAATCCTGCATGTGCTGAATGAGGCTCTACAGGTCAAAAAAAAGTAACATGTGCATGTGGCCTGGGAACGCAAGCCCCTGCGACTTCATCTAGTACTCTACGGAAGGAAAGAGTGATCTGCTCTAACCCTGTAACAGTACTGAACGTGGGGCTCGCTGGCCAGTACGTCCCAGCTGCAAAAGTGGCTCCACGAAGGAACTGGAGAGTGACCCTGAACATGCATGATTTCCTTCCTGTGTGCTCCCTTTCCTTTCATAGAAAGACAACACGCCTCCCTTGGGCACACAAATCCATGGGTGCCTTTTTAATGGCAGGCAGCCTGAACTGAAAATGCTTCAGGACAGGGAGTCAGAAGATGGCCGCTAGACTTTGGGTTTAAGATTTTCTGGCCTGTTTGGCCTGTCAGAAAGCCTCTGCACCTCAGCTCCTTAAGGATGTGAAATGGAAGTAGTAGCACTCACAGGGCTGCTCCGATGACAAAACGTGACATCGGACCTGAACAGATTTGTTGACAGGGAAGGCCCGGAAGAAAAATGAAATAACAACAGCCGCCACAAAGTACTGAGAGCTTGCCTGGAGTCAGGTGCTGTGCCAAATTTAGTTTGTTTCTGTTTTTAATTTAGTTTTTAAGGACTGTTTTTTATAAAATTTTATTTTCTGAACAGGTAATCAGTTTCAAGATTTGTGAGTAAATACATACATAGGTCTGTAATCAGGCTAGATGAGGTTTTGAATTCAGAATTATTCATATTTTAGAAAGGTTAGCTAGGGGGCCAATGGTGGCATGGTGGCTAAGGCAGCTGGCTCTCACATGGCTGACAGTGCAAGTTTGAGTACTGACCTGGCAGCTTGAAAAATAAAACACACAAGGCGCATGTGCATGCATGCCCAAAATCCCACAAGTGGGGGAAATGGAGGAGAGTTTTCGATATGACCATTCCCCAAAGGGAGTGCTCTCTCTCTCTTTCTCTGATGAGCGCACACGCCCGCTGGCAAAGTTTTTTTTTTAAAAGGTTAGATGAGCATACCAGTGTAATTTGTGAAACACTCCTAAGCAGTACATAACACAGTAACCAGTATCCTACTATTTCTGCAAAATGAATGTTCACACCTAGGCTCTCTGATATGCTATTTAGGCTCAGAACCACTTATGCACAGCTTGTGAATAAGGCCAAGAGTCCACAAACAACCTGGGGGCACCGTGTGAGCTCCTCCCTCTGGCCTCCCAGTACTTTCCATTTTCTTGAAGTTCCCTTGATCGTCTGGCCAGAAGCTGGGCTCCCTCTGCTATGCCCTTCCCATGACTAGGCCTCTATCCAGAATCAAATGGAGGGAAAACAAAGGGGGGAAAAGCAACGGTGGCTTGCCTCACAGTCTTGAGAACACAAGTTCTTCTATTAGAAAGAAAGGTTTAGGTGTTTGCAGACTGCTGCTGGCTGAGGAAATAGGAAAAGGGAAAAGAAACATGGGGGATGTTCCCTACTTATTCTGAGCATTAATAGACGCCCCCTCCCTGCTCCTTTAGCCAGAAGCACAAGCTCTCCTGGAGAATTCTCTGTCCATGCAATGTCTACGTCCCCACTTGGGGATTCCTTGAGTTCAGAGTGAAGGATATCAGAGGGGCCAATGGCAGTATCATTGCCCATCTGGTGGTACTTCAAACTCTGGTCTTCTTTTCCATCTGCTCCCCCCAATCTTGGGACTTCTGAGAGTCCTCCAATAGGCTACCCCATGCATTCTGTGTGCCTGCACTAAGTGGAAAAGTCAGCATGGAGTGTGCTTATTCCAGAACAAGAACCTTAACCAGTGCTGAACACCAGTATGGCTGCCTTCAACTCTACGCCTACACTTGATTGCTTGGTGTGAACAATGCACTGTCCCCCACCAGTTTCTACAGGAGAGCCAGCTGTGGCTTCATGGAGCACCCAGCTGCCATAACCTGAATATAGCCAGACCCTAGACCCTAATTCCATGCAGGTGTCTAAACCACCGAGGGCAGTGTTGCTCAAACCACAATGTGCACATGAACAGGGATTGTGCTAAAATGCAGGTTCCAATTCAGAAGATCAGGGATGAGACCTGAAAGTCTGCAGTTTTCACACAAAGGATCTGACATTGCTGGTCTAGGGACTGCAGATGGGCAGGCTGTTTCTTAGTCAGGGCAAAATTTTGGTGCACCAGGTTTATATATATTAAATGATTCTACCAGGGTGGAATGTAGCATTAGGCACACTGCTGTCCTTGTATATTTTGTTCTCCCCACCACAAAGATGGCCTCTAAGTTCAGTGGTTAATAGGGACTGAGAAGGGTTAGGAAATGCTGCATTTAGGACAAGAGATCAAAGATTATTAAAAGAAAGAAAAAGGAAAATACTAGACAATTATAAAGGACTCAGAAAAGAAAAATGTCACCCACAGTCTGGCTCTAAGACAAAGATTATTTTTGATATTCTTTTCTAGTCTTCTTTCATAAGCACATTTTTATACAATTATAATAATGTTATAATTTTGGATCTCAGTGTTTTCCAAATTTAATCACAGGGGCCCTTAAAAAGCAGAGAACTTTCTTTGGCTGGTGGCAGAAGAAGAGGGCAGGAGACCTAAAGCATGAGGAGAACTTGGCACACATTGCTGGCTTTGAAGATGCGGAGGGCTACAAGAGAAGAAATGCAGGAGGTCTGATGGAGCTGAGGGACGGGAATGGGGGCCTTAATCTTCCATCACGTGGCACTGAATTCTGCCAAGAACCTGAGTGAGTTCAGATATAAACCGACTTTGGTGTTTATGATACCCTGAGCAGAGTCCAGATGAACATGTCCACACTGCTGACTTGGAAAATCATGAAATAAGAAATGGGTGTAGTTTTAAGCCACTACGATCGTGGCAATTTGTTTTGCGGCAATAGAAAAGTGATGCACGTGTGCTGTGGACAGCTTTCTCACTCTCACTGCCTTATCATTTCAGTTCAGTTAGCTTACAAGAGTTAAGGAGATGATGGTTTTCTAAGTAATTTTTGAAAAAATGAGGGGCCAGCAGGTGGCATGGTGGTTAGGGTGCTGCATCCTACATGGCTGACTCTGTGGTTCAAGTCCCAGACCTAGTGACCTAAAGATCGCACCAGGTGCATGTGCATGCATGCCCAAAATCCCCAGAAGAGAATGGAACAGAGGGGACTGCGGCATGGCCATTCCCTCCCTCTGGAGGATGATTTTTCACTTTCCATCTCTTTGGTACCCCCTCTCTCTCGTTCTCTCAGGTGACCACACACATCCTATGGCAAAGATCTAAAACATGAAAATAAATTAAAAAAAAAAAAAAGAAATGAAAAATAAAAATGAGAGTAACTCTAGCACTGGCAAGAACAGGGAAATGACATGGAAACACACTGGGAGGGCCACCCAGTGGCATCGCAGTAGTGCAATACTCTACAATGCCAGACCCATATGGAAAGGTCCTTGTTCTGTGTCCTGAGGCTCCTCCTGTACATGCTGGGGGCGGGATGGGAGATGTGGGAGGGGTATACATGCTCATGATGTGGGCTGGCTTAGACTGGGGGTAAATCATGGCATAAGGACCCTAATGGGGATGTCTTTTTCTCATGGAAGAAATAAGCAAATAAACCTAAAAGAAATATAGTGGAAATACCAATTAATACAACAGTTTAGAAGGCCAATGGGGTAAATATGATCAAAATCTTTGAAAAACAGTCTCAATCCTTATGTGGTACTTCTGCAGGAATGTATGCTACAGAAATACCCAGAGATGTCCTCTAAGTTGCATGTAAAGTATACCTACTGGAGCACTGGCTATGGTATACTAAAATTAGAAATGACTTAGGCTTTAAAAAAAAAGGGGGGGGGAACAAAACTTGCATCATCCCTGATTTTTCCTCCTTTTAGTAAGCCAACCCATTAGCAAGTCCTGTCAGGTCTCCTTCCAAATATACCCAGATCCACCTACTAGTCTACCATTATCTACCTCCTACCACCATGATTTATTTCCTGCCTAGATGCCTGTGTCAGCCTCTTCCCTGGTCTTCCTATTTCCACTCCTGTCCTGTTATAACCCATCTCTAAAGGAGCTGGAGGGATTTTTAAAAGATGTAAACAACATGAAGTCCTTCCCGTGTTAACCTGCCCAGTGACTTCCCACTGCTCATGATCTTGGCCCCAAGGCTCTACACGCACTGGCCTATGTTGACCCTATAGTGTCATCGCCCATCTCTCTAACATTTAACATTGTTATGCTCTGCTCCAGTCCCCCCAGCTTTTTCTTTATTCTTAGAACAATCCAAGGCCAGCTTGTTTGTTTGGAAACAATTGCTGCTGATACACATGTCAAAAGGAGGAAATTTAAGGGTTGAATCCTGCCCCAGTGTTCATGAGTTGTGTTGCCTTAATTAACCTCACTGTGCCTCAGTTCTTTTCTACATGGGGATAACAGCAGCACTTACTTACCTCATTCTCTTATTATGAGGATTAAAAGGCTATTATATGGTATTATATTTTACATCCATTTTATACGTACTATAACTGCTTGGCACAAAGAAAGGGCTCCATAGTATTAACCACATTAGCATGTTCGCTGTCAGAATTGAACTGGAATTGCTCAAAGGGAAAAAGCCAATGGTTAAAGGGGTCCCAACCAGATCACTTTTAAAACATTTTGATGGCTCCCATCACCCCAGGTTCAAATCCAGATCATCAGCACACTGTCCTTTGTGATTTAGCCCTCACATTCGCCTCAGCTCCCTTCGCATACTGTCTTGTGTGAAATATAACCACCTCCAACACACATACACTCAGCACACACTCACAGCTCCATTGGTACCCAATGCTTGGCCATAAAAGCCATCACCCCCAATACAATAACATGGGATCTTTATTGGTCCTCTAAAACTTAGCTCATCAAGCATCCTTTCCGTGAAGACTCTCCTTCTATCCTGTCTCACTCAATCCTTTAGATTAACCACCCTTTCCTGCACTCCAGCAGAGCTAAGATGATGTCTATCATTGTTTTAAGGAAACTTATGATCTCCTTAAAAGGCAATTAGCACTCATCAACTGTGAACTCCTTGATGGTTCAGTCCACACCTCATCATGTATTCCCAGTGCCTAGTGCAGTGCTTGACATATGATGGACATTTAGATTGACCTGGGATCAGAAAAAGCCTACTTTTGAGAGTGGGACTCAAGTTTAAATTCTAGCTTCACCATTAACAGTTGTATGATCTAGTGCAAGTTAAGAAATCTCTGAGCTCTCACTTCCTCCAGGTTGAGAATGTTTATAAAAGCACAGTGCCTGGTACATAAAGAAGAGTTCACTAAGTGGTATTCAATATTACATTATTATTACAACAGAACTTTTGCTTCTTACCAGTTGTAAAGTTACTTATTATATATGAACCTTGGTTTCTTTACCTGTACAATGGAGATACCCTTTACTAATCTCATGAGTTGAGGGGATTAATAAGAGCATATGAATAAATTACCTAGCACATTGTCTGGAATAGTCACTATACAAATATTATTGAACTAACTCTGCTAGCCATGGGAGGAGGAAGGAATCAAGATTATATGGTTCTAAGAGGAAAGGAATATGGGCAAATTTGAAGAACAGGAAATAATAGTTTCACAAGTAATAAGAAAATTAAATTATTAAAGTGGCATAGTTAGAGGATATTCTTTCAAAATATGGGGCCAGATCACTGGTTTTCAATCTGGAAAAATATGAATCTATCTCACACCACACAAAAAATTAATTCTAAATGGATTGTAGCACTAAATATAAAAGGTAAAACATTAAAGCTTCTAGAAGAAAATATATGAGAATTTCTTCACAACCTTGGAATAGGACAAAGATTTCTCAAATAGATCAAAAAGCACCAAACACAAAGAGAAAACACTGATACACTGGATTACATAAAAATAGAGAACAAATATTCAAAATAAAATGCCACCACCATTAACAGCTTAAAAAGGCAAGCTACCAAGGGGAAGAAAATATTTGTAATACATGTTTCTAACAAAGGACTTAAATCCAGAATACACAAACAATGCATGCAAATCATAAAGAAAGGCAACCCAGTGGAAAAATGAACAAGAGATGTAAACTGATTCTTTTTTTTTTTAAACTGATTCTTCATGAAAGAAGAAATTTAGATTGTGAAGTATATCAAGCTAGTAATTTATTCTTTGTGGATTTTGATGAGTAAATCCAATCCTAAAAGACAGGGACAAAGAGAGATCAAGATGGCTGACGATATACCTAGTGCTCATCTCCTCTACAGAGAATAAAACAAATCAATACACTTTGAGAAGAAGAGGGAAATAAAGAATACAAAAAACAACCAGAAAATACCTAACAAGTCATCAGGAGTAAATCCTTACCTATAATAACCTTGAATGTAAATAGATTAAATTCCCCATTTAAAAGACAGATTGGATGAAATATAAAATAAGAACCAACCATATGCTGCCTACAAAAAACTCACTTAACTTGTAAACACACATAGACTGAAAGTAAAGGTATAAAAAAGATGTTACACATAAAGGAAAACTGAAAGCAAACAGGAATAACTACATTTACATCAGATAAAGTTAATTTTAAGTAAAAAACTAAGAGACAAAGGTCATAATATAATGACAAAGGAATCAATTCAGCAAGAAGATATAATAATTACAAATATGTACACCCAACACTGGAGCACCCAAATATATAAAACAAAAATTACTGCAACTAGAAGGAGAGATAAAAATCTAATACAATAACAGTTGGAGAACTTCAACACCCCATTCGCAGCATTAGACAGGATAGCTAGACAGAAAAGTCAGCAAAGAAACACCAAACTTAAACTGCACCACAGACCAAATGGACCTAATAGACACTTACAGAACATTTCATTCAATAGCTACAGAATACACATTTTCTCATCAAAATGCAGATCTTTCTCTAGGACAGACTACCTATCAGCCCACAAAACAAATCTCAAAAAATTTAGAAAAATAGAAATCATATCGGGTATCTTTTCTGACCACAACGGAATAAAACCAGAAAATCACGAAGAGGAGCAGTGGAAACTGAACAACTGAATGACAACTGGGTCATGAAGACATTAAGATGGAAATTTAATAATGTCTGGAAACAAGTGAAAATGAAAACAAAACATACCATAAGCTATGGAATACAGTAAAAGAAGCAAGTTTATAGCAATCGGTGCCTACTTAAAACAATAAAGGAAAGATTTCAAATAAATAGCCTAATGATTTGCCTCAACTAGTTAGAAAAGCAGGAACAAAGCCCAAATCCAAAAGTAGAAGGAAAGAAATAATAACTATCAGAGCAGAAATGAATGAAATTGAGACACACACACACACATACACACACTAACCACTATAAAAGATAAATGCAAAGTTGTTTTTTGAAAAGATAAACATAACTGACAGACCATTAGCTAGAGTAAGAAAAAAAAGAGAAAAGACTCAAAAAAGATATAATAACTGATATGACAGAAATACAAAAGATTATTACAGATTATTATGAACAACTATATATCAATCATTAGAAAAACCTTTATGAAATGGCTAAATTCCTGGATACATACAATCTATCAAGGTTGAACCAGGAATAAATAGAAAATCTGAATGGATCAGTAGCAATTAGTGAGGTTGAAGCAGTGTGGTATGGTAGCTAAGGCAAATGGATCCCACATAGTTAGCTGGGCAGTTTGAGTCCTGCTCCGGCCACTTGAAAAATGTACCCAGCCTTTGAGTTGTCTCAAAGCTGTGCAGTTGTTAAGCTGCTAGCTAAACTACCCATGTACTCAAGGAAATCCATTTTTATTTGAAAGAGTGACTGACAAACCAGTTATTCAGACTTGGTTACTAACAGACATCATCTCCCAAAGTGAGCCTGTTACTTCAACAAATGCACACCATTTGTTGCCAATAATAAAATTCACATGTTCAAGCAATAATTAGCAACTTGGAAATTTCTACTATTAGCTTGATAATTTCCCAGTACTTTTTTTTTATGAGATTGGTGATTTTTTTTATACAATTTAATAAAATATATCAACTTTTAGCAGATTTGCATTTCAGTGAATCATTATTTTCCAAATAAACACATATGTGATCTTGTAATATCATGCATGGGTAAGGGATCCATTCAAAGGGCAAGGCACACCAGTGGATTTTAATGTAACTGAAAGTTAACTGATATGGATTCATATTCCATACTGCAACTAACCCTTAAAGAAACTACCACTTGTCAAGTTTTGATGTAATAGCCAAGTATATATACAATTATTTAAAGGGCTATTAAATGACTCCTCTCTTTTCCAACAACCTATCTGTGTAAGACTTCAACAAAAACAATATATCCCCTACAGGCTGAACGCAGAAGGAGAAAAGAGAATCTGGCTATCTCCTATTAGCCAGATCTTAAAGAAATTTGCAAAAATGTGAAACAATGTTATTCTTCTCACTAAGTATTTTGTTTTGAAAGATAAGAATTTTCATAAGAGTGTTAACAATTATGTTAACACATGAGTTGTTATTTCTAAATGACTGGATAAATGTGTACTCAATTTTTTTCAATTGATAGGTAACCCACCAAGAGCCCTTGATGTCTTCAGTAATTTTTAAGAGTGCAAGAGGATTTCTGAGACCAAAAAGTTTGAGATCTGCTAGCACAGGGACTATAACTCAAGGAAATAAATGAAAAACAAAAACAACTCTAATATATAGAGATATTCATAGCTGTACTATTTAAAATGAAAGATTGGAAATGCTTGAACTACTCCATGAAGGTTAGGCAAACCATAGTAAAATAAAATATCACGGACCAGCAGTTAGCGTAATGGCTATGTCGCTGGACTCCCACGTAGTCGACCACGGTTCGCGTCCCGGACCCGGTGGCTTAAAACTCACACCGGGGGGACCAGCAGTTAGCGTAATGGCTATGTCGCTGGACTCCCACGTAGTCGACCGCGGTTCGAGTCCCGGACCCGGCGGCTTAAACTCACGCCGGGTGCGTGTGCGTGCGTGCCCAAGATCCCAAGAGGAGAATGGAGGAGAAGGGATTGCGGCGTGGCCATCCCCCCTGGGGGGTGATTTCCTGCTTTCTATCTCTCTGTCTCTCTCTGTCTGTCTGGCGAGCGCACACGCCCTATAGCAAAAACCTCTCCAAAAAAAAAGAAAAAAAAAAAAAAAAAAAAAAAAAACTCACACCGGGCGCGCGTGCGTGCATGCCCAAGATCCCGAGAGGAGAATGGAGGAGAAGGGATTGCGTTGTGGCCATCCCCCCTGGGGGATGATTTCTCGCTTTCTGTCTCTCTGTCTCTCTCTGTCTGGTGAGCACACGCGCCCTATAGCAAAAAAAAAAAAAAAAAAAAAAAAAAAAAAACACCTCTCCAAAAAGAAATAAAACAAAATAAAATATCAAATACTAAATCTGATATTTAGTAATATTTATCACTTTAGTAAATGTATTATGAAATTTTAAAAAGAAAATACAGAATGTAAACTAAAAAATTTAAAGATATATAAAGATACAGACTGATCAGGATTAAAAATGAACTTGGAATGACATATAAGAGCTTTACATCTAAAGGTTTATTTTTAGTGAGGCTGGTTAAGCATAGGAAAAAATTGTTTTTTTCAAAACAAGGAATAGGATTTGGGGCATAGAGTCTCCTGACTATCTGAGGACAGATGGAGCAAAGAGAAATGGTTTAGACTTATAATGATAACAAAAAGTTAGGCTTAATGAAAAAACCTTCCCTAACAGATGGGTCGTTTTCAGTAATTCTTTCCTAAAGATCTCAGAAGTAGGGCAGGCCTACAGTCCCTCACTAATTCTCTGTTACAATGGAATGTCCTCTCCAATACTCGAGCCTAGAAGCACCCAGCATGAAACCAAGAGACACAGTATCCTTTGACAAACTCTTGACAGGTGTCACTACATGCTCAGAGAAACAGATCTGCACTAGGGTAGACATTTCACCTTTAGTTTGCATTTGGTGGTTTCCAGGTGTAGGACAAGAAAAATGGGGGTGTGGAAGGTGAGAAGTGCGGAGGTAAAGGGACTGCAGCATGGCTAACCCCCCAGAAGGTGCTTTTTCAATTTCCTTCTCTATCGCTCTCTGGGAAGTGTGCACATTTCCTACGGCAAATTTTTTTAAAAAAGTCTCCCAACAAAGAAAAGCCCAGGCCAGATGGCTTCATCGCTTAATTCTACAAACCTTTAAAGAAGAACTAACACCAGTTCTCCTCAAACTGCTCCAAAAAACTGAACAAAAGGATAGGAAGGGCCAAGGCTGCAGGTGCTGCTCAGGTCATCAGCCAGGGCTGCTCATGACCCGCCAAGCCACGCCCTGCAGCAGTCAGCAGGCCAGCTGCTGTGCTGCCGTCTCCCTCCTTCCTGCTCCACAGCCTCAACTCCAAATTAGGCATTTGAGAGAAACAAAAAGGTGCCAGTGTGAGTAACCGGCTGCTGAGCAATGTGGTGATGCTGGGGTGGGCAGGCTGTGGTAAAGGACCGGTGTCATTAGGGCCCTCTATACTGACAGATGAGGGGGCTGGCAAGGTAGTAGGCAGGGAGTAGGGGTGCAGGAGGGGAGACAACTACAGAGAGAACGCCAGAGAATATCTGAAAGGTTGTCGACTTGCCAGTCGACAAAAAGCCTCCTAAACATTCTGCTTCCTCTTCCAGCTATCTCATCCAGGTCAGTGTCCTGACCCTGAAAGACAGGACTGCGGATCAAGACCTAACTGAGGAGGGCAAAGGGACTAGGTTTTTCTCCATGAGTCTGCACCACATTAGATTTGTACACACTGATTCATTCATGAGCTCAGACTGATGGGGTGCAGTGGGGAACTCACAAGCTGCAGAGTCAGACCCGCGTAGGGTAGTGTCCCAGCTCAACAACTCCAGGAAGTTATGCTATCTCCTTCATCTACTGTCTGCTTCCCCTATAAAGTCCCTCCTGATCTCCTGGAGGGCTGCCTGGAAGATGAGTAACCATAAATGAAAGCACTTGGTCATCAAAAAATGCATGGTAGACAGCCAAGAAGTGATAGTTACTCCTGCCCTCCATAAATGGTGGTCAATGTTGATAAAGGAAACAATGCCCATAAAGGGCCTGGGCCTGGACACAGGTGCCCAACACTCCCTCTGGGTTGACACTCTCACACCTTAGTGCTTCTACTGCATCAAATCCTTTTGTAATTGGAAGGCAGGAATGGTGAGAGGAAGCTAGGCATTAAAAAATATATATAGGGTTAGGGTTATATATACATATATATCAAGATTGTCTTTGGGGGACCCTCTACTTATTATACTTTCAATCTTGTTCTCATTATTGCAAGCTACCTGAATGGGACCCACTGAACATTTATTGAACATTTACTATATTCTGAACAATGAGTTCAACATGTGTCATCCATTATCACGTTTAAGCTTAAGAAACCCTGAGTCAGCCATCATTATTTCCAAGGCAGACCAGGGGACAGAGTCATAACTGAACACCAGGTATGATTTAGGTTCTTTTTCCCATGTACTCTCAAGTACACTGTCTCACCAGGCTGAGATAATAGAACAGAAGCCTGGATGGCCTCACTGGCCTTTGTGAAGCATCCAGGACTAGTTTTAGTACAGTCCCACACAGTGACTCAATAAATACCACAAACTTTTAAGAACCTAAGTGGTTGGGGCCCACAGGTGGCATGGTGGTTAAGGCACTGGACTCTCACATGGCTGACCACAGCTGGACTCTCACATGGCTGACCACAGTTTGAGTCCCAAACCTAGTGGCTTGCTTTCTCAATTTCCTTTTCTCTCTCTCTCTCTCTCTCTCTCTCTGGTCAAATTAAAAAAAAATAATAATAAGTGAAATAAAATAAAAAGTTCTTTAAAAAAAAAAAGAACCTAAGTGGCACCTCGGCATCTAAATCTTTTTTTTTTTTTTTTTTTTATATATAGAGGTTTTATCCTATAGAGTGTGTGCGCTCGCCAGAAAGACAGAGAGGGACAGAGAGACAGAAAGCGAGAAATCACCCCCCAGGGGGGATGGTCACGCCGCAATCCCTTCTCTTCCGTTCTCCTCTCGGGATCTTGGGCACGCACGCACACGCGCCCGGTGTGAGTTTTAAGCCACCGGGTCTGGGATGCAAACCACAGTCAACTACATGGGAGTCCAGCGACACAGCCATTACGCTAACTACTGGTTCCCTCAAATACTATTTTGTCTATTGAAGTGAACATGTGATTTTTGCTCTTTGCTCTATTAATACAGTATATTACAATGATTTACTTTTGGATATTAAACCAACTGTTCCTGGGTTAAATTTCACTCAGTCACAGAGTATAATCCTTTTTTATATGTTGCTGGATTTGGTTCGCTAATATTTTACTGAGGACTTTTACATCTGTATTCAGAAGAGATACTGGTTTATAGTTTTCTTATGATGTCTTTAGTTTTGGTATCAGGGTAATAATGGCTGCACAGAAGGAATGGGAGTTACTACTCCCTCTGCTACTTTTTGGAAGACTTTGTGAAAAATTGATCATAAAAAACTTGTTATTAAGGAAATTTTCAACCACACTAAAAAACAGTAAAAGAGTATCATGAGTTCTTACATATTCTCACATTCAACTTCAATAATTATCAACAGTCCACCATACTGATTATACCTACACCCCACTACCCCAGTGTCTTACTCTTTTGGAGTCTGGGATTTTTTTAAAACAAATTTCAGATGTGTCATTTTACTTAAATACTTCAATATAAATTTCTAACAGACAAAGATAACTTTCTCTTTGAACATATTAGAGCTGGGACCAGCAGTTAACGTAATGGCTATGTTGCTGGACTCCTATGTAGTCGACTGTGGTTCGAGTCCCAGACTCAGAGGCTTAAAACTCACACTGGGCACATGTGCATGTGTGTCCAAGATCCCGAGAGGAGAATGGAGGAGAAGGGATTGTGGTGTGGCCATCCCCCCTGGGGGGTGATTTCTCTCTTTCGGTCTCTCTGTTTCTCTGTCTGGCGAGCGCACGCGCCCTGTGGCAAAAACCTCTCCAAAAAAAAAAAATAAATAAAGGTGGAAGGAGTTTCTCCAATGTCAAAAGTATGATGGAAAATGCATTCTCTGAAATTCAGTTAGCTGCAGACTAAATTCTTTTACCCTAAGAACAAACATATTAGAGCTTAATTATTTCACCTACATTATTACAGCATAATTCATAATGTTATCTAATATGTGGCCCATACTCAAATTTACCCAAATGTTTCAAAAATGATTTTAGTAACAAGACCCTGGCATTTGATAGAAAGTGGTCAGATATGGAGGATCTATTGCTGAGTGAAGTAAGCCAAGCTATGAAAGAAAGATATTGTATGTATCCACTCAATATATACCGACTATCCACACTCTATGGTAGAGAGCAAAAAATTGGAGGACATAAAAGCAGTGAAGGTACTTAATGAGAATAGGACAGTGTGGAATGGGGGAGGTGAAGAGAAGAGGATAGAGAAAGATAGCAAGAGAACAATAGAGAGGCAGGACGTTAGTGAGAAACAGATATGGCTTATTAACTGTAGATAATGACATGTATAGTATTCTCAACTGGATTGGTCTGAGAAGTATTTCATGATGGGCAAAGTCTTTTTACAAGCAAAATGAGAAATAGTGATTGACTGTTTTAAAAAAATAATTAGAATAATAATAATAATGATTGGGGAAAACATAGAAAAGATATTGAATGTTGAAGCGGGAGATTAATGTCTCTGTATTGACTGACATGCATGGCATTCCCTTTTGAAAAAGCATTGTAATACACTGTAAAGTTATATGTAATCCAATGTAATATAAAGAAGACTATGATGATAATAAAAAAATAATTAAAAAAATTTTTTTCTTTATAAAATGGTAATTAAATGGTTCTAGCATGAAAAAAAATGATTTTAGAATTTGTTTGTTTGAATCAAGATCCAAACAAGGTCCAATATCATATTTAGTTGATATGACTCTTTATAATTGCTTCCTTCTCTCTTTTCTCTCTATGCTGTTCATTTACTTGATGGGGAAAAAAAAACAACAACAAAAAAACAAGATCAATCTGTCCTATACAAGTTTACACATTCCAGGTTCAGCTACTGTGTTCTCATGTATCTGTTTAATTCTTTCTTCCATCCTACATTCTTCTTATAAGCTGGGAGTTAGATCTAGATTTAGATCGCTATGAACTAATTACTACATCATATCAGAGGACAGTTTATGTCTGGCTGTCCCACTTTTAGTGTTAAGATTCAATGGGTTAAGGTGCTATCAGCTTGGCCTATCTGCTGTAAAGTCCCCTCATCTTTATTTAATGGCTTAGCAACCACTGACCATTAGTGGTTAGGTACATTATTTCAGTAAAAGATGTACATGGTGATTTTCTAATACTTTCAGTTCTTCCAAAGCTAGGAGTTTTTACCTTCAGAATTCTAGACTCCAGGTCTATGATTCCCAATTAGGATGGAACAGCCTTCAGGTGCCATTGTGGAAGCCCTTGGGGTGGTTTTGCTTGTCAGAGCAATTAAAGGGCCTTTTTGTCATTTATAGGCAGAGACCAGAAATGTTGGCAATGGTCTACAATTCATTTACAGCAGAGTTCTGAATAATGAGGAATGACCTGCATCCCACACGACTTCCAGATGTCTTGTTAGATACTCATAGAAGTATAAAGCTGTCTTAGTCCACTCTGTGTTGCTGAGACTGGCTGATAGAAGTGAGGTTTATTTGGTCTATGATACTGGTGGCTGGAAGGTTCAAAGGTATGGGATTGTCATTAGGCTGGCTACATCACAATGTGGCTGACAGAAGCAGAGAGGATGGTAGATACATACAAGGGCCCAGAGGGAGTCATCCTTTTTTTTTTTTTAATATGCTATAGGGTGTGTGCCCTCAACAGAGACAGAGAGAATGAGAGAGAGAGAGAAAGAGAGCACCCTCCCCAGGGGGGATAGTTAAGACACAGTCCTTTCTTTTCCATTCTCTTCTTGGGATTTTATGCATGTGCGTGTGCAAACACACACATATGCCTAACATGTTTCTCAAGCCACCAGGTCTGGGACTCAAACTGCCCAGTTGGTCATTTGATATAGCCCCTATAAGCAGCAGGAAACTGGCTGACCCTACAGCCATCTTCTTTATACCAACCCACTCTCATGGGAAAAAGCTCATTCCATTAGAGTTAGGACTCGCTCAGTCTCACAAGATAGCATTAATCTGTTCTTGAGAATGATGGACTACCCACCAGGCCTCACATCTTTAAGGTCTCACCATCTCCCAATGCCATTATTATTTTTTTAATTTTTTAAATTTATTTTAATTTGGCCAGAGAAAGAGTTACACACATAAAAAGGGGAGGAGGGGAGTGAGAAAGCAAGCCACCAGGTCCAGGACTCAAACCATGGTCATCCATGTGGGAGTGTCCAGTGCCCTAACCACCATGCCACCTGCTGATCCCCCCCAATGCCATTATTATAGTGGAGAACAAACTCGAAAATATGAACTTTTAGAGCACAATCTATTAGCCAAACCAAAGCAAAAGCCTACATAAATTACCTGAATCTAAGACCATTTTTATGTAATATATATATATATATATATATATATATATATATATTTGCAATTATATAAATAGTAATATATGATATAAATTGTATAAATATAACACAACAGAAATATTAATAAATATTTAAGTAAATATGTAAATATTTTATACTTTATATATGAACAAAAAGTATTATTTCTGCTGTCTTAATACAAACACATTTTTTAAACAATGTAATTGTGGTGTGTAACTGAAGAAAAACCATCTGACCATTATTCTGTTCACAATTCTTCTAAGAGTTGTTCCCCATTTCAGAAAAGTCATGTTAGGAAAGCAACACAGTTTTGTGGTATTTGAGTTGCCGATACATGTATAAGCCAGTTTTTGTCACTGTCTGACTCAAGATATTACCACATTCAGCTGTGAACATCAGTGTTTCCCAGTACAAACATGTTCCGACACCTCAACATTAAAAGACACATTATCAATACCAGCAGATGGTGTAATGGTTACGTTGTGGGACTCCCACATAATCAACCTTGGTTTGAGTCCTGGACCTGGAGACTTGAAACTCACGCCAGGCGCGTGTGTGTGCATGCCCAAAATCTCAAGAGGAAAATGGAGGAGAACGGATTGCAGCATGGCTATCCCCCTGGAGGGTGATTTCTTGCTTTCTGTCTCTCTCTGTCTCTAGTGAGCACACACACCCTATAGCAAAAAAACACTCTAAAAAAAAAAGACACATTATCTTATTATTTTTGCTTCATTTTTTTCTTTCTTTTTTTTTTTTTTTTTTTGTGGAGAGAGAGAGGTTGTTTTTTTTTTGTGTTTTTGTTTGTTTGTTTGTTTGATTTTCCTTTTTGCTAAAGGTTGTTTGCACTCACTGGAGAGACAGAGAGAGACAGAGAGATAGAAAGCAAGAAATCACCCCCCAGGGGGTTGGCCACGTCACAATCTCTTCTCCTTCATTTGCCTTTCAAGATTTTGGGCATGCATGCACATGCACCCAGCCTGAGTTCAAATCACTGGGCTCAGGACTCCCACCATGGTCAGCTACGTGAGAGTCCAGCGATGTAACCATTTTGCCATCTGCTGGTCCCATATTTTTGCTTCATTTTTAAATTTAAATTGTAATTATGACTTTATACTGATTTCTTTTGAAGTAAGCATTAGGTAAGTAAGGTTATCTATGAATACCATTTCATTATAGTAAAGGATATTTCACAAAATATGTTTTGAAATGGGCAGTGGCTCTAAGAGAGCTGACAATTACTTTTTACTTCAGGTCTAAAAGTCTTCCCCAACTTGACTGCTGCCTAGGACTTATTCTTCAATATTGCCACCACACTCTGTCTAGCTCATAGCCAGGGCACTGGGTAGGGAGCAGGGAGACCTGGAAGCACACCCTGGCTCTGTCTCTTTTTTAGTGGCTGGTGACCTTTAGGCAGGGAACCTTTCCTCTGATCCCTTCTGTCAAATAAAGAAGTTAGATCAGATCTAACAAGTCTTTCCAGCCACTTTCTATTTTGCTCCACTGTTTCCACAGGACCTAATATTTTTAAAGATTTTTGCCTAACAGACTTGTCAATTTTTACTTTTAATAATTAGATTTCCCACTTTAATTAACCCAGGGTACATAATGCAAGCCAGAACAAAATAACAATGGATGTTAACATTTATGGAGTGCTTATTATGTGTTCCATGGTGAACCCTTCCTCCTAACCCCACCAACCCCACCGTTACCACCACATTGTGGATTCCAAGGTAGGAAGTGCTGTCCCAGCTAGAGACAAAGGTTGGTCCTTGTCTCTTCTCTCAGGGCAGTAGCCTCTAGTCCCAAAGCTGCCAACTTAATCTGCAAAGACCTTGGCTGTGACTTGCTCATACCCCACGCAGTTTTGGAATGATTCTAAAATTGTTAGAGAGGTCAGGGGATTACAACGAAATGAAAAGAAATGGGCAAGACATTGGGACTTCATCCTCTCTGTGAAAGTACTTCTGTGTCTTTGCATTTTCCCAAAAAGCCTGGCCCAGGGCCTTGCACAGATTAAGAGTGCTGGAAAAATAACTGTGAATCATCTGGGCAACAACCTTTGGACAGACTCAGAGGTGCTGTGGACTCTAGAAAGGAGGCAGGCAGCCTTAAGATGCTGGGTAGCTGGGGCAACTAACAGCTGTGCAAGAACTCTCTACTCCACCTGTGTCTCCATTTTTCTCCCTCCATACACCAAGTCTCTGATAATTTTGTCAAAGTCTTGGGACCAGGGAGGGGTCAAGTGGCAGGACAGATGGCTGAATCCCTCTGAGAAGTGTGGGTTGCCCTCCTGGGGCTTTGTACTCACCAGGGAGGCTGCCGGATGGTATGTGGGTGGTGTGGTGGAATCTGGAGTGGGTCCACTCTGGCGGTGGCAGGGGGGAACTCCCGGTGGGGACTGCTCACGCTAGCCTTGTCCCACTGCTCATGGATCGGCGTGATGATTCCAGATAAAATACGAGACCGGAGCTCCTCACTGTTCTTGTAGGCCCTGTAGGAAGTAGATGAGGAGTCAACTGCTTGCGGTTGGCTGGCAACCTTGTGTACAGTATTTCTTCGGCGGCGGCGGTGGCCCTGATAGCTCTTGGCGGTGCGCTTGGCCTGTTTGCAAGAGTGGGAACAGGCCGTCCGGCGGACCTGGGTGAGGGGGGCAACAGCCTGGCGCTGTCTCCGAGATTTGGGCCTAAGTTTCCTAGGCATCTGAGTTGCCCCTCCTCGTTTACCACCCCATTAGAAAGAGGTGAGAGTGTAGGGACACAGGGCCTGTACCGCCTACTCCTTTGTCACCACCCAGTCTGCCCCTCCCTCAGCTTCATTGTGTGTTCATCACATGTCACAGGAAGGGTCATGGAAGGCAAAGGACCCATAGGGAGGATGAACCAGGGTTTTGGTCTGGGTAGGTTGGCTCAGGGGCACTCAAGGTCCAGTTCTGTCACCAACAAAGGGACCCTTGGAAGGCAACCTCTAGCATCTGCTCACTCTACCTAGGCCTCTTTTCTCTGGCTGTGGAAGGCAAGCAATGTGAGCTATAACTGAGGCATTAAGGGAAGCAGAGGCAACAGGAATTGGACAGGGCTCTAAGGTGCCTAAAACACTGGTGTTTGGGGGACCAGCAGGTGCATAGTGGTTAAGTGGTTAAGCTGTTGGACTCCCACATGGCCAACTGCGTTCAAGTCCCAGCCCTGGTGGCTTGAAAATCACACCAGGTTGGGACCAGCAGATGGTGTAATGATTATGTTGCTGAACTCCCACATGGCTGTCCACAGTTTGAGTCCCGGTCCTAGTAGCTTGAAACTCATGTCAGGCATGTGTGTATTTGTGCCCCAAATCCCAAAAAAATGAAGGAGAAGGGATTGTGACATTGCCATCCCTCTTGGGGGTGATTTCTCACTTTCTGTCTCTCTGTCACTCTGTCTCTCCAGTGGGTGCACACACCCTACAGCAAAAATCTCTCTAGGGACCAGCAGTTAGCGTAATGGCTATGTCGCTGGACTCCCATGTAGTAGATTGCAGTTTGAGTCCCAGACTCAGTGGCTTAAACTCACGCTGGGCACGTGTGCGTGTGTGCCCAAGATCCTGAGAGGAGAATGGAGAAGAAGGGATTGTGGCATGTCCATCCTCCCTGGGGGGTGATTTCTCGCTTTCGGTCTCTCTGTCTCTCTGGTGAGCGCACGCGCCCTACAGCAAAAAAAAAAAAAAAAAAAAAAAAAACCCTCTCCAACAAAAGAAAAAAAACTCTAAAAAAAAAAAGAGGAAAAGACAATTATGCCAGGTACATGTACATGCATACCCAAAAAATGCAGCATGGCCATCTCCCCTCCTGGATGACAGGGTGATTTCTCACTTTCCCTTTCTCTGTCTCTCCTCTCTAGTGAGCACATGCACCCTATGACAAAAACCTTAGAAACAAACAAAAACATATGGCATTTTCTTTCTTTTTTCAGAGATTTATGGTTATAGGGTGCATGTGCTCAATGGAGAGACAGAAATAGAAAGTGAGAAATCATCCCCTAGAGAGGATGGCCACACTGCAATCCCTTCTCCTCCTCTTGGGCTCTTGGGCATGCATACACATGTTCCCAGCATGATTTTTAAGCCACCAGGTCTGGGACTAGGACTATGGTCAGCCATGTGGAAGTCCAGTGCCCTAACCAATATGTCACCTGCATACCCCAAAATGTAGTGTTTTCAAAATGTGCCTATGCCTAAAAACAAACTTTACAAATGAAATAATAGAGTATGTTCTCTGATCCTACAGAATCACACTAGAAATCAAACAGAAAAAAAGTCTCCAAATACATCAAAATTAAGCAATGCATTCCTAGATAATCTATGGATAAAAGCAGTCTTAAAAAAAAAAGTACATAGCACTGAATTAAAATGAAAATACAACATGTTAAAGCATGTGGGATAGGGCCCAGCAGGTGGCACAGTGGCTGGGGCACTATACTCCCATGTGGTCGACCATGGTTTGAGTTCTGAACCTGGCAGCTTGAAACTTATGACAGGTGCATATGCATGCGTGCGTGCCCAGAATCCCAAGAGGAGACTGGAGGAGAAGGGACTGCCGCATAGCCATGGCCCCTGGGGGGTGATTTCTCGCTTTCTGTCTCTCTGTCTGTCTCTCCAGCAAGTGCACGTCCCCTATAGCAAAAATCTCTCAAAAAAAGTGGATATAGCTAAAGCATTATTAAGAGAGAATATTACAGCATTACATTAGAAAAAAGAAAAGAACTCAAATCAGTAACTGAAATTCTGACCTCAGGAACCTACAAAAAGAAGAGCAAATTAAACCCAAAGTAAGGGGACATAAAGAAATAATAAATGGCAGAAATCAATAAAATAGAAAACAGAAAACAATAGAGAAAGTTAATTAAAAAAAAGCTTGTTCTTCAAAAAAAGTGAACAGAATTGACAAGCTTCTAGCAAGACTGCCAAACATAAAAAGAGAGAAGATACAAAGCACAGATATCAAGAATAAAACAGGAGACATTACAACAAATCCACAACCACAGAAAGGACAGTAAGAAAATACTGAGAACAGGGGCTAGCAGGTGGCATGGTAGTTAAGACACTGAACTCCCACATGGCCAACTGCAGTTTGAGTCCTGGACCTGGCAGGACTTGCTTTCACTTCCTCTCACTGTCCCTTTCTGGTCAAATTTTAAAATAATAATAATAGCAAAAGGAATTAAACTAATAATTCTAAAAAAAAAAAAAAAAGATACTGAGAACAATTTAATCCAACAATTTAGATTAGACCAATTCTTCAACTATCATAAACTACAATACAATAATTAAGCCAGAATGAAATAGAATCTGAGTAGTACTGTTAAAACTAACTGAATTCATACATAACAACTTCCAAAAGAAATCTTTACGCCCAGGTGATTTCAGTGGAAAAGTCTAGCAAAGGAAAATCGACACCAATTTACAGTCATTTCCAGAAGACTTCCCAATTCACTTGAAGAAGCCAGTGTTAACTGATTTATCAAAACTAAACAAATATAGTACAAAACAAACAAAAACTACAGACTATTTCCCATGAATTTAAAAGCAAAAACCTTCAACAAAGTATCAGCAAAACAAATCCAAAAGTGTATAACATATTTCTATAACATGACCAAGTAGAATTTACTCTCAGCATGCAAGGCTGGTGAAATATTCACAAATCAATGTAATCTACTGGGTTGCCGGAAAAGTCATGACACATTTTTACACAGAAAAAAATATGACATGACTTTTCTGACAACCCAATACTATAGCAACGAGCTAAAGGAAAAAATAATATGATCATATTAATCAATGCAGAAAAAGCATCTGACAAAATCCAACATGATAAATCCATTCATGATTAAAAATTCTTAGCAAGTTGAGAATAGAGGGAAACTAAGAATAGAGGAGAATTTACTAAACTTAATAAAGAATATCTAAAAAAACGTAATGTACTTAATGGTGAAAGACTGAACACTTAACCCCTAGATTGCAAACAAAACAAGGGTATTCTCTCTCATCACTTATTTAACATAATACTGAAAGTTCAAAGCCACACATTAAGGCAAGGAAAATAAAAAGCATACAGTTTGGAAAGTGAAAAAATAAGACCCTCCGTATTTGCAGATGACATGATAGTTTACTCTGAAATTCTCAAAGAATCTATTGGGTTATCAGGAAAGTCATGATGCATTTTTGCATAGATATATAAAGAAAACTTCTAGAACACCTTCAGTTCAGCAAGGTGACAGAAGATCCACATCTAGGGACCAGCAGGTGGTGTGGTGGTTAAGGCACTGGACTTGGACATGACTGACCATGGTTCAAGTCCTGGACCCGGCAGCTTCCTTTTTCTCTCTCTGGTGAGCACACATGCCCTACAGCAAAATTTAAAAGAATAATAATAATAAAATAAATAAATATTTCTTTTAAAAAAAGCTACACATAAAACTCAATTGCATTTCTAACTAACAATGAATGAACATTTGAAAATAAGATCTAAAAACATACATCATTTAGGAACCAGCAGTTAGCATAATGGCTATGTCACTGGATTCCCATGTAGTCCACCGCAGTTTGAGTCCCAGACCCTGCGGCTTAAGCTCACGCCGGGCATGTGTGCATGCATGCCCAAGATCCCAAGAGGAGAATGGAGGAGAAGGGATTGCGGCGTGGCCTTCCTCCCGGGGGGTGATTTCTCGCTTTCTGTCTCTCTGTCTCTCTCTGTCTTTCTGGAGAGCACACGCACCTGATGGCAAAAAAAAACCTCTCCAAAGAAAAAAAAAAAGTGAGAAAAATACATCATTTATAATCATCTTCTACCCTCTTAAAAAAAGCACAGTATCTACATATTGAAAATGACAAAATGATAATGAAAGAAATTAAATAAGACTTAAACAAATGGAGAGACATTCCATGTTCATAAAAAAAAGTTAATACTTCTCAAACTGATCTACAGGTTTAATGCAACTCCTAGTAAATCCCAGCAAGGTTGTTTGTTTGTTTGTTTGTTTAGATTTTTGCTATGAGGTGCATGCGCTTGCCAGAGAGACAGAGACATAGAAAGCAAGGAATCACCCTCTGGGGGAATGGCTGTGCCACAATCCCTTCTCCTCCTCCATTCTCCTCTTGGGATTTTGGGCATGCATGTACACACACTGGTGTGAGTTTTAAGCCACTGGGTCCGGGACCCAAACCACAGTCAATTATATGGGAGCCCAGCAATGTAACCATTTTGCCATCTGCTGGTCCCACCAGCAAGGTTTTTATAAACACAGAAAAGATTTTTCCAAAGATTATGTAGAAAGACACAGATCTCAAAATAGCTATAACTATCTTAACAAAGAAGAAAACAGGAAAAACTGTTATACTTAATATTATGGCCTATTATAGGAATACAATAATCAATACTGGCAGATTAATACTGGCAAAGGTGCAGACAAATAGATAAAAGGAAATGAATATAGAATCCAGACAGCTGGTTTTGGACATAGTTGTGAAAGCAATTTAATGAAGGAAGAATAAATGGCGCTGGAGCACATGGACGTCGCCAGGCAAGAAGAATGAACCTAATCCTCACACCTTATACACAAGATTTAAACTAGATGAGACTCAAATGCAAAACATACACCTATAAAATGTTTAAAAAATGAGAAAAATTGGGGAACATAGGGTTAGGCAAAGATTTATTATACTTGACACCAAAAGCTCAATTCATAGAAGAAAAATTTGAAAAACCGGTTATCATTGTTTTGTGAAAGATCTTGTTCGAAGAAACAAGAGGGCTAGCTCGTGGCATGGTAGTTGAAGCAGCTGGATCCCACATGGCTGACTGTGCAGTTCAAGTCCCAGACCCAGTGGCTTGAGAAACATGCTGGACTCCAGTGTGTGTGCCCAAAATCCTGACAGGAGGGAGAAATAAAGAAGGGATGTGGCAGGACCAACCCCGTGGCGTGCTTTCTCGCATTTCTTCTCTATTTCTTTCCAGGGAGAGCTTGTATCCTCTAGCAAATTCAAAAACAAACCAACAAAAAGTGATGGTAAAGATGCAAAGAAGCTGGCTCACTCATAGGCTGGTACTGGATGTACAATGGTACAGACACTCTGGAAAACAGTTCAGCAATTTCTTATTAAAGTAAACATGAAATTACCACTGCACTCCTGGGCATCTATCCCAGAGCAATGAAAATTATGCCCACCCAAACCTTTTAACATGAATGGTCATAGCACTTTTATTTGTAATTGCCAAAAGCTTGAGACCCAAATGTCTTTTAAAGAATGAATGGTTAACTGTGAATGTTAAAATGGTTACACTTCATAAATACCAAGAAATACTTCTCAGTAATACAAAGAAACAAACTATGAACGCATATAACTCAGACGGAATATGAGGGTATTATGCTAAGTGAGAAAAAAAAAATTCCAAAAGGTTATATGTTGTACGATCTCATTAGTATGCAATGTTTGAAATGCCAAAATTCTAGAAATGAACAAGTAATCACCAGAGTTAAGAGACCTGGGGCACAGGAATGGGTGTGGCTACAAAGAGTCCCCTGAGATATCCCAGTGGTGATGAGCATGTTTGTATCCTTATCTCTCTCTCTATATTAGCATTCTGGCTGTGATATGGGAGTAGTGTTTTGTAAGATGTTATTGTCAAGGTAAAATGTATAAAAGGAACAAAGGGCCTACTGCAGCCACTCCTCACTGAAGACCTACTTGTGCTTAGCTACCACTCAGACTTAACCAGGGCTCCAGCAAGGGAAATCTCTTTCTCAGTCTTTGCCTTGTTCCTGAAGTCAGGTAGTAATCACTACACAAAGCATTCATAGTTGCATAAGGCTACATATTTCGTGTATAAATTTGTACTTTATTGTGCATCCATAGTAGTATTCAGAAGAAGTAAAAATGATTATGCTGAATTTATGTTCCTGTGCTTTGGTGTACCTTATTGCTTTCTGGCATTTATCTAATATGTGCTTTTGTATAGGCAGAATTGCATTATTCTAGTGTGGTATCGCAAGATATCTATTGAAAAACATATACCCTAGGATGCCACAATACACCACAAGACATTCGCCTTCACGCTTCTTGACCAATTCACATAAATGATCTAGTCGTAGGAACATAACTTGATAGTGAAGTGAGGAACGCTTGTATTTCTTACAAATGCATGTTAAGTCTACAATGATCTAAAATTGAAGCTTAATTTAAAAAATACACTTACTGCATGACCACAAAGTAAACTGAGAACAGGAGACTACATCAGTGGCTTCAGGTTTTCTTCAGCATAGAAGGAAGCCAATGAGAACAAGAGAAAAAGCCAAGTAGATAAGGCATAGGGACCTCTATTTCCCACCCCCACCCTTTCCACCAGAGCAACTCTACTCTTACTAGCTTCATATGTCAATCCTAAAGAATGCAGTGCGTGAAGGAAGAGTGCCATGGCTAAAAAGCCTCACAGCTGCAATGGCTTGGGAGATCTAAGAGTCTGTGGCCCCTACAGCTCTATGCTGATCATGTTCCTACTTAGCTATAGGGCGCGTGCGCTCGCCAGACAGACAGAGAGAGACATAGAGACAGAAAGCAAGAAATCACCCCCCAGGGGGGATGGCCACGCCGCAATCCCTTCTCCTCCATTCTCCTCTCGGGATCTTGGGCACGCACACACATGCGCCCAGCGTGAGTTTTAAGCCACTGGGTCCGGGACGTGAACCACGGTTGACTACGTGGGAGTCCAGCAACATAGCCATTACACTAACTGCTGGTCCCATCATGTTCCTACTTAGAACACAGCAACTTGGGATCCCTGCTGTTTCCCTGCCAGAGTCCAATGGAGGGGAGAAATCTAACCTCCTCTTTCCTTCAATCAGATGAGCTACGTGTGATACGGCTGAATGGCCTCAGATCTCCCTAGGCAGGTGTCACCTGCAGAACTCAGGCCTGATTCAAAGTCTGCCAAGTCCTAAGGGAGACATGCTCATACAGTATCTAAGCTTTAGTAGAACAACTGTCATCGGTAGTAGCAAAATACAGACTATCATCCTGCCTGGCACAGAAAAGACTGGCAGAAAGGAACAAAACAGGCTCATATTCCTTAGCAAATCAGCTTGTTCACTGAGAGGCACAAAGTTCTACCTAGCTGAGACACACCACGATGACCTCACAAGGAGGACCAGGTGGAAGGAGGTGGCTATGAGCAGGCAGCTCAGTGCTGCTGGCTGAGAGAGCGGAGGGAGGGAGGAAGGGCCTGTAATTAGAAGGTAGATCCATATCCAGCTCGCAGAGCCTCAGTTTCCATGGTGATGAGTCCTGGTGATCACATTTTTTCATTTGCATATTTACTAGAGCTGGACTCAACAGTAACCACTCTATAGCTGACGTCTCATTTCATTCTTGGAAAAAACATTCTGAAGTAGTACTACTGCGTCCTTCATTTCACAGTAAGCAAAAAAGAAAACAAAGCAACACACCAGCTCCCTCATATACAAATCCCAATAACAGATTTTTGTTTTGTTTTATTTTGTTTTAGGGTTTTGCCATATGGCACATGCATTGGCTGGAGAGAGACAGAGAAAGTGAGAAATCACCCCCCTGCCCCGGAGATGGTCATGCCACAATCCCTTCTCTTTGAGCCTCCTCTCGGGATTTTGGGACCACACGCACATATGCCCAGTGTGAATGCTCAGCATGATTGTCAAGCTGCACGGTCCAGGACATGAACTGTGGTCAGCCACGTCGGGGTCCAGCAACTTAACCACCACATCACCTGCTGGCCCCTAACAAATGTACTTTAAAAAACAAATAGAGACACGACCATAATTTTCTCTCAGTATTGCCAAGGGGACTAAATGTGTTAATGGGTGTTTGCAAGCTCTATGGTATCTGGGTTATTCCACAAGTTTGTCAATTTCTCTCCCAATAGTGCTAGAATGAAGAAATCAAGAGGAAGACCACAGTCCAAATGGCCTTCTCTTACCCCCTTACATGGGCCAGGGGTCATGGCATGTGTGACATCCAGAAAGGCAGCTACTGCCAAGTCCAGGCCTAGCATTACTTCCCATGTCTGCAACATGCAGAACAAACTCAAGCCCTACCCTCAAGATCATGGGCTCCGAGAAGCTAACCAGTCATAAAATACCCAGTTACTAAGTGTTTAAAGGATGTTCTGAAACATTAAACGTGGGGGTCAGGACAGGCTTCTCTGAGGAACTGACATTTAAATTGGAACTGAAGGATGAACAGGAGTTGGCATTGTGGGACTGGGGAGAGCGCTCTGGACAGAGTGAAGAGTCTGAAGACAGGAGGAGGAGGGTGACACCACGGCTGAGGGAGGCACAGGGATTAAGAGGGAAGTGGACAGGACAAGGCTGGAGGGATGGGTGCTAGACTTTACAGCCCCACCAAGGACTTTGTTCCTTATCCTAGGAGCAATGAACAGTCCCTGATGTTGTAGGTTTTTGTTGTTGTTGTTTTAAGAATTCCTTTTATTTTCTCATTGCGGTAAAATATATGCTAACTTAAAATTTATCATCTTGGGCCAGTCCCATAGCAAAATGCTTCACTAAGGGGTGCTTTCTTTTTCTCTCTCTGGTAAGCACAAGTGCCCTCTAGCAATTGAAAAACTAAAGGATTATAGCATTTTTAATACCATTCAGTGGCATTAAATACAGTTAAATACTATTGTGCAATGATCATTACCAACTATCTCCAGTATCCTTCTCATTTTGCAAAACTGAAACTCTTTACTCATTCAACACTAACTCCCCACTGTTCCCTTCGCCAGCCCCTGGCAACCACTGTTCTACTTTCTGTCTCTATGAATTTGACTACCTAGGTTCTTCATATAAGTGGAATCATACACTACCTGCAACTGGTCTATTTCACTTAGCATAATGCCCTCGAGATTTATCATGTTATAGGATATCAGAATTTCCTTCTTTTTTAAGGCTAAATAAATAATATTCCTTTGTATACATACACCACATATTATTTACCCATTTACTCATCTAAGAACATGTGCATAGCTTTCACCTTTTGATTATGACGAACAGTGCTTATGAACATGGGTATACAAATACCCCTTCAAGGCCCGCATATGTCCAGAAGTGGAAACACAGAATTGTTTGGTAATTTAATTTTTTGAGGAATTGAGATACTACTGCCTTCCATAGTAGATGCAACATTTTACATTCCACCAGCAGTGCACAAGGTTCAGTTTCTCCACACCCTTACCAATATTTATTTATTTTCCATTTTTCTGTTTTGTTTTAGATAGTAGCCCTCTTAATAGGTGTAAGGTGATATCACTGTGATGTTACCTTAAGCACTGTGATAGCGAGACTTGTAACCATGATTTGATCTACTTGGTTTTTTTGCTACAGGGCATGTGTGTTTGCTGGAGAGACAGAGAGACAGAAAGCAAGAAATCACCCCCTGGAGGGATGGTCATGCCACAATCCCTTCTCCTCCATTTTCCTTTTGGGATCTGGGGCTCACACGCCCATATGCCCAGTGTGAGTTTTTTTTTTAGAGAGGTTTTTGCTATAGGGTGTATGCGCTCGCCAGAAAGACAGAGACAGAGAGACAGAAAGCGAGAAATCACCCCCTAGGGGGAATAGCCACACTGCAATCCCTTCTCCTCCATTCTCCTCTCGGGATCTTGGACACGCATGCACATGCACCTGGCCTAAGTTTAAGCCACTGGGTCCAGGACTCGAACCGTGGTCGACTACATGGGAGTCCAGTAACATAGCCATTAGGCCAACTGCTGGTCCCCCCAGCATGAGTTTTAAGCTGCCAGGTCTGAGACCCAAATCCTAGTAGACTATGTGGGAGTCCAGCGACGTAACCATTATGCCATCTGCTGGTCCCTTAATCTATGTTTTAAGAAGCCTGTTTGGATTGCTCTGTGGGAAATCTGCCGGAGGGTGATGATGTAAGGATCTCATCACACATGAGCTGCATGAAGAAAGGAGGGCGCAGGGAAGAGTGGCCAGAATGGTGAAGGTGAGTGATATGGAAGCCCAAGGCAAGTGGAAAGGGTTCAGAACAATTACTGGGCCTAGTCACCAAGGCACAAGTAGCAGCGTGCCAGTGTGCAAGGCTACGGTCATATCAAAGGCCTGGGTCTGGACCCTAGGCCACCCTGAACAGGCCAGCACAGTGGCGTGTGCCTGTTGTCCTAGCCAACTGGGAGGCTAAGACAGAGGATCACAATGACAAGACCCTGTCAAAACAATGCCTTGTTCTCTCCCTCCTCCTCATGCTCATGTGCATGTACACTCATTATCTTTCTCTCATTAAAAAAAAAAAGAAAAAACAGGGGCATCAAGTAGCATGGTAGTTAAGGAAGCTGGACTCCAAAAGACCAACTGGATGGTTAAAGTCCCAGACCCAGAGCCTTGAGAAACTCAGTAGGCATGTGTGTGTGCATGCCTAAAATCCTGGAGGAGAAGAGACTGTGGCGAGGTCATCTCCCGACAGGATGCTTTCTCTCTCTTTCTCTCTTTTTCTTCGGTGAGCACACATGCCCTATAGCAATTTTTTAAAAGTTATAGCTGATTAGAGATAATTAAATGTAATAGGATTTCTGGGCAATTCTCAGGTTCAGTTTAGTTTTGATGACTGTAAATTTATAGTAATGTCAAGCTTCCTTTAAAAACCTGAGGAGGTCAATGAAAATGAGAGAAAAGTCTCTAATGTGGGATAAAGCAGAAATAAATGGGCATAACTACATATCAAGCAGAAAACATTACACATTCATTGTAACTGTATTACAATGCAAAACAAGAATTAATCCAAGTGCCTTCTGAACACAATATTTTGACTATATACATCGTCAAAGGACAGAAAGAAACCAAAAAAAACTATTTAAGAACCTTACTTAGTAGGTAGGTACCAATGGAGCAGTTTATTTGTGTGTGTTTTAGGATCAAGTAAATGAGTAAATACACTGATGCTATTGGAAATCAGGGTTCTTGCCACAGGAGAAGGTAAATATAAATATGAAATAAAAAGAATCTCGGGGGGACCAGCAGTTAGTGTAATGGCTATGTCGCTGGACTCCCACATAGTCAACCACGGTTCGCGTCCCGGACCCGGTGGCTTAAAACTCACGCCGGGCGCATGTGCTATCGTGCCCAAGATCCCGAGAGGAGAATGGAGGAGAAGGGATTGCGGCGTGGCCATCCCCCCCGGGGGGTTGATTTCTCGCTTTCTGTCTCTCTGTCTCTGTTTGTCTGGCGAGCACACACGCCCTATAGCAAAAACCTCTCAAAAAAAAAAAAAAGAATCTTGGGCAACAGCAGAGGGTATAATGGTTGTGTCACGGGACTCCCATGCGGTTGACTGCAGTGTGAGTCCCAGACCTGGAGGCTTAAAATTCATGCCGGGTGCATGTGCGTACGTGCCCAAAAATCCCGAGAGGAGAATGGAGAAGGGATTGTGCCATGGCCAATCCCCCAGGGAGTGATTTCTCACTTTCTCTCTATCTCTCTCTGTCTTTCCAGCGAGGGCACACACCCTATAGCAAAACTCTCTCTAAAAAAAGAAAAAATTGGGACAAGAAGTTAGTGTAATGGCTATGTCGCTGGACTCCCATGCAGTCGACAGTGGCTTAACTCATGCCAGGTGTGTGTGCGTGTGTGCCCAAAATCCAGAGAGGAGAATGGAGGAGAAGGGATTGTGGCATGGCCATCCCCCCGGGGGGTGATTTCTTGCTTTCTGTCTCTCTCTGTCTTTACGGCAAGTGCATGCGCCCTATAGCAAAAACCTCTCAAAAAAAAAAAAAAAATTGGGGAGTTATATTAAAAATGCAGGTGCTAGGGCCAGCAGATGGTGTAGTAGTAGTAACATCGCTGGACTCCCATATGATCAACCATGATTTAAGTCCTAGACCTGGTAGCTTGAAACTCATGCTGGCCACGTGAGTGTGCATGCCCAAGATCCTGGAAGGAGAATAGAGGAGAAGGGATCAGCTTGGCTGTCACCCCAGGGAGTGATCTCTCACTTTCCTTCTCACTGTGTCTGTCTGTCTGTCTCTCCTTCTCTCTCTGGTGAGTGCACATGCCCTAAGGCAAAAATCTCTACTAAAAAAAAAAAAACTGCAGGTGCCAGTTTGAACTCAGAATTTAAGCAAAAAACTTTCTAGCTCTATCCATGGAAAGAATCCTAAAATTATAGTACTTTATATCAACTATATGACATTCTGGAAAAGGCAAAACTGTGGAAAGAGTTAAAAAGAGCAGTGGTTGTCAGGAGTAGGGGGGAAAAAGTGGTGGACAGGAGGAGCACAGAGGAGTTTTAGGGCAGCCAGCTACTCGGGAGGATAGTATGATGTGGATACATGTCATTAAACATCTGTCAAATGTATAACACCAAGACGGAGCCCTAATGTAGACTACAGACTGCACGATGATGGTGTGTCCATGGAGGTTCGACTAACAGATGCACGGCTCTCATGCAAGGTGCTGATGGGAGGGAGGCTGTGGGTATGTGGGGCCAGGGGCTGAATGGAAATGCTCTAGACTTTCTGCTCAATTTTGCTGGAAACCTAAACTTGCGCTGAAAGATAGTCCACTGGAAAAAACGTTAGGAGCAGAATGGGAACCTGATGAGACACACTTCCTCCCAGGAGCCTACTCTGACTGAGCCATTTGGCCTGGCCCTTCTGCTCTGCAGCCACTGGGGCACCTCCTGATCACATCATTTCACTTCATGTGACATTTTCCATGTGAGTCTTTTCTTCAAATAAATTAAAAATGGAAAAGAGATGGGGCCAACAGGTGGCACAGTGGTTAAGGCCCTGGATTCCCATGTGGCTGACCACGGTTAGAGTCCCAGACTCAATGGCCTGAAATTCACACCAGGCCTGTGTGTGCATGTGTGTATGTGTGCCCAAAATCCTGAGAGGAAAATGGAGGAAAAGGGATTGCAGCATGGCCATCCCCCTGCGGGGGGCGTGGGGGGGGATGGAGAGGGCGGGGGATGATTTCTCACTTTCTGTCTCTCTCTGTGTCTCTGGCAAGTGCATGTGCCCTAGAGCAAAAATCTCTCAAAAAATAAATAAATTAATTAATTAATTAATTAAAATAAAATAAAGGGAAAAGAAAACTTGGAAGTCACAATGCCTAGGCATAAAAGGCTCTTCTGTTCACCTCCCTCAGTTTTCTGGGTACCTCCACCCCATTCCTTAAATCTTACCATTGGTTCTCTCTTCTTTTCCCCAGAAATAAGACATCATAGAGAAGTACCTGTGGAAGTCACCGAGGTGTTCTGCATCGATATAATCATCCAAGGTCAGGGTCAAGTCTGCCACTTGCTGTGAGCTAGGTTCCTAGAGAAACGGAAGTCGAAGATGAGAAACTGGGGAAATTTCTGGACTAATGAGTGGGTGGATGGAGGGACAGCAACAATTAAAGAATCATCCTTCAGAAATTCTCACATATGTATGCAGAAAGACTATACGAGAACTGTAATAGATGAAATATTCTTCTAATGCCTAGGAAATTTTCTGATTTAGCAAACGGCCTTTCCAGAGGCCAGAAAAAGACTACTCCCCAGGCTTGCTCACCACAGGCACAGGAACATGACTGAGGTGCCGGGTGGATGTGCACCTTTGACTTAGAGAAGCATCAGGGCAGCAGCAGAGGCTGCAACAGTCACAACGTCAGAAGGGGCACCAGGGCTGGCAGCACCAGCCAGTACCTCATGCTCAGAGGAGGTGGCAGCAGCCCGGTTTCCATGGCATGGTTTGGAGCACTGCTTCTGGAAGCCCAACCTCAACCTATTTCTGTGAGCTAGGCTGGTTCCTTCAATAAGCTCTTTCTGATAAACTAACCTGAGGGGATTTTATGTTTGCAACTGAGAACCTTGTCTGTCACAAGATCTGAATGTTCATCAAAAGCAAAAAGGAGGGGCCAGCAGTTGGCGTAATAGCTATGTTGCTGGACTCCCATGTAGTCGACTACAGTTCGAATCCTGGACCTGGTGGCTTAAACTCACGCCAGACGTGTGTGTGTGCGTGCCCAAGATCCCAAGAGGAGAATGGAGGAGAATGGATTGCGGCGTGGCCGTCCCCCTGGGGGGTGATTTCTCGCTTTCTGTCTCTCTCTCTCTGTTTTTCTGGTGATCACATGCACCCTATAGCAAAAACCTCTCCAAAAAGAAAAGAGAAAAGGATAAAGTATATTATAGAATACTACACAGCAGTTAAAATGGATAAGGTATATCAGTATGTATTCCCATGTCAAGACCTCCTAAGCAAACTGAATGAAGAAAAGGTGCAATATTAACACATATTCCAGGATATTTTCATATGATCACACACATATGACCACGACCAAAATAAACATAACTGAAGTCACTGTGCTCATGTGCTTACAGTCCAGCATCAGAGCACAGACATTAAAGCAAAGCACAGGTGCAGCTGTGGTGGCACAGACAGGTGGAGGTGGGGTGCGTGCTGCTGTACAACACTGGAGCCATGTGGAAGACCACAGCTCTGATTCTGGGTGGCCCTAAACCATGCTGGGCACGTGGAGCACAGCCACTGCCCTGGCTGGCTGGAGGGTTGGGGCAGGAGGTCACAGCACGGTAGGACTTTGTCAAAGGTGCCCGTTTCTCACTCTCAAGAAATAAAATTAATTTTTTTTTTTTTTGAGAGGTTTTTCGCTATAGGGCGCGTGCGCTCGCCAGACAGACAGAGAGAGACATAGAGACAGAAAGCGAGAAATCACCCCCCCAGGGGGGATGGTCACGCCGCAATCCCTTCTCCTCCATTCTCCTCTCGGGATCTTGGGCACGCATGCACACGCGCCCAGCGTGAGTTGTAAGCCACCAGGTCCGAGACGCGAACCGCGGTCGACTACGTGGGAGTCCAGCGACATAGCCATTACACTAACTGCTGGTTCCCAAGAAATAAAATTAATTTTTAAAAAAGGCAAAAATAAGTACATATTTATAAGCTGTGAGAAGTACAAGGCAAGAAAATAAAATGATGGTGTAAGAAAGACATAATTCCATTTTTTTTTTTTTTTTTTTTGCAAAGTGGGGACAGGTAGTCAGGACTGAACTTTTTTTAAAAAGGATTATTTTATTTAATTTTGTTTGTCATTATTTTTTTTCTTTATTTTAATTTGATGAGAGAGAGAGGGAAAGCAAGAAAGCAAGCTGCCAGGTCCAGGACTCGAACAATGGTCAGCCATGTGGGAGTCCAGCAACTTAACTACGCCACCTGCCAGCCCCAGGACTGAATTTTTTAAGGAAGTGAAAAATGAGAGGGAGTTAGCCAGGCTGAAAGAATGGTGGAGTGTGCACGCACGTGGGTGTGGCGGCAGATCACAGAGGGGAAGAGCTGGCTCACAGGAAACGTGCAGAGGCTCCAAGGGCCAGCAGGAGCCCCACTTGTCTAAGGAACTGAAGTAGCCTACTGGGGCTACGATAAGATTTTTTCCCTCCTGTGTTGTCACTAAATGGATTTACCTTAATTTATGTAACCATTTACTGTTGGTAAAAGCCCCGCCTTTTATACACCTGATGTGAACATCTCTGCACAAAGCTTCTCCGTATCTAGGGTTCTTACCTTGGGATTAAGGTCCAGAAGTGGGATCACTAAGGAAATGTTTCATGATCATTTATGGCTCCGGATCTTTACTGTTAAATGGGTCTCCAAGGGGCCACCTTTACCCCACTCACATCAGCAGACCCCTCGGTGTCTCTGAGACTCACCAGCACGTTGACGATCATGCTGTTCTCCACGGTAACGGCTTTCACAAGGAGCTTTCTGGACCCGTCCTTCGACTCATACCGGAGGACGTACAGGTCTTTATTGCTATCCCACCCGGCTGGCAGCAGTTCTGACTTCTTATCAGTGGGGCCCGGCTGAGAAGACACCAAGGTTGAGATGAAGAAGCTCCTTAGCGTTACTCTAACTCTACCCCACCCCCACACTTCACAGATGAAGTGATGGAGAGCAAGAGAAGCGACTGGCCCGAGGTCACGGAGCGAGTTAGAGGTCTCTGGACTCCTGTACCAAAGCTCTCACCTTCATATCTGACTGCCTTTGTGACACAGTCCTGGAAACCGTCAAGAATCTGCAGACCTGTTTAAAAATCATCTTCTCTCCATTCCCTGCCACAAATAGAGCTAATGATCCCAAGAGACTGTGAAATTCTAAAGCAGTGTTTTTCAAAGTTTGTACCCTGAGCCCTTTGCAACAGACCACCAAAGTGTGACTACAAACACAGATCCTAACGTAGTCCCCCCAATCGCATGCAGTACTTAAACAGATATCATGAAGAGTGTGCAGAATACCCCAAATGTAGCATGTGTACGAGAAGAAAAGGACCATAAGATGGACACCTCTGTATCTACCACCAGTTTAAGAAATCGAACTTTGCCAATCCTGCTAAAGCCGTGGGGAGCATACCCCAACGAATCTCCTGCCTTTTCCCTAAAGGATAATCACTACTCTGTATTTTAAAAAAATTTCTTTACTTTTCGTTGAGTTGTATTGCTGTGCATGCAACCCTAAAAATACATTATTTCAAATGTTTGGTACTTTATATAAATGGCATCGCTTCTGCCACTTGACTTTTCTTATTTGATGTTGATTTGGGAGGTCCATCCATGTTGGTGATCTTAACTATAGCTGATTCACACTCACAGCTATGTAGCCGTCTACTCTACGAATATGCTCCAATGAACACAGTCACTCGCTGATGGAGACGAGGAGTGTTCCCAGTTTATGTTTCAGCACGATAAATAACACTGTCATGAACATTCTTGTACTCATCTGGGATACATGTGGGTGGATTTCTGTAGACATGCTTGAAGGAATGACTTTTAATTTATAAGAAGTCTACTGTTTTCCAAAGAGGCTCTGATTAACACTCCCACTAGCCATGTCTGAGGGCTCCTCTGTTCCACGTGGTCAGCAACATTCCTGTGGTATAACCTGTCAGATCTTGCCAACCTGGTGTATGTAAACGCATCTTATATGAATTGTGATCCCTTCCTTTCTTTACTTTTTTAAATAATCCTAGGATTTGTCCTTTTACATGTGAAAGTTTGAGAAATAGTTCTTGAACTATTCCCGTAGTAAAAACTAATACAATTATTTCTGGGTGGAGAAAGATTTCTTAGACAAGATCCATAAAAGAAAAAGAAAAAAAATGCTGCCTTTTAGACTGTTCATAATCTAACACTTCTGTTTCACAGCAGACACTCAGGCAGCCATGGGCTAGGAAAAGACATGTGCCATGGCTGCAAATGAAAAGAAGAATAACCAGCACATGACAGGAACGCCTGGAGAAGTAGCAGTAAGAATTGGGAACCCAAAAAACTGGCAAAAGATACCAGCAAAGAAAAGAGCAGCTACTAGTGTCAACTTTACAAGCAATCAGAGAAGCGCAGGTTGAAATAATGAGATACCGGGTTATACTGAGACCGGTATTACTTATTTTTTTCTATTTTTTGCCAGCTGTTTGTATGGTATAGAGAAAATGGGAATCTCTGGGCACCGCTGGTGGGCATTTCAACTCATACAAACCCTTTGGGGAGCAACCTGGCAGTATTTAGCGCAACTAGGTAAGCCAATAACCCTTGACCCCTAGTTCCTACTCTTGGAAGAAACTCTGCACATGTAAAGGGGACATGACAAGGGATTTTTGTCACAGCCTTGCCTAGGGCAGCTAGAGTGAGGTACAAAATACCCTTAAGTTGAATACTATTACCAGCCAGAAGGAAGAAACTAATGGTAGCATTATAGATAACAGTAAAAAGGATGATTTAAATAAAAGTTCAGGAAAAAAATGAGGCTTACAGCCTCATTTTTGTAAAAGATCTGAAAAGCACACACAAAATACTATGTATCTTTTTAATAGATTCATATTTACATTGTTCAACAGGGAGCAGGTAGACTAGAAAGATCAGTATTCATGAGAACATGGCAGGAGACAGTGGGGCCAGAACAGAGAACAATGGCAAAAGACAAAGGTCTGGCCATGCAGGGATTGCTATGAATTGAGAATTGCTGGCCTCTCTTCTTTGGTCACCCCTGGTGTTCAGGAATCCACTGGGGGAAGCAGTCCCAAATAAAATTCAGGATGTCACAACTGGCGTGGTTTAAAACTGGGCTGGATGACAATGAAATTCACAGGCCTGAGGCAGAGAAATGAAAGTGACAAAAACAAAAGTGAAACTCATCAGACCATCCCACTAAGTGAGAAAGAGAAACTACCCTCTTACCCTCACATGGGTAAATTTTCTGTAACATGTCTAGTGCTGTGTATTTAAAGTCTACTGTGGGCATCAGGAATTTGCTGACATGCCTCATCTTTGTTCTGAAAGGGCCTTTTCATTTATATTATATCCTCTACATACACAGCATTCAACCTACTAGAATTTTCTCTCGGAATATAAACAATTTGGTCTGCTCACCATCCCATCACCTTTTGCTTTCAGAGTAAGAAAGAATCCTGAGGTCGGGCGATCCTGATGCCTCTCTGATGGAACTGAGGTTCGCCAGAAAACAGATGGGACTGAGAGGATGGGCCCTGGTGATATCAAGCCAAACGTGGCATTTAACTGCCCTGCTGGCCCTGAGATCAAGTATCAAGAGTCCCAGAAGGCGGACAGTTGGGGAGCAGCCAAAGTGCATGGCTGTGTAGTTTAACTCCTCGGATGAAAATCTAAGGCCTGAAGAGGGGCTGAGAATCATGTAAGGTCACAGCAAGTCAGGTGCAGGCCTGGGTTTGGAATTCAGAGCTGCTGGCTCCTCAGACTTATTGGCTGGAGAAGGTTTTCCCAGCCAGATCCACCAGGCAGACCCCAGGAGAGTAAAAACACTCGTTTTAGGCAAAACCCTGGGCTGGAAGCATTCTTTAATGATCATTAGTTCAGCCCAGGACTTCTGGGCTAAAATGTACCTCCCAAATTAAAACAGATCATTCTGGGCATTCTCTCCTTCATTATAATCCTTAGATTCCCACGAGAGAAAACAAAGTTCTCTAACTTAAGTTATAGCCAGCTCTATCCTTTGCCACCTAAACCACTGGACATAGCTGCGAACCTCTTATGAGGAGCGGTGCTGACTTCAAGAAAGAAATCCAGATGTAAATGATGAGTGTTTGTTGCAGCCATTGGCTACACTGCTCTTCCAATCCAGTTTTATGGATTCAATTCCCCTCTACCAAAGAAAACAAAACCAAAGAGAAGGCAGACAGTTTAGCTTTCTGTTTAGCAGTCGGTATGCTATACAGTCAAGTGCACACTCTTGAGGCCTTCCTCACCCACTTATCACCCCTAGAAGGGAGTAGAGGTGACAAGAGCAGCAATACAAACATCCCCTGAGCTTGCCCAACACAACTGGTCACAGCCGAGTCTGCTGGCCCCAGGCTAGAAAATTAAACTCTCTCTTAAATAAATCAACAGAGAAGATGCCTCTCTAAACGGCTCTGACTCAGAATGGAAGTGGGGGGCTGTCACTACCGGGTTCCAAGTTCTCAAATGTTGAAAGGGCAAGGAAGGTGGAACAAAGTGCATTTGGGAGGAATGGTTCCTGCTTCCAGGTGTGTGTGGCAGGCTGGCTTCTTTCCCAGCCTCTTCTCTAGTCCTAGAACCCATGTAAGGGATGAAGTATGCGTGAGGCTGGAGGTGGAAATGGGGACACTATGGGGCCTCAGTGAGATAGGTAAAGTGTGAGGGGAAAAAAAGAACCAGAAATCATGGTAATTCCTTAGCTCGGATTCCCACTGATTGAGGTAAAGGGTGAGAGGGGTAGAGTGGCCTTGGTCTCCAGTTCTAAGGAACAGAGAAGAATGGGGAAGTGGCAGGGGAGGGAGGGATACCTGGATAAGTGCTCAGAACATACAGAGCATGCTTCAGGTGGGGGTCTCTGAAGCTGTGCCAGCAAGGGAAAAGTAACAAAACTCTGATGCATATCTGAGAAACTATAAAAAAGGTTATGTTTGAGAACTGAAGCAGTCAGAAATGAGAGAAAGTTGAAATCTCAAGATCTAAGGAGTACGGTGGCCTACCCTACCATGAGGGTGAGAAGACAGTGCCAGGGGGCAAGTCCGCAGTCCTGAATGTGTCTAGGTGGGAGCATGACTGGATCACAATAGATCAGATGAGAAATGAAGGGCCAGTAGGGGACCAGGTCCAGTTCATCCAAGAAGCTGACATGTCCTATATGGAAGGTGAGGGTTACAGGAAAGGGGCAGAGAGGAGAGAAAATTCTAAAGAAAAAATTGGGCTGGGCTCAACAGTTCTAGGGCTCTGGCAAGACAAGGCCCCAGATGTTAAGAGGCAGAGTCTGGGGACAGGAGGGGGGAGGCGCCTGACCTTAGGGACAGTTATGGGGAGGAAACCTTACTTGGCTCTCACACCCAGGTGTGTGTACATGTGTGACGCGTGGTTGTTTCCCGGTGCCTGAGTTGACGATGACAGCAGGGTGTGGACTGCACTGGGTTCTTTAGTGTGAGCTCTCCAGGGGCCCTGGGCTGGAGCAGAGCAGCTCAAAGCTCACCCCTATGCCCGTGCTTGGATTCAGCCGTCTGGTGGAGGCTCCAATGCGGTATGAAGGTAGATTGAGTCAGACTTAGGACCCCCAGCTCCAACCCGCGGCTGTGTGGAAAGGGGCTGAGTAGGGATCAGGTAGGTGAGAAGTGCTCTAGGGCGCTACACTGTCTCGGGCCAGATCCACACAATCCATCCAAGCTGAGAGATTGCCAGGCTGTGTTGAAGCAAGTTTCTGTCCTTGGGTTTACAAATCAAGTCTCTGCTCCCCAAGCTGGTCCCGGTTACGAGAGAGAGCAGTGCTGGCTGTGTTGGGTCAGGCTGCTGGCTGCACTAGGATCGCTGCGCACACCCGGTCCGCAGGATTTATCGACAGTGTCAAAAGCCCCAGGCCCGGGACTTGGGGAGGGAAGACGGACAGGCGCTCCAGACCTGCCTCCAGTCCTCTGGGTCTGGGCAGAAGGCAGCGCCCCCCTCTACCCAGGCAGGCTCCATGGCGTACCTGGTCGCCGGTACCCAAGGCGTAGTAGCCATGCGTCACCACCTCCCAATGCAGGAAGCAGACGAGCGCGTCCTGCGCGCAAGTGATGGCCGGCGCCGCCGATGCGAACAGGACCTCCAAGCCCGCCATGAGTGCCCGCGGCTTCTGCGGGCGGAGGAAGGAAGGGGAAAGCGCAATGAGCCGAGAGGGCCCCGAGCAGCTACTGCTGCGCTCCGCCCTTCCGCCAGTTCTGGAGGCGTCTCCACCTGCAGCCAAAATGGAGATGACCAGGGGCCGGGCTAGGCCACCGGAAGTTACTCCAATCGCTGACGCAGTTGTGCAAGGAGCGCAGGGCTGGAAACACGAGCGCGACACTTAAAGGTTCCGCCTGGGAGCACTCAGGCCGCGCCGGCGGGGCGTAGTCCCTAAAAGCTTGGATCCCGGATTCCCGCCCCAACCCTCGCAGCCTGCAGGTGCCACAACCCTCAAGGAGAGGTCACCCACCTTACGTGAGCCCCAGAGCGCCCATCTGATAAAGGGGGTGTGCTAGTCAGGAAGAGGCTAGGCAATATGGTAAAAATATATTCACAGTCATCATAGCATTGCTTGCTACGTGCCACATTTTCTAAATGCTTTACTTGTATTCATTTATTGAATCCTCAAGACCCAATCCAATGAAATTCGTTTGATGATAGTCTTATTTCACAGATGAAAAAACTGAGGAACATAGGGATCAAGGTCAAACATTTGACCAAGCTGACACGGCCAATGAGTGGCAGAGACAATACTGGGACCTAGCAGCCTGCCGCCTACCCTAACATTGTTAGGTGTTTATTGTGTGTAATATCCTGTGCCAAAACCTTTGCATCACCCTCTCAACGACTCTACCAGTAGGTTCTGTTATCATCCCCTCTCTGCAGGTGATGAAACAACTTGTGTCCAAGCCACTTCACCAAGACACTGCAGAGCTGGAGCTCTTGGCCCACTATTTCCCTACCCTCTTCATGATTTTTACCACCTACTAGTTCATCAATGAATTTCTTCAAGTCCACTTATTGTTTTCACTAAAATATAGTTAAAAGAATTAAAGACAGGGACTATCAGGTGGGATGGTGGTTAAGGCACTGGACGCCCACATAGTAAATCACGGTTTGAGTCTCGGACCTCATGGCTTAGAACTCACATTGGGCATGTTACCTGCATGCCCAAAATGTGTGTGTGCCCAAAATCCCAAGAGGAGAGTAGAGGAGAAAGGATTGTGGCATGGTGAGCCCCTTTGGGGGTGATCTGTGTGTGTGTGTGTGTGTGTGTGTGTGTGTGTGTGTCTCCAGTGAACATACAGGCCCTATAGCAAAAACCTAAAAGCAAAGGTAACCAGTGTGTGAGTACACATGCCCTATAGCAAAAACCTAAAGGCAGAGGTAACCAGTGAGTACACATGCCCTATAGCAAAACCCTAAAAATAATAATAATAATTAAAGACGAGTAACTAGTTTGCAAACTGCATGCTAGAGGAGCACGCAGAGGCCTACACAATCCCAGAGAAACAATCTAACTCAGGCTAAGGGTTGGAGATGGCTTCTTGGAGGAAGAGGTGATGGCCACCTGCCCAGAACCTTAATGGAAGATTAGGAGTGGACTAACGGGACAGAAATGTTCCAGTAAAAGAGAGCAGCCTGTGAAAAGGCCTGCAAGTATGAGATGCAGCTAGTTTTGTGTGATTTGAGAGTCAGTGTTGCCTCCTCAGTGAGGAGTTCCATCACTCTCCTCAGCGCACTTGGCATCAATGGGGTACCAAGGTAGGGATGGGACGATGAGACATATCACCCTCAGCGGGGAGGAGAACTTTATTATTGAAGCTGACTAGAATGGCTAGTTCATGGGGGTAATACAAAGAAGACCAGCTTTTGGCCAGTTTTATTAGGCTTTTAAGTTTGGTTTACTTTTTAGTTTTGTCATAGGGTACATGCACTTGTCAGAGACAGAGAGATAGAGATAAATGAGAAATCATCCTCCAGGGGGGGATGGCCATGCCACAATCCCATCTCCATTTTCTTCTCGGGATTTGGCTCTTAAGTTTTTGTTTTTGTTTTTGTTTTTATAGACAACATACCCCTCTTAGCCTATCTGAGCAGATGGCTCTCTCACCCAGCCCTTGGCTCAGCTCTGCCCTGTGTACAGGTGGTAATAGCTTATATCTCATAGAACATTGGTTCTCTGTTACGCACTGTCATCCTCGTCTTAGCATGGGTTTCCTCAAACACCAGTGCTGAGTCAAAGATTCGAATGGTTTATTTAGGAGTTAATTCCAGGACATAGCAGTAGCAGAGGGGGGAAGTGAGACAGGCAGAAAAGGCAGCCAATGGAAGGTGCATGATCAAGAATTTCCCTCTAATGGCAGCTGGAATGCCCTCCTGCTGGGCACCGTGAGGAGGCAGTGTAGAACAGTTCAGAGCTGTCCAGTTGAGAGTCTGGGAACCGCCCCCAGTGAAGTGTCGCTTCACTCACATCCCACCTGCCACAGATTGAGAGCAGCTTCTGGGGTCATGAGAAGCCCTCAGGCAAAGAGGTGCAGAATTTAGAGAAAGTGGTCTTTGGTGCTTAGAGTGAGTAGGGCATTGTAGCAGCATCTGCTATGTCCTACCAACCCCCCAGCCTTAGAAAGTCTGTAATCCAGCAGCCAACATGGAACAGCCATGGTATCTGTGAATCTAAAGAACTGTGCAAGCCCTGTCTCTAGTAGGCTGTGCATCCCCTGAAGGTCAGGACCATGCAATGTCTGTCCTGAACCCCAGGATCCTCCATGGATAGGAACAAGGGATCCCTGTGGCTAAAACAATTTCTATAGACTTACCTACATCAGTAAGAGTCCCAGTCTGTCTGTGAGGCCTGCGAGTGGTTGAGAGGGAAGCAGGTGGTAGGTGCCTCCCAGCTGGGCCCCCCCTACCTGGGCAGAACAGAGCCCATGCCAGAGATGAGGGCTTAAGATGATGGAAAAAACTGAGCAGGTGGCCACAGCCCCCAGTCCCTGGTTGCCGAGTGATAGCAATGTGGCTATTCCAAGCTTCTCATCTCCTTGGAAACCATGAAGAAGTGAGGTGGAATCATTCATCAATCATTCATCTCTGGAATTCTCAACCACCTGTCCTCCTCCAGGAAGCCCTCCATGATTAATATTGTTCTTTGCTCCCACTAGTGACTAGCTAGTACTCAAAACTTACCATCCCTCTGTCAGTGGGCTGCCCTACATACTTGACACCCAGAACAAATTACTTTTTAAAATATATATATAATTTTAATGTAACTATTTTTTAAAAGATTTTTATTGTGGTAAAATATACAACATGATATTTATCATCTTAACCATTTTTAAAGAATTATTTCATTTAATTGTATTTATGATTATTATTATTATTAAAATTTGTTATAGATCACATGCACTCACTAGAGAGATACAGAAAGAGAGAGACAGAAAGTGAGAAAGCAAGCCACCAGGTCTGGGACTTGAACTATGGTTGACCATGTGGGAGTCCAGCACCTTAACCACCATACCACCTGCTGGACCCCATCTTAACCATTTGTAAGTGTACTATCTAGTGTTATTAAATACATTCATGTTGTTGTGCAACAGTTGTCACTATCTATCTCCAGAACTCTTTTACTCTTATAAAATTGAAAGTCTATACTCGTTAATCAATAACCCCATTTCCCCCTCCTCTCCAGCCCCTGGCCACCATTATTCTACTTTCTGTCTCTATGAGCTTGACTATTCTAGGTACCTCATATAAGTAGAATCACATAGTAATGTCTTTTTGTGACTGGCTTATTTCATTTAGCATAATCTCTTAGAATTCTCCTCCTTTTTAAGGTTTTATAATATTCCAGTGTATGTGTGTGTATGTGTGTGTGTGTGTGTGTGTGTATTGGGTCATCAAAAAATCATGACACATTTATAAGTCATGACTTTCTGATGACCCAATATATTCATATATATGCATATACATATATATGTATATATTTATGTGTATATGTATATATATCTGTGTATCATTCATCTCATATATATAGTTACATATTATATATGTATATATGTGTGTGTGTATCACATTTTGTTTATTTATCCATCAGTGGACACTTGGGCTGCTTCCATCCTTTCTGTATTGTGACTAATGCTGTTATGAACACGGGTGCACAAACATCTCTTGCAGACTCTGCTTTCAGTTCCCTAGGGGTAGGTGCCTAGAAGTGGAATTTCTGAATTACATGATAATTCTACTTTTAATTTTTTGAGCAATCACTATACTGTTTTCCACAGGGGCCGTACCATTTTACATTTCAACCAACAATGCACAATGATTCCAATTTCTTCACATTTGTCCAACACGAGTAATTTTCTGTCTTTTTGATAGTAACCATCCTAACACATGTGAGGTGGTATCTCATTGAGGTTTTGATTTGCATTTACTTAATTATTAGTGATGGTAAACATCTTTTGATGTACTTATAGGCCATTTATATATCTTCTTAGAGAAATGTCCATTTAAGTCCCAGGCCCATTTTTGGGTCAAATTGGCTTGTTTTTGTTTTTGTTTTTCTGTGGTTGAGGGTTTTTTTGTTGTTATTTTAGAGAGATTTTTGCTACAGAGCACATGCACTCACCAGAGAGAGAAAGAGAAAGAAAGTGATAAATCACCCCCCGGGGGTATGGTCATGCTGCAATTCCTTCTCCTCCATTCTCCTCTTGGGCTCTTGGGCACATACACACATATGCACCTGGAGTGAGTTTAAGCCATCTGGTCTGCATCTCCAACCACAGTATGCCATGTGGAAGTCCAGTGACAACCATTATGCCATTTGCTAGTCCCTTGTGGTTGAGTTTTAAGAGTTCTCTATTCCAGGTATTGTTCCCTTATAAGATATATGATTTGCAAATGTTTTATCCCTTTCTATGGGTTGCCTTTTTTTTTTATTTTTTTGAGAGTTTTTTTTTTTTTTTTTTTTTTTTTTTTTTTGCTATAGGGCACGTGCGCTCGCCAGAGAGAGACAGAGAGGCAGAAAGCAGAAAATCACCCCCCAGGGGGGATGGTCACACCGCAATCCCTTCTCCTCCATTCTCCTCTCGGGATCTTGGGCACACACGCACACGCGCCCGGCGTGAGTTTTAAGCCACCGGGTCCGGGATGCGAACCGCGGTCAACTACGTGGGAGTCCAGCAACATAGCCATTACACTAACTGCTGGTCCCTGGGTTGCCTTTTTATTCCACTGATAGTGTCTTTTGGTCTATAAAAGCTTTCAATTTTCATTTGCCTGTTTTTTTTCATTGTTTATGCCTTCAATGTTACATACAGGAAATCATTACCAAGTCCAATGTTTTAAAGATTTTGCCCTATTTTCTTCTGAGAAGTTTAGAGTTTTAGGTCTTATTTTGTTTCTTTTTTCTTTTTTTTTTTTTTTTTTTTAGACAGGGCCTGACTGTGTCACAGTCCTCCTGCCTCAGCCTCCTGGGTCTCTGGAATTACAGGCACATGCTAATATTCCCAGCCTTTAGGTAGGACCAGAAATAGAACTTGGGCCTCCCAAAAGGTCCCAGCCTGTGGAGCACAGTGTCTTAGCAGCAATCAGGTCTTTGATCCATTTTGAGTTAATTTTTGTGTATGGTATTAAGTAAAGGTCTTTTTATGCACGTGGGTATTCAGTTACCCTACCACTGTTGGTTGAAAAGATTCTCTTTTCTCCATTGAATGGTCTTAGCACCCTTACCCAAACTCATTTTGACCATATATGTGAGAATTTATTTCTAGGATCACTGTTCTGTTCCGTTGGTCTATATGTCTGTTTTTATGCCAGTACCACACTATTTTGATTACTGAAGCTTTGTAGTAAGTTTGGAAATTGGCAAGTGTGAGTCTTTTGGTGGCATGGTAACTTTTAAACACCCCCTTTCTCAACTATATCACAAAATTATCAATGATAATTATATAACAACAAAAATCTTTTTCCTGATCCTTTTTTTCATAAAGATATGTTATGTGTTGTTGAACTTCCTTAGTGTACAATTCTGTGGTTTTGGCAACTGTACACTGTTCTATATCCACTATACCCTTGAAGTATTTCTAAAATAAAAACTTTAAAAAATCATTTTTATTGAGATATTGTTTGCATACAATAAGATCACTCTTTTTAATTGTACATACACTTCAACACATTTGGACAAATGTATAAACCTAAACTAATAAAGGTGTAGCCACCATTATTATCAAGATATAGAGCATATACACCCAACTCCAAAAGATTTTCTCATGCCCCTTTGGAGTTAACCTCTTCCGCTTCTGACCCACATAACTATGACCTGTTTTTTGTCTCTGTTGATTAATTTGGTTTTTCTTAAAATTTCATCTAAGTGAAATGTATATGTTGGGTGGAGTCCCAAGAGGCAGCTGTTAGGGTAGAATTAATCATGTTGTAGATTCATTGGAAATTAGGTTCATGAAGGAAAAATGGGAGTAGGAACAGAACTATGGGAGAAACTTCAGTATAGAACGAAGGTTTGGTGCCCACGAAAGAAGAGAGAGAAGGAATAGGTGCTGGACAGGAAGAGCCTCAATCTTCAGAAAGTTCTGGGAAAAGCTCCGCCAGCACCAAGATTCCCCGTGGAGTCCCATATTGGGCGGAAGTGACCAGGCCTTAATTCTCCCTCTGTGCTCAGTGGGCTGCCCACGAAGAGCATAGCTTTGCCATTATCCCACAGGTGCTTCAACTGCTTGGCATGTTCTTTCTTGAAGAAAGATTGGCACCCTTCTGTGGCTAACACATCAAATATGAGCTCCTTGGTGCCTGGCTTTTTCACTCAACATCACGCCTGAGACTTGTCTATGATGTTGTGTGTTTTGGTTCCTTTTTAATTCTGAGTAATATTCCATTGTATGAACGCCCCACAGTTTACCCATTCCCTTGTCGATGGAATATGAGTTGTTTCTAGTTTGGAGTAATTATGAATCATGCTGCTATAAACATGCACATTCAGGTCTTGGTGTGGACAAAAGTTTCATTAGTCTTGAATAAATTAGTAGGTGTGAGATTTTGAATCTTGTGGTAGAATTTTTGGTTTTGTCTTGTTTTGTTTAGAGGTTTTTGCCTTAGTCCCATGCACTCACCAGAGAGAAAAAGAGACAGAGACGGCCACACTGCAATCCCTTCTCCTCCATTCTCCTCCTGGGATCTAAGACATGCACATACATGCACCTGGCATTGGTTTCAAGCCACTGGGTCTGGGACTCAAACCATGATCAGCCACATGGGAGTCCAACAGTGTAACCACTATGCCATCTGCTGGCCCCAAGTGGTAGAATACGTTTATCAGAAACTGCCAAGTGGATTTCTAAAGTGGTTGCACCATTTTACACCCCTCCCCGCCCCCAACCATGACTGGTAGGTGCTCCGCAGCCACCTGGAAGGAGTTTAGTATGGAAAAAATGTGGTACTTACAAAACTGCTGAGTGTGATGGAATGTAAAGATTAGGGAAAGTTGCCAACACCTTTCAGAGAATATGGAAGTTGCAGCAAATGCAGGAAGCCACCAGCAATGGTCGGTAAGGCTGCCTGCTGCCCTGGGATAGTACGCAAGGCTAACCTGCAGGGGCTGCTGCCTGACAGAATCCTCAAACTCTAGACCTTGGCTGGTAGAGTCAACAATGTGCCTCTGCTTCTGCCTCCCATTGGCTGAACCTCACTCAGAACCCTGCAGGCAAATCATTCTGAAAAACACAGTGTCAGGATTCAGGAGAGGGAGATAGAAGATGTGCATGGTGATGAAGGGGATGGTCCTGAGGCTTCAGCCAACGAATTGCCCAGTGTGTGTTATCTCATTTAATTCACTCATTTAAGGGAGAAACTAGGATGATCCTCATTTTTTAAGTGAGAAAAGTAAGGCACAGAGAGGCTGCACGGTTCTTGCTAAGCGACAAAGTCAGGATGTGAACCAGAGGATGAGCATCATGTCGTGCCTCCAGGAGCATCTCTGAGGGCATGCAGGGGCCCAAGCTCTGAGGTCTACCCAGAAACAGGTGAGGATTATGACAGAGGATGCTTTCCAGGGCCTTGGCTGGGGAAGGAGGGAAGGAAGGGCTGGGAGTAGAGGGAAAGGTCCAGGCTGGAGACAGAATGGCATGGCCTGGGAAGTTTTTCAGCTGCCCTGGCACATGGAGAGGACATGTAGAGACAAGGGAAGCCACAAGAGGGCGCCCGGGCCCACCCTAAAGCCTGCAGAGGGCAGCTAGCAGAGTGAGTGTCTCTCTTATCCTGACTCCTTCCATCTGGAAGTTCAGGGGAGCCCTAGCCAGGAACCACCACCTCATCCCCAGGCTCTGTCCACAGTGCAATCTTCACACACCTAGAAATACCTACTTTTACCTCTGGTTATCCTTGACCTCGAGAGAGGCAGTCCACTCAGAACTCAAGTCCCAGGGGGCATAGAAGGTATGTTTCTGAGGCCACTCTCCTTCCTGCCTCTCCCATCTCTATCAGCAGACGTCTTGTCTCCTCCCTTTAACAGACTCGGTCCTGATCATTTTCCCTTACCCAACCCCACACACTTACAACTCTAGCCTCCAAGTCCCATCAGGCACTTGGCACATTGGTCAGGTTGGTGGGGTGAGAACCAGCCTCACCTTGAAAGGTCAGAAGCTCTGCCTGGTGTTCTCCAAACCAGAATGTCAGCGCCAGGAGCACAGGCTATATGTCTGATTCACCGCAGTTCCTCTAGCACCTACAACAGTGCCTCGTGTACATAATAGGTGCCCAATAAATACTCGTTGAATGAGGAATAAATTCATGAATGCACAATGTGGAAAGCATCTGGGTCTTGGAGTCAGACAATTTGAGTTTATCTCTTGACTTCATTACTTGCTCACTGCAACTCAGGGGCAAACAATTTATCATAGTGTCAAAGAGGGGTTGTAATGGTATCTTCCCAAGGGTTGTTGAGAGGATTCCGGGAGATGATGTCAATAAAGTACCTCCCACAGTGCCTGGCACATGGCAAGGGCTTTTAAGTGGTGGTTCATTATTCGAAATAACAAGGACTTGGAAAGTTGCTCCTATTTATTGGAGATTTATGACACGTACATGCCTGGCACTTGGCTTACAGGATCTAATTCAATTTTCTTAACAACTTTCATGAGAGGTTAAGCAGCTCAGAGAAATTAAGTAAATTTTCCAGGGCCACACAGCTAAGAACAAACTTTGGTTTAAAGCCAGGTCTTGAAGCCAACAGTATGCAAGTTCTCAAATCAAACTGCTTGGGTTCAAACCCTGGTTCTATCACTTACAAACAATATGATCCTGGGCAAGTCTCTCAGAGGGGAGGGATTTAGCAAGGTAAAGAAAAGGGTCCTACCCAGGCCTGGACTGTTCTTTAGGACTTGGAAGGGTCCAACACACCAGCACTTACACTACCAGGGTCTCACTCCCTTGAGATGAGTGATCTGACAAGGCCTTTGGAACCTGTTCATAAACTAGCCTCATCTGGCCCTCCCATCCGCCACCAGACTGCTTCCAAGGGTAGCCTTTGTACTCCATCTAAGGGTGAATTCACAATCAAGTCAAGCGGGCAGGCCGCACATGCACGTGCATGCACACACACACACACACACACACACCGCAGATCTTGGGAAGGAGACAGTGTTGGTTTTAACTGTGGAAACTTGGGCAATTTGCTTTGCCTCTTTGAGCCTCAATTTGCTCAGTTGAAAGCTGCGAGGTGAGTCGGGACGCTGTGTGCTGAGTATCTAGAAAACCCACAGGAGAGAACTGAGTCCTGAGCTCCAGAGGTAAAGAAGAAAGGAACAGGAAGGGCGGTTACCAGGGTTATTACAGGATAATCAGGCATTGATTTCTAGTCTCCGTCAAAGGATAATTCTAAGAAAATGGTTAAAATAAGGGCTCTTATACAGCTAGGAAAATGAAACGTATTAAAGATTTTATTTTACTTGTTAAACAATGAGGGAGCCAGACAGATGTTACAACTGGTTCAAAGGAAAAGTCAAAAAAGCACAAATTTAAATAGAGTAAAGAAATTGAATTATGTTTTTTATTTTTAAATTTATGAGAGAAAGTGAGTGCAAGCATGAGAGAGAGAGAGAGACTCCCTCAATAGGGTCTCACGACCTCCTTTCCTACAGTCCTCCAGCTAGTCAGGATGTTGGGCACATGAGTATCCAGAGTGCTTTCAGGTCCACTGTGTATCTAAATCTGATTAGGATACGTGGGTGGCAGCACAGAGGTTCGGTATGCTAAGGACTGCGCCACCTAGCTGGGGAGGGAAGTCAGTTCTAAAGACAAGTTTGAATATCAACCAGCTACCTACAATTTGCAAAGAGCTGTGGAATAGCTCTAAGACAAAGAACAGGGCTAGAATTAGACAGTCCCAATAGGCTGCTCTGCCTATGGGCTAGTTTTCTTTTTTTCTTGAGAGAGATTTTTGCTATAGGGCATGTACACTCACCAGAGAGACAAAAAGTGAGAAATCAGCCCCTGGGGGGAGTGGCCATGTTGTAATCCCTTCTCCTCCATTCTCCTCTCGGGATTCTGGGCACACTGGCATATGCACCTGGCATGAGTTTCAAGCCACCGGGTCCCAGATTCAAATCACTGTCGACCACGTGGCAGTCCAGCACCGTAACCATTACGTCGCCTGCTGGTCCCATGGACTAGTTTTCTTTAGAGCCTATTTTGGCCCAGAGACTCCAGACTTCTCCTGGGGAAATACAACACTTCTAGACTTTTCTGAATTTCAGTTTCCTCATCTGTAACATGGGCTCATTAACTATACTACCTTGTGGGATTGTTGTGAAGACAAAATGAGTTGTAGAGCAAGAATGCTTAGAATGGGGATCACACATAGCAAACTATGATCTCTTCCTAGGGCTCCAGAACCAGTCTTCTCAGGTCAGAGTCACCATGTGCCAAGGGACAGAATGGCACAGGTAGCTGTTTGTTTGTGTGTGTGTCACCTCATTTCATCCTTCTTACAACTCAACCTAACAGAGATTTTTAAAACCTTTGAAAAGGGAATGGAGCCCCACAGACGTGGGGGCACTTGACAAGGACCACTCTGAAAGTGAGCTTAAACTCACCTAGGTCTATCTGGTCTCACAACCTGGGGGCATGTCACAGCTGCCAAGCTGACCATGGCTAGAGCAGCTCTGGGAATGGTCTGGCGTGGGTGTGGCAGGTGGAAGTAACTGGCTGTCAGGGACTTGGCCAGGATGGGGCCCAGCCTCAAACCTCAGCTTGCCCAGAACCACCATAGTTTCCACCTTGCTCACATGGCCTGGCTGAAAGGGCTAGCCCTGGCTGGACTTCCGCCAGAGAGAAGGAAAAGACATTTCCCAATCTCTGGGTCAGACCTCGAGTTGGAGAGAATAAGAAGGACAGGGCAGATGCCAGCTCCATCTGTGTCCATGTTTCCCGCCTGCCTTGTCTGAGGCCCCGCTGCCATCCTACACAGCTGTCCTCCCAGGGCATTTCGGTGCCCATTGCAGAAGCACGGCAGGTTGTCCTGCTTTGGGACAGGGCCTCAGACACATCCAGCTCCTTTGGTGGGGCCAAAGGAGGCGCCCTTATTTTCTGAGCACTCAGCTGTCAAGTCTTCATTAAGGGCTATAATGCTCAGGAATTCTTGATTTGCAAAGAAAGGAAAAAACAACCTAGTCTGGGCAGAAAAAGCAATTGATTGTCTTCCATAACAAAATTGTCCTAAGGGAAAGAGTGAAAGAGGATGAGGAGGGGGGAGTGAGGAGCAAGGCTGGCTTATTTTAACCAGGGAGGCCAGGAAAGCTTCACTGACAAGGAATGTCTGAGAGAAGATCTGAAGGAGGTGAGGCCCATCTCCTCTGGTGGTGGGGGAAGGACGCTTTCACACTTTCTTTCTCTCACTGTGTCTCTCTGGTGAGCACACGTGCCCTGTAGCAAATTTTTAAAAAGAGAAAAAACTGGCAGCTCAGTGACCACCAGAGGGGACAGAATAGGACTAATGCTCTTTCAAAATCATATTCCTAGAGAATAATCATGATTTGTCCTGTCTAGGGGTTCCCTGGAATACCCCTCTTGCAATGCTGTCTTTGTTTTACCTGAGTCAGAGTTCATCCAGTGCTAAAAGTCTGCCATTTCATTGGGGCACTTGTCAAAAACATTTAGAGGCAATTGTTTTACTTTGAAGCTCCTTAAGATGTTAGATAACATTTGGAGCAAAGAACAACCTAACCAAAAAAGGTTAAATGGGGGACCAGCAGATGGTGTAATGGTTATGTCGCTGGACTGCCACATAGTTGACGACAGTTTGAGTCCCAGACCTGGCAGCTTGAAACTCAAACCAGATGCATGCCCAGAATCCTGAGAGGAGAATGGAAAAGAAGGGATTGCAGCATGGCCATCCCCCCAGGGGGTGATTTTTCGCTTTATTTCCCTCTGTCTCTCCAGTGAGCACACGTACCTTATGGCAAAAATCTCTCTCTTAAAAAAAAAAGCTTGGGACCAGCAGTTGGTGTAATGGCTATGTCACTGGACTCCCATGTAGTTGACCGCAGTTCGAGTCAACCCAGTGGCTTAAACTCACCAGTTCAAGCTGGTTCAAGTTGGTTCAGACCAGTTCAGACCGGTTCAAGCTGGTACAAACCGGTCCTGACTGGTTCAAGCTGGTTCAAACCAGTTCAAACCAGTTCAAACTGGTTCAAACCGGTTCTGGCTGGTTCAAACCGGTTCTGGCTGGTTCAAACTTGTTCAAACCGGTTCAAGCTGATTCAAACCAGTTGAAACAGGTTCTGACCTTTTCAAGCTGGTTCAAACTGGCTCTGACCGGTTCGAACCGTTTCTGGCCAGTTCAAACCAGTTCTGACCGGTTCGAACCGTTTCTGGCCAGTTCAAACCGGTTCTGACCGGTTCAAACCTGTTCTGACTGGTCCAATCAGGTTCTGGCCGGTTCAAACCGGTTCTGGCCGGTTCAAACGGGATCAATCCGGTTCTGACCGGTTCAGGCTAGTTCAAACCGGTTCACGCTGGTTCAAATTGACTCTGGCCGGTTCAATCCGGTTCTGGCCAGTTCAATCCAGTTCTGACCAGTTCAGGCTACTTCAAAATGGCTCAAACTGGCTCTTTCCGGTTCAAGCTGGTTTAAACCGGTTCTGGTCGGTTCAAACCGGTTCAAGCCGGTTCAAACAGGTTCTGACCGGTTCAATCTGGTTCTGACCGGTTCAGGCTAGTTCAAACTGGTTCAAGCCGGTTCAAACCGACTCTGACCGATTCAAACCGGTTCTGGCTGGTTCAAACCGTTTCTGGCCGGTTCAATCCGGTTCTGGCCGGTTCAAACCAGTTCTGACCGGTTCAGGCTAGTTCAAACCGGTTCAAACCGACTCTGACTGGTTCAAACCGGTTCTATCCGGTTCAGTCTGGTTCTGACCAGTTCTTGCTGGTTCAAGCTGGTTCAAACCGGTTCAATCCGGTTCTGACCAGTTCAGGCTTGTTCAAACCGGTTCAAGCTGGTTCAAACCGGTTCTGGCCGGTTCAATCTGGTTCTGACCGGTTCTGGCTGGTTCAAGCTGGTTCAAACCAGTTCTTACTGGTTCAAGCTGGTTCAAACTGGTTCAAACCGGTTCTGACCGTTTCAGGCTAGTTCAAACCGGTTCAAACAGGTTCTGACCAGTTCAGGCTAGTTCAAACCGGTTCAAGCCGGTTCAAACCGACTCTGACTGGTCCAAAGCGGTTCTGGCTGGTTCAAATCGGTTCTGACCGGTTCAATCCGGTTCAAGCCGGTTCTGGCCGGTTCAATCCGGTTCAATCTGGTTCTGACCGGTTCTGGCTGGTTCAAATCGGTTCTTACCGGTTCAAGCTGGTTCAAACCGGTTCTGACTGGTTCAATCAGGTTCTGACCAGTTCAGGCTTGTTCAAACCAGTTCAAGCCGGTTCAAACAGGTTCTGACCGGTTCAATCCGGGTCTGACCAGTTCAGGCTAGTTCAAGCTGGTTCAAGCCGGTTCAAACCGACTCTGACTGGTTCAAACCGGTTCTGGCTGGTTCAGTCTGGTTCTGACCGGTTCTGGCTGGTTCAAGCCGGTTCTTACCGGTTCAAGCTGGTTCAAACCGGTTCTGGCCAGTTCAAACCGACTCTGACTGGTTCAAACCGGTTCTGGCCGGTTCAGACCGGTTCAATCCGGTTCTGACCTGTTCAAGCTGGTTCAAGCTGGTTCTGACCAGTTCAAGCCTAAGATCTTGAGATGAGAAAGGAGGAGAAGGGATTACAGCATGGCCATCCCCCCTGGGGGGGGATTTCTCACTTTCTGTCTCTCTGTCTCTCTCTGTCTTTCTGGTGAGCGCCCTATATCAAAAACCTCTCTGAAAAAAAAAAATAGCTTAAATGGAAAAGCTGGAAAATGAGATGTCCCATATGGGCTTTGAACAGCTCCAACATATTACTGAGAATCTAGAAGGCCATGTATATATATAGGGCTGCACACATTCCCAAGACTGTGCAAATGCACAGGAAAGACCTGAGAAAGCCTTAAACACTTCTGGTTGACCTTAAGGTTCTTCACAAGTAGGAAATGAAAACTAAGGGGGTGTTGTCAATCACCTAGCTGAATTTTGAGAGTGTACCTCAATGTGCACAGAGAGCTTCTCAGCAAAGACCAAGAGATTTATTAGTTTTTGCCATTTAAGAAAGTCTTTGTCTAATCATTAGCTGACCACTAAGTAATGAAGCAAAGATTTCAGTGTTACACACACAAAAGAACATTGACTTTATAAAATTAGTTCAGAAAAGTCATTTTAAAAAATGAGCAGAAACAACAATAACTCTGGACAGGAGAATCTGATTTTCAGAGTCTCCACATATTATATAAAATGTCCAGTTTTCAACCAAAAAATTATAAGACAAAAATAAGTAAGAAACTATAGTCACTAAACAGAATAAAAGAAATCAATAGATCTTTGCCCTGAGAAAGCCCAGACATTGCACTTACTAGACAAAGACTTTAATAGGCTATTTAAAATTCATGCAAAGAATCAAAGGAAATCATGCCTAAAAAACTAAAGGAAAGAATGATGTCTTGCCAAATATAGAATAAAAATAAGGAGACATAAATTATTTTTAAAACAACCAAATGGAAAATTTGGGATTGGAAAGTACAATAACTAGAGTGAAATTTGATCAGGCAGAAAAAGAGCCAGCAGACTTGAATTTAGGACAACTGGGATTATCCAATCTGAAGAACAGAAAAAAAAAAAAAAAAGAAGAAAGACAAATGAACAGAATCTCAAAGAACTGTTGAATACCTTCAAGCATAACATCATATGCATAACAGCATTTCCATAAGGAAAGAAGTGAAAGAGTCAGGAAAATTGAAGAAATACTTTGGTGAAAAACATGAGCCCATACCTCTGAATGCCTCAATGAATTCTAAATGAAATTAAGACCCACACCTAGTTACATTATAATAAAACTGTTGAAAGTCAAAGATAAGGACAGAGTCTTGAAAGCAGCAGAAAAAAAAAAATGACTCATCAGTTACAAGGAATCCTCAGTTAGATAAAGAGTTGATTTTTCTTTATGGAGGCTAAAAGGGAGTGGAAAACATATTCAAAGCACTGAAAGAAAAATGGTATCAATCAAGAATTCATTTTTCTAATTAAAAATTTCTTTTCACTTTTAAAAATTTTTTATTTTTTACATTCATTCACTATACATCATTACAGTATACAAAATGAGATTTTTCATCCATTGGCTCAGTCAAGGATATTACTATATGTGTTATCATCAAGAAATAATTTTACATTATTTGTTGGAATAAAGTTTTATTTTATTCTTGTTTCTTATATATTTTGCTTCTGTTTTTTCCCTCCCCCCCCCCCCCTTGATTTCCTACCTCTGACCCTCTGCCACTTCCCACCCTCCTCCAACACTGCCCTGGCATCAACTGCTGCTTCCCATGCCTCCCCCCCCCACACACACACATTTTATTGATTCACAAGAGATCTTAATTAATCTAAATACTTTTAAAAGCAAGTGCAGCTGATACATACTTATCTATAAATACATGTCTGACTTTAGGCGTAAACCTCGGTGAATAGAATGAACATACTATATATAAAGTAGCACCTACCTGTGGCTATATAGCTTACTGCAGTCTTTCAATAGTTTTTTTTTTTAATGCATTTTTAATTTCAAGAAAAGCAGTTTTAGGGAACCAGCAGTTAGCGTAATGGCTATGTCGCTGGACTCCCACCCCGTAGTCGACCGCGGTTCACGTCCCGGACCCGGTGGCTTAAAACTCACGCCAGGTGTGTGTGTGTGCATGCCCAAGATCCCGAGAGGAGAATGGAGGAGAAGGGATTGCGGCATAACCATCCCCTCTGGGGGGTGATTTCTCGCTTTCTGTCTCTATGTCTCTCTCTGTCTGTCTGGCGAGCGCACGCGCCCTATAGCGAAAACCTCTCCAAAAAAAAAAAGAAAGAAAAAGAGAAAAGCAGTTTTAGGGACTATCAGATGGTGTAATGGTTACGTCACTGGACTCCCACGTAGTTGACCATGGTTCGAGTCCCAGACCGGGTGGCTTCAAACTCACACTGGGCACATGTGCAAGTGTGCCTAAGATCCTGAGAGAATGGAGAAGAAAGGATTGCAGTATGGCCATCTCCCCTGGGAGGTGATTTCCTGCTTTTTGTCTCTCTGCCTGTCTCTGTATTTCCAGTGAGCACACATGCCCTAGAGCAAAAATCTCTCTCTGAAAAAAAAGAAAAGCAGTTTAGTTTTAATAGAGCAAAATCAAAAATATTGAGAAATTTGCTTAAGACTTAAAGCCAGGAAAAAGGTTAGGACTCAGTTCAAATAGTAGGTAAATGAACCTATCAATAGTTCAAGAGAAGACAAAAATCCTTAAATCTGGAAAACAAAGCATACAAGAAAATCAGTAATATTTTGGTCAAAAGTCTTAAAATTCTGTTTCACCAGTTCAGTCTCATGTAATTAATCTCTCTTCTGTTGAATTTGGAATGTAACTGTGGTCCAATCTTTCCGTTTAAGTTTATTGATCTTTCTGGACTTGTCCCTACCATTAAGTTTGTCATTCTCTTGGTTATTTTTTGTATTCTTATTTCTATGTGTCTGACTTTAGCATTCCTGGTATAGCTATAGCTCCCTTCAAAACTTTTTTGAGAGCTGGTCTGGTGCTGGTAAATTCTTTCAGGTTTTGTTTATCTGAGAATGTTTTTGTCTTTTTTTCCTATATGAAAAATGATCTTGCGAGGTAGAGTATTCTTGGTTGAAATTGTTTTTCACTTAACACTTTGAATATATTTCCCCATTCTTTCCTTGCTTGCATTGTTTCCGATGAGAGGTCTGATGTTAGCCTGGTGGGATATCCTTTGAATTTTTCTAGGTCAGAGGTTCTGTCTTCTACATCTGAGATTTGATCTTCCGCATGATCTAATCTGCTTTTAATTCTTTCAAGGGAGGTTTTGCTTTCCTATATTACAGCCTTTATCTCCAATAATTCTGTTTGATTCTTATTTATGGTGTGTATTTCCTCTTTCGGATCATAAAAGAACTTCCTCACTGCCTGGAACTCATCTCTTTTCTCCTGCATCTTCTGCAATTCATTGTCTCTCTTCTCTTGCATCTGTGTTGGCTTTGTCACTATGAATATTCTAAATTCTTTAACTGACATTTCCATGAGTTCCATTGTATTGTCTGTGGAGGATGAGTTATTTTTTTCCCTTGGAAGAGATACATTTTCTTGACTTCTCATATTATTTATGCCACTGTGGTGGTTTCTGGTCACTTGATGTACTATATATTTTTTCCTAAGTTTTGGAGTTAAATCTGAGCATTCAGAGGCATAGAGCAGGAGATGATCTGCAATCTCTCTGCATTACCATTTTTCTCCCTTTGTACAGAAGATTCTGTGGGAATTGAGAATTACTCTAACTCTAGCTAGATTGTGGGGTCAGGAGGATGAAGTCTGGGCAGAAAATCTTCAGTAGTCCTCGTCTCTGAAAGGGGCTGCTTAGAGCTCAAATGTAGATGGCTTGTGATTGGCCTGTCCTGGTTAGATTTTGGGGTCAGGAGGTTGAAGTCTGAGCAGAAAATCTTCAGTTGTCTAGTTTCTGAAAGGGGCCACTCAACCAGTCAAGAATTCTATATCCAGCAAAACTATTCTTTAAAAATCTAAAAGAAAAATTAAAACATTTCCAGATAAGCAAAAGTAGAGAGAATGTGATGTTAACAAACCTGCCTGTCAAAAAAATACTAAATAGAATACTTTAGGTTGAAATGAAAGGACTCAGGGTACAAGGCAGTACCTTGAATTCACATAAATAAAATATTTATTTATTTGTTTACTTATTTATTATTTATTTACAGGTAAAACTGTGTGTGTGTGTGTGTGTGTGTGTGTGTGTGTGGTAGTCTTTTGCTGTTTTCTTATAATTTTTTCTCTTTTCTGATTTAAAAGCTAACTGTGTAAAAAAATAATTAAAAAACTGTGTTGATGGCCATACACTCTTTTAAAGATGTAATTTGTATGACAATAGCAACATGAAAGAAATAAAAGACACCTAGATTGGAAAAGAAAAAAAAAATACTATTTCTATTTGTAGATGACATAATCTTACATCCAGAAAATCGTAAGAATTCCACAAAAGAGCTATTTGAGTTAATAAAGAAATGTATTAAGGTTTCAGGATACAAAAACCAATATTTTAAAAACTGTTTTGGGGGCGAGTTTGAACCCATCTGAACCAGTTTGAACCAGCATGAAACAGCCTGAACCAGTTTGAACTGGTTTAAAGCCGTTTGAACCAGCCAGAACCGGTTGGAACCAGCCAGAACCGGTTTGAACCGGCTAGAATTGGTTGGAACCATCCAGAACCAGCTATGACTGGTTTGAACCAGCCAGAACCGGTTTGAACCGGCTAGAACCAGTTTTAACCAGCTGAAACAGCCAGAAACGGATTGAACCAGCCAAAACCGGTTGAAACCGGCTAGGACCAGTTTGAACCAGCCAGAACCAGTTGGGACTGGCTAGGACTGGTTTGAACCAGTCAGGACAGGTTTGAACCGGCTAGGACTGGTATGGACCGGTTGGAACCAGCCAGTTTGAACCACTCAGAACCAGTTTGAACCAGTCAGAACCAGTTTGAACCGGCCAGGACCGGTTTGAACCAGCCAGAACCGGTTTGAACTGGCTAGAACCGGTTTGAACCGGCCAGAACCGGTTTGAACCAGACAAAACCGGTTGGAACCGGCTAGGAACAATTTGAACCAGCCAGAACCAGTTGGAACCGGCTAGGACCGGTTGAAACCAGGTAGGACTGGTTTGAACCAGCCTGAATTGGCTAGCACTGGTTGGAATTGGCCAAAACCGGTTTGAACCGGCTAGAAACGGTTAGAACAATCCAGAACCGGCTGTGACTGGTTTGAACCGGCCAGAACCGGTTTGAATCAGCTAGGACTGGTTTGAATCAGCCGTAAGCGGTTGGAACCAACTAGGACTGGTACGAGTTAGAACCGGTTTGAACTGGTCAGAAGGGTTTGAACCGGCTAGAACCGGTTTGAACCAGCTAGGACTGGTTTGAACCAGCCAGACCGTTTCGAACAGGCTAGGACTGCTTTGAACCAGCTAGGACCGGTTTGAACCAGCCAGAACCGTTTCAAACAGGCTAGGACCTGTTTGAAACAGTCAGTACCGGTTTGAACCGGCTAGGACCGGTTTGGACCGGTAGGAACTGGCCAGAACCGGTTTGAACCAGTCAGAACAGGTTTGAACTGGCCAGAACAAGTTTGAACCAATCAGAACCGGTTTGAACCAGCCAGAACAGGTTTGAACCAGATAGTACCAGTTTGAACCAGTCAAGACAAGTTTGAACTGGCCAGAACCGATTTGAACTGGCCAGAAACGGTTGGAACCGGCTAGGACCGGTTTGAACCAGCCAGAACTGGTATGAACTGGCCAGAACCGGTTTGAATCAGTCAGAACCAGTTGGAACCGGCTAGGACTGGTCAGGACAGGTTTGAACTAGACAGAACCGGTTAGAACCAGTCATAACCGCTTTGAACCAGTCAGAACTGGTGGCAACCAGCCAGGACTGGTTTGAACCAGTCAGAACCGGTTTGAACCGGCCAGGACCATTTTCAGAACCGGTATGAACCGGCTAGGACCGGTTTGAACCAGTCAGAACCGGTTTGAACCGGCCAGGACCGGTTTGAACCAGTCAGAACCGGCCAGAACCGGTTTGAACCAGTCAGAACCGGTTCAAACCGGCCAGAACCAGTCAGAACCGGTGTGAACCGGCCAGGACCGGTTTGAACCAGTCAGAACCGGTTTGAACCGGCCAGGACCGGTTTGAACCAGTCAGAACCGGCCAGGACCTGTTTGAACCACTCAGAACCAGTTCAAATCGGCCATAACCAGCCAGGACCGTTTTCAACCAGTCAGAACCGGCCAGGACCGGTTTGAACCAGTCAGAACCGGTTCAAACCGGCCATAACCAGTCAGAACCGGTTTGAACCGGCCAGGACCGGTTTGAACCAGTCAGAACCGGCCAGGACCGGTTTGAACCAGTCAGAACCAGTTTGAACCGGCCAGGACCGGTTTGAACCAGTCAGAACCAGCCAGGACCGGTTTGAACCAGTCAGAACCGGTTCAAACCGGCCATAACCAGTCAGAACCGGTTTCAACCGGCCAGGACCGGTTTGAACCAGTCAGAACCGGCCAGGACCAGTTTGAACCAGTCAGAACCAGTCTGAACCGGCCAGGACCGGTTTGAACCAGTGAGAACCGGCCAGGACCGGTTTGAACCAGTCAGAACCGGTTTCAACCGGCCAGGACCGGTTTGAACCAGTCAGAACCGGTTTCAACCGGCCAGGACCGGTTTGAAACAGTCAGAACCGGCCAGGACCGGTTTGAACCAGTCAGAACCGGTTCAAACCGGCCAGAACCAGTCAGAACCGGTTTGAACCGGCCAGGACCGGTTTGAACCAGTCAGAACCGGTTTCAACCGGCCAGGACCGGTTTGAACCAGTCAGAACCGGCCAGGACCGGCCAGAACTGGTTTGAACCGGCTAGGACCGGTTTGAACCAGTCAGGACAGGTTTGAACTGCGTAGGACCGGTTGGAATCAGCCAGAACCGGTTTAAACCAGTTAGAACCGGTTTGAACCAGCTTGGACCGGTTTGGGCCAGTTTGAACCAGTCAGAACCAATTTCGACCGGCTAGGACCGGTCTGGACCGGTTGAACCAGCCAGAACCGGTTTGAACCCGCTAGGACCGGTTTGAACCAATCAGGACAGGTTCGAACCAGCTAGATCTTGTTGGAACCGGCTAGGACCGGTTTGAACCAGCCAGAACCAGATTAAGCAAGCCGTTCAGTCAGGACAGGTTCAAACCAGCTAGATCTGTTGGAACCAGCTAGGACCAGTTTGAACCAGCCAGAACCAGATTAAGCAAGCCAGAACTGGTTTGAACCAGTCAGAACTGGTTGGAACCACCCAGAATTGGTCTGAACTGGTTTGAACCAGCCAGAACCGGTTGGAGCCGGCTAGGACCGTTTTGAATCAGTTTAAACCGGCCAGACCCAGTTTGAACCAGCCAGAACTGGTCTGAACCGGTCAGAACCAGTTTGAACCAGGCAGAACAACAACAAAAAACCTGTTTTTTGGGGCCAGGAGGTGGCGTGGAGGTTAAGGGTGATAGACTCCCACATGGTCGACCGTGGTTTGAGTCCCAGACTTGGCAGTTTGCTTCCTCTCTCTCTCTCTCTCTCTGTCCTTCTCTGGTCAAATTAAAAATAAATAAAGTTAAAGAAAAACTCTTTCTTTTAAAAAACTCTGTTTCTACACAAAAGTGATGAACAATCCAAAATTTAAATTAAAAACTTTCCATCTAGGGATCAGCAGTTAGCATAATGGCTATGTCACTGGACTCCCATGTAGTCAACTGCAGTTCACGTCCCGGACCCAGTGGCTTAAAACTCACACCGGGTGCGTGTGCGTGTATGCCCAAGATCCCAAGAGGAGAATGGAGGAGAAGGGATTGCGGCGTGGCCATCCCCCCGGGGGGTGATTTCTTGCTTTCTGTCTCTCTGTCTCTCTTTGTCTGTTTGGTGAGTGCATGCACCCTACTGCAAAAAACTCTCAAAAAAAAAAAAAAAAAAAAAAAAAAACAACTTTCCATCTATAACAGCACCAAGAAAGAATAAAATGCTTAGGAACAAAAGAAGTATAAGACTGGTACACTAAAAGCTGTAATACATCACTGAAAGAAATTAAAGATCTGAATAAATGGGAAGATATCTGTATTTGTGGATTAGAAGACATAATATTGGCAATATCCCTTAAATTGATCTACAGATTTGGTGAAATTTCTATCAAAATTCTAAATGATAAGGGACCAGCAGAGGGCATAATGGCTATGTCGTTGGTCTCCCATGTCGTTGACCACAGTTCAAGTCCCAGACCCTGGAGCTTAAAACTCACACTTGGCGCGTGTGTGTGCATGCCCAAAATCCTGAGAGGTGACTGGAGGAGAAGGGACTGTGGTATAGCCATCCCTGCTGAGGGGTGATTTCTTGCCTTCTGTCTCTGTCTCTCTGGTGAGCACATGCGTCCTATAGCAACAAAATCTCACCAAAAAAAAAAAAATCCAGCAGATAATTTGCAGATATTGATAAACTGATCCTAAAATCCACATGGAAATACAAGGTACTCACCATAGTCAGTATAATCTTTAAATGAAGGACAACACTGAGTACTTGTACTTTCCTATTTCAAAATTTACTCCAAAGATATGGCAATCAAGACTATGTGACACTGACATAAGGACAGACTATAGATCACTTGAATAGAATTGAGAGTCCATAAATAAATTCATACACTTATTGGCAATTAATTTTGATGTAGATATAAGATAATACGATGGGGAATGAAGTCTTTTCCACAATAATGGTTTTTTCTAAATATCACACTTAGAACATGCTGATTAAATTGGAATAACTGAATATACACATGCAAAAGATTGAAGGTGGACTCATATCTTAATTCATATACACAAATTAAGTAAAACTGAGTCAAAGTCTTAAACTCAAGAGTTGACACTATCAATCTCTTAGAGTAAAACTTAGGAGTAAGTCTTTACTACCTTGAATTAGGCAATTATTTCTTACACATAATATGTAAAGCACAAGCAACCAAAAAATTTATTTTAACTTTTGTAGTTTGGAGGACAATATAAAAAAAATAAAAAAGAAACACAGAATGGGACAAAATAGTTGAAACCATATATCTGATAAGGATCTATTGGCTCATTGGAAAAATCATGGTGCATTTTTGCATAGAAAAACACATCACAACTTTTCTGATGACCCAATAATATCCAGAATATACACAGAACTTACAATTCAAATAATTTTTTTTTTTAATTTAAAAGATCAGGACCAGCAGGTGGCAGGTGGTGGCATGGTGGTTAAGGTGTTGGACTCCCACATGGCTGACCACAGTTTGAGTCCCAGACCTGGTGACTTGCTTTCTCACTTTTTCTCTTTTTGGGTCTCTCTCTGGTGAGCACATAAGCCTCTATAGCAAATTAAATAATAATAATCATAATCATAAATAAAATTAAATAAATAATTGTAAGGAACCAGCAGACGGTGTGGGGGTTACATTGCTGAACTCCCACATGGACAACCTTGGTTCAAGTCTTGCATCTGGTGGCTTGAAATTCATGCTCTGTGTGTGTGTGTGTGTGTGTGTGTGTGTGTGCCCAAGATTCCAGAAGGAGAATAATGGAGGAGAAGAGAGTGCAGTGTGACCATCCTCCCTTCCCCACCAAGGGGGAATGATTTCTTACTTCCCCCTCACTGTGTCTGTCTGTTTCTCTCTTTCTCTGGCAAGTGCACACACCCTGAGGCAAAAACCTCTACAAAAAAAAAAAAAAAAAAAAGTTAAAAGACCAAAGGGCTTGAATAAACATTTTTTCAGACAAATAAAACAAATGGCCAATATGCATATGAAAAGATGCTCACCATCAGTAGGAAAATGCAAATCAAAAACCACAATGAGATACCACTTCACATCCATTAGGATGAGTATAATAAAAAGGATAGAAAATAACAAGTGCTGACAGAAATATGGAGAAATTAGAACTCTCAAATGTTACTGGTAGAAACATTTAAGGATATAGCCCCTTTGGAAAGTGATTTGTAATTTTTAGTTACCATATAACCCATAAATACAATTCTAAGTATTGTTCAAGAGAACTGAAATCATATTTGAAACCACGTGTGCATATGCGATAGAAACTTGTACATGAATGTCTATTATTCATAGCAACTAAAAAAGCAGAGACAACCAGGACCAGCAGTTAGAGTAATGGCTATGTCGCAGGACTCCCATGTAGTCGACCGCGGTTCAAGTCTCAGTGGCTTAAAACTCACGCCAGGCGTGTGTGCGTGTGTGCCCAAGATCCCGAGAGGAGAATGGAGGAGAAGGGATTGTGGCGTGGCCATCCCCCCCTGGGGGATGATTTCTCGCTTTCTGTCTCTCTGTCTATCTCTGTCTGTCTGGTGAGCGCACGCATCCTATAGCAAAAACCTCTCAAAAAAAAAAAAAAAAAAAAAAAGGCAGAGACAACCCAAATGTTCATCAACTGATAAATAGATAAACAAAATGTGCTGTATGAATACAGGGAGTTCCTAACCCCTGGGCCGTGGCCTGTTAGAAACTAGGCCTCACAGCAGGAGGTGAGTGGCAAGCAAGTATGAGAAGCTTCATCTGTATTTACAGCTGCTCCCCATTGCTCATATTACCACCTGAGCTCTACCTCCTGTCAGATTGGCAGTGCTATTAGATTCTCATAGGAACATAAACCCTATTGTGAACTGCACATGGGATGATCTGGGTTACATGCTCCTTGTGAGAATCTGATGCCTGAAGAGTTGAGGTGGAGCTGAGGCAGTGATGTTAGTGCTGGGAGTGATCACAAATACTGCAGTATAGCGGGTTGTAGACTTACTTCATCATATATTACTAGGGAAAAAGAAGTAGAGAGAGGAAGCAAGATCCCTAGGAGTTTTATACACACACACACACACACACACACTACAAGGTGAGTTGCTGTCAAATATTCGGAGGCACAGAGATTGGTCAGAGAAAGCAAAGGCTGTATTGTTTGTGCCTATCTGTGTGTCATGGTAAAGTCTAGCCCTCTGCACACACACACACCTTCATTCATCTTCTTAACAGGCTTATCAAACTCCTATTACAACTCTATTTCCCATGTAGAAGCTCAGATTTAGAGAGCACTGTGCTTACTTGGGGTCGTATCTCAACATCAGCACTTATCTGTGATGCTATGCTATTGATAAAACACTAACATAGCACCTAGTATGTTAGAAGATACTGTTTTCATTGTCTTCCCAGTCCTCCCTCCCAAATAATTATAGAGAAATCAAGGAGTCTGAGACCAGTAGGTGGCGTAATGGTTACATCGCTGAACTGCCATGTAATCGAATGTAGTTCAAGTCCTGGACCCAGAGGCTTAAAACTCACTTCAGCAGTTAGCGTAATGGCTATGTTGCTGGACTCCCATGTAGTCGACCATGGTTCAAGTCCTGGACCCGGCAGCTTAAATTCACGCCGGGTGCGTGTGCATGCATGCCCAAGATCCCGAGAGGACAATGGAGGAGAAGGGATTGCAGCATAGCCACCCCCCCCCAGGGGGTGATTTCTTGCTTTCTATCTCTCTGTCTCTATCTGTCTTTCTGGCGAGCACATGCGCCTTATAGGAAAAAAACTCTAAAAAAAAAAAAAAAAAAAAAAAAAAAAAAAAAAAAAAAAAAACACCTCACTCCAGGCACATATGTGTGCGTGCCCAAAATCCAGAGAAGAGAATGGAGAAGAGATTGCAGCATGGCCATCACCCCTCGGGGGGGTGATTTCTCACTTTCTGTTTCTCTGTCTCTCTCTGTCTCTCTGGTGAGTGCACAAGCCCTATAGTAAAAACCTCTCTTAAAAAAAAAAAAAATCGGGGTATCAAGTCCTATGTAGAAAGATCTAATTCTGCTGCCAATAAACTAGAAACCCTTGAGTGATGGTGACAACAGCTAATGCTTGCCTGGGTTTCTTCCTGATCACCAGGTCCTCTGTTGCCCATGAGCCTGCCTACTCCTCAAAGGGGGCCTTCAGAAGTGATGGAGGGGGTCAACACCATTCTGTCTCGTAAATAAGGAATCTGAGCAACCTGAGCTACTTGCCCCAGGTTACTCAGCAGGTTAGTAGGAAGGTTTCATTTTCTTTTTTTTTTTCATTTTTAAATTAAAAAAAAAAATTTAAAGAGAGATTTTTGCTATATGGTATGTGCTCTTACCAGAGAGACAGAGAGACAGAAAGTGAGAAGTCACCCCCGGAGGGGATGGCCAAAGCACAGTCCCTTCTCCTCTAGTCTCCTCTCGAGATTTTGGGCATGCACACATATGCAACTAGCATTGAGTTTCAAACCACCAGATCTGGGACTCGAACCACGGTGATTACGTAGGATTCCAGTGACATAACCATTATGCCATCTGCTGGTCCCAGTAAAAAGGTTTCTAATATAACAAGTCACTGCTCCATCCTGAGCCTCAGTATTCCCATCTATAAAATGGGAAGAGGGACACTTAAGCTGGATGATTTTTAAACTCTTCCACCTTGTTGGAAGTTCCTGGCATGTGAGAGAAAATAAAAGAAAGGGAGAGGAAGAAAAGAGGTGGAGTGTTAAAGGGGTGGTTTGGATTTCAGCTTTCATTTTTTTTGTTTTGGTCATAATGAGAAAAGATTCAAAGCAGATGTGGTTCTGGTGACTTGCAGTAGCCGAGAGTGGAACTGTGCTGTGATAATACCACATTAGCATGGAGCAATATATCTATCAACAGCCCCCGTCAGAGCAAAGCAGTTGGCATTTGCAGAAACTGTCCCCACGCTTGAGTACAACATGAGAAACGACCTCAGAACCAAATGAGTTTCCACACTCTTCCAGGAAGGGTTGATCCTTCACAGAGCATCCAGCCCCCAGCTCCCACTCACACCTCGTTCAGAGGCCAAGGAGGGACCCTAGCCTCTCCCTTGGCGACACATGTGAGGCAGGAAGAGCAGCAGCCCAAAAGAGCTGGGCTCAGTGGGGGCCCGTGGAGCAGCGCCCAACAGCCCACAGGGTCACAGGCCACGTTGTTATTACTTTTTAATTAAAATGGCGTCCTTTTCCCTTATTACAAAAGCCATGTCTGTTTATTTTAGCAAAATTAGACAGAACTGATTAGGAAAAAGAAAAAATGAAAAATGATCCATGCCCTAGAGAGAGCCATTATTAATGCCTGGGTATATTTGGGGTCACAAACTAAATGCCTCCGGGGCCAGGAAGTTCGTGTAAATGGGAAGTGGGTGCTATTAAAGTTAATATGAATGTGTGAAACAAGTGATGATAAAACTAATAAAAATGTGTGTAAGGTGAACTAATTTATGTGAAAATTAAAATAAGTGCATGCGCTGTGATGTTAAAAACAACAGGAATGTTTGACTCTGGAATAATACAGTACACAGCCAGTATAAGGCATCCAAAGTTCATTTTTAAAAATTTCTCAATCTAAGAATTTATCCTTTTAAAAATAGCTTTATATTCTTCTATTTTTTTTAACATTTTGTGTGTGATGTTTTAATTATTTTTTGTTTTTAATTTTTTAATTTTATTTATTTATTTATTTATTTATTTTGGAGAGGTTTTTGCTATAGGGCACGTGCGCTCACCAGAAAGACAGAGAGAGACAGAGACAGAAAGTGAGAAATCACCCCCCACCCCAGGGGGGATGGCCACGCCGCAATCTCTTCTCCTCCATTCTCCTTTCGGGATCTTGGGCATGCACACATGCACACACACCCAGCATGAGTTTAAGCCACCGGGTCCAGGACTCGAACCATGGTCAACTACATGAGAGTCCAGCAACATAGCCATTACACCAACTGCTGGTCCTTGTTTTTATTTTTTTACGTGCATACTTTGAAAACCCATATTGTGTACTATAGAGGTGGAAAACAATTAAATGCAAATAAGAAGTCATTTTAAAAAAAAAAAAAGCCAAAGATATTTTAAATACTGATTTAGGCTCCAGGGGGTCACAGTGTGAAATTCCTGCTAGATGTCCTAGGTCTACCTGTCTGTCTGTTTAGTTCTATCTGTCTGTCCATCTATCCACCCATCCATTCATTCATCTAGGTATCTACATTCATACACATGTGCACACAACACACATACAGATAAAGATACATATATGCAATTACACTGAGTGGAGATTTATGTTCAATAGAAGACTTAGATAAATGTGGAAGTATTTGAGTTGAAAAAGATTGTGGACTAATACTTCCACCCCTCCTCCTACATTCTCCCCTTACCAGTAGTCTCTAAATGACTCTGGACCACCCAGCGGTCTCATCAGAAACCCAGCCATCTATTCCAATAGTTCCCAGTTTTCAGCTTTCATGGATCAATAAACTCTATCTTCCAAAAATTAGGGGGTGCTGGCTTAGAGTAAGCCTACTTTCCATTGAGTGTGGCAGGCATGTCTAGATGGTGTCTCACGAGCCATTATCTTCCTATCACTCTATCCCTTTCCTTCTTGGTTTTGTTTGAGAGAATTGTGTATCCCATCCCAGGCAATTCATCAGAATTAGGAGGCTCAACATGGTAATCCCATTTCCTTTTGCCAGATTCTTGATTTCCTAGACTCTTGAAGCTAAGGGTGGCCTCGTGACCTAATTTAGCCAAAGAGAGATTCAAGGAAGTCTGCTGGAGACTTCTGGGAAAGCTTTTGCTGTCCTGGGAGAGGGAATGCATCATTAACACTACCTCACCCTCCCTCTTCCTACATCAAGCACGAGGATTAGGCCAATAGCGGTTCTGGTTGTCTGGGACAACTGGCTGCCTGCCTACTAGCACAAGTGGGCACTGACATTTCCCCAATGGTCGCTACCTCCAGAGTTTTTTTTTTTTTTTTGATTGCCAGAGGGCATGTGTACTTGTCAGAGACAGAGAGAGGGAGAAGGCCTCCCCAGTGGGTTTGTCATATCATAATTTCTTCTCCATATCATTTTGTTCATATTTGGGGCACACAGACACACACTCTTAGTGTGTTTTTCCAACCCCTGAGGTTTGGACTTGAGCCATGGTTGGCCGTGTGGGATCTAGCTCCCTTAACCACCAGGCCACAGTACCAGCCCATCCAGACTTCTTTTTATTTGAAAAAATAAGCCTGTTTATGCTACTGTTAAGTCAACTTTTTGTTATCGACATCTTGGAAAGAAGGGAAAAAAATTCATCCAATATTGTCACTAAACCAAAGAAGTAAAGCAGAGATAATGTTACAGAAAAAAAGTTTATGAACATCTTGCTGTTGACTCTGGTTTTCTGATTTTGGGCATAGACTAGCAAAAGCTATTTCACAGAGCAGCCTCAACCCATGGTTGAAAATGTCTGGGAATTGTCAGTCTTCCCCATGGCAGATGGAACACCAGAACAGGAGTTACCATCAGATGTCCAGTCATTACATAGGCCGGCCTCCTACTGTTGGGGATTTAAATGGTTTCCAGTTATTCTTTATATAAATAATGTTGCAATGAATGTCCTCAAAGCTCAATCTTTGCCCTCATCTTTATTGATTTTCTTTGGATAAATTCCTAAAAGTGGAATTTCTAAGTTGAAGAATATTTATGTTTTAGGCTTTAGTTCATATTGCCCAACTCTCTAGAAAGAAAATACTAAGTTACACTGTCACCTCCCCCTGATATTTCACACGACTTGAATTAGTAACACAAGGATCCTTTCTAGCTGCACTTTGGGCCAAGGTGGTTTGTCTGGTTTCTGTTGCTTACAATTGTGACCCTGACCCACACACTCATGTAACCCTCCAGTGTCCCAAGATGAAAGCCACATTTTCAAGTGGTCAGTCCCCATCCTAAAATCTCCCATGCCTTCCCCTCTACCCCTACAGCTAGGAGAATAAAGTCGAGCTCTGCTCATCTTCAGCCACAGGGCTGTCATCAGGGCCTGCGGACATCCTCAGCATCATTGTCTACTTCTCACTGGCACACCCAGTCAAACGGAGCCATTTACTGTTCTACAGCAAAGTTGTCAGGTTTACACAGCATGTTGTCCCCATCACTGAGAAGGCCTTCCCCCTCTTTCCAGCTAACCCAAGTACATCTCTCCAAATTCAGCTCAAACATCACTGCTACCAGGTAGCCTCCTTGACGTCTTCAAGCTTGAGCCCCCAGTCTCCTGCATAATCTTTTCTTCTAGAATGCTATGGTCACTCCTGTGGGTCTCATTCCTCCACCAGGCTGTTAGGTCCTGACAGGAAGAGAGAGCCAGAAAGGAGAACTCCCTTTGAGGAAGCCCTGTCCTCTTCCCTTTCCTCCATGCTTAGAAATTATGCACATCAAGCCCTTGCTCAAAGACCTCCATAATCAGGGACCAGAAGGTGGCTTAGTGTTTAAGGTGCTGGATTCCCACATGGCCAACCAATGTTCGAGTCTCAGACCCAGCGGCTTGAAACGCGTGGTGTGTGTGTGTGTGTGTGTGTGTGTGTGTGTGTATGTCCAAAGTCCCACAATAAGAATGGAGGAGAAGGGATTGTGGCATGGCCATCCCCTGGAGGATGATTTTTTTTGCCTTCTGTCTCTCTGGTGAGCATGCATGCCCTACAACGAAAATCTAAATAATAATGATAATAATTAATTAAAAATGTAAAAAGACCGGTGTCTGCAGGTGGTGTGGTGGTTAAGGCACTGGACTCCAGCATGGCTAACTGCAGTTCAAGTCCCAAGTCTATTAGCTTGCCTTCTCACTTTCCTCCTCTCTCTCTCTGGTCAAATTAAAAAATAATAATAATTGGGGTCAGTAGGAAGCATGGTGATTAAGGGCGCTGGACTCCCACATGGCCAACCATGGTTCGAGTCCTGGACCTGGAGGCTTGTTTTCTCACCTTTTATCTCTCCCTTTCACTCTTGTCCCTCTCTGGTCAAATTAAAATAAATAATTAAAATAAATACAGTTAAAATAATTCTTAAAAAATTATAATAAATTAAATTAAATGAATAATTCTTAAAACAAACAAACAAACAAAACAAGAAAAGACCTCCAGAATCCTCTCCCCCACCCAACACACACACTCCAGAAATCTCTGATGGCCTCAGACCCCCCAGTGACTCCCTTGGGGCCTGGCTCATGTGGCCTTGTCCCCGAGGAGGCAGTTACCAGAGAGCTTTGGACTTGGTACCCCAAGGCTGGAATGGTGCCTAGGCACATCCTTCCCTCTTTGGGCCTGATCGGAAAGGAAATTTTCAACCAGAAATTCAGGTTCTCACAGTAGGCAACTTAATAATCACTTAACAGCCTCCAATAGTTTCGCCAGATCAGATGCTTGGCAAGTTGTTCTCCCAGAAGTTTTAGCAGTGAGTGGGGCCCAGGAAACTCTAGAGGGGCCATTTATGGTTTGTGACTTTACCCTACCCAGCATTCATTCCCCCTTTTTCTTTTCTGGCAAAAGCCTCTATTTTCTTTGGGGCATTTAGACCTCTTCTCCCTTCAGTTTGAGAAAGCCAGAGTCAGGCACCGATCCTGAGTCAATCAGAATTAGGTATTCTTTGGGTCACAGGGATTGGTTCAGATATGTAGGCATGTGGCCTGAGAGCCAATCAGAGATAGCTATTCGGACATGATGACTGGTTCTGGTATGTGTCACATGAACTCACAGTCAATTCAAGTGAGTCCCAGCTCTGCAATTGGGTTTACTGGAAGATCGTTGCTGCTTTGTGTGCTTTTGGAATCCACTTTAGCTACCTAGGTGACTGGAGAATGGTGTCCACATTGATGGATCCAGAAAGAAGCCAGATTCTGATGACATTGTTTGAAGCCTTTCCTTCAGCCTCTCCCAGACTACAGGATTTTCTCTTCCCTCCTCTTTCCTCCTTTGCTCCACCTCCGTCCTTTGCCCCTCCTCCTCTTTATTTTCCCTTCCTGTGCCTCTCTGCTTTCCCCCTCCACCCCCAGCTCCTGAGCCTTACCCACCAGATAGCAGCCATTTCAAGCATAGGTCTGTCTTGTGCACTGACCCCGCTGCTCCCTGACCCCAGCAGTGGGAAACAGAGTCCTCAGAGGGGCTGTCAGGACCAGGCAGCAGAGGGTGCATGGAAGGAACAGAAGTGACTGGGTGACAGGCGGTGTACTTGGAACCTTCGAAGGGTGTCTTTATTCTGGCTCATGGCTCAGTTGGCGACTATGGCCTTGTTCCTAGCTTAGGAGCTTGCCCAGTGCCAGCTCTGTGTGCTCTTTGCAACCCAGTTGAGGGAAAGCTCCCCCCATCCGCCCTCATTTGTTTATTACCAGGACTGTTCTAAGGCATCACCAGACAGTGCAGAGAATTAAAGGAAATGGTTCCCCCCTTTTTTGTTATTTTATCTATTATCTATCTTTCTATCTAACATCTATCTATCTATATCTATCTATCTATATCATCTATCTTTAAAAGATTTTTTGCCATAGAGTGCATGTGCTTGCAGGAGACAGAGAAAGAAAGTGAAAAATCACTCCCCAGAGGAGATGGCCACACCTGCAATCCCTTCTCCTCCATTCTTCTCTCGGAATTTTTTTTTTTTTTTTTGACATGAATGCACATGCACGCTGTGTGTTTTTCAGGCCCAGGGACTCAAACTATGCAGTTGGCCATGTGAGATCCAGCACCTTAACTACCATGCCACCTGCTGGCCCCATGTATTTTTTTAAGTTTGTTTGCTTCTAGAAAACCAGGAAGAAAGACAGCACCACCAACAGCTTTTTGATCACCAATTGACCTCCCAGCCTCAGCCAACCCCAGATCATGGATATGCACATACCAGACATCCTCAGAGAGGTCTCCGGATACCAACCCTAAGCCTTCCCATGTGTGTCAGCCTTGCCTTCCCTTATGGGTCTGTGTTTTATTGATGTGCTACTGTCTGGCCTGGAAGCATCTTTATGACAGTTTTAACATCACCCTTGTTATAAGTGGCAGGGAACCCAAAAGACATTACATGCCTGGCCCAAGCCATCATCTCTTCCTGGGATCATGGCCCTTTGATGCTCACCCCGCCATTAGCTCTAATCTGGCCTTCAAATCACTGAGAGCTTTGTCTAAAACATGAACTACGGAGGCTCTTTACAAATTCAGAGAGTGAGTTAATTATATTTTTTTATTACATAACAAATTGCAAAATGTGGTGATTTGAAACAGAGATTGGCAAACTATAACCCCCGGGTCAAATAAAGTTTTTATAAATAAAGTTTTATTGGACACAGCCACACTTTTTCATTTATGCATAATCTATGGTTGCTTTTGCAGCGCAGAAACCGTGTGTTCCACAGACTAAATTATATACCAGCTGGCCCTTTATGGAAAAAAATTGATAACCCCTGGATTTACACAACAATCATCACTTATTATCTCCGATGGTTTGTATGAGTCAAGAATTTGGCAGCAGCTTGGTCAAGTGGTTCTGGCTCATGGGGTTGCAACTAAGTATTGGCTGGGGTCTTTCATGGGGTTGCAACTAAGTATTGGCTGGGGTTGTTCTTATCTGAAGGCTTGACTGGGGCTGAAGGACCCACATCCATGGCTGGCCATTGAGTGCTGGCCATGGACTAGGGGTCTCTGTTCCTCTTGACTTGAGCCTCAACACAGGACAGCTTGAGTGCCCTCGCGGTGTGGCAGCTGTAGTCCACAGAGTAATTCAAGAGAACAAGGTGGAAGTTCAATGCCTTATGAACTAGATTCAGCAGTCCCACACTGTCACTTCTGCTGTATTACTGATCACATAGGCCAGTCCTGATTCAGTGCAAGAAAAGAGGACACAAAAAAATAAATACCAGGAGGTGGGATCATTGGGGGCCATCTTAGAGGCTAGCTACCACAGGGAAGTTGCAAATGCATGCTCTCATGATGATTTTGGCCAACAAAATTGTTTTCTTAGGCTCACATCATGCTTTAAGTCAATATTTTTAAATTGAGAGGTTTTACAAAATATCCCAAATAGCCAAATTCTTCTGCATTTCCATATACAACAAAAGGATGGAAATGAACAATAGCCCTCTTTGCATAGGGCTTGTTTCTTCCTAGTTTACCAGAGTCTCCACCATTTCTTGTTATATCTTGACAGGGAAAATGAATTTCAGTGTCAATTAATAATTAACTTTGGGCTGTTTTCTTACTGTAGAAAAAATACTTCTCTGTAATCTCATCTATATCAAAAGAAGGCAAAGAAAAGATATACTAGGTCTCTCATTTTAAGAAAATCATGGGAACCACATTTCTTATTAGGAGAGAAGAATATTTCTGTATATTTAATATGCATGTAAAGTGGATATTTTAAACAACTACAAACATGGCTTATAAGTATTGCTGCTTCAGACCAGCAGTTAGCATAATGGCTATGTCGCTGGACTCCCATGTAGTCGACCATGGTTCAAGTCCCAGACCTGGTGGCTTAAATCACACCGGGCGCATGGGCGTGCATGCCCAATATCCCGAGAGGAGAATGAAGAGGAAGGGATTGCAGTGCGGCCATCCCCCCTAGGGGGTGTTTTCTCGCTTTCTGTCTCTCTGTCTCTCTCTCTGTCTTTCTAGCGAGTGCAAGTGCCCTATAGCAAAAAACTCTCCAAAAAAAAAAAAAAAAAATATATATATATATATATATATATATTGCTGCTTAACCTGTGGATTGGCATTGACAATCTTATGTAATCTGCCTCTTCCTACTTTACAGACAATATAACACAGAGACTAAAAGTTTAGATGTTGTGGGCCAGCACATGGCACTAAACTCCCATGTAGTTGACCACAGTTCAAATCCCAGACCCTGTGGCTTGAAACTCACACTGGCTGTGTGTGCATGCATGCTCAAAATCCTAAGAGGAGAATGGAGGAGAAGGGATTATAATGTGACCATCCACCCCAGAGTGTGATTTTTCCACTTTCTGTCTCTCTGTCTCTCTCTGTCTCCCCAGTGAGCATATATAGCAAGAATCTCTCAGAAATAAAAAAGTTTAGATGCTGGAATCAGATCACATGAGTTCAAATTCAAGCTTTACCACCTGTCATATGCCCTCAATTTTCTCTTCTCAAAAATGGAAATGATAATAGTACCCACCTTATGGGGTCTTGTGACTACAATTCCAGCTATATTTCCAGCCCTATCAGCATTCCAGCTACCTGAACACTCCAGACTATCTCAGTCCTCTGTGCCTTTGCACATTCTATTCCTTCTGTCTGCAATTCACACGTCTTGCTTCTCTGCTGCAAGGCCCAGTCCACAGTGACCCTTTGAAGTTGTTCTTAACACTGCTGACCAAACACCTCTGGTTCTCCAGGACACCAGTAGGATAGTGCTTATGGGTCCCCTTGTGGTTGGGTTATGTGACAAGCTCTGTGGTCACAAGTAACACATGTCTCTTCTAGGCTCGAACATTTAACAGTAGGCTCGAGATCCTCCTGAATTATCTCCTTTTTCTGCCTCAACAATTGGTCCTTGAAACCAGGATGATACCAAGCTGTGTCAGATGTGTTAAGCTAAAATCTACCTTTGCAATTTAAGACTTCTGGGTTGTTACAACAGCATTATCTACTCTATACGGATTTCTATATTTGCTCTGAGCTTTGCTTAATTCTCTCAAACATGGCAACCAGTACACACCTCTAATGATATTATCCCCCAAGTCTTGAACCTAAGAACTGCGTCGTATGTACCATGGAGCTCATGGACACCATTCCTTGCTCAGAGTGGCTCCCTCAGTACCTGCTGTAAGATGATCCCTTGCTCTTTTCTGGGTGAATTCTCAGTTAATTTAGTTCTTGGTATTTTATTCCCCTTATTTACTTACTTATTGTCTGCCTCTCCCATGAAATAGTAACCTTGTTGCCCTGGGGGCCTAGCTCAGTGTCTGACAAAGATATTAGTAAATGAATGAATGAATGATCGATGAAAACTGAACATCTAGAGGTATGCGTGGTGCCTGGCATATAGCAAGAGAGACTGAATGAACGAATGACCACTGGGACAATTCCACAACACACTCACCCTTGCCGACATTGGCAAGTGATCCGTCTCAGGCCGTAGCTCAACTTGAAAGACCACAGAAGGCCCAGGGGAAGGGGCTCTGGCTATCGTCTTTTTGTTTTTCCTCCTTTCTGCAAAATCTCCTGTGACCGTTTAAAGCCAGGAAGCAAAATCAAAGGGCCCTGGATTCAAAGGACACTAATTACCTTTCAAAGAGTCTTGGCTTTAGCCACACGATTCCCGTCAGAGGCCCGTCAGAGGCTGTGGGAGTTTGCGGTTCCTGTACTGGGCTTTGAAACTGGGAGGGATTAATGGGGCTTGATTAAACCACAAATGTCAGGAAGTGTGGAGGGCAGCTAGGAATGCTGGCCACCTCCATCCTAAAGTTGGGGGAGGGTGTCAGTCACTCACCCCACTCTCCCACACTGAGCTTGATCTTCTGATAGAGAGACGGAGGGGAAAGGGCATCTTCTTCCCCTACTTTCAAGGGTACCACTTTCATGCTTGTGATGACGTTCACAAACATGGAAATGACTGACACGCTAATGAGAGTTTAGTTTTGCCTTTTATTAAAGTGGCCCTCTAAGGTGGTGTAAGAAACCTGCCCCCTAATTTTCCTTAGCCTGACATCTGAGCAGCAGCAGCAGCAGCCTCCTCAATCCCACAACAGACTTGTGCTAAAATGGGGTAACAATGGCAATGACAGATACCAGTTCATTGAGCATCTACTTAGTGTCATGCCCTGAGCTCCTTGTCTTATATGATTAATCTCATTTCATCCTCAGACCTCACCTGAGGTCTCTTTAGCTTTATTTCATAGAAAAAGAAATAGAGGCTCAGGGAGGTGGAGTCACTTGCCCAAGGTCACACAGCAAGGAGGTGTCAGACTTGAAGTTAGCCCTGGATTACTACCACTTCAGCACTTGGACTATTTTATATTGTTCATGCTTTTAGTAAATTCTGGGAACCTATCCCTCTGATAATCCAGAAAGAATGATTTTTCAGAAAACAACAACAAAAGCCCAGTAAGAAGTGGAAAGACAAGCCAGTCCAGAGTGGAGGTTAAGGCAGCTGGACTCCACATGGCTGATGGCACAGCTGGAGTCCTAGACCCAGCGGTTTAAAAGCACGTCAGGCACATGTGCATGCATGCCCCAAATCCCAAGAGGAGAATGGAGAAGAAGGGATTGTGGCATGGCCATCCCACCAAGGAGGAGATTTCTCTCTCTCTCTCTCTCTCTCTCTCTCTCTCTCTCTCTCTCTCTCTCTCTCTTTGGTGAGCATATATGCCCTATAGCAAAACTTTAAAGAAGAACTGGAAAGACATGTTGAAGAAGTCAGCAATCTTTTAAGAGTGAGCTTTTTTTTTTTTTTTTAAGAGTGAAAAGAATGAAATTCCTATTTATTTATTAGGCTTTTGCCATAAGATGTGTGCACTCACTGGAGAGACAAAGAGAGGGAAAGTGAGAAATCAACTTGGCCATGCCATAATCCCTTCTGCATTCTCCCCTTTGGATTTTAGACATGCACACACAGGTGCCCAGCATGATTTTTCAAGCCGCTGGGTCTGGGACTTGAACCACAGTTAGCTATGTTGGAGTCCAGTGCCTTAACCACCATGCACCTTCTGACCCCCAAATTCCTCTTTTTTTAACCCTCTGTTAGCTGAATTTCCTAATGCTTGAAAACAAAAGCATCTTATAGGCGCAGTTTTCTTCCTATGTCTTTTGTTAAGAATGAGGAAATACCTCCTAGTCCCCCCCCCCCACTTATTCCTGTTCAGAATTTTGCCCATTTGACACTTTAATAAAATAAAGTGTCTCTTCCTACACTACCATCTATTTTCCTGGTAAAAGGGACAGACATTACTTCCCTCCTTCCTCCTCTTACCTGGAATATGATGTGATGCCTGATCCACAGTTCACTGCTGAGCCATCTAACCAATTCTGGTTACTGTCTACTTGAGCAAGAAGAGGGGCCACCAGGTGGCTTGGTGGTTAAGGCACTGGACTCCCACATGGTTGACCACAGTTCAAGTCCCAGACCTGGCATATTGCTTTCTCACTTTCTCTTTCTCTCTGTCTGTCATAAATGTGTGCACAAGCCCTATAACAAATTAAATAGTAATAATAAAGAAAATTAAATAATTTTTTTTAAAAAAACTTTTTTTAAAGGGTGAGAAGAATAAAACTCTATTTAAACCTTGGTGAGCTGGATTTTCTGTTTATTGCTTGGAAACAAAAGCACCTTATTGGGTACAGCCTTTCTCCCCATTTTCTCTTGTTAAGCTAAGGAAATGCCTCCTAGTCCCCTCCCTACCTATTCCTGTTCAGAATTTTGCCCAGTGTCTCTTTCTAAGCTAATTGCTAGTCAGGCGAAAGGAACCAACGTGGTTCGCTTAGATCAGTAGGGTTTTTTTTTTATTATTTAGTTTTTTTAGAGAGAGATTTTTTGCTATAGGATGCATGTGCTCACTGGAGAGACAGACAGAGACAGAGAGGCAGAAAGCAAAAAATCACCCTCCAGGGCGAATGGCCATGCCGCAATCTGTTCTCCTCCATTCTCCTCTCAGGATCTTGGGCACGCATACACACGTGCCCGGTATTGAGTTTCAAGCTGCTGGGTTTGGGACTTCGAACCGTGGTTGACTACGTGGGAGTCCAGCAACATAACCATCTGCTGGTCCCAGAGCAGTGGTTCTTAAACTTGAAGTATATCAATATCTTATACAAGCGCTTTTTAAAACCCAGATTGCTGGTTATTATTCTCAGAGTTTCTGATTCAATGAATCTGAGAGACTATCAGAATTTTCCTCTCAGGGGAATGTTCTACTCCACTATCCATACATGTAAAATCAGAAAGTCTACTGTGGAAAGAAGTAGTCAGGGAAGGCTTGAAGGAGTTATGCCTGAGATTTAAAGAATACTGAAGAATGGAGAAATGTAAAGATGGTAGCAGGAATGAAGTCCCAGAATGAGAAAGGAAAAGGGAGGAAGGCAGTAAGTGGAGTATGAGGAGGTATAATTTGAGGTAAAATGGAGGTTTATCTAGATTGGGTAGGTTGCATCAAGGACCTGACCATGAGTTCCAGAAGCCAGGACTTGATTTGGTAATACAAGGAAAGTAGGTCAACAATTCAGTCTTGGGGCCGGCAGGTGGCATGGTGGTTAAGGGTGCTGGACTTCCACATGGCCAACCACAGTTAGAGTCCTGGACCTGGCGGCTTGCTTTCTCACTTTCTCTCTCTCTCTTTCTCTCTCTGTCCCTCTCTGATCAAATTAAAATAAGTAAATAAATAAAGTTAAACCAAATAATTCTTTAAAAAAAAAAAAAAAGGATTTAGTCTTAGTTGTCAGACTTAAGCCTGGGCTCCTCCATTCATTCATTCATTTGTATTTGTTTCTGCAGTGGTTTCTCTGAGCAAGTCAATTTACCTTTCCAAGCCTTTCGTTTGTCTCAGCTGCAAAATGGGAATAATGACGCCTCTCTCACTGGGGTTATTATAATGCTTAAATGATATAGTGCATGTAAAACACCTAGTGCTAAATACAATAGCAAAGAGAAAAAAATAATTTTGAGAAAAAGTTGTATCTCAAATTTTCATGATACTCATAGGCAGGCTAAAGGTTTTATTACCAAATGATTTCAGGAAATACTGAGTTAAGAAAGTCTTTTTTTTCTTATTGCAGGACTTTGCAGTCTTTAATACACTAATATGAGGGATAAATATCATGAGAAAGAGAGTGGCCTGCAGAACGTCCCCAGATTTGTTTTGCTCTTAAAATGCTTTTTCAACATATAAATATTGTAAATATTTTGGGGAATGTTTATGTTTAGTAGAACATTAAGAAACTGAGGTAAAGCATCAATCTTCCACTTAATACAAAGTTGCTGTTTGAAACATTAAAATGGCAGCATTTTATCAATTCATTAGTTTAGGATCTTGTATGTGTTCCCTAAGTTGTGCTGACAGAACAGACAGCCACCAAATCTCTGGCTTGCAACAGCACTTGTCGGCTTCTCCCCATCATTACCCAGCATTGGCTGTAAGTCTGGCCAAATCCTTCCTCTGGGACCCAGCCGATGGCATGACCCTATTTGGAATAAGCTACTCTGGTGGAAAAGGGGAAAAGTCATAGTGGAAACGTGATGGTTCTTAAGGCTTCAGCTCAGCTGTGGAATTATATCACTCACACCCATATATTATTATATCACTTACACTCATATATATCGCATGGCTAGGCCTGATGCCAGTGGCACAACAAATATAATCCTCTTACAGGGAAAGAGAATAAAAAAATGTAGTCAATCCTGTCAGTAAAAGAGAAACTTTAAACAAATTAAATTTAGCAGCGTTTATCTATTTGACCAAAGAACGATTCATGAATCGAGCAGCACACAGTCCTGGAAGAGGTTCCCAGAGCTCCTCTCTAGCAGTATGATCAGTGGGCTTTTGACAAGCTGACTGCAGGAGCAAAATAAAGAAATTACCTGATTGGTTACAGTGAGGCATTTGCCTAGTTTGGGTCTGATCTGGTAGAAAGTCTTTAGGCAGAGGTTAGTTGACAGTTTCTGGTTGGTTGAGTCTCTGGTTTTATTTTACTGTTTACGTTGGGCTTTGGTCTGCTTCTGTAGAAACCCAAAGAGTTAGAGCTATCTCAGTCTAATTGCCTTCCTGCTAAAAAAAAGTTGCCTCCTGCTAACATGAGGCCAGGAAGTGGCATGGTGGTTAAGGTGCCAGACTTCCACATGGCCTACCATGGTTCAAGTCCCAGACCTGGCAGCTTGCTTTCTCTCTTTCCCTCTCTCTCTGTCTCTCTCTGGTGAATTTAAAATAATAATAATTAGGGGATCAGCAGATGGTGTAATGGTTACATCGCTGGATTCCCACATAGTCAACCACAGTTCAAGTCCTGGACCTTGCGGCTTAAACCTCATACCGGGCACGTGTGTGTGTGTGTGTGTGTGTGTGTGTGTGCACCCAAGATCCTGAGAGGAGAATGCAAGAGAAAAGATTGTGGCATGGCCATGCCCCCTAGGGAGTGATGTCTCTCTGTCTCTCCAGCTAGCGCACGTGCCCTAAAGCAAAAATCTCTCTAAAAAATAAATAATTAATAAAATTGAATAAGTAATTCTTAAAAATAAAAGTTAAAAAGTCAAAGTGCCCACGCTGTTAAAACATTGCTTAAGTTTGATTGCTCACTAACACAGAAGGGCATTCCTTACAGTGCGGCATGATGATGAATTCATATTTGGTATTTCCTAGTTTGTTACGTGTTATAGCCTCAGAGTGAATGGGCCTTGACTTCTTATAGGACGACTCCTCCTTTTGCAGGCTTTTATTTTCTAACATGAAGTTTAGGATCAAATTGTAAAGTTCAGTAAAAACAAAAATAAAAGAAACCAAAAAAAACAAAACAAAACAAAAACCTCTTTGGGACTTTCTCTAAAACGGCATTATGTTCTAAACTAAATTGGGAGGAAAAGCGATGCAGTTATCATATTGAGCCTTTCCAACGTGGACTTGCTGTATTTCACCATTTACTTAGGCCTTTGGTTTAATCTCTCAATACAGATGTGTAAGCTTCTTTGTAGAGGTTTGGGACCTCTCCTATTACATTTGTTCTTGGGAATCTTAGGGATTTTGTAGCTAGAGTGAATGGGGTCTCCTTTTTAAATGATATTTTCTAATTTGTCATTGCTGATATGTAGAAACAGGATTAGTTTTGAATACTGCTTCAGCAACTATGTTGAATTCTCTTAAGAATTTTAATAGACTGGGGGCAATAGATGGCATGGTGGTTAAGGCATTGGACTCCCACATGGCTGACCACAGTTTAAGTCCCAAATGTAGCAGCTCGACTGTCATACCCAGCATAGGTGCATGGCTGCCCAAAAATCCTGAAAGGAGAATGGAGAAAAAGGACTGCAGTGTGGCCAGCCTCCCAGGGGTGGGGGTGGGGGGATGATTTCTCAATCTCTCTGTGTCTGTATCTCTCTCTCTCTTTGGCAAGTACATGTGCCCTATTGCAAAAACCTAAAAAGAAAAGAAAAAGTGTAAAAAGAGTTTTTAGTAATGTGTCTGTAGTTTGAGGTTTCTAAGATTAAATATATCATTTGCCAATGGCAGTAGTTTTTAGCCGTTCTCATTATATTTCCCTCTTCTACCGTTCTCCTTTTCTTCTCTTGTTACAGGTTATAATACATATATAACTGCTTTGTTTATTTCTTCCATAGGAGAGTGAGAAAAACAGCACTCCCAACAGGATCTCGATGCCATGATTCACCCCCAGACTTCATCAACTCCAGATCACGGGCACATGTGTACCTGGCGTACACAGGGAGGTGTCCAGACATGAACCCAGAACCCTTCCATGTGAAATTACCTTAGAGAGTGTCACATTTTGCAGCTGTGCCACTGTGTAGACCCCTAATTTTCCTCAAGCTCTATGAGTTTGATATTTTGATTATTCCCATTTTACAAGTGAAGAAATTGAGGTTGGGAGAGAACCCAAGTCTTTCTTACTCCTAAGTAAGACCTAAGGGTAGGGGCCGCTTTAGGTGCAAGTGATTGCAAACCTAATGAAAATGGCCCTCAAACTTGAGAAGCCCAGGAATGGCTGAATCTCAGGGATCTTACTAGTGCCCTTGGAACACTCTCCCTCCCTCAGCTCATCTGTCTTGTTCTTCGGCTTCATTACCCATACAACAGTAAAGATGGCAGCCAGGGGCGTCTTACCTTTAGTGACTTTAGAGACAGCCAGAGACCTCTCCCCCACATCTATGTCAATCCCTGAGAAGAACTCTTATTGGTCAGCTTGGTCTTGTGCTCATCCCAGTATAGAACCAGGGGGGTGAATCCCCACTACAATCATCTGGAGTCTAAGATGGGAAAACTCCCTAAAGGAAAAGAAGAGATGCAGGAGAGTGACATGAAGGAGACAGCATGAATGGCAGATGTCCCCTGCATCGTGCCCCAGTGCCCCTCGCTGGCCCACTGTGGCAATGGGAGGCTGCGCTCTGTGTTTGCTCCATCACTAGTGCTCTGGTGTAACTCTGGAGACTCTGCTTATTTGGTGAATGGGGAGGCCTTACCATGCGGGTGGGAATCAAATGAAGAAATGCATGGGAAAGATCTGTAGGATAAAACCCCCATTAAGGAGTTGCTTGCATAATCACTGACCTTAACTACTGAAGTCGCTTATAATAAGAACCTTCAGCGGCCACCTACTGAGTTCATGCCTCTTGGTGAGGCTTGCAAACCTCTTCATGGATTGATCCCACCTGGCCCACTGCGTGGCTCCCTAACTCACCTCCTCCACTCCTGTTTTCTCTCGTCCTTTCCACATGTGCTTCAGAAAAAAGGCTATGGTTCTACAAATTTTGTACTTTTCATGAAACTCAGTCTGTTCATCTTCTAAATGGGAGCAACGATGTCTCAGAGTCATTGTGTATATTACGTGAAAGAATGAATGCCCATGGTCTGGTGGTTAAGGCAGCTGGCTTCCATATGGCTGACCCCACCATTCAAGTCCCAGACCCAGCAGCTTGAAGACCACACTGGGTTCACATGTATGTGTGCCCGAAGTCCCAGCAGGAGAGAGACATGGAAGAGAAGGAATTGCAGCATGACCATGCCTCACGGGCAGTGCTTTCTGACTTTCCTTCTCTTTCTCTCTCTTTCTCCCTCCAGTGAGCATTTGCAACCTCCGGCAAATTTTAAAATAAAAAGTAAAAATATAATAAATGTAAACAGGCCAGTTGGCTGCCTGGCACAGGCATGCCAGCTCTCCTCTGCTTCTTAGCCACACCATTTTCCCGGCACAGTCTTTCCCAGCACACACACGGCTGTGTGCTCAGGACAAGCCCACCAGGCAGGCCCTCTCTGCCCTTGGCCCCACATTCATATCTGTGCTCTAAGGATGTCACTGCCAGTCTTCACTGTGTGAACTGGATCCTGGATTCATGTCTGCCCTTCAGAAATGCTACCAGCAACACCCAGCCTGCAGACCCATTTGCATGGCCCACATAGTGTGTGGTGCGTTTACAACTGGCTGCAAATGAATTGATGCTCTTCTGTTAAAAGATGAGGTCTAGATCCAGCAGGTGGTGTGGTGGTTAAGGTGCTGGACTTCCACATGGCCAACTATGGTTTGAGTCGTGGACCTGGTGGTTTGAAAATCATGCCAGGTGTGTGCGTGCATGCCCAAAACCCCAGGAGGAGAATGGAAGAGAAGGAATTGTGGTATGGCCATACCCTCTTGGCAGGGGTGGGGGGGTGGGGGGGTGTGATTTCTCACCTTTTCTCTCACTGTCTTTCTCTGTCTCTCTCTGATGAGCGCAAACACCCAATGGTGGAGGTGACACTGTGGGACTAGAGGGTAGCTCATAAAAGGCCTGTGTGGCATCTGCCTGGTTCTCCTGCAGTTTCCACTCTCAGGATACTCACTTGGGAGCTCAGTTGCCATGGTGTGAGAAGCCTAAGCCACATGGAGTAGCCATGTGTATGTAGGTGTTCCACTGTTCCAGTGGACAGTCCCATCTGAGCCCAGCCTCTGAGTCATCCCAGCCCAGGCGCCAGATACGTGAGTGGAGAAGCTTCCAGATGATTCCAACCCCAACCATTTGAGTCTTCCCAGCTGAAGCCCCAGACACCATGGAGCTGAGTCAAGCTGTCCCCACTTGCCCTGTCCAAACTTCTGACACAGAGACTCTGGAGACATAATAAATGATCGCTTTACATCACTAAATATGGGGTAGTGTGTTACAGAAAAATAGTGCTTCTGAAATTTTTAATTCTGTTGCCAACATTTACAATTGGTAGATTTCACATATGAACTTGGATTTCTGACTTTCAATGAGGAGTTAGAAAACATGGCCCCACTTGGCCCTCACCCCAGAGAGCTACCCACTTGGGGAGGGATATGGACAGCCTGTCTGCCTTGGCCTCCATCTGCTTATCTTTGCTTATTTCAGTCACCTGTCTAGTCCCCATGGGCATGTGACTGTGCTGGCTCTGGTCCAGAACCATTCTATCACCCCATGGAGCACCCAAGTTCTCAGGACCTTTTCCTTTCCTTGTACACTTGGATACACCTGACTTCTATGGTCTGAACATGCCCCTCAAAGTTCATGTGTTGGAAACTTTATTCCTAATTCAACAGTGCTGAGAGACAGGATCTGTAAGAGGTGATTAGCATGAAAGCTCTACTCTCATGTATGTAGTAATGCCACTATTGCAGGGATGGGATATTACTGTGGGAGTGGGCTCCTGATAAATGGATCAGTTGAGCCTCCATCCTTCTCTGTCTTGCACACTCATTTTCCTTTATGCCCTCAACCATGAAATGACACAATCCGAAGACCCTCATCAGACACCAGTGCCATGCTCATGGACTTCCCAGCTCCCAGAACTGTTAGGCATTCATTTCTTTTCTTTATAAATTACCCAGTTTGTGTATAGCGCTAGTGCAGCACAAAACAGGACTAAGACACTGATCTCTGTGAGTGCCCTGCAAGAGGAGCCATATAAACCCACCAAATTATGCTGGATTCTACTCTTTTTCTCTACTTAAAAAACTGCTCATATGAAATAAAATCCAGGCAGTGGCTGAGGTTGTGTCTGGCTTTTGCTTGTCCTGTAAACAATTTCCTGGTGATAATCTTTTTAATTATCCCCCCAAGCTGGAACTGCCATGTGAAGTCAAGCTGGGTGCCTTGGCTTATCCTGTACATCTTGGAGTCATTAAGATGTTGACTCTATATTTCAGGGTGAGCTGTTCACAGCCACCAAGGCTGAGATGTCCAGGATCCTTATCACAATATTCTAAAAACTTAGAAACAAACATGGGACAGTTTATAGAATTTTATAGACACAAGACTTTAAAATCAGTCCTATCTTAACACCAAGCACAGACAAAAGCCAGGCACAAATTCTGGTAAACATAACTGTCTTTATTTTTTTCTTATAAATGTAATTTATAAAGCTTCCACTCATACCAGTAGCAGAGACTTAATTAATTTGTTAATTAGTTCAACACGTTTATCAAGGTGTTCTATTTACCAGACATTTTTTTTGGGGGGGTGGATAGGAATATAACCATAGATGTGCCCAAAACAATCTGTCTCTATGGAGTTTAATTAGCAATCTAGTGGACAAGATAGATGAAAAGCTAACAAATAAATATACACTGGAATGTCATAAGTGTTGATAAGTACTCTGAAGAAAAATCAAGTGGGAGAAGTAGTAGTGACAGAGGAGTGTTGTGTTACACAGGGCAGTCAGAGAAAGTATCCTGAAGAGGTGGCCTTTCTGTCGAAACCCAGAAGAGGTGAGGACGTGAGACCAATAGAGCCCCAGGGAAGAAAAGTCCATTGGACAGGAAGTGCAAAGCCCCTGAGCCTGGAACATGTTTAGCTCATTTTGAGAGAAACACTGAGAGGACCTACATGGCTGACCGGGGCTGGTGGAGGAAAGGAAGACTAGAGATGAAGCTGAAATCCCTGTCCATTTGAGAGTCCTTTTTCCTGCTGAGTCTTCCTGAGGGGCTTACATTTTCCCAGAATGGAGGGAGAATCTAGTTCTGCACGCTTATAGGCCCTGTGCCCTCCTCACCCTGATTTTCAGCCAGTACTATTGACTTTTTTTTGTTGTTGTTTTTTTTGGTTTTTTTTGTTTTTTTTTTTTTTTTCTTTTTCCTTTGGGAGAGGTTTTTCGCTATAGGGCGCGTGCGCTCGCCAGACAGACAGAGAGAGACACAGAGACAGAAAGCGAGAAATCACCCCCCAGGGGGGATGGTCACGCCGCAATCCCTTCTCCTCCATTCTCCTCTCGGGATCTTGGGCACGCACGCACACGTGCCCGGCGTGAGTTGTAAGCCACCGGGTCCGAGACGCGAACCGCGGTTGACTACGTGGGAGTCCAGAGACATAGCCATTACGCTAACTGCTGGTTCCCAGTACTATTGACTTTTGATGCCTCACCTCTTCTGCCTTCAGGTGCCTGGCTCACCTTGAGTCTCAGACCTGCAGGAGTTGCGGGAGGCTGCTCAGATGTCCGTGTGGACACTGTCTGCAGGTTCCCTCAGCTCCTGTAATGTGCTAAGAAGGGATCTGACTGGTTCTCAGATCTCCTGTCTGCTTTTGCCCTGACCTCTCCTTGGAAGGATGCAGGAAGAAGGTGAAGGGTGGAAGCAGGCGTGGATCTAGTTCTTGTGAGACCTAATGGTGATACCATTTGGGTGATCCTCTTTAAGAAAATGAAAAGAGGGACCAGCAGGTGGTGTAATTGTTGAGGCTCTGGACTCCCACGCGGCCAACCGCAGTTAGAATCCTGGACCCGACAGCTTGAAAATACCGGGCATGTGTGCATGCATACCCAAAATCCTAAGAGGAGACTGGAAGAGAAGGGCTTGTGGTGTGGCCATCCCCTCCAGGGAGTGATTTCTCATTTTCCCTCTCTGTCTCGCCAATGAGCACATGCACTCTATAGCAAAAATCTCTCTCTCAAAAAAAAAAAAAAAAAAAAAAAGAAAGAAAGAAATTATGAATATATATTCAGCTATAGATGTGGATATTGATTTAGAATGAGAAAAATAAAAATAAATTACAATTTTTTAACATTGACAAAACTCAAGCAATTCAAAATTTAAAGAAAAAAAAACACTATTTTGGGAACCAGCAGTTAGCGTAATGGCTATGTCGCTGGACTCCCACGTAGTCGACCACGGTTCGCGTCCCAGACCCGGTGGCTTAAAACCCACGCCGGGTGCGTGTGCATGCGTGCCCAAGATCCCAAGAGGAGAATGGAGGAGAAGGGATTGCGGCATGGCCATCCCCCCTAGGGGGTGATTTCTCGCTTTCTCTCTGTCTCTCTCTGTCTGTCTGGTGAGCGCATGCGCCCTATAGTGAAAAACCTCTCTCAAAAAAAAAAGAAAAAAGAAAAAAACACTATTTTTATTAACTGTCTGACACTCCTTATAAGACCTTATATGCATTTTCCATGCACACACAGAGAAGAGGGAGACAGAGATCTCTAATGTCTGCTTTATATGGACACTCGTCCTAGTGGATTAGGGCTCCATCCTTAGGATCTTATTTAATCTTATTTATCTCCCTAAAAGCCTTATCTCAAAAAAAAAAAAAAAAGCCTTATCTCCAATTATAGTAACATTAGGATTAAGGGCTTCAATATCTGCATTTTGAGAAAGACACTATTTATCATCTACACAACCATAAGTGTATCTGATAATCAATGAGGAAAATGTTTCTTTATAAAATTGTATCAGTAAAAGAAGAAAGAAAAGGATAGAGCATTCCATTTTCCAGTCCCCTCTGAATTAATGAATCTAACATTGAAGGGAGACAGCTGACATGATGTGCCATATGAAGCATTAGCACGACATCTGAGTTTGATCAGTCTTCTGGGTCAACTGTCCATCTACAGCAAATATGATAGACAGAGACCACGTGGAACTCCACTGGGAGTGTGCACATAGCGACGTCCAGACTGTGGGACTTTGTACAGGTCAAAAGGCCTGGCTTTGTCGATGGGTAAATTTTAAGAGAAAGAAAGGATGAAGGAGGGACTCAAAAGGCATATTAACCCCCCATTTTTTTTTTCTAGAGGGCACATGCATTTGCTGGAAAGAGACACAGAGTGAGAGAGAGAAAGTGAGAAATCACCCTTCTGGGGGGGATGGTCTCACTGCAATCCCTTCTCCTTTTGGGATTTTGAGCATTCACACACGTATGCCCAGAGTGTTTTTCAGGCCACTGGATCCAGGATTCAGACAGTACAGCAAGTCATGTGGGATCTAGCCACCTTACCACCACTGGCTGACCCAACACAGTCACATTTTTTAAAGAAGCAAGACTAAATCACTGGGTCTGGGATACACACTTGGGTGTGAAAAGAAACATGCGAGATTGATTACTATAAAAGCCAGGGTAGCATTGTTTTAGAGACAAGCAGAGAACTGCAGTTGGTGTAGGGCATGTGGAAGAGTTTCTGAGGGAAGTTCTAGCAAAGTTGTATTTCTTAACTTGAATAATAATTATAAGAATTCAGATTACAATAATTTTCTAAGTTAAACATTAGTGACCCTGATAAGAGTAGCTTTAATGAAACAGGAAGAAAATCTGATAGTGTAGAAGGAAAAGGAATAAAGACAGTGAAGATACACACTTTTTTTTTTTTTTGGAGAGGTTTTCGCTATAAGACGCATGCACTCGCCAGACAGACAGAGAGAGACAGAGAGACAGAAAGCGAGAAATCACCCCCCAGAGGGGATGGTCATGCCGTAATCCCTTCTCCTCCATTCTCCTCTCGGGATCTTGGGCACACACGCACACGCGCCTAGCGTGAGTTTTAAGCCACCGGGTCCAGGACACGAACTGTGGTTGACCACGTGGGAGTCCAGCGACATAGCCATTACACTAACTGCTGGTTCCCAAGATACACACTTTTTAAGGAGCTTTGTGAGTTGCAGAGGTAACTAGACAGGGATTTTGCATCAACAGAAAGTATTATTTTCTTTTAAGGTTTTTGCCATAGGGTGAGTGGACTCTCTGGAGAGAGACAAAGGACAAAGGGAGACAGTGAGAGGGAAAGTGAGAAATCACCCCCTAGAGGGGATGACCACACCGACATCCCTTCTCTTCCATTTGCCTTCTGGATTTTGGGCAAGCATGTACATGCAACCAGCATGATTTTCAAGCTGCCAAGTCAGGACTCAAAATGCAGTTGGCCATGTGGGAGTCCAGCGTTTTAACCACCACTCTGGCCCCAGAGGGTACATATTTTGTTTTGTTTTGTTTTATTTTTTTATACATGTAATCATTGTACATCACCACAGCTTGTAAAATGAATTCTCCCAGCAAGAATACATTGCATGCCAGTCCAGTTAGAGATTTCATACACGTTATCATCCACAGACAATCCTCCATTTCTGTGTCCCTTAAATGTCTTCCCTCACTATTTTTCTCTTTGATTCCCTTTCTCTCACCCTCTCCCACCTCTCACCCTCCTCCCACACTATCTTCAATATCTGCAATCATTTTCCATGCTTCTATATCCTCTAATCTTTCAGTTTCCTCCACAGAGTGTAGACATTTGGTATATATTAAGTGAAGACATGCAATGTCTCTCTTTCATAGTCTGACTTGCTTCACTCAACAGTAAATCTTCCATATTTATCTACTTTTTATCAAATGCCAGGGTCCTGTTTTTTTATGGCTGAGTAGTATTCCATAGTGTGTATGTGCCACACTTTTTCAATCTATTCACCTGTTCATGGACATTTGGTTTGATTCCATGTCTTAGCAATTGTAAATAATCCCATAATAAACATAAATGCGAAAGCACTTTTCCAACTGAGCATTTTCCTATTCTTTGGGTAGATACTTACTAATGTAATTGCTAGATCCTATGGTAGTTCTATTCATAGGTCTTTGAGGAACTTCGATATTGTTCTCCACAGTGGCTGTACTAATTTCCATTCCCACCAACAGTGTAGGAGAGTTCCTTTTCCACTACAGTCTTGCCAGCACTTACTTTTTTTTTTTTAATCTTAGCCATTCTGACTGGGGTTAGGTGGTATCTCATTGTAGTTTTGATTTGTATCTCTCTTATGGCAAGGGGATGTTGAGCATTTTCTCATATGCTTTTTGGCTGTTTGTATTTCTTCTTTAGAGAGTTATCTTTTCAGCTCATTTGCCCATCTTTTAGTTGGGTTGGTCATTTTTTTTAGGGGGGAGGTAAGTATCTTGAGTTCCCTGTATATTCTGGTTATCAGTTGCTTATCTGAGGCATAGTTTACAAATACATTCTCCCATTCTGAGGGTTGTCAATTCACACTAATTATTGTTCCTTTTGCTGTGCCTAATTTATTAATCTGATGAGAATCTGTATTTTTAAAAGATGGTATAATAATGGTATATTTATCTACTGATGAGAATAATCATCAGAAGGAGAAAAATAATGCATGGGGGGGTGATTATAGGAGAAAGTCCTTATGAGGCGAGAGATGATGGATCCAGGGCCCATGTGAAGAGAGCAAGGGGAGATGAGAGAGGGAGAGAAAAGGGAAGGGAGAGGGGTATGGGAGATGTGATGAGAACATGGGGAAGGTTTTTTTTTTTTTTTTTTTTTTTGAGAGATTTTTGCTACAGGGTGCATGTGCTCACCAGAAAGACAGAGAGAAACAAAGACAGAAAGTGAGAAATTACCCCCCAGGGGGGATGATCACAAAGCAATCCCTTCTCCTCCATTCTCTTCTCAGGATCTTGGGCATGCACACACACGCACCCAGCATGAGTTTAAGCCACCTGGTCTAGTATTCAAATTGCAGTCGACTACATGGGAATCCAGCAACATTAGCTATTATGCCAACTGCTGGTCCTGGGGACGTTTTTTAAAAAAATTATTCCACAGTGAAACAGGAATAGATTACCAATTAAACATGAGGAAGGGAAGGAGGTGTCAAAGATTTAAGGAAGTTAGAGAAAAGTGTGAAATGATTGAACAGAGAGTGGAAGAGTAAATTGAGTAGAGAAGTATGATAATGGCAGGCAGGGCAGCGAGCCTAACTTCTGTAGCCACTTTTACCCAAAGTCATTTGCCAGTTCCAGTGAAAGCAGGTTGCTGAGAATCCAGCTCCTGTGAGTAGAGATCACTGTTGAGAGAGTCTTCGACAGGCTTGGGAGTTCGCGTATGCACCCCATAAGTCTCTCAGGATACTTGCTGTGTTCTGGGGCCACCTGACGCAGGTCATAAACCTGGATGTAAAGCCATTGAGAGGAAGCATCTGACATGTGATTATTAGAAATTATTATTTTAAATAATAATTAAGAATAATTATTAAAAATAATAATAATAAATTAATTAAATAAATAATTCTCTAAAAATCAACAGCTATAAAAAGCTCACAGAAATATATATTATGAAAAAAAACTATCTATGGATTTCAAACATTTCTGCACCAAAATAAACTAGTATTTTAATTCCAGTTTTCACAAACTTTTTGTATTCTCCTCACGTAGCATCTGGAATATGTATTATGCATAATGAATGAAAAATGATCAAAATGATTAGTCATGTGCAAACCAGGAAACATATCTGATAATGAAGAGAATAAAATAGACAAAAGAAACAAATACATGATAATGACTTTAAGATACTAAGATTAACATGTTCAAAAGATATTCACAAAATGAGTGAAAATATGAAGCATTTCACCAGATAATTGAAATATATATATATATATATATATGAATTGAAATATATATATATATATATATATATGAATCATATGGTAGCTCCAGAATGGGAAGATATAATATCTGAAATTAAGAATCCATTAGATGGGGTTAACAGTAGATTAGACATAGCAGAAGACAGAATTAGTGATTTTTTTTATAAGTATAAAATGTTCAAATTGAAGTATAAGGAGAAAAATAATAGAAAATACTCAAGTGTGTCATAAATATGTGGGGCATAGAAAAAGATATAACACATATGTAGCTGAAGTCCTAGAAGAGGAGTGCAAGAGAGCCTAGAGAAGAAACAATGACTGAGAATTCTTTAAAAACTGATGAAAGACATCAACCCACAGATTCTAAAAACTCTGAAAATTTCAATAAGTATACATGCTAAGAAATTTATACATAGGAGCTTCATAGTAAGACTGTGGAAAAGCAAACATAAAGAGAAAAATCTTAAAAGTAACCCAAGTAAATGACACATTACCTACAAAAGGACAACAATAAGACTAATGGTAGACATTTCAACAGGAATGATGAGAACCTGAAGACAATAAAATAATATTTATAAAGTGATGAATAAAATGAATAACTGGTAGAATTCTACCTCTTTAAAAATGAAGGCAAAGTAAAGATGTTTTCAGACTAAAAAGGGGGGAGGGCTGCTAAAATAATTCATCACTAAAAGACTTGCACTAAAATAATTATTCAATCAAGTGAGTCCCAACCCTCCCAACACACACACACAATGGTCCCAAAGCATAGAACTTCAGAGTAGAATAAAGAGGGATAGGAAGAAAAATTCAAGTTTATCCTGCTCCTCCAATCATGGCCTACTATCATCATCAGGAGATATGAATGTTCTCATTTATCTTATTTTCTTTTTCTTCTCTTATTTTCTAATCAACCTTTCTACAATATTTCCCTGCTTGCCACCTCCCACCTTAAGAAGGCCCCCACCTTAGTGTGTGTATGCAGTGTCTTCTTTTAAAGGTATGTATCTGAAAAATCATAAAACATTGTGTTTATAAGTGTTTTAAATTTATACAAATGATATGGGTTGCAGATCTCAACATGAATATAAAGTATCAGATAATAGTAAAACTATAAAAAAAAAAAAGGTAGAGTACAGACTCAAGAGATCAAGGATGCCATCTCTGAAAGGGTGACATTTGAGTAGAGATTTGAATGAAGTCAGGGAAGAAGAGATTGCAGGAACAGCAAGTGCAAAGGCCCTGTGGCAGGAGCATGTTTAATTATGTTTCAAGTAAGTGTTTTGGAATCACTCATCAGGCTTCACTGGATATTGTATCATGAGCCCTAATGACTCATTTGGTTCTAATTTTGATGATTTGTAGCACCTGGTGCTGGAGTAGGGCTGTCTCTGGAGTTGTTAACACCTTGTAAATCTGTCTCTGTTAAGCAGTGCCATGTGCATATGCTTTGGCACAGCCAAAATTGCGGTTTTGGCTTTAATTAGGGGAAGCCCCCTGGAGTATTAACTATGCACTAGCAAAAGCAGTTCGAGGTCCTCCTGTGGAGCAGCCTAAGTAAGGACATGCTCTGGCCACGGGGGCAGACTGATGCACTGGGGTCACCTGGGAAGTTTAGGGCTGCAGAGGCAACAAGGGCAGCTTAGAGACACCCATTAGGTTGAGGTGACCACCAGTCCTCTCTTCTGGGGTGGATCCTTTATATTGGCACGAGTTTGTAGAAGGCTGATCAGAACTGCTTGCCCATTTAATGAGGGAAACTGAGGCGAGACTTTCTTAGAATTCCTTCAGGCAAATGCCATTCTGATCATTCATGAAACATTTACCGAATCCCCACTCGGGCCAAGGGCTTTGTGAATGCCGGGTAAACAAGCCATGATTACTGCTCTCGAGGAACTTGAAAGCATTTTCAGAATTTGGTTCTGCTGCTTGAAGAGTCTGTCTCTAGTCGAAGCAGTTCCAAGTTGCTAACCTGGAGATGTGAAATTTTCTCTCTCATCTGAGCCACCTCTTGGGTAACCACCTCTGGTGGGTAGTTTGAGGGCTCTGGGTACTGCCAGGCGTCCCTCCTTTTCCCCCTGTCTTTTTTCTCTCCCTCCCCCTCCCTCCTTCCTTCCACAAGTTCTGTTTTCTCTTGAGCAGTGCATTACTGCCTTTTTTTTTTTTTTTTTTTTTTTTTTTTTTTTTGCTATAGGGTGCATGTGCTTACCAGAAAGAGAAAGAGAGGGAGAGATATAGAAAGTGAAAAATCACCCCAAAAACGGATGGCCACGCCACAATCCCTTCTTGTCCATTGCCCTTTCAGGATTCTGAGCACACATGCACAAGTGCCAGGCATGTGTTTCAAGCTATTGAGTCCAACTGCTCTGTAGTCGGCCATGTGAGAGCAGCCACCTTAACCACCACACCACCTGGCTCCCCGCCTCTGGTATTTTTTTGAACACTTACTATGTCATATTCATCTGAGCATTGAGGCTACAATTGGGAACCAGACAACGTTCCTACCCTTATCTGTCTAGTAAAAAAGACAAATAACGAATTAATAAATTTACAAATTAAATACTCACAGATTCTGATCGATACTAAGAAAAATATAGATTGTTATGATAAAAAAAAATAACAGATGAGCCTGTGAGGTGACACCTAAATAGAATTAAGAGATAGCCAGTCACACACAGGCCTAGGGGAACAGAAATCCAGGACTTAAATACAAATGCAGGAAATAAGTGGATAATTTAAAGAAAGCCAGTATAGTTTCGTAAGCCAAAAAGAGTGGAATACGTAAGGTTGAGAAGGGGGAAGAGCCTCACTGGCCATAGACAAGAGCTGGGAATTTATGTCAAGGGTGAGGGGAAGTTTTGCAGGACTTTAAACAGGGGTGTGTTGTGGTCTGATTTATGATTGTAAGAAGTCATTCTGGCTGCTATGTGGTGGATGCACCAGTAGGTGTGTATAGAGTGGACACAGAGAGGTCAAATGCTGTGGGAACTACCCAGGGAAGAGTCAGTGGTGTCCCCACCCGGTGTTAGCAGTGCAGGTGGAGAGAAGAGAATCCAGGGACGTTTTTTGGAAGTGGAACTGACAGAACATGCCAAAGGATTTTTTTTTTTTTTTTTGAGAGGTTTTTGCTATAGGGCGAGTGCGCTCGCCAGACAGACAGAGAGAGACATAGAGACAGAAAGCGAGAAATCACCCCCCAGGGGGGATGGTCACGCCGCAATCCCTTCTCCTCCATTCCCCTCTCGGGATCTTGGGCACGCATGCACACGTGCCCGGCGTGAGTTTTAAGCCACCGGGTCCAGGACGTGAACCGCGGTCTACTACGTGGGAGTCCAGCGACATAGCCATTACGCCAACTGCTGGTTCCCATATGCCAAAGGATTGTAATGGTGGAGCAGGCCAGTTGAAGGTTCGGCAGGACTGCAGCCATTTTGAAATTAAGCAAGGCCTCTAACGAGAATAATCCGACCAAGTGCTGAGTCATCGGGAAATCTGTTTGAGGAATGGTCAGATGAGAAACCAGGAATGGGTTTGAAGGATAATTACTTGAGCGTAGTGAGGAATGATTTGCACATGCTTGTGTCTTATACCTATAAAAACAATGAATATGTTGAGCTTTTGAGAGAGAGTTTGGTGGTACTTGTTGACTCTCTCTGTGTAACTGGTTACAGAAATAAACTCCCTCTCGATACCAGCAGATGGCGTAATGGTTACACTGCTGGAATCCCACATAGCCGACCGCGGTTTGAGTCCCAGACCTAGCGACCTAAACTCACGCCAGGCATGTGTGCGTGCGTGCCCATGATCCCAAGAGAGAATCAGGAGAAGGGATTGTGGCGTGGCCATCCCCTCGGGGAATGATTTCTCACTTTTTGTTTCTCTGTGTCTCTCTTATGAGCGCATGTGCCTATAGCAAAACTTTCTCTAAAAACAAAACTCCCTTCTTCTCCAGCCTCTACTTCTCATTTTATGGACAGCGGGGAAAAGCAACCAGACTCACTTGGCATGTAATAATGGGACTTGGCTGGAATAGAGGAGCTGAGGATAACACCAAGGTTTTTCGTTTCTTTGTTTTTTAGTTTTGTTTGTTTTTTTTGTTTGTTTGTTTGTTTTTGTTTTTGTTTTTTTTGTTTGTTTGTTTTTTTGTTTTTTTGTTTTTTGCCATAGGGCGTGTGAGCTTGCGGAAGGGAGATGGAGAGACAGGAAAAATGAGAAATCACCCCTTAGGAGTTTATGGCCACATCTCAATTCCTTCTCCTCCACACTTCTCCTGGGATTTGGGGCACGCACACCCTCATACCCAGCGTGAGTTTCAAGTCACCTTGTCCAGGGCTCAAACTGTGTTGGCTACATGTGAATCTAACATCTTAACCAGTGTGCCATCTGCCAGCCCCAAACTCTGAGATGTTTAGCCCGAGAAACTAGATGGATGGAATTGCTGTTTGCTGAGATGAGGAAAACAGATAGCATGTTTATAAGTAAAAATCCAGGCTTTCATTTTCTTTTATTGTAATTTCTGATTTACATATAATTATTGTACACATTTATGGGGGTACTATTGGTTTTTTCAAAGCATGCATATAGTGTAAAATAATCAAATAAAGAATAGAAATGTCATTTTCAACATTAAATATTACATTATTTTATGTACCTTTGATGATGTTCATTCTCATTTTGGGGGGCTTTTGTTTTGAGATATACATGGCATAGACAATGAGATGTTTTACTCTGGTGTGGTACACCATTCCATAACCTATTCCACTTGTGTCTTTTCATCGTTTTCTCCTGAACACCCCCACCCACCCTCCATGCAGTTCTGGTATCGAGCATTTCTGTCTCTACTCCTGTGCCCTCTAGTGCTTTAATTTCTGCTGTATGTTAAGTGGGGACATACAGTATTTGGAGGTGTTAACTCCAAATTCAAGCAGAGAGACTGGGTGAGTAATCGGTACACTGGGCTGACACTCAAAGGACAAGTCTGGGAAAGGGATTTAAACTGAGGATCATCAGCATTTGGGTAGAACCCAAACCAGGGGTTCCCAGCTTTGGCTGTGCATTGGAATCACTTGGGGAGGCTTTGAAATGCCAAGTGATTCCAGTGTGCAGACAAGGCTGTAAACACTTGCTGAGAGCTTCAAGAGGTTCTCAAGGTGTGGTCCTGGGAGCACTGGCATCACCAGCACCCAAACTTGTTAGAAGAGCAAAATATTCAGTTTACAACCTAGACCAATGGAATCAGATACTGTGGGGGTGAGACCAGCAATTTATGGGGGTTTTTTTCTTCTTTCTTTCTTCCTTCCTTCCTTCCTTCCTTCCTTCCTTCCTTCCTTCCTTCCTTCCTTCCCTCCCTCCCTCCCTTCTTTCTTTCCCTTCTTTCTTTCTTTCTTTCTTTCTTTCTTTCTTTCTTTCTTTCTTTCTTTCTTTCTTTCTTTCTTTCTTTCTTTCTTTCTTTCTTTCTTTCTTTCTCTTAAGGTTTTCACCATAGGGTGTATGTGCTTGCCAGAGACAGTGCGAGGAAAAGGGCGAAATCACACCCCCTCCTGGGGCGGTGGAGGGGGGTGGCCATGCTGCAGTACCCTTCTCCATTTTCCTCCTGGAATTTTGGGTACGCATGCATGCACATGCCCCTGGAGTGCATGATTTTCAAGCTCCCAGGTCCAGAACTCAAGACGCAGTTGGCCAAGTGGGAGTCCAGCCCCTTAACCACTGTGCCACCTGCTGGTCCAACCGTCTATGTTTTATAAGCCCTCAAGTTGATGCTGATACACACTAGGGCTTAAGAAGCTTTAAGCTATGAGATAAGGAGTGGGAGGAGAAGAGCTCAGGCATGAGTCCTGACATTCAACCAGGTAGAGGCAAAGAAGCCAGGAGAGAAAACTGGGAAGGAGTAGTCTGGGCTGTGAGGACACAAGCCCAGATAGGATCACTTGTGAATGAGGGGGCAGCAGCTGGATTGAATACATAAGGAATTCAAATAAAATCAGGTCTGGAAGGGGCCAGCAAGTGGCACAGTGGTTAAAGCACTAGACTCTGACGTGGTCAACCGTGGTTCAAGTTCTGGACCCAGCAGCTTAAAACTCATACTGGGAGCAGGTGCGTGTGTGTCCAGAATCCCAATAGGAGAATGAAGAAGAAGGGATTGTGGTGTGGTCATCCACCCAGGGGTGATTTCTCGCTTTCCATCTCTGTTTCTTCGGTAAGTATACACACTCTATAGCAAAAATCTCTCTCTGGGAAATGGGCACTGGGTTTGGCCACATGGAGACCCTGGGAGGCTTGGCCAAGGCTGTTTCGGCCGCAGGTCACTGGCCAAGAAAATGAGTTTGTAGGTAAAGCACTGGGCATAAAAAACTAGACCCCAGGCTGTGCTCAGATTGGCTTTCTCTTCACTTTTGTAAAGTTCACTGTTAAATTCACAGTATTATTGTTTTCTCCCAATGGTAATTTCTCTTAATAGGCCGTGAAAAATCATAAAGGTAGCTTATTGTATGGTGTGCTGTGGCCATAAGAGTGCTACCAGCAACCCAAGTTTTCGCAACTGAGTAGAAGGCCAATGAGTAAGACACACGATGAGCTGATTATCCACGAGCCCATTTCTACCCCTTTCCTTTCTACTGGCTCTACTAGGGAGCTGAGGGAAAAAAAAAAAACAGATGTTAGCATTTCCACTTCCCTGACCTTCTAGAATGGCCATATTGTTCATGTCTTCCCAGTGATATGTAAAGAGGAATTTCTATGATGGTTCTGGGAAAGAGCACTCAGTTGGAAAAGCACTTGCACATCTATATTCATTGCAGCCTTATTTCACGATTGCTAAGACATGGAACCAACCCAAATGTCCACAAACAGATGAATGGATTGAAAAAGTGTGGCACATATACTCCATGGAATACTACTCAGCCATAAAAAACAGCAAGGCCCTTGAATTTGATAGAATGTGGATGAATATGGAAGATTTGTTGCTGAGTGAAGTAAGTTCAGGCTATGAAAGAGAGACATTGCATGTCTCCGCTTAACATATACCAACTGTCCACACTCTGTGGTAGAGACTGAAAGACTGGAGAACATAAAAATATTAAAAATTGTAATGGATACTAGGGACAAAGTGGAAAGAGAGTGTGGGAGGAGAAGAGCCTAGGAAATTTGGAGGGGGGGAAATGGAGAGGTAAGACACTTTTGGGACATAGATAAAGTTTATTATCTGTTGACAAGGATGTGTATAGTGGTCTCAACTGGACTGGACTGAGGTATATATCATGCTGGGTAAAGTCTCTTCACAATCTGATGTATAGCGATTTAATGTATGAATAATAATTAAAAGTATATAAATTAAAAAATAAATTTAAAAAAAAGGACAGGCATGTGAACAGGATTTACAAATGTCACCCCTTCCATTTTCTTCCAGTTTTGAACATGGATGTGATGCTTGGAGCTGTGGTTGTAACTTTGTGGCCATGAGGCAACAAGCTTACAGACAACAGGCAAATGGTTGATAAAGAGCAGAGTGGAAATATAATGGGGAAGGGAAGAAGGGGAGAGGGAAAGAGGGGAGAGAAAGAGAGTATGGGTGAGCCCTTGGGTCCATCATCATGTCACTGAGCCAATAAAACAGCCCTGGAGCTCCTGCTTCCAGGCACCTAGAGTGAAATATTACTATTTAAACCACTGTGAGGGGAGTTCAAAACATTCGTGGGAAAATGGAGTTAAGGACCTGGTCACTGTGGTACAGAGGTCACTCAGTGCCTTACAAGGCTGGAAGTCACAGGGCCAACCTGGGACTCAGATCCCTAGGTGGGCTGAAAACATACCAGGCACAGGCATCCAGGGTCCCGAGAAGTTGGAGGGTTGGGAAAAGGGGACTTTGGCAGGATGAGGCCATGACAAGGATGCTTCCTTCTTTCCCTCTTTTCTCATGTAAGTGATCTCTAACATTTTTTTTAAAAATAGATTTAAACTATGTGTTTATGCTGGTGCAAATAAATAAATAAGGAAATTTACCTTAGCTTGACCCACCATCCCGATCTACCACAGTTGTGGTGTCGAGCTGCCTGGAGTCCCTTTCAAAGAAGTGCCCCCAAGTAAAGTGGCCCTCAGAACCGAGGCTGACCCTGAAGGACCCGACGGCTGGAGGCTGAGAGGAGCAGATCAGCAGGGTCCTTCAGCATAAGCCCCTTCAGGGTTGGCCTCAGCTCTGGAATGCAACTTAGTCCAAGGTCATCCCCTTCCTGGGGCACCTGGTGAATGAATGAGCCGTTGAGGATGGGAGTGAGGACAGAAGTCAAAACAGTTTGGCCTCTTATGGACACTCTCGAGGCTAATTCTTGCTCCCAACTTCTCACTAGACTGGCTCTTTTGGGTGGCACTGCCGTTCGGTCTCCTCCTGCTCAATCCTGCTTCTTCCTCATTGTCATCACAGTGATTCCTTCCACCCGAACTCTGTCTTAGAGTCTGCCTGCACAGAACACAGCCTGCACCCTAGTTCTCATTCCTGTAGACTGGTTATTGGGCCCTCCACTTCTTCTTCCCATTAGATCCAGGTCTCCTTTTACATGGAGGTTCTCTAGGCATGAGCTCGGCACACCAGGGAGCAAAGTGAAGGGTAGCCTCTACCAGGCCACAAGGCACCCACTGCACCCTGTCCCAAGGAAATGGTGCCAGATTGCCTGGCATCACTCAGTCATTGGTGTCCTCTTTTGATTCTTCCTGTCAGAGCAATGGGTGGTGGCTTCTGTACCTCATGGTACAACTGTACTTCATTGTCTTTAGTCTGCTTCTCGCATCATCTTGGATGTTCTCCTTTTCCTTGAGGGTAAGGAATATTTTACTCATCTCTGTATGGAAAAGTCTCTATAAATAAGTGCGTGCTCAATGAATGTCTAAGTCTTGCTTCCTCCCCTGGGCTGTGAGATCCTTGAAGATAGAAATTATGCTTATTCTTGGCCTGGGATGGTCACAGAAGTTGCTAGTTAATAATGGTTGGGTGGGTGGATGGATGAATGATGGCATGCCATGAAGACTGGCCACCTAAGGGCAGAGTGGATGACGAATACCCCAACACACACACAAACACACACACACACACACACACACACACACACCGGAAGAGAAGAGGTAACTCCAACTTGGTTCTGGAGAGACTTTCCAGAGGGGAAGGTGCTGAGTGACAGTAGGAAGAGTATGTAGGGCTGTAGGTGTGGTACTTCACGTAGTAAGGACAGTGTGAGTGTGGGACCCAGCTGCCCCCAACACCCAGCATCTATGACCCCTTGTGATGTACTTTCCTGGTCTCCCTTTGAAGAAGACATTCATTAACCTTTTCTCACCCCTAAGCTACAGGATGGGTGGGTACAGGACTCAGTTGTGGTCACAGATTGGTTTGGGGGTGGGTTTTTGGCCTAATCAGGCTCATTAATGCCAGTCTGCTCAGGATATTTACTAGAACTCATGGGGATGAGAACAGAGTCTGTTAAAATGTCTATATCTATGCTTATAAAAACAACACAGTTGATGAGACCAGCAGTTAGCATAATGGCTATGTCGCTGGACTCCCATGTAGTCGACCGCAGTTCAAGTCCCGGACCTGGTGGCTTAAACTCACACCAGGCACGTGTGCGTGCGTGCCCAAGATCCTGAGAGGAGAATAGAGGAAAAGGGATTGCGGCGTGGCCATCCCCCCTGGGGGGTGATTTCTCGCTTTCTGTCTCTCTGTCTCTCTCTGTCTCTCTGGCGAGCGCACAAGCCCTATAGCAAAAAATAAAAAAACACAGTTGAACATGCTTAAATGAGAAATTGCATTATTTTACATAGAAGGGAATTTGTGGCCAGGGCAACTTTGAGGCTGATTACTTTGGCTGCTCAACGGTATGAACAATGGCCTAAGTTTTAGCTCTCATTTGGCCATCTGAAGCACATCTGCCTTGTCCTCATAGTCACAAGATGGCTGCTGCAGATCCAGGCATCACACTCAAGAATTATAAAGATGAAAGGTGGAAAGGGATTATTTCCTTTGTGGTTCTTACGTTGGCTTCACATGCCCATGCTCTAACCAATCACAGGCCAAGGAAGTTGCCTTAGACAACGCACTCTCAATGGAAGCAGTATCATGCCCAAGAGCACAAAAATTGGCTCAGGATAAGGTGTACAAAAGGTTAGGTAGTACAATGACTTGTGGCCCTCCAAAGGAACATAGTACATAAATATAAGTTTATCTGTGGCTCATAAGGAGCACTGTTAGGAGAAAAAAAAAATATCTAAAATAACTTCTAGGGGGAAAAATACTAAGAGGGGGGGAACCAGCAGTTAGCGTAATGGCTATGTCGCTGGACTCCCACGTAGTCGACCGCGGTTCGCGTCTCGGACCCGGTGGCTTACAACTCACGCCGGGCACGTGTGCGTGCGTGCCCAAGATCCCGAGAGGAGAATGGAGGAGAAGGGATTGCGGCGTGACCATCCCCCCTGGGGGGTGATTTCTCGCTTTCTGTCTCTATGTCTCTCTCTGTCTGGCGAGCGCACGCGCCCTATAGCGAAAAACCTCTCCAAAAAAAAAAAAAAAAAAAATACTAAGAGGGTAATGAGGAAAGACTGAGAAACAGTGCTGGAGACGAAACAGTGCTGGAGACCCATCACAGTTCGTGCCTCTATCAGTCTGCTCAGGCTGCCGTAACAAAACAACAGGCAGGTGACTTAAATGATAGACACTTGTTTTCTCACAGTTGTAGAAGCTGCAAGTCCAAGACCAAGGGTCAGCAGATCTAGTTTCTGGTGAAGTATTCCTTCCTCATTTTCAGACAGCTATCTACTCACTGTGTTCTCACATGGCCTCTTCTCTATGTAGTTGCGTGTGAAGATAGAGCATGTACACATACACGAATGTTTTGGAGAGACTTTTGTTTAGGGTGTGTGCACTCACCAGAGAGACAGAGAGAGATGGAGAGAGAGAAAGTGAGAAATCACTTCCCAGAGGGTATGGCCACACCACAATCCTTTCTCCTCCATTCTCCTCTCAGGATTGGGGCACACACATATAAGTTCCCTGTGAGTTTCAAGCCACCGGGTCCAGGATTTGAACCCCAATCTGTCATGAGGAAGTCCACTGTCTTAAGCACTATACCACCTGCTTACGCCCATGAATGTTCTTTTGTTTCTTCCTCTTATAAGGACACCAGTCCCATTGAACTAGGGCTCCACCCTTATGACCTCATTAAACTTAAACTTAAATTACTCCCCCTAAGACCTTGTCTTCTTCTTCTTTTTTAGAGGCTTTTGCTATAGGGCACGTGCGCTCATCAGACAGATAGAGAGAGACAGAGAGATAGAAAGCGAGAACTCACCCCCCGGGGGGGATGGCCACGCCGCAATCCCTTCTCCTCCAGTCTCCTCTCGAGATATTGGGCACACACGCACACGCGCCCAGCATGAGTTTTAAGCCACCAGGTCCGGGACGTGAACCACAGTTGACTACGTGGGAGTCCAGCAACAGAGCCATTACGCTAACTGCTGGTCCCAAGACCCTGTCTTCTAATATAGTCACATTGGGGGTTAGAGCTTCAATATATAAATTTGGGGAGGAAGGACACAATTCAGTCCATGACACCTCCAAGACTGGACCCCTCCTCCCCCCCGACACACACACCTCCCCCAGTACACATGGATCTGGGGAGGTGAGTTGAAGGCAGGACAAACCAGGGCCACACCAAGAAGGAACTGGGGAAAGACTGTGTCTAGGGAGTCACCTGTGACTACTGCAGACACTTCTCTTCCCCTGGAGTTGCCAGTATGGGAGGCTGGGAACTTGGACAAGGGAGGGAGACAACTGTCTGAGGAGCTAATGAACATCTAAATCTGCATTTTGTTGGCTTTTGTGTTTAAATCAACTTGGGTTAGGCGGCTGCCACTTGTCACTAAACAATGCTGGCTTATGTAATGAGCAGAGGTGACCCTTATGTTCTCTTACAAAACAGGTGGTCCAGGGGTTCACCGTTGGGAGTTAGAGGTGACCTAGGCCTCCAGTGCCAGGGAAGTGGGCAGGTAAAGCACGCAGGGTGCCCACTGTGGCAGAGTGAAGTGATGGTCGCTTTAAATGATCCCTCGTGACTTATGAACAATCTCAGCATCAGATACACATGCAGAGAAAAATTGGTACACTTCTTCAGCAAGTCTCTTTTAGAGAGCTACCACTTCCTCTATTTCACAACAATTGGCATGGCCTGGCTGCATCTGCCATTGGTTGAATCTATACACACAGAGGCTAGATCTCAAAACATGGTGTTGAGGGGCCAGCAGGTGGCATGGTGGTTAAGGCGCTGGACTCCCACATGGTTGACTAGGGTTTGAGTCCCAGTCCCAGCAGCTTGAAACTCACACCCAGATCCAGAAACTCAAAACATATGTGTGTGCACATGCCAAAAAAAATCCCAGGGAGAATGGAGGAGAAGAGATTGTGGAGTGGCCATCTCCCCCCACCCCTGAAAGAGTGATTTCTCGCTTTCTGTCTCTATCTCTGTCACTCCAGCAAGCGCACACACCTTATAGCAAAAATCTCTCAAAAAAAGCCATAATGTTTGAGTGAAAAAGGTAAGAAACGATGATGTTAATAGTATTATGTAAATTAAAATCATATATACACAACATAACATTGCATGTTTTCCAAGTTTATGTGCGTATTTAAAGACATATATCAAACACGGTAGGGAGGATATCGGGTAGGGGAAGGATGAGACTAGGGATGGGACATAAAGGGGCAAATAATGAAACAAGAGAGGAGTTTCATTCTGGTGACAAAAGTGTAGCTGGAGTTTAGATATGTGATCAACCCAACTCCCTGCACCTGGCTTCCAATCAGGGAAAAGAGAAGTGGACATCTCGCTTGGGACCAAGGGGCAGGTCCATGTGGCTGGAAGGCAGCCAGTGGGAGGGAGGTAGAGAAAGAGGACACTCATTTGAGTTGAAACCCTTCGTGGCCTCAATCCTGGACAGCTCTGAGGCTGAGGGTGTTGAGCTCTGTTTTGTGAGCACTGGGGAGCTTTGGAAAGTTTTAGAGCCAGCGAATCATATGATCTAGTTAGGCTTTTGGAAGGTCACTCTTTCAGCTGTGAACAGTTGAATCAGGGTGCAGAGGACATGAAGGGATGCTCTTAAAAGTTGTACCTACTGAAAAAGAATATCCCACAGCATGATACAAAGTGGCTCTGGGTTGGGAAATATCAACCAGGGGGACTTTGGGTACCTTGGCCCTTTCTCTGTGCCATTGTCTCAAAATCCAAGCAGTGAGCACGCCCCAAACTTTGGACGGTGAAGGACACACACGTGCTCTGAGCGACATTGTGCTCATTTTCTCATCCGATCCTCGTGGCACCCTGGGAGGTGGGTGCTGTGATGGTCACCACTGCAGAGACGCAGGAAAGGACGCTCAGAGCCCACCCTCTTCCCCAACAGAGCAAGCCAATGCTCAACCCACCCCTTCCTATTTATTTTCTGTTTTCCAGTTTCATTTTGGGCATATTTTTTCTATTTAAATTTATTTGCTGGCAATAGACTGCAGTACTCAAAGAGACAAAAATGCCCAGCGTCTCCTTAATGAGGAACAGGGAACAGTCCCTTAGGGAGAAAGGGAAGAACAGCTGCAGGCTGACCAAGCAAGGCCAGGGAGAGGGACTGAGAGATGGGTAAGACGGTGACAGGGCTAAGAAGGGCCCTTTGGGGTGAAGGAAGAGATTAGCTGTTACTCCAGTCAGGCAAGAAGATCCTAACAGCCTCACCCTCTGTGGTCCTCAGGTTTCTCAGCTGGAGGTGGAGTCAGGGCCAGCAGGTGGCATCATGGTTGAGGCACTGGACTCCCACATGGCTGATCATGGTTCGAGACCCAGACCTGGTGGCTTAAAACTCACACCAGGTACATGTGTGTGCATACCCAAAATCCTGAGAGAAGAGTGGAGAAGAAAGGACTGTGGCACAGCCATTCCTCCTGGGAGGGGAGGATTTCTTGCTTTCTGTCTCTGTGTTTCTTTCTGTCTCTCTGTCTCTAAAGCAAAAAAAAAAAAAAAAAAAAAAAAAAAAAGTTTTAAAAAAAATGGAGGCAGAAAGTACAGTTCCCAGGGTCTGCACTGTCAGCTGAAAACACAGAATCCCAGATGCCAGTCCAGAGATGCTGGGTCCTTCAGCTGGGACTGGGCCTGGACACCCATATTTATTTCCAAGTACCCCAGGTGAGTCAGGCTCAGCTAACATCTCAGTGTTGTGGGAATGATGAAAAGTTGCTCTCATCCTCTTTCTCCTTCTAAAAATACATTTTATTGGCTTCCACTCCTCCAGACGTTGACTTCGATTACTTGATTACAAACATCTTTCCTTGGTTCTAAGACACCTCCATCCCCTATCAGAACAAGTCTTACAGTTCAATGTGGTAGCATTTCCTCCCTCCCCCTGAAAACTATGTTAAGTTGAAGGTGCTGGTCAGAGTGTCACGCAATTAGGGAAAGTGGTCCAACAGAGTTACTCTCCGTATCTGTAGGGGATTCGTTCCAGGATCCCCTGCAGATACCAAACTCTAAGGCTGCTCAGTCCATTATATAAAAGGGACATAAGTATTTGCATATAACCTACATACAACCTCTCATCTACTTTCAGTTATCCCTAGATTATAAATCATCTCAGCATCACATACAAGTGCAAAGAAAAATGTATAGATAAACTTCTTTGGCATCGGGGCCAGCAGATGGTGTAGTAGTTAAGGCACTGGACTCCCACATAGTCAACCCCCATTTGAGTCCCAGTCCCAGTGGCTTTAGACTCATGCCAGGCACATGTGCATGCATGGCCCAAATCCTGAGAGGAGAATGGAGGAGAAGGATTGTGGCATGGCCATCCTCCCTGGGGATGATTTCTCACTTTCTGTCTCTCTGGTGAGTGCATGCACCCTATAGCAAAAATATGTCCAAAACAACCCTCAACTTCTTCAGCGTCTCTCTTTTAGAGAGACATCCCTTCCTCCATTTCAAGGACTAAGGATGGCATGGCTTGGCCGCATCTGCCGTTGGTTGAATCCACAGATCAGGAACATGGGGATCCAGAAGGCTGGCTGTACTTTCAAGTACTAGTTTGGAGAATACAAAAAAAAAAAAAAAAAGAAAAAATCACTAAAATAATAAAATCCCCAGTAATCTCAGCCCCAGGGGGTTCATTTTCAACATTCCATAATTCCTCCTTCCAGTCTCTTATTTTTGTGGTCCCAGACTTCTTGTACCATGAATGAATCATTCCTGAACACCTGTTTCTATACACTTCCTATAGCACTGGGTGAATTTTAGCCACTCTGTGCTTGCGTTTTAGGTCCACGATGTTTCATCCCATAGGATAGTCCTGAGAGGTGGAGGGCATTATTTCTATTTAACATAGGAGGAAACAAGGGGAAGAGCTCATCCGAGCTGCCATAGCTAGCGAATGGTTGAACCTAGATTTGAGCCCAGGCACCTAGAGGTGAAACTGCTCTCAGGGCAGAGGCCAGTCTGGCCTGGGGAGGGAGGGTGTATGAATTATGGGTAAAGACTGTAGAACTGGGATTGTTTCTTGGTGGGCTCAGGGGCCAGGAGAAGCTTGCAGAGGCTGTGCTAACAAAAGCATGGCTTTGGAGCTGGAAGCTGGGTTCAAATCCAGATCCTGGTTCTTACAGATCATGTACCACTTTGAGCCTCAATTTTCTTGTCTGTAAGATGGAGATAAATGATACTTCTCTCAGAGGGATATTGAAGGGATAAAATAGCTGGCCTGGTACGGTTAGTAGTGCACTAAACTGAAAGCCACATGGTCAATCACGAGTCCAGAACCCTGATCTGGTTGACTTGAAAACACACTGGACACGTGCCCAAACCCCCAGGATGGAGAGCTGGGAAGGGGATCATGGTGTAAACAAACCCTATTCAGGGTGCTTCTTGCTCACGCTCTCATGCATGCACATGTGCTCTCCATCATGAATAAAACAGATTAAAAACTTTTTTAAAAACAAAAGGTAAAAATGTATGTATGCAAAGCGCATGGCTCAGAAAGAATATTTAATACAGAAGAACCAGAACTGCTGGGGTTTGGATCAAAGGTATAGAGGAAATATTAGGTCTTTATAACAATTCACTATCAACATAAACATTCCAGGAAGGTGGGACTATTTTTACCCAAGTTCTATTTTGGATTTCTTGGTTAAATTCTGGGAGATATATTGGGAGCTTCCTTTTTTTTTTTTTTTTTTCCCCAGAGGTTTTTGCTATAGGGCACATATACTTGCCAGAAAGACAGAGAGAGACAGAGACAGAAAGCGAGAAATCACCCCCAAGGGAGATGGCCATGCCGCAATCCCTTCTTCTCCATTCTCCTCTCAGGATCTTGGGCATACACGCACATGTACCCGGTGTGAGTTTAAGTCACCGAGTCCGGGACTTGAACCACAGTTGACTACATGAGAGTCCAGCGACATAGCCATCACACCAACTGCTAGTCCCGGGAGCTTCCATTTTCTATGTTTTTTCTTTCTTTCTTCTTCTTTTTTTTTTTTTTTTTTTTTTTTTTTTTTTTTTTTTTTTTTTTTTTTTTTTTTTTTTGTTAAGAGAAAAAAATAGTGCACAGGTAAGTAAAAACAAAGCTAGTATTCAAATTTGAGATCTGAAAAGATAGCATATTTTCTTGAGGTTTGGACTTTTTGCTCATTTCAAGTTCAACCCAGCCTTGCTAGCTCCTCAACACAGGTGTCTGGGTTTTGAAGTGTTCCCAAGTGATGCTGTTGAGCCAGTGCAGCAGCCACCTGCCGTAGCCTTTGACTACCCTCCTGATGTCTACAGCCTTGGCAGCAGGAAGGGACAATGGAGACAGGACACAGCAGAGCTGCTAATCCCTGGTGCCCATGTTCAAGGCCAACAGAGAAAGAAAGACCATAACAAACTTGGGGCAAGGGAAGCAAGTGTTTACGGAGCACCTCTGGAGGGCCAGGTGTGGGGTCGAGCCTGCAGATGAAAAGGCTGGCATCAGATGCCTTCATGAGAACCCCAGCTCCTCCACTTCCCTGCTGCTTGACCTCTGGGGACAATCCTAATCTCTTAGTCCCTGTCTGTAAAGTAGGTTGCTATACAAATAAAATGAAGGGACATGGACAGGGGCCTGATTCAGTGGCCGGCACACAGTAGGGCTCACTAGATGTCCGCCGTTTAGCTATAGTCCTCCCAACTACTCAACACAGGTCTGACAGGTCCATGCTACTGTTCCTACCATTTTGCAGATGAGAAAGCAGAGGCTATTGTTCACCCCAAGTTGCAGAGCTGGAGTCTGGACTCAGACCCATCTATTCCAGAATGCATGCTCTTTTTTTCTCCCGGCTGGACAGAGCAAAAGAGACTCCCAGGACATGAGCGACAGCGTGGGAATTCGAGCCTTGATGAGTCCAGCCCCGAGGTCTGTGCTTGGTGGAGACATCAGAGAACATCGAATGTCTAACCTTTGCTTTTGGCTCAGGCCACACTACCAGCCAGGACCCCAAGGAGACTCCAAGACTGAGGTTTTTCAACAAGCACGCCTCTGGAGGCGAGTTATTTTGGAACAGCAGGGGGGATACCGGGGGTACAGTCTCACTCCCAGGCATATGGAGGCCGGCTGTGAGCTAATATGGAAAATGATTAAGACAGCTTAATTTTTTTATTTTTTTATATATACTAATAATGAAGCAGGAGGAATTCAAAGGGGGAGTTCTTCAAGGAGAGAGGAAAGTATTACAGATGTTGGAATCACGCACAGGGATGGCTCTGTCCTGGATGGCGCTATATCCCCTGAAGCCAGAAGGGCTGTGGGACAGGGGGATCTAGTGGCATTTAATGATGGGGCCTCCATGACTTAGAAAAACCCTGTAGTCTGTTTACAGACCCCAGCACATCTGGTCTAGGGCTAGGGATGGGCAGTGAAGCAGGGTTCCTCTCTGGGCTGGTTCTATTCCTTAAGCCCTGGGATGACACTTAGGATGGACAGAAGGGCTGGCGGAACAAAGGAAGCCTTTGCTCAACAGGAAGGGTGAAACGTGTGAGGCGATCTGAGGAGGCAGGGAGAGTTTGGCAACGAAGGGGCAGCTAAGGCCCGAGAGACGACTATCAGTGGATGCTGCAAGGCCAGGAGGGCTTCTTGAAGCTGATGGGAATGGGGCTAGCAGGATGAAGAGGCTGGTGTGGGTGAGGAGTACAAGCACTTACTGAGTGCTTGCTGTGGACCACGCAAGAAACTAAATTAGAATAGAAATGCATTCATTCAACAAATATTTGTTGAGCACCTACTATGTGCCAGGCACTATTCTGGGCTCTAGGGGGTAAACAGGGAATAAAACAGACAGAACCTCTGTCCTCGGGGCTTACACTCTCCAGGCGGAAAGGGACAATGTCATATAAGCAGATACACACTGCCGTGAGTGTGGTGATGCATGGTAGAGAACAGGATAAAGACATGACAGGGGACCAGGACAGTGGTATAGCGTGACTTGATGCTCTGCGGGGCTGATCCATGGGGATGGTTCTGGGATCACGTATGGAGACCTCCCAGTGCATACCAGGAAAGCACATGCCATGATCTGAGCTGGCTGAAACTGGGGTTGGATCATGGTGTGAAGACCCTATTAAAGGTACACCACTCTCTCTCTCTCTCTCTCTCTCTCTCTCTCTCTCTATCTATCTATCTCTCTCTGGCTCATGGGAAGAAGAGATAAGCTTTTACAAAAAGAGATGAAGGAGCACTGTCATTTCCTGAGTACCTACTGTGTGCCAAGCTCATGCATAGGTCTGTGCCTCTGCAGCTGTTACTCCTGCTTTAATATTAGCTCACATGTGTTGGTCACTTACCATGGGCTGGCATTGTTCTAAGGGCTCTCCATGCACCAAGTCACAGGATCCTGACAAAACTGTGGGAGGAAGTACTATTATCACCCCCATTTTATGGATGGAGAAACCAAGGTGAAAGAACTCATTGAGGGGCACGTGCATTTTACGAGGGTGAGCTGTAAACCCCGGCAGGCTCCAGGACCTATATGCTTAACCAGAATGCCATATTGACATGGAAACAGAAGTCAAGTGTCACGCCCACGGTCACACCCTCACTCGCCTTTCTCGCTCCCACTAGCTTCTTCCAGAGGGCCTTCCCTCTTCCAGAAGACCTCCATATCCCTCTTTTCTACCTGCAAGGAACTCTCCAGGCCTTGCTGGATCTTCCTTCCTTCCTCACCCAACATGGAGTCCTGCCCTCCTTCTAATTTGGCACAGCCAAACCTCTGGTGCTCTGACCGCCTGCTCACACTCTCCCCACCAGCTGGCCTCTGGCCTCCCCTTTGCTCATGCTAATTATCCGAGGCAGAGTAGGTTAGATGTCTTCTGCCCCAGGATCTGGGAGCTGCTTGAGTAGCAGCACTGTGTTTAAGTGGTCACGTGTTGCTGCTACCTATATGGAACCTGGCACAGAGCAGAGCTTGTTGACTGTATAATGGACACATCTGCTGCGTGGGCGGAAGTGGAAGAGAGGAGTTCCCCTGCTTGAGAGCTCAACAACTTCAGAGCAGGCACTGCCCAGCCACTCATGTACACATTTTTTTTTTTTTTGGAGAGTTTTTTTGTTTGGTTTTTGTTTTTGTTTTTGTTTCTTTTTTTGCTATAGGGCACTTGTGCTCTCCAGAAAGACAGAGAGAGACAGAGAGACAGAAAATGAAAACTCACCCCCCAGGGAGGATGGCTGTGCTGCAATCCCTTCTCCTCCATTCTCCTCTTGGGATCTTGGGCATACACGCACATGCACCTAGTGTGAGTTTAAGCCACTGGGTCCGGGACTCAAATTGCAGTCGACTACATGGGAGTCCAGCGACATAGCCATTATGCCAACTACTGGTCCCCACGTACACATTTTTAACAGTCAGTGAGCACCCACAGATACCAGGCCCTCCACCACACTCTGGGAACACAGCAGTGATGGAAACAAATCCAGTCCCTTCTAATGAGGGAAAGACACCAATCAAGTAAATTGACACAAAAACAAGATTATATACTTTGGGGCCAGCAGATGGTATAACGGTTACGTCATTGGACTTCCACATGGCTGACCGTGGTTTAAGTCCTGAACTTGGCAGCTTGAAACTCATGTCCGGCACGTGTGCATGCATGCCCAAAATCCCAAAAGAAGAATGGAGGAGAAGGGATTGAGCATGGCCATGTGGGGTGATTTTTTGCTTTCTGTCTCTCTCTGTTCCTCCAGTGAGTGCATGCGCCCTATAGCAAAAATTTCTCTCTCTCTCTCTCAAAAAACAAAAAAAAGATTATATACTTTAACGTAAGACTTAGGGAGAAAACCAACAGGTAGATAAGATAATGCGTAGCTGTGGAGTGAGACTAATTGTCTGGGGAGTCACCGGGAAGGACTGGAAAGGTAAAGGATGAGGCTTACCCAAATCTTGGAAAGAGCATTTCAGGTGAGAAGGCCCCAAGGTGGGAGAGAATATATGTTGTTTGTGGGCTTAGGGTGGGGATTGCGTCTATTAGGTAAACTATGGATCCCCACCACTGCAGACAGTACCTAGTATACACTAGGACTCAAGGTTTTCTGAATGAATGAAAATAGTCTTCTAAGCCTTCAGGCCCACCTCTGACCCTCCCAAAGCCTGAGAGCCTTCTCACTTCATCCAGCCTTGCATGTTTACTCTTGATATACTGCAAAGAGGAAAGTGGTGGTCCGTTTTAGGAGGACATCAGGATGGGAGATATTATGATAGGTCTGGAAGCCTGGAAGAGGAGCTGAGATCTGATATGAGGGGAAACAGGGAGCCAGTAAAGTTTCTTGAGCTAGAGATTGAATTTCTTGGCAGAGTGTTCCTTGGCCAGCCTTTGAAAGCTCTCTGAGAGAAGCCCCAGCTCAAGGCCAAGCACAGCTTGTCAAAGAGGAGTGTCTGGAAATTAAAGCCCAATGGGAAATGGAACAGACGCTCAGCACCTCAAGTGGATTTGGGGACAGAGTCTGACTCAGCCTTCTGAGCATCCATTGCTACATTACGAATCACTCCCAGAACTCAGAGGTGTTAAGCAATCATTCATTGCATTACTATATTGTATGGGACAGGTAAGACACAGAGGGTAGTTTTGTCTCTGCTCCATGGTGTCTGCGGCGTCAGGCAGAAGACTCACCAGCACAGGGCTGGATTCACCTGAAGGCTCATCTCTCACAGGTCTGGTGGTTGGTGCCAGTTGCCCGGGACCTCCTCAGGGCTGTCGACCAGATCTTCTCTATCTGGCTTCTCTCTGGGGCTTGAGCTTCTTCCCAGCATGGTCACGGAGCTCTGAGAGTGAGTGTCCCAAGACAAAGAGCTGGGGAAATGCGTTATCATCTATTCTAACCCAGCCTTGGAAGCCACACAGGGTCACCTCTTCAGCCTCATGTTCTCAAGGCTGTCATGGAGTCATGGCCAGACCCAGGGGAGAAGCAGACTGTCCCTTTGAAGAATGGCAGGGTTCATGAAGAACAAGCAGGAATAGAAATGTCCTTGTGGCTGTTTTTGGAAGATACTATGTCACACTGAGCCACTTGATAGATGGGGAAAGAGAAACTCCTCCCTCCTTCCCAGGGAATGGTTACCTAGGTTCACACATGGACAGACCCCTGTGGTCATGCCTCCCAGCCTGGGGCACAGAAATGTGACTGGCTTCTCCCATCTTCTGCCCTGGGACACCTTCTCTTGCCAGGCCAGTCCAGGGCTCTGCAAAGGCCAGCCCTTTCCACATTGGCTGATGGTGGTTCCAATTGTACGAGAGGGATTGACTCCTTTTTGCAGCTACATGCTTCTCCTAAGGGCTAGGTGGATGGCACTTGGAGAGCTAAGTCTTCCTCACTTTCTAGATTCATCTCCAGCGCCCTGGAGTATGTTAAGGAAAGAAGACCCCTTGGCCCCTTCTGACCACAGCCAAGCACCTGGCTCTGAAAGCCAGGATGAGCTGATTGGTTGAGCGTCAATCTCTGGTCTAATCAGCTAGAACAGAGTAGTCAGGTTGTTTGACAAACCAAATTAATCAGCTAAGCATGGATGGGAAGGTTTCAGGGAAGGAAGGTTAAGAGCTAGAGATATCCCTGAACGTGTCTATTAATATATATTGGCTTCTGCATGAGATTTTGTCAATGATATGTGGGCTATTTAGTTTTCCTCATGCTCCACAATCAACCTACAGGAAGCCCTCCAAAATATATCCAGAATCCATTCAGTTCACTCCCTCTCTCCTGCCCCCGGCCCCATCCAGGCCAAGATGACTGCACCACCCCCTCTCTTGTCCCTTGTCTGTTCCACCTCCCTCCACTTCATCTCTGCACAGCAGCCAGAGGGATCTTTTTGATGCATAAACTAAATGGTGATTCTCTGCTGCTTATAACCCCATCTCATGGATCTCCCCTTCAATTTGAGCTCCTGACTGAAGTCACTGACTGCAGTCACCTCATTCCCGACCTCTTGTGCCATTCATTCTAACCAAACACTATTATGCTTTCTTTCTTCGAACACGTCAAGTTCATGTCAAGTTCAGTCCTGCCTTGAGGCTTTGCACATGCTGTTCTTTCTCCCTGAGATGCCTTAACCCAGTCCAACATGTGTCATTTGGGTCTCAGTTTCAAACATCATGGTATGACTTAGGTTAGGCTAAAGTGCTGTAACAAAATGACTCTGAAGTGTGTAAAGGTTCCAGCACACTAGAAGTTTTTCACTCATGTATAGATGTAATGGGTCGATCTCCTCCATGTGGTGATGCTGAGACCCAGGCTCCTCTCATCTTGTCGATCCTCCAGATTGTGGCCTTGTTATCATTTGCATTGAGCTGGGGGAAAAGGAAAGAAATCACCCATTTCTGAAAAGCCAAAGTCTGAAAGTGGCGTTTTTCACTTCTGCTCTTATGTCATTGACAAGAGGTAGTCTCATAGACACACTTGGATGCAAAAGGGGCTGGGAAATGTTGACCTTGCCTGGGTAACCAATTGTTAGCTCCTACCATATACTAGCAAAGGGGAGAATAGATATCTATGGACAGTTAACTGCCATGACTATAGTCATGTTCTCAGAGAGGCCCTTCCTGGCCATCTCACTTGAAGCATGTTCTTGTTATCACCATACATCCCATAATCCTGTTTGATTTTCTTTGTATCACATTTAATCTACATTATTTTTAAGTTTATTTATTTATTTCTTCCATGAGAGAGACAGAGAGACAGGCACACCCATCAAGATCTTCATGCCATAATCCATCCCCAGCATTAGCCATCCCGTAGCAGCCATACTGGAAGAGTCCAGAATGCGAACCAGACTTCTCATGTGGGTCTAGTTGCATTACCACTGGACCACCTCCTGGGCCCTCTAATTATTTATCTGTCTCAATCCCCTTTTAAAAGGTAAGCTTCGGAAGCCAGCAGGTGATATAGTAGTTAAGAAGCTGGACTTCCACATGGCCAACTGTGGTTCAAGTCCCAGACTCAGCAACTTGAAAGTCACACCAGGCAACTATGTGTGCGTGTGCCCAAAATCCTGAGAAGGGAATGGATTGCAGTGTGGCCAACCTCCCTGTGGGGTGATTTTTCACTTTCTCTGTGTGTGTGTGTCTCTCTCTGTCTCTCCAGTGAATGCATGTGCCCTGTAGCAAAAATCTCTGGGAAAAAAAAAAAGGTAAGCTCTGTGAGGGTAGAAATCCTGTTTGGCTAGTTAATGTCATTTGCTTAGAACCTAGATCAGTGCTTGGTCCATGGTAGATATTTAATAAGTGCTTGTTGAATTATTGAAAGGACGAGTAATTTTATTTTACAAGTGGAGACAGAGAAGAGACCCGTCACTTCATGAACAGAAAATGCTTTGCCCAAGGGCTTGGCATTGAGTTGAAGTCCCATTCCCGCTAATTCCTTTTCCTCCCTACTGTTGATCTGGAGGCTGTAGACTTCAGGCAAGACAAGGCTGTGGTCTGTGAAGCAAGAGACCTGGGTTTGAATCTGGATCTGCTCTGACTTCATGGTCTACCTCTCCCCTCTCCTGTCTGGGCCTCGGTTTCCCAGACTGCAAGGTAGGGGTGGAGCAGGTTGGACCCGGCAAGCTTTCACATTCCTTGTGGCCTGAGAATAGATGACCACCCCAGAGTACATGTGTACCTTCTTTTTCCAACTGCTGACCTTTGGGAGAAAGGGCTCCCTCTCTTTTCCCTCCCCTTCTGTGGGTCTAATAAGGCTTAATAAGGGGCCTGGGTGAGCCCAGCCCCTCAGTGGCCACCAGCTCATACTTCTTCCCAAGGGCAGGGTAGGGGGGAGCATGGCTAATGACAGGGTCCTGGTGGGGGGTGAGCTGCCAGCCTCGGCTGGCCTTTCTGGGCCTCTATTAACAGACCACACAAAGGAATGTCCTCCCAGGGCCCATGATTTTCAATTTTTCCACTGGAAATGGCAGTTGGGAAGAGGTGGCCAAAAGGACAGAAACAATCGCCTATACTTCAGCTAGAATTATTCTCTCTGTCCTCTCCTTTAGCTACCCACTCATCCTTCCACCTACTCTTCCACTTGCTCATTCACTTACTCATCCAAGCATTCATTCATCTTCCACCCAACCATCTCCAATTTACCTGTCCGCCCAGCCAATAAACCACCTAGCCGATAATCATCTATCCAACCTTCCTCCCATCCATCCATCCTTCTACCTATCCATCCATCTACTCCCTATTTATCCACCCCTCTGTCCATCTCTCTATCTAACCATCCATCCATTTCTTCATACACACACACACACACACACACACACACCCATCTATCTGTCTTTCCAACACAGGGTTATCCAAAATCTATCTGGCACCAACTTTGTGCCTTGGACTAAAACAGAGATGGACAGATCTTTTTTTTTTTTTTTTTTTTTTTTTCTTTTTCTTTTTCTTTGAGAGGTTTTTTCGCTATAGGGCGTGTGCGCTCGCCAGACAGACAGAGAGAGACATAGAGACAGAAAGCGAGAAATCACCCCCCAGGGGGGATGGTCACGCCGCAATCCCTTCTCCTCCATTCTCCTCTCGGGATCTTGGGCACGTACGCACACGCGCCCGGCGTGAGTTGTAAGCCACCGGGTCCAGGACGCGAACCGCGGTCGACTACGTGGGAGTCCAGCGACATAGCCATTACACTAACTGCTGGTTCCCGACAGATCTTTTATACCCTTAGCCTTTCTGATGCATCATATGACAAATAGCACGTGGTGGAAAGTGTTGCTTTGTTGACTTGGGTTTGAATCTGAGTTCTGCCTTTTTAACACTGTGACCTTAGAAGTTTTGTACAAATACAATGATCTTTATTTTTGAGCACTTACTATGTGTGGACCTCATGCTCAACACTTTGGGCCAGTCGACTCTTTCAGCAGCTCTTTGAGCTGGATCCCCTATGTATTTTACAGAATTAGACACTTGGCTGGAGATCACATGACATAGTAAAGGTGCAGACATATGACTCTGGGCTGTTACTTTCACGTCATAGTCTATGGTAGCATTGGAACTGATACCTGGCCGGCTCAAACATCAGCCCTCTTTCTAGAACACTGCCATCCTTACATGGTCTTTCCCTCTGGTCACTGGGATGTGATCCCATGAGGCTAAGTTCAGGATGAGTCTTTTCCAAACTCATGGCCTTTGTTTCCTTGGATAGAGGTAAGAAAGAGAGAAAGAAGGGAATGGCTGGGGGGTTGGGGTTGACTTTGTGATGTAGAAACCGAGTCTGTGAGAGATGACAAAACCTACGGATGGGGAAATCGAGTCCTGGAGATACCTATGGAGTCCCAGACTTGGGGGAAGCTTACAGATCCTCTGACCATGATGAACAACAGGATTTACTGACCTCCTCCTCTGAACTGAAGCCAGATGGTGCCCCAGCTTCCAATACAACAGTGGGGATTAATACCACCAGCCTCACAGCATTGTTGAAAAGATTAAAGAGGTGAAGGCACACCAAGAACCAGAATGCCATAAAGAAAGTGCTCAATAAATGTTACTTATTATTTCGAAATAACCCTGGGAAGCTCTGGGAAGATGGAGCTTCTTCTTTCCCCAGGCCTGCTTGGTCTGAAGTCCTACACATAGGTTACCTCCCAGCTCTTCTGGTTCCCCACATCCCAGACGGGTTTGCTCTGAGTGTGGGTTTAATTCAAGCCAATGTTGCCACATGTCAAGCTGTCTGAAGGGATATTAGGGAAGGTCCCTGGGAATGTCACCCCTCCAATGATCCCAAGTTCTAGTAGAGTTTCCTGGATGGCAGGATGAAGCAGCATTTCTGAGCCTGCATTCCAGTGCCAGGTAGAGCTGGGTCAGAAGCTTACTTTTGCTTCTACCTAACAGTGAGAGTGACTTTGCCCTCTGAGGCTGTTTCTTCATCTGTAAATTGGCAAAGTGAACAATGGCTCCCTGGGGCATAGTAGGCCCTTATGGAAAATGTTGGTTGCTTATTTTCCCAGAGTCCATTTCCCCTTCTACCAATTTCTGTTTGTAGCTTCCAGTTCATTGGTCAGTTACACTAGGGGGCACCCCTTAAGCTTTAGCCAGTCAGGATATTGCCCTCCTTGGCCACAACAATTGGGTCAGGGTGAGTGTGTGACCACCTGGTCCAAGCTGACTCTCCTGATGCCATCATGTTGCCTTCAAAGAGACTCAGAGAATGAAGATGAAGGATGCTGACAGAAAAGTGGGGAGAAAACTCTACCCCAGCTGTGTAACGTGAACCTCTGGATCCTGCCTCACCTGTAGCTCCAGCCTGGGCTCTCCAGTCCAGCAAATCCCCTTTTCCCATGAGCCAGTTCTCCGCAACTGGAAGAGTCCATGGATACGAACTCAGGAAATGTGGCTTTGGGGCTGCCCTCTTGCAAGGGCCAGACACTGAGGACTGAGCCTTTTCTTTCTCGGGGCTCATGTGTTTTCTTGGGCAGGCTTGGAACTCTAGATCCAGAACTCTGAGGGGCCCCAACTTTTGCTTCCAAGAGTCTTTGTTCTGATGATAACTATAATCAAGGGCTTTGCAAGCCCTCCCCAACCCAGTTGTGCTGCTGTCTGCTCCATGAGAATTTGGGGCCTGTCCCCAGAGATTCCATCACTGTTTTCAACTACCTGAACTCCTGGCCCAGAGCAATACCAGATGCTGTCCTCAGAGGACTACTGGGTGAGCAATATGGAGGGAGAGCCCACCTGTGCTGGGAATGTGGCTCCACTTGTATCCCATCATACTCCTGCTCAAGGGCACCCGATGGTTCCGCATTGGCCTGGGGAGTTGTAGTGCTGGGATTTGAACACTGGCTGCTGCAAATGGGGGATATGGAATAAAGAGAGAAAAGGGGTTGGAAGTGACCCTGCAGGTCTTCCCAGAGGAAGAAGAGCCTTGGAGACTCCAGAGGAAAGGAAAGGATGATGCCAGCACAGAAGTGAGAACATAGGTAGGACTTTAAGAGTTGGTCCAACAGAAGCTCCAGACTACTGGACACCGGTCACCTCCTCTCTCTGTCTTGTGTCTCCATCCTGTGATCCCTGCAGGGCTGATCCCATGCTCTCTCATCAGGACAGTTACTTTGGACTCTCTGCTGGTCTCCATGCTTCCTCTTTGGATCCCCTAATCTAGTGGTCCCCAACCTTTTTGGCATCAGGGACCAGTTTTCATGAAGACAATTTTTCCATGGAATGGTGTGGGGGTAGGGAAAATGATTTCAGGATGATTCAAGCACATTACATTTATTGTGTGTTTTATTTTTTTATTATTATTACATTGTAATGATAAGGACCAGTACCAGTCCATGGCCTAGAGGTTGGAGACTCCCTGCTCTAACCCTTACTTCAGCAGCCATTTATTCACCCACTCAACCATCCATTCATTCAGCAAGTACTCACAGGGTGAGGGCGAGGGCTATGCTGTACAAGACCCTGAGGCTGGAACCTCTCCCCCTCCCTAGCCTGTTTCCAGTCCTCATCACCCACATCAGACTCAGGGTGCCACTCCCCATTCCCAAAGGGCCTTGCTCTTCCAGCCTCTCTGCCTAAGAGCCTGCTATCACCCAGCCTAGAATCCCACCTGCCCTACCCCTTCCCACAACATTCTCCTCATCCTTTGTCCCACTGAGCTCACCTCCTTCGTCTCTCCTGCCTTCCCTGGCTTCCCAGGCAGCCTGCCCACACCATCCACTCTTGGCCACCTCTCATCCCAACTCTGCAACACCTTGTTATCTTTCCGAGGTGGGTGTCCTGACTTCCTCACTGCCAACAAGCTTCTTGCAGGCAGAAGTTCCAACTCCAGGACTCAGTGCTGAGATGGATTAAAGGAAGGAGGTCTTAGGAGGAACCACAAGAGTAACCTGAGGTCCCACCGGTCGGCTGTGGCATTCTCCAGCCATGCAATTCTGGGCTGGCAGAAGCTCTTCATGCCACTGAGCCTCAGTTTCCTCACCTGTAAAGTAGAATAATAGTGCCCTCCTCTCATGGTTGTCAGGAGGATGAGGCAAGGGAATCCATCCAGCACACATAGTGAGGTGCCAGAGAAGTAGCCAGTGCCCATCAGTGAGAGCCAGTGTAGTCACAATCATTGTTAGATAACAGTGGACCAGCAGAGTGGATGTTGGAGGGCTTGCCTAGATTCCTTCACTCCAGTTGATAGGAATATTGGCAATTGAGGTAATTTTTTTTTTTTTTTGGAGAGGTTTTTGCTATAGGGTGCGTGCACTCGCCAGAAAGACAGAGAGAGACAGAAAGCAAGAAATCACCCCCCAGGGGTGATGGCCACACCGCAATCCCTTCTCCTCCATTCTCCTCTCGGGATCTTGGGCACACACGCACACAAGCCCGGCGTGAGTTTAAGCCGCCGGGTCTGGGACTCTAACTGCAGTCAACTACGGGGGAGTCTAGCGACATAGCCATTACATTAACTGCTGGTCCCAAAGTAAATATTTTAATTCAGTATTTTGAAAACTCCACATTGAACCCTGAGGCAAAAGGAAAAATCAATAATATTGATTTTGTCTTGAGATAAGAGAAGGCTGGGGCTGACCTAAAGGATAAGGTATAAAGGGTCATCATCTCTGCCCCTTCTGTGGACACCCCCATGTTTGTGATGGGTGTGAACCATGAGAAGCACAACTCCCTGAAGGTCGTCAGCAAGGTCTCCTGCACCACCAACTACTTAGCCCCCCTCTCCAAGGTCATCATGACAACTTTAGCATTGTGGAGGGTCGTGACCACAGTCTATGCCATCACTGCCACCTAGAAGACTGTGGACACCCCCTCAGGGGACCTGTTGCATGATGGACATGGGGCTGCCCAGACATCATCATCCTGACATCAACCGGCACTGCCAGGGCTGTGGGCAAGGTCATTCCAGAGTTGAATGGGAAACTCATGGGCATGGGCTTCCATGTCCCCACCCTCAATGTGTTGATCATGGACCTGATCTGCCACTGGAGAAAGCTGCCAAATATGGTGACATCAAAAAGGTGGTGAAGCGTCGCTGGGCCCCCAATGGCCATCCTGGGCTATAGCAAGGACCAGGTTGTCTCCTGCGACTTCAACAGTGGCACCCACTCTTCCACCCTCCATGCTGGGGCTGGGATCGCTCTCCATGAGCATTTGTCAAGCTCATTTCCTGGTATGACAACAGCAACAGGATGGTGGACCTCATGGTCCACATAGTCTCCAAAGAGCAGAGCTCCCGGACCACCCAGCAAGAGCACCAGGAAGAGAGGAGTCTCAGCTGCTGGGGAGACCCTGCTCCCATTCAGTCCCTGCCACACTGAGAACCTCCCCTCCTTGACGCAGTTTCCATCCCAGAGCCCCTGGAGAAGGGGAGGGACAGCGGGAGCCCTACCTTGACATCAACCATCGATAAAGTACACTATATCAGCCAAAATATAATAATAATAATAATTCATGTTTCGTCCCTCTCTGCCCAGCTCACAACCTGCCAAGGTTCCCCACTACATCTCACTGTCCCTTCTCTGGATGAGCCTCATTTAGTTGGTTTCTTTGAAAGAGTGAGAACCCCAAAATAGAACCCACTTTCTCAAAAGCAGTCTGAGCAGTGTGGACACCCTGTACACCCCTGTCACCTCCATTTCCAGCCCTGTGCCTGGGCCAGTCCATGGCCCCAGCCACCTGTCCCATACCCATCCCGGCCTCACAGTTCATGTGTTCAGAACCTCTAGGCTCCTGGAGAGCAGGCGTTCCACTAACAAACAGCATGCAGGCAAAGAAAGCCTCCAACGTTATTAAGCTGGCTTCATTAGAAGCCAACTTCTGAGAATTCAATTTGTCGTCAGTATAAACAGGATATCAAGCCTGGCGAAGACAGGCTCTGAGGAGGGCATCTGGGGGGAGAAAGCAGGCAGCCACCTGCGGGGTAACCGTAATGTCTGGCACATTCCTCGGCAGCATTAAAACCCACTGCTAATCACAAGCAGATCCCTGCCTGCCCAGTGCCTTACTCGTGTGCTCGAACTTCTCTCTCCAAACCCAACACAGAGAAGCCAGGCTCTGCCTCTCTGGGACATCTCCTCTCCCCTCTGTGGGCCCCAGGTTTCCCATCCTCCAGAGGAGAGGTCTGAGCGTGGGTCTGTAACCCAAGGTCCATTCCGTTGGGCTCGTATCCTGGGATCCAAACTTCTCTAACTTAAAGTCCTCAAGAGTCTGGAATTCCAGGATCATAAAGTGCCCAGATTTTATGACTACAGAATTTGACGAGTCCATGATGGCGGGTTCTAAAATACTATGATTTGAAGATTCAGTGGCTCTTAGGTCCTACCCTCGTAACTTTCTGTGATTCTGAAACTTGGAGATTCTGAGTCTCAATTATTTTAAGCTTCTACGAGGCAGTGAGTGTGTTCTAGAGCCAGACCGCCAGGCTTCATTGATTACTGATACTATCCGCACTAAGTGGGTGACCTTGGAAACGTTACATGACTTCCTAGTGCCTCAGTTTCCACATCTGTAAAGAAGAGATCATGATCGTTACTAACTCACGGAGTAGTTGTGAAGATTAAATGATGTCATGTGTGTGTAGACAGTGCCTGGAGCGTAGTAAGCATTCAATAAATGTTTTGCCCCTACTGTAATTCTACAGGCTTAGCGTCTGAGATTGGGCGAGTGATCCTGGTCTCCAAGACTCCAGCATTGTAAGTTTCTAAGAATCCATTGTTTGGAGATTTGAAGACACACTGCATGCTGACTATGACACACCATGGCTTGGTACCCTGACCCCAGACCATGGGGATTTACCATCAGTAAGCTGAGGAGCCTGGCTGGTCATCCTGATCCTGGCAATCCTAGCCAGGTCAGTGAGCACGATAAGTTTTGGACCCCCAGCTTTTGACAGTGTCCTTCCTCCCCTGGAAAGCTGTGGCATGATGGACATGGAGCTTCCCCAACACATGTCCCTGGAGATAACATGACCTTCTAGACAAAGGTTTATTGACCTCGACTAACTCCTAGAATCCATGGAAACACAAGAAGACTATGATGCTCATAACTTGAAACCTCCTTTCTCAAGAACCTGCTTGTGGCTCCCTGCTGTCCTTCACATCAAGTCTTATTCCTCAGCCTGTCTTTTGGAGCCCCTCTATATCTCGTTCACTTCAAGGTAAGTTGAGATGATGTGGAATGGGGAAGGGAGAATTAGATTCCTTTGGCAATTGTGCATTCTTACTCATCCCACAGGTATTTAGTAAACATCTCCTGTATGCCACGCTCTGTTGTAGGCCTTGGGGGGACAAATGTAAGACAGACAAGGTTCCTGCTCTTGAGAGCTCACAGACTCATTTCAGACCCTAGTCACTGCACAGCATCGTTCCTAGGGTAGGGGATGGTGTAAGAGCACAGGCCATGCCTTGGCTGTAGAACATTTGTAAAATGGCTCAAGAACACCACCTACCACACAGGGTTATCATGAAGATTAAAAAAACGATGCAGCAGAGCATCTGGCATGTGGCTTGTCTCTGAATCCATGGGAGCTGCCATTAGTAGGGTTATTGCTGTTCCTTCCCATCCCCAGCTCCATTCAGAGACTTAATACAGCAATTAAAAGACAGAACGCCTGAGCTCTGGGGGGTGGGCATAAAAGATGGATAATCATGGAGCCAGCAGGTGGCATGGTGGTTAAGGTGCTGGACTCCCATGTGGCCACTACAGTTCAAGTCCCAGACCTGGAGGCTTGGAAATCATGCTGGGCACATGTGCATGCCTGCCCAAAATCTCTGGAGGAGAAGGGATAGTGGCATGGCCATCCTCCTAGGAGGTGATTTCTCACTTTCCTTCTCTCTCTCTCTCTCTCTCTCTCTCTCTCTCTCTCTCTCTCCCCCCCCCCCCCCCAATGAGAACATGCACCCTATGGCAAAAATCTTAAAAAAAAAAAAATAAAAAAAAAAACGATAATCACAGTGCCTGCTTCCCGGAGCTGGCTGCCTGGCATTTCTGGCATACCCATTCGGGGCTCAGGTGGTAATGAGAACACACCTCATTTCCCTCCAGCACTCTCTCAAACGCATCCCTACCACCCACACTACCTGCGTCAGGACTCACACAACACACAACCCCAAACGATTTCTTTTTCCCTTTGGGATCTAGTGTCATCCACAAAGGATCAGTAAAATTGGCTCCAAAACAAAGACTGAGATATTTGGACATGATACAAAAGGCAATAGGGAGCTGACGCTGGCTCTGGGGAGAGGGAATCTTCAAAGGACAGTCCCTATCTTTCAGTGTCTCTTCTATATCCCTTGCCTCTTGTCATCACGGGCTCCTGTTGGTGCTGGTCATGAGTCCCTGGACTGTTTGGGGGTTAGGTTATTTTTTCATTAAGTTTGTAATTATTAAAAAATGCAAGTCAAATTGCGATGTACTGAGCTGAGCAGGCAGGAGGTTAAAGCTTTTTTCCCTGCCTGCGGCCCGCTCAGCCCCCACCCTGTTCTGGGTAAAGGGGAACATTTTTGGGAAAATGAACAAGGAGAACTGAATCCTTTGGAGACTTTATGAACTTGACCCTACCCCCACTCCACACTCCACCCCGTTAGCAGGCCCGACCACTCTCCCTGTTAATTAAAGGGAAGACGAGGTTCCAGGGCAATTTTAGCTCTGGCCAGGCCTGTGCCCACATCCTTCAGAGGGAGGCCATGGTGATGGGCTGACTGGGTGGCTGGTGGCCCTGGAGGTAACAATTTGTCTTGAGATGGAATCCACTACCCCAAAGAAAGGGACTTTGTGTTTGTCCCAATCTCATAGCTTCCCACCCACCCCCCCCCTAGCCTTCAAGGAGGGAGTTACTAGAGCAGAAACAGCTGTGGACCCCCCCCCCCCCAAGAGCAGGGCCCACCCTTGTAGGCAGCTTGAGCCCACTGCCTGGACCTGCGAGACTTTCCCAATCCCCTTGGGCTGCCGTCGATGTCCTCAGAGCTCCAGCTTCTCACAGGAAACTGATTCCCATAATCCTTCAGTCATTCATTTGTTCTCTTAGCTCTTTATTTTAAAATATTTCATTAACATAAAGCAATTATACGTATTTATGAGGGTACAATGTGCTTGAACAGGACGAGAATATAGTGTATAACAATTCGATCAGGATAATTAGCATCCCCATGATCTCAACCATATGTCATTCATCGTGTTGGGATCACTCAACAACTTTTAATTAAACAGCTACTGATATACCAGGCACTGTTCTAGGCTCTGGGCATGGACAAGTGATAAAAAGATAGCCCTCCCTCCCCACCCCTACACACCATCACAGAGCTCACAGCTCACGGGGTAGACAGACTCTAAAGATAAATAAGTCAGTCTATCTATAATCCACTGCTAGGCAGTCGGATGAGGACAAGTGAAGCAGTCAAGGTAGGAGGTGATGAGTGGGCAGAGGATCCTTGGGGAAGGTGACATCTGAGCAGAGACCTGCAGGGAGGTACGCGTGATCTGTGGGGACAGTGGCACTCCCTTCCATTTATCAGGGACAGACTGCCCTCACATCTCCATTTTTCCACCTCTGGGCTTTTGGGCTAAGAAGGACCTGGCCTGGCCTTCTCTCTGCCCAGCCAGCAATGACTTCTCTGTATTTCCCTTGATATATAATTGGACACTTTATTAACTGTACCCAATGCATTTGTAAAACCAGAACATGGAGCCATTGAGGTATTTGCTACAGACTGTCCGGTGACAGTCACAACACCCGCATTGCTGACATGCTTCTGCTGGATAGAATGGTGTGTCTCCACTTAAAACCGTTGGCCAAGGCCCCACTCTGTATCTGGTGAGCAGCTCAGTATCGGCTGGGGTAATGGAGATGATTTGGCCATGAGTCTGTCACCCTTTAGCAAAGCAGCCTTTGTTCGTGGCCAGCCTAGGGTGCTCACAGAATTCCCCGGAGTTGCAAGAAACTCAAATGCATGAGTGATTTTCCAGCTTCTGCTTGCATCATGGTTGCTATATCCTATTGGCCAAAGCGAATCACATGACCAAGCCTAGAGTCAGTGTGAGAAAGCCTTGGGCAGGGTTTGGGCAAAGGCAGGAGTCCTCGTGGGCTTTGTTTTGTAGATCTCTTGTGACAAGTTGAGATACAGGAGGTTGTGGTTTCATCACAGGAGGGAGATGGGGAAATTCCTGTGGGTACCTGTGCCCAAACTGAGAGGAAAACAAATCCAGATTGGCACTAAAAACCAGAACCCAGAGAAGCAACCACATGAAATGATCAGACAGGCTTGTCAGTGAGGAAACCATGCTGCGGAGTGCCTTACAGAACTTGGTTCGGGGCGAGGGAAGGTTTGGGTCAAATGTTCAAAGAAAACTAAACAAATATCAAAAGGCAACTATTCATTCAAAGGGAAAGAGCTGGGAGTCTAAGGGAAAGAAATATCTCTTAAACTCAGTACTTGCTCAGCAGGAAACAATATTTACACAGCAAAACGATAAAAATGCTGAATACAAAACTGAAAAAAATGGATATTGAGTATATTGAGAGGAGGGGGTGAGGAAAACAGGTGTAATGGAGCTAAAAATAGCCCTCCTCTTTTAAAGTTTATTTTGTTCATGAGAAAGAGAGAGCCACCTCTCAACAGAATCTTCACATCATGACCCACCTTCAGCCTCAGCCAGCCCGGATCACACACACGCTGGGCACATACAGTGAGGACCCGGGATGCGAACCCAGGACCTTTATATCCCTCCTCTTTCATGAGGGAAAGTCAATATATGATGTCTACAGTGGATTCATTTATTTCTTCCATGAGTGAGTGAGTGAGCATGAGACAGGCCGAGAGCAGCCCCCTGCCTTCTACTGTAATCCACCCCAAGCCTCAGCCGGCCCTGATGATGGACACATGCATGCCCTGTAAACCCAGGGAGCTCTCTGGATGAGAACCCGGAACCTTTCCATGTGGATCAGTCTTGCGGAGTGTTGTATTTTGCTGCTGCACCTCCCTCGGGCCCTAGAAAGGGGACTTTTAGCATAAAAACCAGGATAGACTAGGACGAGGGGGCCACCTTACCTCAAGGAGCTTTCACTCGGCCTGAAGTGAAAGGTGGACCAGTCCTTGTCTCAACCCCGGTTGGAGAAAGTCAGTCAAAAAGGGTGCCAGGACTGTCCTCTCCCCTGATCTGAGATGCTAGACCCTGACATTCCACGTTCTCTCCGCTCTAGCCAGGAGTCTGGCTCGAAATTTGCGTGAGTGCCTCGAGTGCACAGGCTCTGTGCTAAGTGCTGAGAATTCCTAGGAGAATCAGACCCAGTTTCTGTCCAAAGGAACTCCAGATCATTGGGAGATGCCCCCCGGTGAACACATAGTCATGAACGAGAGCAGTAGTGGAGGAGGCGGATGGGAAAATCAGAGCAGCCTGGGAGGACTTTCTGGAGGAGCCACGGCTATCTCTGGCCTGTGCCGGAGCCTGTCAAGTGGAGGAGGAGTAGAAAGGGCACTGCAAGCATGAACATTGTCATCTCTCTAATCTTCTTTTAAAGAGGCTGGGCAGCTCATTCATAAAGATTTTATTTTTCCCTGATAAGAATGTATTGTTCCCTTGATAAGAATGGCCACCTTGAGTTTGCAAGACTACCTGCAAAGCCCTCTCACACAGGTTTATTTGATCTCGCGATGGTCCTATGTAGATCAGGGCTACAAGGATGACCATCATCATTTTAGTGGGGAGGACACTTGGGCCCAGAGAGGGGTCACCTGCCCAAGGCCACACGATTTCTATGTCCCAGAGTGGGCATTTCCACTCAGCTCTATTTCCTCACAGCTGCCCTGCCCCAGCCAGGACTAAGGTCACCCTAAGCTTAGGAGGAGAGGTCAGGTATGCTCAAGGCCCCCTGGAGCCCCCTTGGAAATGGGGAATCCTCCTCCTCCTCTCAGACAGATTTGGGGGTCCAGGAGAGAAGGCAGTGGACTCACATTGGGTGCAGCAGAGTCTTGGAAGTGATGGTCACTTTGCTAGACAGCATTAATGAAACCCACCTGCCAGGGTCCAGCCTCGGCGGAGGTGGGTTGACTCGTTGGAGGCGGCGCAGAAAAGGAAGACTAAGACCTTGGTGCCTTTTCATGCACATCCTGAGTCGGACACTCCTCAGAGATCGTTCTCTGTAGAGTGACAACTGCGAGGAATTATCGTGCCTTTTTACTGAAAATGTGATACATGCAAGTAAATGGGTGAGGGGCTATGTGTTCTAATTATCAGTTCATGAGGTTTTAACAATAGGGATCATAGATTCCATTCAGGATTAAGGGCAGATCTATTACAGTTGAGCAATTGTTTGTTTGATGTAGGCAGGTCTTCAGAAACTTCATGGAATGCCATTTCAGGAAATAGCCTCCAGCAAGCAGAGTTAATTATCAGTCGATGCTCGGCGGCAGCCATCTTATGATTACTGAATACAATGCTAAAAAGAAAATCTCAAGTATAGGTATTAGTTCTTATGAATCTCAATAAACAATGATACTTATATAATTTTATAGGGACCTAAAACTTAATTTAAGGAATCCTAATATATTTATCTATTTCACTTGGTGAGGGAGGGGGTGTCCTGGGCCAGTTTCTGCCTAATCCTATTTTATGTAAAGAAAAGATTATTTTTAAGCTTATGTTAAATGTATCTTGAAGGGCCTTCCAAAGGTCAAGAAGATTTCTGCCTAGATAGAACTTCAGCACACCCTCTATTGTGACCGCAGGGATGAAGCATTGTAATTAACAGTAGGTGATCAGGGCAAAGGGGAGTGGTCGGGGGACTTTTGGGAAATCTTATCACATACTCAAGAGAGCTATGTAATTCTTTTATAGTAGTATATCAGGGAGTCAGAGGGGGGTCGCTTCCCAGCAAGGCTACCGCAGTCTCTGGAGCATACAACAAGTGGCCTTGCCAACATGCTGAGTCAACCCAAGCTTTGCTCATAGGTGGGGGGAGGGGGCGGGGGCATTCAGCAGCAGCCTTGCCAACGTGCTGAGCTGACCAAAGCTGTGCTCAAAGGTCAAAGGCTCAGAACAGATCCTGGGGTCCCACTGGGTCGGACTCCTCCACCCACCCACTCCCTGATAAGGAATACGGTGGCTCCAGAGTGGCTCTTAGCACCAGCAGATCTTGGAAGTGGGGACAGAAGACCAACCCTCTCCCCCCAAATCCAAACCCTGAAAGACCTCTACAATCACCTTGCAAATGTCGTATCATCCACAGCCCTCCCAAGAAACTTGCAATTTATCTATTCGCCCCAGCTACCATGACACATGCTTCTAAGACACTGTGCTCACTGTGCTCCAGGAGTCCTTGGTTCTATTCCCAGTCCCTCCTAAAGGTTAGGTTACAGTGGTGTGCACCTGTAATCTCAGAGACCTGGGAGGCTGATGCAAGGGATCATGATATAGTGAGACTGTGTATTAAAAAATAAATTAAAAAAGAATATACTCATTCCTTCATTTATGCAACTCACGTTCTTGTTTCTGAGCACCTTACTTTAAGGAGCCCCTGAATTTTTAATGCAGTCCAGCTTATTAGTCTTTTCTTATATGAGAGTGCCTTATGTCAGAACTGAGGACCCAGTGGTGGTGAGGCCAGGCTGCCTCCTGTAGCTAACAGGAGAGTGGAAGAGAGATCCAAAACAGCGTATCCCATCAATACGCAATTTGAGCATGATCACCTTAAAGGAAAGAGTTTAGAGACAAACACCACCAAAGACCCTGATATATTTGGAAGGTGTGGGAGAGGGGGGTTATTGTGGGCCCCTGGCACTCATTTTTTGGGATCTCTTTATCATATTGAATCTTTTTAAATGCATTCACATTAAATATATTTTAGCTGTAAAATCATTTGAAAGAGTTTATAATATTTTACCTTTTGGAAGTATTGGGTATGAGTAATTTTTTTAATTAATACTTGTTTAGATTTTATGGCAATCCGCACGCTCACTGGGATACTTGCAGAGGAAGAGAAATAGAACCCATAAAGGTTTCAGCTTCACTTTGACATGTAGAGTGAACTGGGGTTTTGAGTAAGACTTTATTTGAACTAAGACATCAGCATTATAGGGATAGACTTAACCACCCTGTTTTATAAAAACAAGATTTCTAAATTTATAGAAGAAAATATTATGAAAATTTATTTAGAAGAAAACCCAATCACTTTTTTATTTCTTCCATGAGAGAAATAGACAGACAGACAGACATCCCCAATAGGGCCTCACATTACAATTCACCCAGCCTCAACCAGCCCAGACCATGGCACACACGTGTGCTCCAGGCGTGTACAGGAGGACTCAAGGTATGAACCTAGAGCTTTCCCACAGGGGTTCAGGATCTCAGACATTGCATTACTGTTGTCCACCATCTTCCCCCCACCATCTCGCTCTTAAGCACAAGAATGAAGATGTCCCGTCACTACCAACTAAGAGAGTCACATTTTAAACATACCACACACAGTTTTTACAAGGGAAGAAAGGATTACTAGATTGGGGCCGGTAAATGGCATACTGGTTGAGGTTCTAGATTCCCACACTACTGACTGTGGTTCAAGTCCCAAACCTGGTGGCTTCAAAATCACAACAAATAAATAGATAAATAAATAAATAAATATTTAAAAAGTATCCCCTTAACATTCATTAATTACAAGAGGAAAAATATTAATTCTATAGTGGAAACACTGGACACCACCTTAGCCAGGTGATCAAATTAACACCAATAAAGGGACACAAGTAACATGTACCTCCTGATGTGACACACTGAGAAGGATGCAGCATCACTGTGAAGGTATTTCTTCCAAAAAATGTGTAACCTGAGTCTCACCAGGAGGAAACATCACACAGAGCCAAACTAAGGGGCATGACATTTCATACAACAAGTAATATGTAGCTTCTAGAAATATCAATGTGATGAAAGACAAAGAAAGGCTGGGGAACTAACAGTTCCGGATTAAAGAAGAATAAAGGGACATGACAACTACATGCAACATGTGATCCTGGACTGCATCTTGCACTGGGGAAAAAAACCATAAAGGACATCATAGGAGAGGTGATAAAACTGAAATACAGACTTCAGGGTAAACTACAAAGTACCAGGTAGCTGGGTGGTGGGGAACAGGCATTCTGCTACACTGGGTGTCAAGCCATTTGGTGATATCTATCTGGTTACAAAGACACATGCCCTTCATTCCACTGATGCCACTTCTAGTTTATTCTACACATTCTTGTATTTGCAAAATGACACTTCAATGGCACTGAAGGATAGGCATTGCTTCTTTATGGTAATAACAGAAAGTAGGAAACAACCTAAACATCCATTATTAGGAGACGAATTAAGTGATGACATCTCTAAACCATAGAATTTCTGCAGCTGCTAAAAAGACAGAGATAGGTCTCTGAGTAGTGAGAAGGAATCATCTCCAGGGTGAGTTGCAACAAGTGAGGTGCAGAATACTATGGTGTATGCTACCATTTGGTAAAAAAAAAAAAAATGTGGGGAAGAATGTGTGTGCAAATGTTCATAAATGCACAAGCCCCTTCTGAGTGGAAGCATAAGAAACTGATGACAGCCACTGCTTCCTGGAAGGAAATCGAGGGGCTGCCATTAGGATGATGGGAGATTACTTTCCCCAGAATAGAGTTTTTTCATGTTTTACATATATATGTGTGTTTGTGTGTGTGTGTGTGTGTGTGTGTGTGTGTACATACACACACACACAATTTGTGTATATATATTATGTATCTATACAAATGTATCTATATAAATGTATCTATATAAATGTATATAACTATACATACTACATATAAAACTATAAATATATAAATATAGATGGATACACACACACACACACACACACACACACACACACAATACACATGTATTACTTATTTGAGGAAAAAAGAAAGAAGAGGAGAAGAAAAAGGAAGAAGAGGCTGGCCAAAGAACCTAGTTGTTAAGGGAGCTGGATCCCACACAGCCAACCAACAAATCTTGACCCTGGTGACTTAAAGAACTTGCTAACCTCGTGTGTGTGTGTGTGTGTGTGTGTGTGTGTGTGTGTGTGGCCAAAATCCCAATGAAATGGAAGTGATTGCAGCAGCATGATCATGCCCCATTGAGGGTGCTTTCCCCTCTCCCTATCCCTCTCTCACTATCTTTCTGTCTCTCTTTGGTGAGTGCAAGCACCCTCTAGCAATTGAGAAAAGAGAGAGAGAGAGAGAGAGAAAGGGAGAATAAAAAGAAGAAAGCAGAAATAAAGAAGGATAATAGTAAATACATATATGGCACATATAAACACACATGCATACATTTTAAAATTTATTTATTTATTTTGTATTCTTTCACTGAACATCACCACAGCATACAAAATGTGACTTCCCATCCAGAATACATTGCAAAGTGGCTTAATTATACATGTTATCATCAGCAAATAATTTTCCATTTCTTGTTTCTTGTATATGTATTTCCCCCTATTTCTCACCCTCTGCCATTTCTCATCCTCCACCTACACTATCTCTGATATCTGCAGTTGTTTTCCATTCCTTTATTTTTTTCCACATTTCTTTGATTCACAAACTATCTTAATTAATCTAAATACTTTCAATAGCAAGGTCAGCTGCTATATACATATCTGTGAACACATGTTGACTTTAAGCATGAAACTCTGTGGGTAGAATGAATAAACTATAAAGTAGCACCTAGCTGAGGCTATATAGTTTACTGTGGTCATTAAATAGATATTTTTAAAATATTTTTTTAATTTCAAAAAGGCAGTTTTGCTTTAATCAATCAAAATCATAAAGACTAAAAAAAAAAAAAATGTTAAGACAACTTTGCTTAAGACTTAAAGCCAGGACACAGGTATAAAAGCCAGAACACATTGTACTGTTAGGATTCTGTTCGAATAGTGGGTACATGGACCTGTCCACAACTCGAGAGAAGACAGAAATCCTTAACTCTGGAAAACAAAGCATAGAAAAAGATCAGTAATATTTTAGTTAAAAGTCATAAAATTCTATTTTACCAGTTCAAACTCATGACTTTTATCTTCTGTTATGGTCTGATCTTTCTGTTCAAATTTGGAAGACAACGTTCAGCTCTGGACTTGTCCCTACCATTAAGTTGGCTATTTTCTTAGTTGTTTTAGAACTTTTATTTCTGTGTGTCTGGCTTTAGTTTTCCTGAGGTAGCACTCTCTTCAGAACTTCTTAGAGAACTGGTCTAGTGTCAGTAAAATCTTTCAAGTTTTGTTTATCTGAGAATGTTCTTGTTTTCTCTTCCCATATGAAGGATAATCTTGCCGGATATAGTATTCTTGGTAGAAATTGTTTTTCACTCAACACTTTGAGTATATTTTCCCATTCTTTCCTTGCTCACATTGTTTCTTTTTTTTCTTTTTTTTTTCTTTTTTTTTTTTTTTTTTTTTTTTGAGAGGTTTTTGCTATAGGGTTTCGCCAGACAGACAGAGAGAGACAGAGAGACAGAAAGCAGGAAATCACCCCCCAGGGGGTGGCCACACCGCAACATTCTCCTCTCAGGATCTTGGGAGCATGCACACGCGCCCGGCTTGAGTTTAAGCCACCGGGTTGCTAACCACGGTCCTACGTGGGAGTCCAGCGACATAGCCATTACGCTAACTTGTCCCTCTCACATTGTTTCTGATGAGAGGTCTGCTGTTAGCCTGATGGAATATCCTTTGTAAGTAACTTTACATTTCTCTCTTGCCAATCTTAGTATCTTGTCTTTGTCTGTGGTTTTGGTCAGTCTGGCTATAATGTGTCTTGGAGAAAATCTTCTTGGGTTGATTCTATTTGGGGTCTTTTGTATTTCTTGGATCTGGATCTTTGAATGCCTCTCTAGGTTTGGAAAGTTCTTCCAGGATTTTATGGAATAGATTATCAATGCCTTTATGAGTCTCTTCACCTTCTGGAATACTGATTATCCAGATGTTTGGATGTTTAATGGTATCTAGTATTTCTTGTATATTATTCTCATTTTAGGGGGCCATTTTCTCAGTCTTCATGGTGGATTTTTCTAGGCCAGTGATTCTATCTTCTACATCTGAGATTCCATTTTCTGTATGATCTAGTCTGCCTTTAATACTTTCAAAGCAGGTTTTGACTTCCTGTATTATAGCCTTCATCTCCAACAGGTCCATTTGATTCTTTTTTAATGGGTGTGTATTTCCTCTTTCAGCTCTCGTAAGAACTTCCTCACCTCCTGGCACTCGTTGGCTCTTTTGTTCTGGACTTCATTGTCTCTCTTCTCTTCCATCTCTGTTAGCTTTGTCACTATGAATATTCTAAATTCTTTATCAGACATTTCCGTGATTTCCATTTTACTGTCTGTGGGTGAAGAGGAGTTATTCTTTTCTCTTGGGGGAGAGGTATTTTCTTGATTTCTATATTTCTTGTGCCTCTGCAGTGATTTCTAGTCATCTGATGGGTTATTTGTTTCTTCCTAATTTCTAGAAGTTCAATCTGAGTGACCAGAGGCGCACAGGAGGAGGTGGTCTGCAAACTCTTTGGCGTTCTGTTTTTCTCCCTTTATGTCATAGATTCAGTGGGAATTGAGGAATATGTTGACCTTAATAGTATTCAGATGCTTGGCTACGTTTCACTTAGACCTGTCTAGAAACTCAGTGTGTGGGGACTGAGCAGCAAAGTGATGAGGTAAAAGAAAAGGATAAAAAAAAATAATAAAAAAATAAAAAAAAACCAGAGGAAGAGAGAAAGAAAAAAGAGAAAAAATAAACAAATAAAATTATTTATTTATTTTTAAAAAATGAAGAGCATGTTGCAAGAAAGCACTATATCTCAGCTCCCATGGACAACTCGATCTTCTGGCCTGCCCTTTTTGCCTCTCCTGAATGGGAGGGTAAAAGGAGAGGGGAGTATTACCAAGATAAAAGAGGATTTCGGGGCCGAGAAAATACTTTATCTTAAAAAATTAATAAAAAAGAAAGAAATTTTAAATGAAAACACAGAGACAGAGACAGAAAGAGACAGAGAGAGACAGAGGGAAGGAAAGATGGGGTTTTACCAGGGTGACTTCTCAGCAGAACATCTTCATTTCTTATTTCCTGAAAGTACTAGATCTCAGGACCAGTAGTTAGTGTAATGACTATGTCGCTGGACTCCCATGTAGTCGACCGCAGTTTGCGTCCTGGACCTGGTGGCTTAAAACTCACGCCAGGCGCATGTGCATGCGTGCGTACCCAAGATCCCGAGAGGAAAATGGAGGAGAAGGGATTGTGGCGTGGCCACCTTCCCTGGGGGGTGATTTCTCACTTTCTGTCTCTCTGTCTGTCTGGTGAGCACACGCGCCCTATAGCAAAAAACTTCTCCAAAAAAAAAAAAAAATACTAGATCTCAGCTCTCATGGTGGACTCAGTCTTCTCCACACATGCATAAACTTAAAAAATAGTGAAGCAATTTTTTTAGAGAGATTTTGCCATAGGGCATGCACACTCACTGAAGGGACAGAAAGAGACATGGAAGACCAAAAGAGAGATGGAAAGCAAGAAATCACCCCCTCCCCCAAGGAGGGATGGCAACACCACAGTTCCTTCTCCTATACTCTCATCTTGGGATTTTGGGTGTGCACACACACGTGCCCGGAGTGAGTTTTAAGCTGTTGAGTCCAGGACTCAAACAGTGGTCGACTATGTGGGAGTCCAGTGACTTTGATACATCAATATCAAAGATATGTTCTTTTTTAAGAAGAACAGTACAGGGACCAGCAGTTATTATAATGGCTATGTCGCTGGACTCCCACATAGTCGGCCGCGGTTCACGTCCTGGACCCAGTGGCTTAAAACTCACGCCGGGCGCGTGTGCGTGCGTGCCCAAGATCCCGAGAGGAGAATGGAGGAGAAGGGATTGCGGCGTGGCCATCCCCCCTGGGGGGTGATTTCTCGCTTTCTGTCTCTCTGTCTCTCTCTCTCTGTCTGGCGAGCGCACATGCCCTATAGCAAAAACCTCTCCCCCCGCCCCCAAAAAAAAGAACAGTACATCACACAGTCCACAGTGAGGATATGCCATAACTTATTTCATTATTATAGTATCGTTGGGCACGTAGGTCATTTGCAACACATGGCCTTTTAACAGTGCCTTAAGGAACATCCTTCAATCCATTCCTTTCAGTATTTGTAGGTTTCTGTTGAGCATATGGCCACAGGGAGACTCACTGAACCAATGAGTGTACACTTAAATTCTAACAGATGTTGCCAAGTTGCCTATCAAAAATGTTATGCCAATCTACACACTGTTCATTCACTCATTCACTCACTTGAATACTTGGTAAACATTTATCAAACACCTCCAGTGTACTGGGAATATCGTTCTAGTTTCAGGGAATTCAACAGTGAACAAGAGGTAGTCCTTATCCTCATGAGACTTATCATCACTTAACATGTTACATATTTATGTTTTGCTTGTTTTGGGGCAATAGCCCCAAATAAGTAACATGTTGAGTGATGATTAGTGCTCAAAGTAATTAAAGAAGTCTGAGCATGATGGGGCCAGCAGGTGGCACAGTAGTTAAGGTGTTGGATTCCCACATGGCTGACCACAGTTTGAATCCCAAAACTGGTGTCTTGAAAATCATACAGGGCACATGTGAGTGCATGCCCAAAATTCGAGGAGGAGAAGGGAGAAGAAATTGTAGCATAGTCATCTCCAGAGATGGTTTCTCACTTTCCCTCTCACTGCGTCCCTCTGATTCTCTCTGGCAAGTGCATGTGCCTTATGGGGGGGGGGGACCTTTAAAAAAAAAGAAAGAAAAGGAGTTTGAGCATGCCTCTTTCTACAGACCCTCACCACACAGCCCCAGGAACACTACCCCATCTTTGGATTTTACTCATTTGAGAGATATTTTTGTCTATGAGAGGACTTCAAAAAGCTCATTAAAAAAAAAAAAGGAATGAAAACATATGAGTTTATTTTGGTGCAAAAAAAAATCTCGAATCCATGCATAGTTTTTTCATGATACATATCATTCCTAAAATTTTTGAAGACTCCATGTATTGTGAAATGTATCTTGACTCCCTTTTGCCCATTTTATGGTGGAGTTTCTTGTCTTTCCTTATTGATTTGTGGGAACTCTTACTTTATTGTGGATTCTAACCCTTTGACTGCTAACTGTGTCACAACTATTTACTTCTCTTTTATTTTTGCTCATGATGTTTTACAAAGTCTTTTTGATGGGAAGCTATTAGGAAATTTATTTCAAGAAAAATTGGGCTTTTTTGCAAGAATCGTAGTTTTTTGGGGTTATTTTTGTATTTGTTCCTATGAATTTTTATAACTGTGTTTCCTTTGTCTTGCTTTAACTATAAGGAATCTCAGAATAAACCTTGCTATTTGCCTGAGTAATTGATCAGAACTTCACAGCAGAGATTCAGTAGCCTAACTTTATTCTTAAGTTCACTATTTTTTTCCTTTCACTATTTCATGATCCCTTTCTTTAAACCTCCGGCTTTATGACATCTGTAAGTTGCTTAAAACCACTTTAGTAACAGGACAAGGCATAAACAAATCATTTCATTTCCTGCTCACAGCAGCCCAATTCAATGGATGATGAAACTGAGGCCCAGAGTGTGGGGGGCAAGAGGGGTAGGAACTTGAAGCAGGGTTGCAGTGAGTCAGCAAAACACCAACCAACTCTCGCTCAGCCTCGCCATGCCTGTGTATTCCTTCCCTCATGGGTCTGTTTCTGAAGAGGTGAGCTGTCTCTCATTTGCCAACTGTATTAATCAAAATTCTTTCAGCTTCCCAGGGACAGACGTCCTGTTAAATACGGAAAGAGAACTGCTCATTCACATTAGGGACAAATCCAGTGGGCTGCAGGCCTGGCTGGATTCTAGCACGCAGACAGTATCAGCCAGCAGGCCTTTCTCCACACTCGACTTTGCTTCTCTCTGTGTCTCTTTGCTTGGTAACGTCATTCTTTCCTACTACAGACAGCCCCGTTCCATGTGGCACAAAGATGATGCCAGCAACCCCAAAGCTACATCCTGACAGCAGGAAGACAGAGACCCTGCCTACCACCCCAGCAGAAAGAAAGGATTCCAACTGGCCCCACCAAAATCCCTCTGCTAGTATGCAGAGTAATGGGCATCTCAACTGACAGCTCCAAGCTGCTTCTTGGTATTAGGGAGTTCTCTGGAGATAGGAAAGGGGAAAAGAGAGTGTGGGGGGCAAACACTGCAATGACCTATGTCTGTTGTTGCCAGAAACAAAGGACTTCTGGTGTGGGGAGGAAAGAGGTGCTTGCACCAAGCACAAGCGATGCTGGTCTTTCTTTAATGGAACGCCATCTTCTTCCCTCCTGCTCTTGAGTTATCAGTGACTTTGGGGTCCAATCTCCCATCATCACCTCCAACAACAGCATCTTTCCGCTCATCTCTGCCTTTTGCTATTTCCTGCCCCCGTTTATCACCTAACCAATCCAGCATTTCTTCTCCAGGGAGCCTTCCTTGAAGAGCCCAACTCAGGGATGCCTTTCTCTTCTGAACTTCCCATTCCATCCAAAGGCATTTTTGAATAGCCATGACTGTGTGCTTGGCTTCACCAGGAGTGACAAAGACATGCCAGTGTCAGAAGGACATCTGATATGAACGTCATTTCAGAGGGTGGCAGAGTGGTTTCTGGGAGGCTATAGTTCACGCCAAAGAAAGCAAACCACATATGCCCCTTGTCCCCAAGACTGAGAAGAGAAATGGGAAGAGAAAGCCATGAACACTTACTGGACACCTGCTATGTACCATCACCGGCAAGGTTTTGATGTGCAGATCTAGTCTAGACCTTCTCAAGTCCCTGCCAGGTAAATACTATGTGTAGACAGGGGCACTTCAGAAAGAGAAAGTGGCTCACCCAAGATCACACAGCCAGGGTCTCTGAGACCCGGGATTAGAATTGTCCAGCTGTCCTGTCCTCTTTCCACCCATTCCCTAATAAACACTCCCCATTATTAAGTGATGACTCACACTATAGAAATGTCTCCTAATTAAATTTGAAAATAGGAAAAGCATTTGAAACTCTGAGGAGGCTAGCCTTAGCAGAATTACTTCCATACCAAGAATTTGTTCCCCAGCGATGCCGCAGCTGGGTATTTTTTTTTTTCTTGCATTTCTTGATGTTCCCAATAAGTGGAATGTAAAAAGCACAGAAAATGACCAGTCCCCACCCTTCACTTCCTTCCCAGGCTGCTTCAAACCCTTTGTACAATAGGGACAGAGAAATCAATTGATCTGTCAATTAAGAAACCTATTGATAAATTAGCAATATCCCACTTTTACCAGATACGCTTGTTTGGAACCGTTATTGATCCACAGTAGACAGCAGAGTCTTAGACGTCATGTCCTGAGACACGATGACAGTCAGAAAGTTGGTGGTTTTATAGCCAATAGTCTGAAGACACATCTGTTGTCAAGCTCCAGCTGGAACTGCCGAGACTGTAGAGGAAAATATGGGCTCTTTCTGCTTTTCAACCACATAGAATTGTAGCAAAATCAGCTGGGCTCGAATACCCAGGCTTCATCCTCTCTGAGATGCGTGACCTGCAGGACATTGTACCTTCCCTGAGCCCGTTTCCCTATTGGTAGAAGGTTGGGCTGAGCCACGTGATCAGGAACCTCCCCTCCAAAACTGACCATGAACGAATCTACAAGTGCTTCTTACTCTGACTCTGGCACCTAGGAGACACCCCCCAAATATTTTTAGTTGTCAGAAAGCATGTGTGCTCACTAGAGAGACAGACAAACATAGGAAGAAAGCACCCCTCAAAGGGGCAGGGTTATGCCACAATCCCTTCTCTTTCATTTCTCCATCCTGTTGGGATTTGAGCCGCACATGCACATGGGCCCAGAATGTTTACCAGGCTGCCAGGACAAGGATTCAAACCACATGGTAAGCCATATGGAATCTGGCTGCCTTGACCATCAGGTCATGGGGCTGGTCCTCAAATAATTGTTTAGAAGGCTTAATTTGAGTGGGGTCAAAAGGTAGACTATGAGACTTGAGAGCTGGGAAAATCTGGTGCTACCTCCTGGCCTCAAACAGCTGGATGACCTGAGCCCCTTGTTCTTCTGTAAGATGGAGCTGATGGTGCCATCTTTGGAGAGTGGCAAACGTGAAACAGGATGAAGTCTGTGAATGGTGCTTAGTGACGGGTGGCACCTGCCTTTCATTTTCTAGAGAGGGACGGACACATCTCCTGTGGAAACCACAGCCCAGATGTCCTCTTCCTCTGCCAGCAGTTTTAATCACAGTTGTGAGGACGACTGGATCAGGAAGTACTGATGTCTAGAGCTCTGTGACTTCTTTTTGGCAGATGAGAAATGGCTACAACTGAGGAGCTCCTGTTAGAAAAATCACTTGAAATGACTCACTTGGAAGTCCAGTTACTTCAGGTGACTGACAAAGCCTGCTGGAATCTGGCCTCTTCATCTCTGTCTTGCCTTCATCCGTACTGGCCTCTTTGCCGATCCGCAAGGCCGTCAAGTTTGGTCCTACCACCAAGCCTTTGCACTGCTTTCCCTCTTCTTCCAAGCTGTCATAGGCTCACTGCTGCACTTCCTTAAGGCTTCTGCTCAAATGTTGGCTTTCAAAGAGGGCTTCCCTCTCATCACAGCTTAGTTACTCCTGACATCACTCCTCTGCTTTTTTTTTTTTTTTCCCAGCACTTATGCCTTATGCACAGTGCATATTTATTTGTCTATTGTCTCCTCACCACAATCAGGATGTGAGTTTCATGGGGCAAAACTTAGTCTAGCTCAAGGTGACATCTCATAGCTCTTGGTGGGTGGTAGTTTCTTAGCAAATGTCAAATAAATCGTAGGATGGAAGTATGAGTGGATAGTAGATGGGAGGGTGGATGGATGGGAGGGTGAAAAGATGGATGACTGGAGAGATGAGTAGATGGTTGGGTGGACAGATGGGAGGGTGGGAGGGTTGGAGGATGGGAGAGGTTGGATGGGGGGATAGTTGGATGGAAGGGTGAGAGGATGGGTGGATGAGAAGAGGAGTAGATGGCTGGGTGGATGGATGGATGGGACGGTGGGAGGATGGGTGACTGGAGAGATGAGTAGATGGTTGGGTGGGTGGATGGGGAGATGGGAAAATGAGTAAAAGGTTGTATGGCTGGGTGAGTGGATGGGAGGTAGGCAGATGGAAGGGTGGGAGAGCAGGAGCTCAAGTCAATGAACAGAATGGAAAGAGCACTGCATTTTTGTCCTAATCCTCTCCTCACTCCTTGATTGACATGGTTGAGTTACTCCTGCTCTCAGACTGCTGTTCACACATCTGGGAAATACACAAAATGGATTTTGCATCATGGGACTGCTGTGAAGAATGAGCAATAGATGAGCTTTTTCTTTGGTTATCCCTGGACTATTTACTATTTGATTAGAATAAGAGCGTCTCATTCAATGATCATGAGGCCAGGTTAGCCATAATGTTCTATTGAATCTTGTCTTTGCTCCCCTTGAAAGCAAGTGGACTGGATGCTCTATACGTCATGGGTCTAACAACTATAATGTACCAGTGTGATGCCAAGCACTTTACAGTACGTTGTCTTTTGACCCCTTCAAGGAATCCTGAGATGAGGAGTCTGAGGTCAAAGGAAAGACTATGACCTGCCTGTGGACACATGTTAGCAAAGACCAAGCAGAACCTCAAACCAGCTCACCTAACATTGGAGGCTTCCTAAGGCTCTGCAGTTAACCTCTACATCCCCAACTTCCAAGGGGATGGACAGAGAACACCTGCCAATACACCGAGAGATTAAAATCAAGGAATATCAGCAAAAACATTGCCTCCTCTGATTTTGTTTCAGGTGGGAGACCAGATGGCCAAGGTAACACTAAGCAGTTTAGATGGAAAAGGTGGGGTGGGGGTGGAGGATAGCAGATGCCAAAAATATTGAGGAGGAAGGTTAGACAAAACCAGTGACATACTTGATAAAGGGTCAGAGAGGAGGTGGAACCCTCACGTGGAGCTGGTAACTGGAGGAAGAGTGAGACCATGTCCCTGGCAAGGCGAGGTCTGAATCAAACCAAAACCATCCTGGACTCCCAAATACAGATCGTTCACTGAGACAAGATGGCCTCGTGATCAGGACCAAGGCTTTGGAGCCCCAGCGACCTGAGGTCCAGTCCTAGCTTGTCTCTGACTAGGGCAAGTAGCTTCCTCCCTCTGAGCTCTGGCTTCCTCAACTTGAGAAATGTGGACAATAATCATTATCTGTCCTTTAGGTGTTTATGAGGATGAAATAAAGCTGCGTGTAATGTGCTGAGCAAGGAAGCCTTCAATGGGAAACAGCTGCCATGTTAGACTGAGACTTGAACAGCCCCATGGAGTGGCTCATGTGGAGAGAAACAGAGTTGCCCAGCCAACAGCCAGCACTGCTTGCTACCCACGAGAGTGAGTCACCTTTGAAGCAGATCTTCCAGGCCCTTCTGACACCTGGACTGGAGCCTCCCAAGAGACCCCAAGCAAGAACTACAGAGCTAAGCTACTCCCAATTTCCTGGCCCTCAGAAACCATATAAATTGATAAACAAATATTGATGTTTTTAGCCAGGAGTCAGTGAACTTTTTCTGTAGGAATCAGATAGTAAATATTACAGCCTTTGCAAGCTACATAGTATCTGCCACAATGACTCTGCCATTGCAGTACAAAAGCCATAGGTGACACACAAGTAAATGTGACTGTGTTCCAATAAAACTTTATTTATAAAAACAGGTGAAGTCAGGTTCAGTGTCTGGTCTGTAGTTTTCCAATCTCTGTTTTAAGCTACTAAGCAACTCATGAATTTTTTTTTTTTTGAGAGGTTTTCGCCACAGGGCATGTGCGCTCGCCAGACAGACAGAGAGAGACATAGAGACAGAAAGCGAGAAATCACCCCCCAGGGGGGATAGTCACGCCGCAATCCCTTCTCCTCCATTCTCCTCTCGGAATCTTGGGCACGCACGCACACGCGCCCGGAGTGAGTTTTAAGCCACCGGGTCCGTGACGCAAACCACGGTCAACTACGTGGGAGTCCAGCGACACAGCCATTATGCCAACTGCTGGTTCCCAATGAATTTTTCATAGTATATAAAAATAGTCCCTTTCCAGAGCCACAGGTGGCATAGTCGTGGTGCTGGACTCCTACATGGCTGACCACAGTTAAAGGCCCAGATTTGGTGACTTGAAACTCACACCGGGTGCATGTGCATGAGTGCCCAAAATCCTAAGAGGAGAAGAGGAGAAGGGACTGCAGCGTGGCCATCCCCCTGGAGGGTGATTTCTCACTTTATGGCTCTCTGGCTCTCTCTGTGTCTCCGGAGAGCACACACGCCCTATACCAAAAATCTCTCAAAAAAATAAAAAAGTAGAGGTCCCTTTCCTCATGGAGTTGATAATCTTGCCAGAAATGCCCACCTCTGGGTCCTGGATGCCTCTCCACTGGAGTGCTCGGACCTCAGGGCAGGGTCTGCGTTGTCTCACCTTCTGTCCCTAGTTCTCCCAGCTTGCAAGGCCATGCAGAGAAAATGCAAACCTAATAATTTGCCGGAGGAACAAACCAAGTAAAACCCAAGGCACTGTTTGTGCCCTCCTCTCTCTCTCTCGCGCTCTCTCTCTCTCTCTCTCTGTGTGTGTGTGTGTGTGTCTTCCTTTCATCATGTCTCATGTGTATGCACACACCCTTTATCATTTTTTTAGAAAGAGGCTTCATAGTATTATTAATTTTGTTATTATTGCTTTCAGATGCATGTACATGGGTTTATTTGAATGCCTAGTATGTGGTGGCTGCAAATAAGATTTTGTTTAATTAGTTAATGATTTCATCCCATCTTACAGTGAAAGTCATTGAGACTTGTGCCTGTTCTGCCAGATAGCAAAGCCCACATTCTTTGACTCCAGTGGACGGCAGAGTGTAATGAAGAGCATCAGGAGGGGTGTCTAGCAGGACAGAGGGCCACTGGGAGGTCAGAGAGAAAAAAATGGGTCCCATGACAGAGAGGGAACTGGTCCTGCCAAGAGACACCATGGAGTAGGGAGTGAGAGAGAGATCAGACTCCCAGGAGGGATAGAGCAAGAAGGGAGTGGGGAAGCAGCACTGTGTACGTAGGCAGAACTTCTACCATGTTGCAGGGCAAAGAGAGAAGTGGAGCAAAGGAGGCTGCAGGTGGACAGGGAGCCGACAAGAAGGGCCTGGCTGGACACCCGTGAAAGAGCCAGGGAAGGAGACAGCTAACAAGGCAAGGGATCCCAGAAGTGGGATCAGGCTTACTAAGGACCCTGCTCAGCCATCTTTCCCCCCACTTCACACCAGAAAAGTCCAAGATAGGTGGGGAAGTGGGGGTGGTGGATTCCTGCCGATGCTGAAAGGGCCACTGGGTGTCCCCAACCTCTAGTCTCCCTTTCTCTGGGATAAAACTATTCTCCTGGGACAAGCAGATGGTGTAATGATTACGTCGCTGGACTCTCATGTAGTTGACCATGATTCAAGTCCTGGACCTGGTGGCTTAAAACTCACACCAGGCTGGTGAGAATGTAAATTGGTCCAGTCACTGTGGAGAACAATTTGGAGATTCATCAAAAATCTACAAATAGAACTACCATATGATCCAGCAATCCCACTCCTTGATATCTACCCAAAGGACAGAAGAATTCTTCATTGGAAAAGTGCTTTCACATCGATGTTTATTGCAGCACTATTTACAATTGCTAAGACATGGAAACAACCCAAATGTCCCTGTACGGATGAATGGGATTGAAAAACTGTGGCACATATACTCTATGGTATACTATTCAACCATAAAAAACAACAAAACCCTGGCTTTTGACAGAAAGTGGAAGAATATGGAAGATTTACTGCTGAGTGAAGCAAGCCAGGCTATGAAGGAGAGACATTGTATGTCTCCACTTAATATATACCGAGTGTCTGCACTCTATGACTGAAACTGATTGACTAAAGGTTGTACAAACACAACCCTAAGCTACGTGTAGTTCTAATTCAAGCATTACAAACACAACCTTTAGTCAATGCCAGATGTGGTGTGTGTGGAGGAGTGGGGCCTAAGGAAGGACATTTGGAGGAGGGATATGGAGGCAGAGCATTGACAGGATGGGGAGGTGTGGTGTTATCAGTTGAAGATATTTTGATCAACTGGACTGGGGAGAAATGTTCACATATTGAAATGTTCACTTTGTAAGTTAAATAATGTGATTGAATGCATTAAAAAATTAATTTAATTTAATTTAAAAAAAAATACACACACACCAGGCACATGTGCATGCATGCCCAAAATCCCAAGAGAAGAATGGAGGAGAAGGGATTGTGTTGTGGCCATCCCCTTCAGGGGGTGATTTCTCACTTTCTGTCTCTCTGTCTCTCCAGTGAGCACATGTGCCCTATAGCAAAAATCTCTCTCTCAAAAAAATAAAAAAACTGTTCTTCTGATTTTTAGCTGAGCACATAGCTATTTTATAGCCGTGTGGAGGGCTACATTTCTCAGCTCCCTTGTGTCTGGGCAGCCCCTAGGAGCCATGAAGCGTCGCTGGGAAGAGTGTTGCACATGGGGATGTGCACATGGGGAAGTGGCAGCAAGCACACCCATGCCCTACGAAGCCGTTCTCACCTGGTTTCTGTGTTACTGTCACCAGTTCAGGCTCTGTCCCTCCTGTGCACAATTAGACAACTTCCTGGGAAACAGAGAAAGGCTTTATTCACAAGATGGTCCAGCATAGAGACGTAGAGATGGGAGATGAACATCTCACATCCTCCTCCTGTCAGTGAGGGGGTCTTGAGTGTTTAGGGTTGTAAAGAGACCCCTGCGATGTGGTGAGAGGAAAAGGTGGAGTCACAGTTCTTGTCTACATAACCAGGGGCATCCGGCTTCCGCATACGTGTGGGCACAGAAAAATGGCCACATTATCACCACCCGGAGGTCAAGCCTTAGCCCCGACCACCTCAAAAAGTTGGTTCTCGGCCTCCTGTTAAGGCCCAGTGGTCTTGGCCGACTAGAACCAGCTTACGCTGGCTAAGGGGCTGACCTCAGGTCCACCTTGAACAGAACATCTTGTGGTCCATTTGTCACAGAGATGTATTCTCCAGAGCAGGGACGGGATCTAGTGCTATGTCCCCTAAGCTACGTGTAGTTCTAACTCAAGCATTACTGTATCTGTTCACAGTTCTATTCATTGTTTAAAGGGATAAAGCTAGATTTCAACCTTAACAGAAAATTCTCTGATTCATTCCTACAGAGTTGCCCCCACCCTCATGAGTGGGATCTCCCACTGTCCCCATGCCTGGTCACTCTTGCTCCAAGCTCCTTTCCTTTATGGCATTTTTCACAACTGGTTCATCATCTGTCTTCCTCCCCAGTCACTCTCCAACCAGACTGTCAACTTTAGAAGGTCAGGGACATGGCCAAACTCACAGCTCAACACCCACGGCCAGCTTAAGGCCCGAGGACAAGATGCCCAATGTGTGCGGACAAGGTTGCAGATTTCAGGGACTCGTTCAACAAGAGAACAGTCAAACAAGGCCAGCCCAGGCCACAGGAAACAGCACACAGGTTTGAGGCAGGCTGAGGGAAGCAGGCGAGATGGGGAGATGTGGGAATTCTCGTTGCAATTGAGCTGAGGCCTATAATAAGATAACCATGGGCAACAGAGGGACCAGCCACGGCAAAGGCCCTGAGATGGTAATGAGGGCATGTATTGGAAGAATAAAAAGGTGACCAATTGTCGGTGAGATGGAGGTGGGTAGGAGGCTGCCATTGGGCTAGGGCAGTGCTGTTTAACCTGAGTACAGCCGGAAGCCATGGGTACATTTTAAGCAAGGGAGGATGGGCCCAGCCACTGTGGAGCAGGCGGAGCAATCCATGAGCCACACCGGAGGCTCTGAGTTTGGACTGCGGTTGATCTGGACATTTTTGGTGCCCTCGTGATCCTAGCTGCTGGAAGTCTGGGGGAAGGACTGCACATTATATCAAGGTCCCTTTTGCTCTTTACAGGGAGAGGAATGGACTGCAGGGCAAAACAGGAAGACAGCTTGGGAGGCCTTTATGAGCATACAGTCAGGCCGGATCTGGACCTGTTGTGTCTTTGGCAGAATCGTCAGCCTGTGGACCTGTGTGCTCAGTAAACATCCGTTGAATGAATGCACGGTAAACTGTGAGCCCTTCACAACCCAGCTCAGACGTCAGTCCCAGCAGACATCTGCGGGCACCTCCCTGGGCTCCCACATACCCTCCCACAGGCAGCCCTCGATATTAGAATTGATCTGACTTTGTTGTAATCGCTTAGTTTCCTTTGCTGTCTCATCAAGCCATGAGGATCTGGCTGGCAGCTGCTGTATCTTAACACTCAGGACTCCCTGGCATACAGCTGGTGCTTGGCAAGGAATGAATCAATCAATTAACTGATTGCTAATGGCAGGGGGATATGGAGCAGGAGAACGTGAGGGTCCAATGTCCCTGACAGCTTCTCATGTGATAACTTGCTGTCCCGGCAGCCTATACATAGTAGGTATGCATAAAATCTTTTTCTTTTCTTTTTTTCTAGTTTTGTTATAGGGCATGTGCACTCACTACAGAGAGACACAGAGAGAGAAGGAAAGTGAGAAATCACCCATGGAGGCATGGCCACATGGCAATCCCTTTTTCTCCAGTTTCTCCCCTGGATTTTGGGTATGACCACACAGGCTCAGGCTGTGTTTTTTCTAGCTGCCTGGTCCAGGTCTCGAACTGCAAACATGTGAGAAGCAGCCACCTTAACCATCACACCACTGGCTGGCCTGAAATTTTTTTTTTCTAAAGTTTATTTATTTATTTTTGTTTTTGATATGGAGCATGTGCATACAAACTGGAGAAAGAGAAAGAGAAAGTCACCCTCGACAGGGTCCCTTCCCACCATGCTGTGATCCCACTCCCACAACCCTCCAGCTCCCTGGGTCCTAGGTGATCTGTGTGCATGCACACGCATCCACATACATACACGTGCCCAGCCCCGGGTCTACACAAAGATCCAGATCTCCGTCAGCCTTGTGGCCTCCAGCACCACAGTCCCTGACTGGGCCTCCAAGCAGGGCTGAAGCAGGAAATATTTTTTGAACAAATATAATAGCCAATCCATATGGGGCACATCAGGCCCAGTCTAAGTGCTTTGCAGGGATTCACTCCTTTAATCCTCCTAACTTGATTACTACCTCCATTTTCCAGATGAGGAAACTGAGGCTCAGAGAGGTTTAGTAACTTGCCCAAAGTAGCATAGATCGTATGTGGCTTAAACAGGACTTGGATCTCGGTGTCTGACTCTGGCTTCCATGTACCACCAACCTCTGCTGCCTCTCAGCCGACCAGCAATGGCTACAAACAATGCCAGGGCAGTGCTACTATCACTGGAATCTGATCAGTTGTAGGCCTTGTGCTGGCTGCTTTACAGCCATCTGTGCTTTAATTTCAAGGGTCTTCCTTGGTCTCTCTATTTCACAGATAACACAGTGAGGCTTAAGGGCACACAGCAAGTCACAGGCTGCAGGTCTTGGTCCCTTCAGAGTGGGAATATTCAGAGGCCTGACGGTGGCTTTTTGCCTCCACCTTCCAGGCCCAGCTCCCCGTCTCTCTCTTCCACCCCCTCAACCCGTTCTCACTCACCTTTGTGCCAACTGAGCGCCAAGGCTGGCCCCTGCTCGACAGAGGCCTGCGGTCCCCTCATTATGAAAAACCTCTCTTTGTCCTTCCTTTCTCTCCCCCAGCCAATTACCAAGGGATCAACTTGATTGTGAACATATTTTGGAAATATTCTCACTGTTGTTTTTAAAAATTTTCCTTTGTTTGAAAGAGTGTTACAACGTCAACCGCAGTGGGGAGAAAAACCCTACCCCGGCTGACCAAGGCTGCAAATGTAAAACCCAAAAGGACTGTATTAAATAACCCAACTGAAAACTACCCAAACAATAGAACTCCTCAGAGCTCTGGCGTCAGGAGGACTTGGTCTTTGAGGCTGTCCCCCCAGGGGTGGGGTTGGGGGTTTAAAAACAAAGGAGATGAGATGGGGTCTTACTTCCTGTAATGGGTTATAAATCCTGCTCTGATGCCTGGGCCTTCTCCAAAGGGTGCTGAGAGTTTTCTTTTCTGCTGTTTACTCGGTGGATGGGCTGAAGCCTGGGGAAGAAGGGTGACTGGATTCATAGACCAGAACCAGGATGGGGCTCCAGGTGGAGTTCCAAGTTAGAGGCTCCCACTGGGGGCTCAATCTGGGGCCAGAGTTAGGGCTCAGTATGGAGCCATGATCATGAGTCAGTAGGGGACCAGCACCAGAACTGTCTATAACAAGGCTCAAGACTCAGGCTGAGGTCAGGGCCTAGTGTGAAGTAAGATTCAGGATTCTGACTGAAACCAAAATCAAAACAAGGTTCAGGTTTTAGTCAATGATCAAAAGTGGGGTCAGTGCCTGACCTAGGACCAGGGATGTGATTTGACTTAGGATCAGATTCAAGTTTCAGCATGTAATGCAGGATCAGGGCCCGGTGAGGGCTCATTACGTGCCCAGAATTAGGATTCATCGTGCATTCTCAAACTACCGAAATGGGAGTCCTGGCTCTACTGCTTCCTGAGGCTATAGGAGAGTTGGTTCACCTACCAGGCCTCATTTTCCTCTTCTGGAAACTGGGGCTCATGGTAACGCCTACCCTAAATCTTTCCATCAATAAATGTTAAGTCAAACAAGATAGCAGATGTCAGCAAGCTTGCAAACTGCGGAGTGTCGGGCAGACATTTATGTAAACACCCCAGAGGAAACGCCAGAGAAGGCTCTTTGTGGGATAGTCCAAATGTCACCAAGCCTCCTACTGCATCTCCTATGCGAGTTTCTGTTCTGCCTGTAAAACTAATAATAGCTAGCAGTTACCCGGCATGGCCTTGTGCCATGTTCTAAGAGTTCTGTGTATATTTAACTAATTTAATCCTCAAACGACCCTGTGACGTAGGTCCTAATAGTATCCTTATTTTCAGTGAGGGAAACCAAGGCAGAGGTAGGTTATAAGGAAGTTGCTGAAAGTCATACTGAATGAGTAATTTCTGATTCAAGTCTATGCAGTTTGGCTCCCAAGTCTATGCTAAGTGTTGGAACTGGGAACAGGGATTGAGAAGTGAGTTTAGGGCAGTCTATGTGGAGTAGACAGATAGGGGAGAGAGGTCTAGGTCAGCCCAAAGGCCTCACATGACTCATGGCCCTGCACCCTGCCCTTACCAAGAAGCCCAGTCTCCCGGCAGACCCACTCCCACAGGGGGCATAAAGCGTTGAGGGAGAGATTGGCGGGTGGCATGAAGGCGTCTCTTTAAACTTGTTTGTTTATGGAAAGAAATTTCAGGCCAGCTGCTGAAAACCTGTAGTTTATGGGTAATTTTTCAATTTATTTCACGCTGGTATTAAAAAAACACAACAACCCAACCCACCGGAGAGGCTGTGATTCTGCTGCGTTGGCGAGGGAGGGGTGGCTGGCTGGGAACAGCTCCTTTGTCCACCCAACATCCTATAGGGACGTGGCCATTTGGCTTCCCTTGGGAAAAACCAGATGAAGTGGAGATGAAGGTGGCAATTGCAGAGGTTTTCATTTAAGAGGAGACCAGGAAGAAGTCCCGAGGAGGTGCTGAGGGGTTCAGTGGCTCTGTTTATAGACGATGGAAGTTATTAGTGAGAACATACCTGGGGCAGGCGTTGTCTTCAGTGTCACCTGCACTACCTATGGGTTGTCACAAGAATTAAGACACGGGACCAGCAGTTGGCGTAATGGCTATATTACTGGGCTCCCATATAGTGGACCGCGGTTCAAGTCCCAGACCCGGTGGCTTAAAACTCACACAAGGCGCATGTGCGTGCGAGCCCAAGATCCAGAGGAGAATGGAGGAGAAGGGATTGCGGTGTGACCATCCCCCCTGGGGGGTGATTTCTCGCTTTCTGTCTCTCTGGCAAGTGCATGCATCCTATAGCAAAAACCTCTTAAAAAAAAAAAAAAAAAGAATTATTAAGACACTGTCTTGATTTGGGGCTTCTAGAAACACTCTGAGACAAAGATTTAAGTTCAAGAACTTTATCCCAGGGCCCAAATGGTGGCCCAGAGGTGAGGCACACTGATCTGCGAGACGGGCCCACACGGGAACAGTCCAGGTTTGGACTGAGACCTCCCTGAGTGTTCCAGGCAGTGCACATGTGTGTCTGGCTGAGGCTGGGGGTGGCTCATGGCATCAGGACCCTATTGGGGGACGTGTGTGTCTCTCTCATGTTCATGGAAGAAATAAATTAGTAAACTTTTTAAAAAGAGAGTTTTTAAGGGAAAAAAAATTATTTCAGAGTTGACCTAATGTAGAAATGAAGCACGAAGGGAAGGCAGTCCAGGAAAGGTAGGCGATGGGAGCTCTGCCTTCCAGGGGTTCTGGGAGACGCTGCAGCCATGCACTAGGCTAAACTGCCTGGTGACTGAGGGAGTCAGGGGGCTAGTCCATCCTTGGGCATTTCTTCCATACCGCTCAATCCCTTAGCAAGCTTTTCCCCTAATTATTGCATTTGTCAATTCTGTAATTTTCACTTTCTTCTTTTTTTTTTAATAGGTTTTTGCTATAGGGCACATGTGCTCTCCAGAGAGATAGAGAGACAGGAAGCCAGAAATCACCCCCTGAGGGGGATGAACACACCGCAATTCCTCTCAGGATTTTCGGCACACATGCACACGGGCCCCACATGAGTTTTAAGCCTCCAGGTCTGGGACTCAAACTGCAGTCAACTATGTGGGAGTCCAGCATATAAGCATTATGCCATCTGCTGGTCCTTCCATTTACTTCTTTTTTATAACTTCTATCTCTTTGCTGAGATTTTCTATGTTTTTATTTGTTTTGAAATAATTCATCATTTCTTGCAAAAAGCATTAAAAAAAATATTGTTAAAGAGGGACCAGCAGATGACACAGCTGTTACATCACTGACTCCCTCATGGTTGACTGAGGTTTGAATCCTGGATCTGGTGGCTTGAAAATCACACTAAGCATGTGTGCATGCATGCCCAAGATCCCAGGAGGAGAAAGGAGGAGAAGGGATTGCAGCATGGCCATCCCCCTGGGAGGTGATTTCTCACTTTCCTTCTCATTCTCTCACTCTCTCTCTCTCTCTCTCTCTCTTCCTCTCTCTCTCTCTATCTCTATCTCTCTCCTCTCTCTCTCTTGCCAGTGAGCGCATGCACCCTAAGACAAAAACCTCAAAAAAAAAAAAAAAAATGCCAGAGAATATATGTACCCACTGGAGAGAGAGTCATAGAAAGAGAGAGAGTAAGAAAGCACTTCCCATGGGGAATGGCCATGTTGCTATCCCTTCTCCTTCGATCTTCCTCCTTTTGAGATTTTGGGCACACATGCATGCACCCATGTTTTTTCAAGTCACCAGTATGAGACTCAGACCACACAGTCAGCAGTGTGGGAGCCAGACCCACTTTAACCACCATGCCATGGGCTGATGTAATAATTTATAATTTCTTATAACGGTTGCTTTAAAATCCTTGTCATAGGGAACCAATAGTTAGTGTAATGGCTATGTTGCTGGACTCCCAAGTAGTCGACCGCGGTTCACGTCCCAGACCCAGTGGCTTAAAACTCACGCCGGGCGCATGTGCGTGTGTGCCCAAGATCCCGAGAGGAGAATGGAGGAGAAGGGATTGTGGCATGACCATCCCCCCTGGGGGGTGATTTCTCGCTTTCTGTCTCTCTGTCTCTCTCTGTCTGGCTGGCGAGCGCACACGCCTTATAGCGAAAATCCTCTCCAAAAAAAAAAAAAATCCTTGTCATATAATGTCTTCATCTGAATAATTTTGGGATTAATATCAGTCAATCATCTTTTCTCATTAAAACTGGGGTTTTCCTAGTTCTTGGGAAGGCAGGTAATTTTCTATGATATCCTGAACATTTTGGGTTCTGTGTTAGGAAATGTCAGGTCCTGTTTCCATCTTTTATTTTAGCAGACAGTCTCATTGTTTATTCTATACATATTTCTGTGGCCTGAAGTTCCAGTGACAGTTCAGTTGTCAGAGCTCTTGCAATCCTATTCTGGCCTGCTTTGTTCTTTTGGTGCTACCAGGAAAACAAAACCAAAGATCAAACAAAAGAAGAGAACCATAGGCCAATAGCATTTGTGGTTATAGGTGCAAAAATTCATAGCAAAATATTAGCAGATGGAATTTACCAATATATAAAAAAGAATGGCATGCCATGATCAAATGGGATTTATTCCATCAAAGGAAGGCTGGTTCAATATTTAAAAATCACCCAATGGAATACACTATGCCCAAAGGCTAAGGAAGAGGGACTGGACAGTGTGCAGTGGCAAAACACAACACCCCACAAAACTGACCCGTATGGGAGGTTCCGGCTTCACATCTAGAAACCTCCCTGAGCATGCAGGGCATACACATGCCTATGACCCAGAACTCGTTATGGCTGAGGTGGGTCACGATGTCAAGACCTTGTTGGGGGTATTGTCTCTCTGTCTCTCTGTGTGTGTCTCATTTATTCATGTAAGAAATAAATTTTTTCAAAGGCTTTTTAGGTTATTAAGAAAAATTGATGGGCCAGCAAGGAGCATAGAGGTTAAAGCACTGGATCCCACATGGCCTACTCCATGGATCGAGTCCTGGACCTGGCATCTTGAAAAACACACTAGATACATGTACATGTGTGTCCAAAATCCCAAGAGGAGAATGAAAGAGAAGGGATTACAGTGTGGCCATTCCCACTGGGAAGTGATTTCTCACTTTCTCTCTCACTCTCATCTCTCTGTCTCTCTCTGGCAACTGTACACACCTTATAGTGAGAAGAAAGAAAAGAAAGAAGAAAGGAAGGAAGGAAGAGGAAAGAAAGAAAGAAAGAAAGAAAGAAAGAAAGAAAGAAAGAAAGAAAGAAAGAAAGAAAGAAAGGAAAGAAAGAGGGAGGGAGGGAGGGAGGGAGGGAGGGAGGGAGGGAGGGAGGGAGGAAGGGAAGGAAGGAAGGAAGGAAGGAAGGAAGGAAGGAAGGAAGGAAGGAACTGATTGCTACGGGTTTGAGTTGGAGGGAGAGGGAAGCTCTTTCAGGTAGAACTCTAAAACGATGACATGATGAAATTGTTGAATATCCTGATTGTGGTGATGGTAAAAAGAATTTATACATGAAATCACATTTCATCTCGGGAAACCCTTCAATACCTGGCCAACCAGAGCAGGTGGTCACCCCAGCAGAGGCCATTGCAGCCCTTGCTGCTCCGAGGGGGAATTAGGCTTCAGCTGGTAGAAAATCCAGCTTCTCTGGCTGCTTAGGAAGAAGAGCTTGTAGGGCCAGAGCAGACACAGCAGAAACTACTGCAGCGCTGGGCCGAGATATGAGGGTGGCCCAGATGGTCACCAAACTCTGGTTTCCCCTTCCATGGATGGAAACACACAGGCTGCACTCTGTTGTCCAGCCACCCTTGCAGGTGGGGTGGCCATGTGACTGAGCTGTGGCCAGTGGACACGGTGGACAGCTCTGTCTCCCATCAGCCCTGCCCCTTCTCAGTGAGCTTTAAACCATGTACTGAAGAGGATCCAACATGAAGTGGAGGGAAACTGAGTCCCAGCTACCCAGGGAGAAGGATTTGCTAGCGAGGAACACGTACTGTGAGTTCGGTGTGTTTCAGCCATTGTACCTGTCTTCATCTCTCTGTGACAGAGTCCTTAGTCGACACCACTGGGGCACGCAGCTCCTGGCATGCCATCAGCATCACTAGCCCCACTGTCCTCCCTGAGCCTGATCAGGGGTTGGGAGCCTGATCGGCAGACGGGGTGGCCCAGAAAGTCTCCTAGAGCTCAGAGGGTCATCCTCTTCACATCTCCAGGCAGGGACTGGGCCTGAGTTCTGGGCCTTAGAACCTGAGAAATAGAAGGTTCTGGAAGGACACAATTTCTCACAGAACCTAAAATCTCATCTGTGCCATTGAACAAATGGGGACACTGAGCCCCACGAAAGCAGGAAGTACTGAGTCCCATGAGGAACCAGGAGATGAGCGAGTGCGCATTCATTCCTTCTTTCACTCCAAAGTATTTGTTAATCACCCTGTGTGTCGGGCACACGGGGACAGAATAGACGAAGCGAGTCACAAACATGAAGAGCCCGGGGGTGTGTTGCTACGGAGAAGAGAGCAGGCCACGGTGGAGGCCACACTGGGACACCTGGATGCCCATCCTTGCTCTGGCCCTGACTCTCAGGGCTGCCTAGTCTCAGCACCCCTGGTCCTGGGGCCTCTGGGACCCCATCTGTCACTGGAGCAGTTTGGGTGGCATGGCTCTGGCATGTCACCAAGAATTACCAAGACCCCTGAGTTCACCTGCCGGTGTTCTAGGGGCCCCACAGAAAGAATGGCCACTCTCCATGTGTTCTCCCCCACCCCCACCATACCTTCACGTGTCCCTCATCACATGGGAGCAGGAGACAGCAGCATGTCTTCCTTTTTCTTTTGGATCAAGCCACACACACGTAGGTTCAAAGGACAGTTGCCAAGGGCACGACCCTCGGACCTGCAAGACGCCTTCCCTACTGACGAGACTGTGCCCTGAGTAGGGGTGAATAGGCAGGCAGTGGGCCTAGACAGACCACTGACCTGCTGTGTGGGCTCAGGCAAGTCACTTGGCCTCTCTGAGCTCCCCTGTTTCTCCCCTGAAAAGTGGCTCTAGGCAGAATAAAGCCCTCTGGGTTGTGTTGAAGATTATATTGTGTGTCAAACACGTAGCACAATGCCGAACACGTGGGCCTCAAAGAGGGTGGCCACTGTTGTCGTTACTGTTTCAGGCGGGTAGGGTGATAGAGGCTGGGCTGGGGTGTCCTCTTGGGTTGGAGATGGGGTTTGATCCTGAAAGGGTTAAAATGGAACCAGCTACTCCTAGTCCTGCTGATAAGGTTGGAGGAAACACAGTCCAGGACCCCAGCCCTGTCACGAGCAAATTTATGAGGTGCTGATCACTTTGAGTTTAAGAGAAGGGGCTCGCCCCAGGCTGCGCAGGAAACACTCAGGGTTAGTGGCCAGAAGGGGCTCAGAACCCTCTGGAAAGAAAGAGCAGAGAGAAAAAGAGGCAGAGGGAGCCCCGTTTATGCCCTGCCCTGCAGAAGGAGAGGAGAGGAATGGGGGAGGGGGCACAGGGGAAAGTGGGAGCCCGAGGCCAGCCAGGTGGAGACAGAGACAGGCTTAGAACGCTGACCCGATGAGAGCCAAGTAATCAGGAACAGACCAGACAGGAGTCAGAGTCGGGGAAGAGGCAGCAGAGGGGATCGCCAGGCAGACAGAAGGACAGAAAAACGAAGGAGTGGAAGGGTCCTGAGGAAGGAGAAACAGTGACAAGGGGCTGGAAGGCGGGACACGGGCATGGAAGGGGCGCCGCTGACAGTGCCTCTGGGTGTCCAGAGTCTGTACCTGTATGTGCCTGTGTGCACACGCACGTGTGCGTGCGTGTATGTGTGTACCTGTCTCTGGCCGGCTGGCCTTGGGTATATGCATGTGCGTGTGCTTTGGGCAGTTCGCCAGACTGCAGCCTGCGGGACAGACAGATCTCTCTGACCCTGGCGGGGGCGACCGGCGCCCCTCCACTGAGCTCGCTGGTCCCGAGCGGGTTAACACGCCGCCCCCGCCGCGCCGGCTCCTCCCCGCCAGGGCAGTGCCCCGGCTCCGCCAACGCCCTCACTCGACCTGGCCGCGGGCCCCCAGGCGGACTGCGGGTCCCAGGCGGCCCGACAGACCCCGCGCCCCTCGGATGCGCCCGGCGCGCCCGGAGCAGTCCCCGCAGCGCCGCCGCCGCGCCATCCGGCCACCCAGGAAGCCCCTCGCGGTGCCGCCTGGGTGCCAGCAGCCCCGCACGCCCGCCCGGACCAGGCTGCCCAGATGCGGGCGCCACTCTGCCTGCTGCTGCTCGTCGCCCACGCCGTGGACATGCTCGCCCTGAACCGAAGGAAGAAGCAAGGTACGAGGGCGGCTGGCAGGTGGGACAGACCCGGACGTCTGGTTACTCCTGAGAGTTGTCAGTGCCGCTCTGCAGGCGGGGAAGCTGAGGCCCCAGGGCGCCCGGGAAGCGAACCGATGAGCGCGCTGGACCTAGGAGGCTCTCACAGGAGGGAAGGGGCTGACTGGACTCTCCCTGCCAGCTCCGTACCCACACGGGCCCACGTTGTGGGAGGGAGGAGGACGGCTCCGAGCGGAGAAAGCCGCAAGTGCCGGCCTGGAGGATGCAGGGACTAGCGGACAGAGTTAATGACTTAAAAGTCATCCCAAGATCTCTGCTGAACCAGGAGGTGACATAAAGAGCACTAGGCTGGGGGTCCAGATGCCCCAGTCCTAGCCCCATCACCCTCCCAACTCATGGTGTCACCTCCCATATGGCAGTCGCGTTCCCAGGCCCCCTCTAGTGAACTCAGCCAGACAGACCTGGGATCTGAGTTCAAGTTCACTTATCCCAGGAATGACCTAGAAGTTCAGCACCTCTGGGATCCTCGGTTTTTCCATTTTGACATCCTAGGGCCACTGAGATTGGCCGAGGTTCAACAGGTGGGTTGAGGCTGTCCCTGTGGGGTGGATGTTGGCAGAGCCTGTGCCACCAAAGAGGGTCAGCAAGTCATTCTCCTGCCTGAGCTGGGCAGTCCTTCAGCCTCCAGGTGCTAGTCTCAGAATCAGCAGCCAAACGTCAGCCACTTCGGGCCAAAGGTTTTCTACATGCTATCTCATCCAACCCCAGTAATACAGCCTCATAACATGGGGTTGACCCGTTTTATAAACCTGGGTGCCAAGCCCGGAAGAAGTTAAGTGACTGCCAAGCCCGGCAGGTGAGTGGAGGACCTGGTATCCTCTCTCTCCAGCTCTGGTGTTGGGTCAGAGTGAGGCCACGTAGGAGAGAGTGAGAGAGAGGGGCAATGACCTGCCCTCTGAGGCTTCCGGCTCATTTCTGTGGAAAGCCCCATGTGCACATGGTCACCTTGGAGTGGAGCAGGAAGCCCGGGGAATTGGGAGGCAGGATCAGGTGCGGTGGGGAGGCTGTGGCCCGATGACCCCTGCCGTGGCTGGACAAAGGGACCAAAGAAATGGAAAGGTGAGTGGGCTTCAGGTGAGCTGGGGGAGCTTGGGACCCCATGGGTGCAGTTAAGAGTTGGGTCTTGGGGGCCAGCAGTTGGCATATTGGTGCAGCACTGGTTTCCCACATGGTCAAATGCAGTTCAAGTCCTGGACCTGGAGGCTTGAAAATCATGTCGGGTGCATGTGCATGTGTGTCCAAAATCCCAGGAGGAGAAGGGATTGCAGCATAACCATTCCCCCTGGAGGGAGACGTCTCACTTTCCCTCTCACTGTCTCGGTCTGGTGAGCACATGCATCCTATGACAAAAACCTTAAAAAAAAAAAAAAAAAAAAAAGTGTGTGGCTCTAGAGCCCAGCCTACTGGATTCAGTTCCTGACTCACATACTCGCTGAGTGACATAGGGAAGTTACTTTGCCCCTCTGATCCTCACATTATCCATCTAAGGATACTTTAGAAGTTCTCTAAAATCCTTCTCAGTTCTAAAAACAACCCAAAAAAGAAAGGAAAAAAAATGTTTCCCTCATTGCCTCATCAGTAAGATGGGAATTATAACTGTAAGTATCCAACTCACAGAACTGGAGGTAGGACTCAGTGAACTGGTGCGTACGGCGACTGGATCACTGAGCATGCAGGCTCCTAGTGGTGCTCGTGGGTGTTGATCACGCTCCTTTCCTGCCCGCTGTGTCCCTGGCTACTCACAAGAGCCTAGTGGAGGACAGTGGTGACACTTATTCCCTGGGTGAGTTAACTGAGATTCAGAGAGGGAAAGTGACTTGTTTAAGGCTGCACAGCGGGTGCATAGCAAAGCAGGCTGGAATCCCATTCCAACTAACATGTCCTGAGACCAGCAGTTAGCATAATGGCTATGTTGCTGGACTCCCATGTAGTCGACTGTGGTTCAAGTCCCGGACCCAGTGGCTTAAAACTCACACTGGGCGCATATGCGTGCGTGCCCAAGATCCCAAGAGGAGAATGGAGGAGAAGGGATTGCGGCATGGTCATCCCCCCTAGGGGGTGATTTCTCGCTTTCTGTCTCTCTGTCTCTCTCTGTCTGTCTGGCGAGCACACGCACCGTATAGCAAAAACCTCTAAAAAAAAAAAAAAAGAAAGAAAAAGAAAGAAGAAAGAAAGAGAAGAGAGAGAGAGAGAGAGAGAGAGAGAGAGAAAGAAAGAAAGAACATGTCCTGAGGACCTGTCTCTTGAGCTGTGTTCATCTTCCCCTCTCAGAGCTTCAGTTTCCCCACCTGATGAGCTGGTCTAAAAGGTCTCTAACGTTTTCTTAGTTCTAAAAAGCCAGAAAGAAGAAAACAAAAACATGAAAAATTTCACTCAGGATCAGCAGATGACATAATGGTTATGTTGCTGAAAATCCCACATAGTCAATCGCGGTTTAAGTCCCAAACCCGGTGGTTTGAACTCACACCAGGCATGTGTGCATGCGTGCCCTGGATCCAGAGAGGAGAGTGGAGGAGAAGGGATTGTGGCATGGCCATCCCCACTGGGGGGGGGAGGGGGGTGATTTCTCACTTTCTGTCTCTCTGTCTGTCTCTGTCTTTCCAGTGAGCACATGTGCCCTATAGCACAAATCTCTTTTTAAAAAAATAAAACAGAAAGAAAGAAAGAGAGAGAGAGAGGAAGGAGGAAGGAAGGAAAGACGGGAGGAAGGAAGGAAAGAGTGAGTTCCTCCCTTCATTCCCGGGTCACCTCCACCCACCCCAGAAGTTCAGCAAGGAGGTCGGGCTGGGTGTTCCTCACTTTGCCCCTATCATTGAGGGTCTGCCCCCAGTAGCTGATCCCCTGTATTGGCACACTTGTCCAGCATCTTCAGAAGCAAACTAGGCATTTATTAGTTGAATACAATGGGGTTACCCTTGGGTTTCAATCCACCCTGAGCCGGTTGTGGGTGGATTTTCCCCTTCCCCCACCTACAGCCTCAGTTTCCCTATGGGCACTTGGGTGGTCATGGGCACTAGACAGACCCTTCCTTCCTGTAGCATATTCTTCAAGGAAGTCATAGGAGTTCTGGTCAGATGGGTTTGGGAAATGCTGGATTCAGTAGATTTCTTGATGGCAGGACTTATCAGAGCATGCCAAGGAGGTGGGGATAGAGTCTGACCTTTCCCAAATGTATTACACATCAGAGATCATTTCTTATAATACATCTGCTTGGAAAATTCTGCACGAAATTCCTGAGAGTCCTGCTGGCTTTGACCTTTTCATCTAACTTTAGCAGGAGACTATGCCCCGAAGACACCCGGGCATTGGCAGTGCTTCATTCATTCATTCATTTGTTCATTTAACAAGTGTTACAGGCTGCCTCTGTGCCAGCTTCTGTGTTAAGAACCTTGGAGATGCGGGAACCAGCAGTTAGCATAATGGCTATGTCGCTGGACTCCCACGTAGTCGATCGCGGTTCGCGTCCCAGACCCGGTGGCTTAAAACTCACGCCAGGCACGTGTGCGTGCGTGCCCAAGATCCCGAGAGGAGAATGGAGGAGAGGGGATTGCGGCATGACCATCCTCCCTGGGGAGTGATTTCTCGCTTTCTGTCTCTCTGTCTCTCTCTCTGTCTGTCTGGCGAGTGCACGCGCCCTATAGCAAAAAACCTCTCCAAAAAAAAAAAAAAAAAAAAAAGAAAAGAAAAAGAACCTTGGAGATGCCATGGTGGGCAGAACTGGGCCTGCCCTGGAGAAGCTACCAGTGTAGAGGGCTGGCTCTTCCTTGCCCTTCCCCTGCCTCCCCTCCATGTCCCAGGCTGTGACCTTGGGCCCTTGGTCTGGTCTGCAAGGTCAGGAGGGAGAACTTGCTGGGCCTGGCAGCCGCCTGGGTGAACCACCACCCGGGGGGCCTAGTTCCCACAGACCCATGCTTCTTCAGGCTCCAGTGTCACTGAGTTTTGATGAAACCCAATTTTTCTCTTTCTAAGATCAGAAGGAATGAAAAAAAAAGGCTCGAGGAAGGTTCATGGGTCTCAAGAGTCTCTTACAAAACAGCATTTGGGTTGATTAAGTGTGAATAAATCAAAACCAGATGGGGATGTTTCTCTTGAAACATGCAGGGGTGTCCTGGTCATGGGAGTCGGGCAGAGTGAGGGGCTCTGCTTTGCACCCCGGCCCCTAATCTGGAGTTTCATTTAGGCATCAAGAAGTGAGACTAAGATTGACTTTCCCCAACATCCACAGCCTGCTGGGAAGGGCCCCACATTTGTGCTTTTAAGTCCTGCTAGACCTAAGGCTAAGGCAGCAAGAGGCTGAGGGAGGAGCTTTGGAATTCAGCTAGTCTCCGGTTCAAATCCTGAGTCTTCTCCTGCCATAGGTCTCTGATCTGTAGTTTCCTGATCTGTGAAATGCAAGTAATTGTCTCTACCTCTTTAGACAGTTGGGAAGCTTTATAATGGTCCCAGAGGGGCCGGGAGATACACAGTAGGGATTTCAGAAGTAAGCCACTATTCAGCCATTCTCCCTTCCCATTTTGTTTTTGAGAGATTTTTGCTCTAGGGCACCTGTGCTTGCCAGAGAGACAGAGAGTGACTAAGAGACAGAAAGTGATACATTACCCCCCGGGGAGAATGGCCACACCACAATCCCTTCTCCTCCATTCTCCTCAAGATTTTTGGGTCCACACGCACACACGCCCAACATGGGTTTCAGCTGCTGGGTCTGGGACTCAAACCATGATGGGCTAAGTGGGAGTCCAGCATCTTAACCACCCCATCCTGTTGGCCCCATCCTTCCCATTTTACAGCTGAGTGGGGTGTGCCCTGAACTGGCAGGAAGGGGCACCTAATTTGAATCTCACCTCTCTCTGCCTCTTGCTCCAGGCAAATCTTACCCCTTTTGGAGCTTCATAAAATGGTGTGGCAGTGCCCACTGCAGAGGCCCGCAGAGTGGAGTGAATGTAGTACTTCTGTGCAAATCGCAAAGCTGCGTGCAGAAGGCCCGGCAGGCAGTCTTTCCCTTGTACACGCACAGGGAAGCTGAGGCCTGGGGAGGCAGGTGACTGAAGGTAGGGGCAGAGAGAGATGAGGGCCTGGGGTCTGATCTACAGGTTGGAGCCCCAACTGTGCACACAACAAGGTGTGTCCCCTGAATGCTGGTGACTGGGGGCAGCTCTGAAGGGAAGAGCGAGTCCTACAGTGCAGGGTGAGGCTAGTACTGGGCACCGAGGCCAAGGCGATGGCGCTGTCTCTGTAGAATGCTACCTTGGGGGAGTCATCCTGCCCTCCAGGCTTAGGTCTCCTCATGAAGTAAGGGCTGGTTGAAAAATGGAAGGCAGAATACTGGTCACATAGTAGGTGCTTAATCAACTGAGCGCCGCCTCACCCCCCATGCACCAGTTCCGAAGTCAAGCTGAGATGCCAAGAAGATGCTGTTTCCACCTCACACTGCCCCACCAGGGACTCACTGCTGTCTCCCATGGATGGAAATCATCCCATCCCCTCACCCAGCCACCAGAGGGGATCCTTGAAGCCACCAAGGGAGGGCTGGCCACATGCCAGCAGCTCTGCCTATGGGGTGGTGAACCCCAACTCTGCCACTGCCTTGTGCCATACCCATTTCCCAGACATGGCATTTCCCTGAGGCTCCGAAAGGTGCAACCACCTGCCCAGGAACTCACCACAGCTGAGCTGGGGTCCAGGGAGGCTTCAAAGCCTGTGCACAGAAACAGAAATGAATCCCAGGGGACTTGCCCAGGGCGGCAAGGGGGAGGCAGCTGAGAGGAGCCTCGGAGGAGTGAGACTCAGGGACTCAGGATTCTGTCAAGCAGAGGTGGAGCATGTGGGGACTCTGCAGGACAGGGGAGAGCCTAGCCTGGTGGGCAGGACCCAAGGGTCTGCATGGCTGGAGTCAGTGGAGGTCCTATTGCAGATGGGGCAGAGTGCTGTCACAGAGGGCTTTAGATGTCAGTCACCTGTCACCTGTCACCATCGTCCTAAAGAGAGATTTTGGGGGGGAGCCCTCTTCTGGGCCAGGAAGAGGACTTGGCTTACAGGGTCACCTGGATGGGTCTACTAAGCCATTCCTCTCCAGAAAAAACTGCAGTTTGCATAATTCAGAGTTTTTCAAACAAATTTGCAATGCATCAGCAAGTCAGGGAAGTAAAGTTAGTAAGTTGGAGCCAACATTTTGGAATGGAATGGAATGGAATGGAATGGAATGGAATGGAACGGGACAGAACAGGGTAGACTAGAATGGGATCAGCAGCTGCTTTAGTGACGACCCAGATAGTAAATATTTAAGGCTTTGTGGGCCACCTGTGACCCATGGTGTATTTCATTCTTCTTAGCTCACAGGCCATACAAAAGCAGCTAGATCTGGCCCATAGGCTAGGGCTTGCCAACCTCCTTATTAGGAAATACTGGAGTGCTTATTGCATGTGTTAGGGTTAATTATTACTTTGAAAAATGGATTTCGGGTTATATGTATGTGTGAAGGTTTCTATGTATGTACAAGTGGGTGAGTGTACATGCACGCGTGTGCAAGGGTGGATGTGTGTGCACATGCATGTGGATGTGAGTGTGTGGATGAGAATATATGTGGCTTGCGTACGGGTGAGTGTGGTTGTGTGCATAGGGCATGCTCTCTGTATGCAGTGCGTGCACTGATATAAAAAGTATTTTTTACACTGTCGTGAACAAGCGTGGCGGCCACTGTCAGGGCTGAGCTGTCTTCAGGATGACCTCGTGCAGTTTCTGATGACAGCTGTAAGAGGCAGGGTCAGGAGGATCCGATATTGCAGACGAGGAGCCTGAGGCCCAGTGGTCACACCACAGTAGGTGGGGATCCAGGGCACAAACCCAGGGAGTATGGCTCCAGAGCTCCATCCAGCTGCCTCACTAGGCAGCAGCTGCCTGATTCAGAGGGCAGAGGGCAGGTCCCTCGTTCATGGGCTCATTTTGAATCACCCTGAATCTGGCAGCCACATCCTTCCCAAGGTGTGTACATCCCAGCCCCTGACGGTGGAGTGATCTACTGGGGCCCTGAGTATCCTCCTGCCTCAGGCACCTCCGGTGTGTGGCAAATGCTGTGCGTTCTTTCCACGTCATTCCTCACCCCAACCCTGTTAGTGGAAATGGGTGTCCCCCACCCCCACAGATGAGGGAAACTGGTGCAGAGAAAGGGAGGTCACAGCAGGTGCTCCTGATTCCAAAACCCACTGGAGCAAATCCTCCCTGCTATCGACTTCCCCAGAACACCGTCTGATGCTGTCATCAGCCACCTCCTCACTTGCACAGCACTTTACAATTTGTGCTCTCTGTTTTGTGTTTTTTTTTTTTTATTTATTTCTTCAATGAATGAGAGAGACAGAGAAAGACAGAAACAGAGAGAGAGGGAGCACCCCTCCCCAATGAGATCTTTTTTTTTTTTTTTTTTGGAGAGGTTTTTACTATAGGGCGCATGCGCTCGCCAGAAAAACAGAGAGAGACAGAGAGACAGAAAGTGAGAAATCACCCCCAGGGGGGATGGCCACGCCACAATCCCTTCTCCTCCATTCTCCTCTCAGGATCTTGGACACACAAGTATACATGCCCGGCGTGAGTTTAAGCCACCGGGTCTGGGACTCAAACCGCGGTCGACTACGTGGGAGTCCAGCGACATAGCCATTATGCTAACTGCTGGTCCCCGCAATGGGATCTTGATGCCACAGTCCACCCCCAGCTTCTGCCAGCCCAAGATCATGGGTGTACTCGGGCCTGGCATGTTCAGGGAGGTCTCCAGACACAAATCCAGAACCTTCCTGGATTGGTCAGCCTCACAGAGCTGCATTACCACCACATCACTGTCTGGTCCCTGGAGTACAGGAGCAGGATGATGAAGCGATGGCGTGCTGGGCCAGAAAGGCCACTAGAGACCCTTGAGACCAGTACTTGTCTCATTGGAGACTCACATGGAAAGCACTTCACCCGAGGCCACCCAGATGTGGGTGGTGCAGAAGCAAGGTGCACTCAAGTCTGGGGAGAGGGAAATTTGAGTACAGTACAGTACAGTAAGGCAGCCAGCTCCAGAGCCTGACCAATCTGGCTTAGAACTCTCTGAGTCTCAGTTCCCCACTGTGTGACTTGGGAGTGTCCAAGGTGGGATAAAGTTCAGACAGGAGGATGGACCCTAAGGGCACTCACAGATCGAGAGCTGTCTCCCATGGTTTTTTGGTAAGTGGAGGCCACTCAGGGCCAGGTGCCTTTTAAGACCTCTAGAGTTACCGCACAACATGGGGCCAGCCACCACTAGAGTCTGTGGCTTGGCATTGGGGTTCCATGAGGGATCTGGCTGAAGCCTGGGGCCTCAGGCTATGGACACCATCAGGACGCAGGGCTGGTAAACACCTAGGAGCACACTCCTCACTTCTGTCTGTACACACTCTCCATTCCTAAAAACCTATTTCTTTGGGATCAGCAGTTAGTGTAATGGCTATGTTGGTGGACTCTCATGTAGTCGACCGCGGTTCAAGTCCCGAACCTGGTGGCTTAAACTCAGGCCAGGCGCGTGTGCATGTGTGCTCAAGATCCCGAGAGGAGAATGGAGGAGAAGGAATTGCGGTGGCGTGGCTATCCCCTTGGGGGTGTTTCTCACTTTCTGTCTCTCTGTCTCTGTCTTTCTGGTGAGTGCACGCATCCTATAACAAAAAAAAAAAAAAAAAAAAAAAAACCTCTCAAAAAAAAAAAAAACTATTTTTCTTTAAAAAGATTTAACCTTCACTGGCATCAAAGGTTTGGGGTTTGTTTTTGCTTTTGTTTTTGTTTTTAAGGTTTTTGCCATAGGACATTTGCACTTGCCCAAAAGACAGTGAGAAGAAAAGTGAGAAATCACTTCTGGGGGAATGGCCATGCCACAATCCCTTCTCCTCCATTCTCTTCCTGGGATTTTGGACATACACACACACGTGCCCAGTGTGATTTTCAAGCTGCCAGGTCCAGGACTCAGACTGCAGTGATCTATGTGGGAGTCCAGCACCTTAACCACTATGCTACCTGCTGGCCACAGAATCAAAGATTTTTAAAAGTGTCTTCTTGATTTGGTTTTGTGGCTGAGCATTTACTCTTTGTCAGATGTCACCTGCATTATTTTATTTTATTTAACAATGTCAAACACTGTTAAGTACTTTATATGGATTTATTGATTGTCCTCTTAACAAACCAGTAAGATAGATGCTAATATCCCTATTTTACAGATCGAAAGAAAAAAAAAAAAAAAAAAAAAAAGAGGCACAGAGGTTACATAACTTGCCCGAGACCACATAGCCAAGATCCTGCTTAGTCCCAAGCCCTTAAGTACTGAGCTCAGTCACCTCCAGCCTTATTTAATCCTTACAGCAACGCTGTAAGGGGACTTTATTTCATCCACATTTTGCAGAATAGAAAACTGAACTAAGTGAGACCATTGATTGAAGTATGAGGACCTCCTCAAAACATCATGGAAAATGCATTTTATGAAAATCTATGCCTGCATTTCAAAACTTTTTTGCACCAAAATAAATTCATACTGTAATTCCATGTTTTACGAACTTTCTGACGTACCTACTCCTATGAAATAGCCAGATATTGGCAATTTCATAGATTTTGGTCTAATAGCTTGGCAAGGTACACTTGGTAAAACCAGGATTTAAATTCAGATTATTGATTCCAAAGCCTGGGTCCATGACCACACACCAGACCCCCCCCCCCCCCCACCGCCCAATTCATCTACATTACAACCCCATGAGGTAGTTTGATACTGTTATTCTCCCTTTTCAACTGCTGAGGCTCTCCACACTCAGAGAGGGGAACTGACTTGCCCAGGGCACACAGCCAGGAGGGGAAAGGGTAGAACATACCCCAGGAGACTGTGGGCCAGAGCACCCTTCTTAGCCCGGGCAGCAGTCAGCCCTGTCCAGGACTCACACCTGGGCCCCTACTCTTGTGGATTCCTCCAGATCCCTTGGGAGGTGATCGGGTCCTGTCTCCCGATGGGAGCGGCTAACTCCTCCTGGGCACTGCTGCACAGGCTGGGTGCCACCACCCGCCCTGGGATGATTTGTTCTAGTATTGCCACGTGACTCTTAGAACCCCGGGTCTGTGGCCTGTGGTGGAGGCTCAGTGTGCCATTGCAGATTCTGGGAGGGTCCTTCACCAGCTCAAGAGAAAGGGATTCCCAAGCCCGGGGGACCCAGACCACACGGAGAAACCACTCTCTCCAGAAGACTCCACTTTCTCTGGAGCCTGACAGCAGTGCCCACATCCGCTGGGTGGGGACACGAAAAGAAGGAATGTCATGACCGCCTTCCCGAGCCCGCTCTGGTGTTGGCAAGTGGCACAGCTGTCTCTAGCAAGTCCCAGATGAGTGCTCAGGGGCCGGCCGGCCGTCTCTCCCACTCACTGGCTGAGTGACCTTGGGCAGGTCATCTCTCCTGGCAGTGCCTCGCTTGGCTAATTTGCACGACAGGCATGAAACAGACAAGGCATTTCTAGCACATAGAGTGCTCAGTCAATGCCTGGTAAAAGTGTCTGGAGCCAGGCAGGGAGTGTGAGATCTGGGCTGGGACAGTCCTGGGCTCAGTTCCCAGCTCTGCTACTGTGGAGCTTGGGCAAAAGCATTTCACTTCTGAATCTCAATGTTGTCTATCAGCAAAACAAGGACAGTGATGTCACCTACATCATACAGTGGAGGTGAAGGTCAAGGAGACTATGCATGTGACCCACCTAGATGACATTAGGTGCTCAATTAATGGTGACAATGGTTCTGTGTCATGGTAAGGGCTGGCTCTTTCTAGTGTACAGAAAGTTTGAACCTGATGTCAGACATGGCTCTGACTCTGTCGAGAAGTCTTCAGCAGAACCCAACTTATTTTAAAAAAGGGAATCTCGGGGGCCAGCAGGTGGCGTATTGGTTATGGCATTGGACTCCCAAATGACTGACCGTGGTTCAAGTTCCAGACCTAGTGGCTTGAAACTCACACTGGGCACATGTGCATGCATGCCCAAAATCCCGGGGGAGGAATGGCGGAGAGGGGATTATGACTTGGCATCCCCCTGAGGGATGATTTCTCACTTTTTGTCTCTCCAGCAAGTGCATACACACATATCCTATAGCAAAAAATATCTGTCTTAAAAATAATAATAAAAGGAGTTTTGAGTAGGTCAGATTTAGAATACAGGGTAGTTCTGGGCACTGCGTGACTGTGCTGCAGTGACCCACCCTTTCTGAGCCTTTATTCACTCTATAAAAGTGGACCTCAGAAGTTGGCAGTGAGGATGGGATGAGGTAGTGTGAGTGTGTGTGTTTGTGCGTGTATGTGTGTGTTTGTGTGTGCACGCATGTCTGGTGCCACTACATTGCAAATGCATAAATCATGTGATGGCTATTTGTGCGTGAGGCCATGGTGAGGCCTAAGTCCTGCCCTGTGCCCACTCAGGCTGGAAAAACCCAGTCAGATGCTGTTTCTCCTCCCTCCTCCCTCCCCAGTCCTCTCAGTCATCAGAGCCAATCAGGCTCCTTAATTCATAACACATTATCAGCATCGGCTGCACAACATTCTGCTCTTGTTTTGTGCTTGTTTTTCTTTCTTTGTTTTTCAAATCGTTACGAATAGCTAATTTCTTATTTTACACTTACATTTTATGTCACTTTTGCATTTTGTTTATTTAAACATTTTAATTTTGAAGTTTCTATTTTTATTCATTTAAATTTAACTTACTTAAATTGTTTACAAATGTATTTCATTCTCATGTGTTTTTACATTTTATTTTTATACATTTCCATTTTATTTGATTAATTTTGTCTTTCAATGCCATTTTATTTTAAATTATGTATCTTCTTTCACTTAACGTAGTTTTTTATGGTGTCTATTTCTTCTTTCAGATTATGAAAGGACTTCCTTATCTCCTCATTGTCTCTTCTCTCTTGCATCTCATTTAGTTTTGTCACTATACACATTCTGAATTATTCATCTGACATTTCCACAAGTTCCATCATGTTGTCTGTGGATGATGACGAATTGATGTTTTCCCTTGAGAGAGAGATATTTTCTTGATTTCTCCTATTTCTTGTGCCTCTGCCATGGTTTCTAGTCATCAGGTGAATTATACTTTTTTTTCCTAAACTCTTCGAGTTAATTCTGAGTGTTGAAAGGCGAGCAGGAGGAAGTGATCGGCGCTCTCTCTGCTGCTCTGCTTCCCTGATGCTCACCCAGCAACCTGCACTGTTGTCTCTAGACTTGGATAATTCGAAGTCCTCCCAGTTTCTACAGAGCAGGTGCACCTGGGTTGAGCCGCTGCGCTTCATTTGATGAAGACAGAAGGGGCCATGTGGCGTGCAGCGCTTCAGGAAACCCTGGAGTCTGAGAATTCAGAGGCGTGTGGCAGAGGACAAGCCAGTTTCTCTACAGCTTGGTCTTCCTGCCATTCAGTGCAGCCAGGGTGGTCGCTGGTGCAAATGTCTCAACGGCACAGGGAGCAGAGAAAAGAGGGCTTCTCCAAGTCCCAATTAACACACCTGAGAGTTCAAGACTTGTGGGAGAGGGGATGAGCCGTGCTCTGGAGCACAACCGCCCAGCCCCAAACAGCTCACTGGGCAGCAAGGCCCATCACTGCGCAGATCTGCTTACTGTCGTTTTTATTTACTTTATTTTTAAATGTTTGTTTTACTTTAAATGTCATTTTTATTTTGCTCACCTTTTTTCTTAAGGGTACTGAATGTTCCTTGTCAACTTATAGAGCTTCCTTGTATAACCTACGTATCAATCCTCTGCTTTTTGTTGTTTTGTTTTTTAAAATAATTATTTATTTTATTTTATCTATTGTTAGCATTCTTTTTAATTTGACCAGAGATTTAAAAAAGAAGAAAAAAAAACAATATAAAGTTTTCAAGATGGCAGAGAAGTCTTGACCCCGTGATACCGGGGCAAAGCTGTCCATCTGTCCATGTCCAAAATGTCTGTCCTTTCTAGCTCTGCAACCAAGAGGTGGGCTAGGGAGATGGAGGTGTGGCGTGGGCTGCTCATCCCTGGCCGCCCCGGTCCCTGACTGAGCAGGGGGCTTCGGATGGAGATGTCTCTCGATCCTCTCTTAATTCTGATATTGAAATTTTTTTTTCAGTCTAACTCTCATCTGCTAACTTGGCATATCCTTTGGAGAATAGAAATCATTACTTATACTAGTGATGTGGTCAAATCCTTTGTGTGTGCGTGTGTGTGTGTGTGTGTGTGTGTGCGCATGTGCATGTGTGTGTATGTATGGTGGTGGGGAAAGGAGGATTGTGGTCTGCCTTATGGTCTGGGTTTTTTGATCTCATAAACAGTCATGGCTAGCAGTGGTAGTGCAATGCTCAGCAATGCTGAAGCCACACGAGAAGGCCCTGAGTTTGTGCCCCAAGGCCCCCCTGTGCCTACGGGCAGTGTGCACGTGTGCCCATGATCCTGGCTAGCTGAGGTTAGGGGTGGATCATGGCACGAAGACCCTGTTGGAGGTGCCCAACTGCTTGCTTGTCTCTCTCTCAGAATAAATCATTTTTTTTTCTCTTTAGGTTGGTGCAAAAGCAATTACAGTTTTGCATGGTTGAAATCTGCTGTTTGATTTTAAATACACTCTTAAATAAACGTGGTTATGTCAAACATCCCTTTTTTTATTTCAATTTATTTATTTGCATTCATTCACTGTACATCATTACAGCATACAAAATGAGATTTTCCATCCAGAGTACACTGTATATTGTCTCAATCCAGCACATCAACAAACATGTTATTGTCAGCAGATGATCTTCCATTTCTTGGAAGATTAGGGTCTTTAGTGATTCAAAAAAATGTGGGGGGGAAACAGTATAGAAAGCAAACATAGATACCAGAGACAGTGTGGGAGGAGAATGGCAGATGGCAGAGGGTAAGAGATATGGAATAAAACATCCCTTTAATGCACATTTCCCACTTTATGATTTTTTGCTAGTGACTTATCACTTGCTGTTAATTTATGTGTATTTTAGACTATGGAAATGATATTAGACAAAAAGCAAATTCGAGTGATTTTATTTGAGTTTAAAACGGATCATAAAGCAGCAGAGACAACTTGCAACATCAACAACGTATGGGCTCAGGAACTGCTAACGAACACGCTGTGCACTGGCGGCTCAAGAAGTTTTGCACAGGAGATGAGAGCCTGCGTAGTGGCTGACCATTGGAAGTTGACAACAACCAATTGAAAACAATAATCAAAGCTGATCATCATGTAGCTGCCAAAAAACTCAACGTTGACCAGTCTACAGTCTTTCAGCATTTGAAGCAAATTAGAAAGGTGAAAAAATTTAATAAGGTGGTGCCCTAGGAGCCAACCAATTAAAAAATATCATCGTTTTGGGGACCAACAGATGACATAATGAACCACGCTTTGGACGAGGTGGCTTAGGCTCGTACTCAGTTGCATGTGCGTGCGTGCTCAAAATCCCGAGAAGAGAATGGAGGAAAAGAGATTGCAGCGTGGCCATCCCCCCTGGGGATTGATTTCTTGCTTTCTGTCTCTCTCAGTCTCTTCGGCAAGCACACGTGTCATTTAGCAAAAATCTCTCTTAAAAAAAAAATCATCGCTTTGAAGTGTCATCTTCTTTTGTTCTATGCAAGAACAAAGACCATTTCTTGATCTGATTGTGGCAGGCAACAAAAAGTGAATTTTCTATGACAACTGGCAATGACCAGCTCAGTGGTTGGATTGAGAAGAAGCACCAAAGCACTTCTCAAAGCCAAACTTGTACCAAAAAAGGGTCATGGTCACTGCCTGGTGGGGTCTGATCCACTATGGCTTTCTGAATCCCAGTGAAACCATTGCATCTGAGAAGCGTGCTCAGCAAGTCGATGAGATGCACTGAGAGCTGCAGTGCCCGCAGACTACATGGCTCAACAGAAAGGGCCCAGTTCTCCACAAGACCTCTGATCACACTTCACACAACCAGCGCTTCAAAAGTTGAATGAATTGGGCTACGAAGTTTTGTCTCATCCTCCATACTCGCCTGACCTCTCACTGACTGACTACCACTTCTTCAAGCATCTTGACACATTTTGCAAGAAAAACACTTCCACAACCAGCAAATTGCAGAAGATGCTTTCCAAGAGTTTGTCAAACCCTGAAGCATGGGTTTTTACCCTACAGGAATAAACGAACTTAGTTCTCGTTGGCAAAAATGTGTTGATTGTAATGGTTCCTGTTTTGATGAATAGAGATGTGTTTCAGTCTAATTATAATGATTTAAAATTCATGATCCAAAACCACAATTGCTTTTGCATCAACTTAATACATAGGCCAGCAGGTGGCATGGTGGTTAAGGTCTGGATCCCACATGGTCAACTATGCAGTCTGTGTCCCAAACCTAAGAGCTTAAAAAAAATGCTCTGGGTGCACGTTCATGTGCATGCGTACCCAAAATCCCAAGAGGAGAATAGAGGAAAAAAGATTATTGTGTGGTCATCACCCCTGGGGGATGATTTCTCATTTTCCCCTCTGTCTCTCTCTGTTGATCACATGCACCTTATAGCAATAAATAAATAAATAAATAAATAAATAAATAAATAAATAAATCCTTATAAATAGGTCACATAAGGAGTCACACCTCAGGACGTGAGCCCCTGACTGCCTCTCACTCACCACCCTTCCTTAAGGATTCTTCTGATGAAGTGTTAGGCCACACTTGGGTCTTTCCAAGGACACGCAGAGACTGCCCAGTGCAGGCAATGCCTCGTTAGTCCTGAAGCTCCCCGATCACTCCATCCACCCTGCATGCATGTGTGGAGCACTCGTTGTAAGCTGGACTCTGTACCTGAGGGTCCCAGCCTCTGATGGAGGTAGTGGGCTCACACCATTGTGTTAATAGAAGGGTAAACCAGATGTCTGGAGACTTGCTGCCCCTGAAGATAGGTAAGGCTGGCTGGAGATACCCCTTGGGGCATTCTCCCTAAGGCTTGAGCATTCCCAGTCAGTGCTCACATTTCCCTGCTCACCTCTGGCTAAGGGCTGCTTTGGCTGAATTGTTTCAGTTGTGGATCATCCACAACCTCCACCCCCCTTCCCCAGTGAAAACATGTACTCGGACATTTGTGTGCAGAGCGGGCTTTATGGAAGGTGTAGAGGAGCGCGGCTAAGGGCACCTTTCCTACAATGAATTTCAGACAAAGATGTCTTTGTTTCTTTTTATTTTTCCTATAGGGCACATGTGCTTGCCAGAGAGACAGTGAGAAAGGGAGAAATCACACACACACACACACACACACACACACACACACACACACACACATCCAGGGAAGAGGGGGCTGCCATGGTACAATTCCTTCTCCATTTTCCTCTAGGGACTTTTGAGCACATGTGCTCTCAGCATGTTTTTCAAGCTGCTGGGTCTGGGACTTGAACTACGAAGCCAGCAATGTGGTAGTATCCAGCCGCCTTAATCACCACGCCACCAGCTTGCCCCCTAGAGGTGACTTAGCTATAGCCTCCTGTTTCCTTCCACCTTGACTTAGCTGATACCGCTTCTCTTATCACAGCAGTCTGGGGTCTGTCCTTGGGGAGCTGTGGCTTTAAATGACAGAGTTCTGCTTTTGGAGGGTCACAGAACAGGAGTCAGCAGGGCCACCGGGCAGGCTCACCCCAATGTGAGACCTTGGGTTTTGGTTTGCACCCCACCTAACCCCTCACTGTGAGTGCTTGGGCCAGCCCCTTCACCTCTCTGAGCCTCAGTTTTCTTACCCATGAAGATGGGGAAAGTGCAGCCCCAGCTTTGCAAGGTGTTTTTTGTTTTGTTTTGTTTTCTAAGTTTACTTTTTCCTTTCTTCCATGAGTGAGAGAGAGACAGCACCCCCCACAAGGTCTTGATTCTGCAATCCACCCCCAGCCTTCAGCCAGCCCAGATCACGAGCAAGTATGTGCCCTGAATACTCAGGGAGGTCTCAGACCTTGAACTGGGAGTCTTCCCATGTGGGACTGCCTTGCAGGGCCATGTTTACTGCTGTGCCACCACCTGGCCCCTGCGGGGATTTTAACTGGTTTAGGGCAGGGACTCAGTAGCACAGGGCCCGGCACTCAGAGCACTCAGCCAGCATTGGCCTGGTTCTAGCATTGGCTGGTTCTAGAGTTGGCCTGGTTCTAGCATTGGCTGGTTCTAGAGTTGGCTGGTTCTAGCATTGGCTGGTTCTAGCGTTGGCCTGGTTCTTCTGTTTACAGTCTAAGTGCCTTCGAAAACCTACTGGACCTCACAGAGACCAGCATCTCTGGCTGCGCTGGGGTAGGATGGGCTGTGGCTGCCTGTCCCAATGCCAGCCTTAATTCTGGTTATAACTGGGCAAGAAGGACTGTAGGTCCCATGTTGCAGAGAGGGAAACTGAGGTCCAGTGTCACTGAGTGTCAAATTTCCAGGCCTGTGTAAGCCCAGGTCCTGGCAACCACATATCCTTCTCCAGGACTGGGAGGGGTCCAAATGGAACCAAGATCACCCAAGTCCAGTTCCCTGTGCTTCTGCCACCCACCACCATGTGCCATGCTGAGAGCATCATACCCAGTATTGCCCACCTATGATGTGCCAAGTGCTTTGTATGTGTTGCACATAACCTTAGGAGATTAGTACCCATCTTATGGATGAGAACCAGACAGGTAAAGCCGATTACCCAGGTTCTCACAGCCTTTATACTGGGATGAACCCAGGCTGGGGCTTTGAAGCCAGAGCTCTTTTCCACTGTGCCTTCAGTTAGTTAAACCCTGGGAAGAGCAGAGGATAGACGGTCCCCATGGGGTGAGACCTCGGCATAGGAGCCAGGCACACAGCCAGATGCTCTGCAGGTTGTGACCCACCATGCAGCCTTTTGGTGGCATCGTGTCTATTTTGCAGATGATGTGATGAAGCTCACAGAGCTCAAAGGTCTCAGCCAGGGTCAAGGTGGCAGAACTGGGATCTAAACCCATGTGTCTGACCTGGGTTCTCTCCTGCCTGATGCTCCTCCCATCTCATTTCCTGGAGCCTGGCCTGGGAAGATGTCACTGTGATTCATCACCCATTGTCAACTGGGAAGATGACTTAGGGAGCCAACCAGACTAGCCTCAGGTGTCACTCCACCACGGGGGACAAAGGGTACACAGGATGCTTAACAATAACAACCAGAGGGACCAGCAGATGGCATAATGGTTACATCACTGGAGTCCTACATAGTCAGCCATGGTTTGAGTCCTGGACCTAGCAGCTTAAAACTCACACCAGGCACATGGGTGTTCATGCTCAAAGTCCCAAGAGGAAAATGAAGGAGAAGGAATTACAGCATGGCCATTCCCCCTGGGGAGGGGGGGGGGGGGATTTCTCACTTTCTGTCTCTGTTTCTTTCTGTCTGGCAAGCACATGCACCCTATAGCAAAAATATCTCTAAAAAAAAAAAAAAAAAAAAGAAAGAAAGAAAAAAGAACAACCACTAGAGGGAACTCAGAACAAGTGCCTTCTCCCAGCAGCCTGTGAAGGTAAGAGGCGGCTCCAGGTCAGGGAGGCCAACTTGGATCCATGACAGGGAGAAGTGAAAGCGATTCGGGCATTTATAGAGGAGGCGGGGGGGGGGGGGGGGGGGGGGGGGGGGCAGGCGTAGTCGTGAGCTCCTAGATTGGGTGGCCTTACGCTGAGTACAGGGGCCTGAGCGCTGTCTGTGCCTGCTGCGGGCTGTGCTGCGGACACGGTCACCTACCCTTTAATCCTCACAACGACCCATCAGCGAAGTGTGTCCATCCTCCCTCCCTGGGCACACCTGCTTCGTCCAGGTCACCTGGAAGGCCACAGGGCCACTGCCCCAGGCTCTCAGCTCCCTCTCCTGCCCTGCAATCCACCCCCTACCCCCCAGTACCAGATGCCAAGATGCAGACCCTCCCAACTTGTGCCCTGTAGCGGCTTCTCACCTGGCTTCCCAGAAAATCCAGCACAACCCAATTCAGAGCCCACTGACCCTGTGGTCTGGCTCCCTCCACCCTTTTGTTCCCACCACCCACCGCTGTCCCTGTGCTCACGGTGCTCTGGCTTTGCTGCTCTCTTCATGCCAAGTCCCTTCAGCCCGGGCCCTCACTGGAGGACTCGCTGGCCCCTTCTCCAAACACACTTTTCTCATGCATTTTAAGGAGGCTCTTCTTGGTGGCCAGGCCCTCCGTCCTGTCCCTGTTTACATTAATTCAGTCCATGTCACTAACGGCAATGATCTCCCTCTCCCCTTTGGGTGTGAAACTCGGGTTGGAGAGGCACTTTCTTGTTCACCCATGTATCCTAGTGCCTTTCTGGAATAGTACCTGACAACATAGCAGGCCCTCCATAAATATCTGTGGAAGGAACAAACTCTCCAGCAGGTGATTGTCCTGTTTCACATATGGGCAAACCGAGGTTGAGTTACTGTCCATGGAGTGAAGCATGAGCTGGGGTTTGAGAGCAGATTTATCCTGCGTTCCCACCTCTACCCTCTGAGCAGGACAAATTGGGAGCCTTGTCTCTTGGGGTCTGGGGTAAGGACTAGAGACATGTCATTTGGAACAGCAGGAACCATGCTCAGCCCCAGAGCAAGAGCAGTAGTGGGCATAGATGGTAGCCCCCATCTGGGGTCAGGGCCTGGCTGAGCCTAAACGTAAGTGGGTGGCACCAGCTGACTGGAGATAAGAACCAAAGGCACCACCCAGAGACCATTATGCACCTGGGGCCCTGGAACGAGAGGGCCACGATGGCTTCCATGAAGGCTTTGTCAGTGGCACCCAGGGCCAACGCTGCAGACCTGACAGGGGCAAGGCCAGGACAAGTGGTGGATCCCATCGCCAAGCTGGGTCGCCTGCTCAGAACGTGAAGGTCAAGGGCTGGGAGGATCTATCTCTCCTCTCTGTCCACTGGGGAGTCTGAGATCACTCAGCTTTTCCTGGGGGTGGCCCTCAAGGATGAGTTTAAAAGACCATGGGAAAGTAGACTCACCCTGGCCAGTGGACCAGGCTCAGGGCATTTGTTGCCACCTCAGACTACAATGGCCATGTCGTTCTGGGTGTTAACTGCTCCCAGGAGGTGGCCACCCTCATCCTTGGGGCCATCATACTGGCCAAGCTTTCCATCGTCCCTACGTAGAAAGGCTACATGGGAACAAGAGGGGCAAGCCCACACCGCCCCTTGCAGGTTGACCAGCCACTGTGGCTCTATTCCGGGGCACCTCATCCCAACCCCCAAAGATACTGGCATCATTTTGGCTCCTGATACCAAGAAGTGCTGGTGATGGCTGGTGCTGAGGGCTGCCGCATCTTGGCCAGTAGCTGCACTGCCACCTTGGGCAAGTCTGCCAAGGCCACCCTGGATGCCCTGCAAAACTCACAAGTATCCGCCCCCAACATCTGCAAAGGTTGTGTCCACCAGGTGTCCCTAAGAGAAATCGACAGGCCCTCTCGTAAAGACCTGCACCAGAGGGCCAGCAGGTGGCATGATGGGTAAGGTACTGGACTCTTACATGGCCAACCGTGGTTTGAGCCCGGACCCAACAGCTTAAAAATCACTCCAGGCACATGTGTGCATGCCCAGAATCCCAGGAGGAGAATGGAGGAAAAGGAATTGTGTCTCTCTCCAGAGAGTACACCCTACCGCAAAAAACAAAAACAAACAAAAAGAGACCCTCACCAGAGCCTAAGTATGGAAGACCCAGGCTCCAGCTGTAGCTACAACAATGTAAGGTTTTTGTTATTTTAGTTTTGTTTTGTTTTTATGTATTTAATTATATATATGTATATATGTTATATATATATGTATATATACATTATATATATGTGTGTATATATATACACATATTATTTTATATATATACATTATATGTGTGTATATATGTATATATAAATATATATAAATATATAATATATAATTATATATTATATATACATATATATATTATAATATATAATATATAATTATATATTATATATAACTATATATGTATATATATATATATATATATATATATATATACTTTTTTTTTTTACTAGAGAGAGACAGAGAGAGGGAAAATGAGAAAGCAAGATACCAGGTTCAAAATTCGAATTGTGGTCAGCCATGTGGGAGTCCAGGACCCCAACCACTATGCCACCTGCTGGTCCCTAATGTAGGGTTTTCATAGAAGTAAAATAAAGTGAATTTGAACCTGTCTTTACAAAAAAATACTTTCTAAAAACATAACCCAAGATCCCTGGGCTCGCCCTGTACGCATACCAGTTTGAGACGCCCAGGGCGACCTCCCAGAGCAGCTTTTGAAGATCTCTTGAATTTATATACACACAACACAGGCATCCCCTGAGTGTTAATCAAACAGCACGTGTTGGATTTAAATCTGCAGATCACCACCAGCTGTGAAATCAACAGACGTGGGTTGAACACGGCTATTCCACTGGCCCTCACCAAACTCAATTAGGGTGGCAGGAGAGTCACTCAGAGTCTGGAAGTGACCTGAAAGGCAGAGAAATAGGCATCTGCCCCCAGTTGGACACACTGATCTGCCCCATACGTGCTGTGGGTGAGGTGAGGGTGGATGAGGATGCAACGGGGCAGAGCCAGCCCCGGGCAGCCTGCGCTGCCAACAGTTGGTCAGCTTCCTGCCTAGGTGAGCTCAAGAGGGCACAGTCCCGGGAGCTCAGCGAGGCCCTGGTAAGTAAGGGGCCTGTAACTGCATGGGAATTGAGGGAAGCACATGGGGTCCATGGGTCAGCTAGGAGGTGGTGTGGCCTGGAGGATAGGCCCTCAGCCTGGGTCTGAATATCCACTCTCCCTCTTCCTACGTGGCCTCGGACCAGCAGCATCACAGCCTGAACCTCAGTTTCTTCCTCTCTGAAGGGGGTGTGATTCCAGCGCCTCGGTGAATTTTGCAGCATCTCTGCACAGAATGGGAAGCAGCTACTCCAAACTGGCATGAGGCAGCCGTGTGCAGCCCTTGCCAGGATCATGTATTAAACAAGCGAAGAACACAACATGGCAGGGTGAGAGAGGGCTGGGTGGGTGCGAAGTGGACGCTGCTTCAGGTAGGAGGTCTGGGAGGGTTCACAGGGAAGGGAACATTCCAGCAGAATCCTAAAGGGGGTGAGGGAGGGAGTCCGTCGAGCCCTGAGATGGGCGGGTCTTGGTGTGTTCGAGAAACACCGAGGACAAAGCAAGTGTGTCTGGAAGAGAGTGCAGGAGCAGGGAAGGGAGTGGGAGCAGCCGTGGAGGGGGACATATTTCAGACGTGGAACTGACCAGCTTTCTGATGGCTCCATAGTAGGATATGATGCCAAGAGAAGGGCCCACCATGATGCTAAAGGTTCGGGCCATGAGTAGAGTAGCTATTGACTAGAATGGACAGGAGAGGAGGGTCTGGAGGCCAAGGTTGGCGTTTTGCATTGCAGACACGTGCCTGTGGTTATTACAATCTGGCAGTCTCACTCAGGAGCCCCGAGGTGTTACAGACGGTACCGAGCAGGGATCTGCTCTCTGTTCCTTGCCCAAGCTCTCCCTTTGCTACCAACTCTGCCAGCTTAGAAACCTTCCCTCCTGCTGCACAACTGGCCCTGCCCCTGGACTCAGCTTTATCCCTGACACCTCCCGTCTTCAAGGCCACTCGCTGCACCCCTCTGGGTCCTGCTGGGCAGACAGCTTCCCTTGCATTCAGATGAGCCTGATTCTCCCCACTAGACCACAGGCTCCCTAAGAACAGTTTTTCTGAGAACTTTTATTAAGACATTGTTCATTCACCCATCTAAAAAAATATCTAAAAAATATCTAAAATGTGCAAGGTTGCAGGGATTTAAAGAACAAGTCAGGGCCAAGGTTAAGATGCTAGACTCCCATGTGGTCAACTGTAGTTCAGGTCCTGGACCTGGTGCTTGAGACTCACACAGGGCATGTGTGTGTGTATGCCCAAAATTCTGGGTTTTTTTTTTTTTTTTTTTTTTGGAGAGATTTTCGCTATAGGGCGCTTGCGCTCGCCAGACAGACAGAGAGAGACATAGAGACAGAAAGCAAGAAATCACCCCCCAGGGGGGATGGTCACTCCGCAGTCCCTTCTCCTCCATTCTCCTCTTGGGATCTTGGGCACGCACGCACACGCGCCCGGTGTGAGTTTTAAGCCACCGGGTCCAGGACGCGAACCGCGGTCGACTACGTGGGAGTCCAGCGACATAGCTATTACGCTAACTGCTGGTTCCCTGTATGCCCAAAATTCTGAGAGCAGAGTGGAGAAGGGACTGCGTCATGACTATCATCCCAGGGGATGAGTTCTCGCTTTTGTTCTCTCTGTCTCTCCAGAGAGCACACACACCCTATACCAAAAATCTATTTAAAAAATTAAAAATAAATAAAAACAAACAAAAAATAATAACAAAAAAGAACAAGCCAAGTTGGGCCCCAGCTCTAGAGAGAGCATCTTGGAGTCCTGCCCATGCATCTCCCAGGAATGGAGTAATAGCATGGTGTTCTTTCATCCCCTGTGAGCTGTACTAAGCGTTGATATGAATGAGCTGGTGTCATCCTCACAAATGCCTGGGAGGTGGTTGCTACTATATCTCCATTTTATAGAAGAGGAGACTGAGGCTCAGAGTGGTGAAGCCACTTACAACCAGAAAGTAGTGGCCCCAAAGCCGAGACCACCTTAACGTTCTGCTGTGCATAAGGCCCTCTGTTTCCCCACAAGCCACCAGCTACTGAGATGGGCCCAGTGGGCTGGAGACCTCTAGCCTCACATGCCCTGAGGGGCCTCTAAGCTGGGAGTCACCTCCACCCCTTGCTGAGGATGGTGCAATCTGCCCCCCAGGCAGGAATGTGACCGGGGCTCTTCTGAGCCAGTCCCTAGTGGTGGCGACTGCCTCCCATATGTGGCGGCCTGAGCGGGCAGGCGGGTGCCCAGATGTTGTTTATTTCCTTTGGTCATCGGTGACATGAGTCCCCCACTGCCAGACGGAGATCGGAGGATGCGCTGCCCAGCATACTCTATGTGGGGCCCCCCTACGTAGCGCTGGACGCTTTCCAGGGACAGCAGGGACCAAGACAGGGCCTGGCCCTCCTTGAGCTCACTGTGCTGGAACAGAAGGCAGTGGTCTCATTCTCTCCTTCCCATCCTTCTCACCCCCGGGGAGTCCTTCAGGACAGCTGTCTTAAATCCTTCATCCACCATGACACGCAATGTTCTCATGCAAGACACACTTCCCCAGGCACACCCCAGTTAGGAAAAAAACTACCCCCAAAGATGCTGGCATCAAAATGCAAAGCTCTGCATTGATGGGAAAGGAATTCCGGGGTCACAAACGCTGATGGAGGCAGAGCAGGTGGGAAGAGAGTAAGAGCAGTAACAATGATGTCATTGAGAGCCTCTGAATCAGGTCCTCACGACACCCCTATGAGGTCAGCCAGGGGATTCCTGTTTTACAATTCACCGGCAAGCTGTGTCTTGAACCCCAGCCATGTGACATGTAACCCTGCTCCACATTAATGGTTTTCAAAGTGAGGTCCCAGGACCAGCAGCAGCAGCCTCACTTGGGCATCTGACAGCAATGCAGAGTCTCGGGCCCCATCCAGACCCATTGAGTCAGCAACTCTGGCTGGACCCTGCAATCTGTGTTTTTTTGTTTTGTTTTGTTTTGTTTTGTTTTGTTTTGTTTTGTTTTGTTCTTTTTGGAGAGGTTTTTAGGGTGCGTGCACTTGCCAGAAAGACAGAGCAGAGAGACAGAAAGCGAGAAATCACCCCCCAAGGGGATGGCCACTTCGCAATCCCTTCTCCTCCATTCTCCTCTCGGGACCTTTGACACGCACACACATGCGCCCGGCGTGAGTTTAAGCCACCGGATCTGAGACTCGAACCGCAGTCAACTACATGGGAGTCCAGCGACGTAGCCATTACGCTAACTGTGTTTTTAACAAGCCCTCGGGGGAATCCGAGGGGCCCCCCAGTCTGAGACACTCTACTCCATCTTGTCTCTAATGCGAGTGAGGGAAGTGGGTGTAAGATGCAGCTCCAGGTATCTGGGATTGTGATAGGGAGGGGTAGGGACTGTGGCAAACTGGAAAGCATGTGCCTCATTATATAACTCCAACTAGTTACTGCCCTGGAAGAACACAGGCCCAGTGTTGGCAGACGTTCTGGCTTTTTCCAGAGAAGCCCAGATTCCAGCTTTTTATGTGAAATCTCTTGATATTTTAAATGTTGGCAATCTATCCAAATTAGTCTCTTTAAAAAAAAAAAAATATCTAGGGCTGGAGTTCTTGGCTTGGGGTTGCGAATATGTCAGAGACAGACTCACTGTGGCTGCTGAGGGGGATAAACTTGTCTAGAATATGTCATTTTCATGGTCTCAGATGTCACTCTGACCCTTTTCACCCCTTCAAAGAAAGTTCTGCAGAGTAAGGATAGGTGGGAGGCATGACATTGCAAAAAGGACCCAAAATCCCCAATTGGAAAAAAATACGCGAGGTCTTCAACAAATTTGTGGAACAATATGTATTATAAAAAAACTATGGATTTCAATTTTTTATGTCTTGGATGTCATGTGCTGAACTCTCAACTAAGAGTTTTTCATACATCACCTCCTTGAATCACCACAATCCTACACATGGCCCTCTGTTTTACAGGTAGAAAAACTGAGGTTCAAAGAGCTGAAGCATTTTGCCCTTGGTCACACAGCTTTCCCTCCAAGCTCCTAAGCATAGAGCCCTCATACTGGACCTGCCACAGAGTAGGGTAGAGTCACCGTTGTTGAATGGCTGGCTGGCTGGTGGATGGGTAGATGGATGGATGAATCCCTCAACCCCGGGCTAGTGCGTGCATTCAGAGTTGTCATCCCTTTGTAAACCAGCAAGACTGGTGAGTTTAGTTCCGCTATTATTCTCTCCATACAGTGGACAACCAAGTGTCAACTCATCCCTTGGGTGCTTGGAGAAAGACAGTGACTCAGATACCATTCCAAGCCTCTCCCACTGCTGAAGCAACAGGGTCATACTTCTGGGGCTGACTGGCATTTTCACTGGGGGGAAGATGGTCTTGATTATGGGAGACAGTTATTAAGGGAAATTTACATGGGGTGCCTGCCATCTACGCTGTTGCCCCAAGAACACTCAGGGAGGATGCAATGAGAGCTCACATGCTTCTATTTAGAAATGTGCATCTGGCCTGGAAAAGGGTAGTGATAGAGGCCAGTATCTACTTGAGGTATGGAAGGACCCAAGGGTTTTGAAGACATGCTCTTTGTGGGGCCAGCAGGTGGTATAGTGGTTAAGGTGCTGGACTCCCACATGGTTGACAGAGGTTCAAGTCCTGAACTGGCAGCTTGAAACTCAAGCTGGGCATGTGTGTGTGCGTGCCCAAAATCCTGAGAGAATGAAGGAGAAGGGATTGCGTGTGGCCATCCCCTTTGGGAGGGTGATTTCTCGCTTTCTGTTTCTCTGTCTCTGTCTCTCCGGCGAGCACACATGCCCTATAGCAAAAAAATCTCTAAACAAACAAACCAAAAAAAAAAAAAAAAGTGTGCGTTTTGGAGTCTCCGAATCCCTTGGGGCTCCATGGTGGTCAGGCGAGGTGGGCAGGGCTCGAGGCCCCTCACCCCATTGAAGCAGAGTTGCCCCATTATGATCCGTTTTCTATCTAGCAAACTACATCCGCTCTGATCGTAAGTTGACAGAAGACAACTAGCTCATAAGTTGACAGAAGTGACTGTCTTTGGAGCGATGGGTCTAGCCAAGCCCTGGGAGGGACTGGAAGGCAGTCAGAGACTTGGGCACTTGGAACTCTTGATATTTCTGGTTGCTGCTTCTCTCGGCCTCTGATTTGTTTATTTTTCCCTCTCTGCTTCTGTATTAGTCAGGAACCATTTGATTGCAGATGACAGAAAACCAACTCCAAGTGGCTTGAGAAAAGGAAAGCACGAAGGGTCCCCAGGGGAGATCCAGGGAGACACATCGCTCCTTCTGGAATCTGTCTCTATCTCTTGGCTATGCTGCCACGGCATGGTCCAGTCTCGGGACGCTATTCCCTCATGGGGCACTCATCCAAAGGGTAGGAAGGAAAATACACACACACACACACACACAAACACTCACACACTCACACACACACTGCCTTAAGCAAAAGTCCTCAGACTAGCTTTTGGGAGACATGCCTGCCTTTGAATCAGCAGCCACAGTAGTCACGGGGACCTGGTGCTGATTGGCCAAGCCCAGGTAAAGTGTATCCAGGTGGAGACAGCCCGACATGAGCCTCTGAAGCTAAGTGTGAAGGGGTAGGGCGTTCATTAGGCCATCCTCCCCACCTGCAAACACCCCCCCTGTGGGAGTCCGGCACCTTAACCACTGCACCACCTGCTGGCCCACAAAGAACACACCTTATCCTTCTGTCAAGGAGTCAGTCCAGAACACTGTCAGTCCAGAGTCAAAATCCTCAAGAGAGCCCATCTAACCGACCAGCATTGAAGAGCTGTTGGTCCCTGGTTCCGTTTACCATCAGTCAGGGGTGGGGTCAGCTTGGTTGCCAGGACCAGGGCCTCAAGCAAAGGAAACCGTGAGAGCCAGGAAAGCACTTCTGCGATGCCTATTACTCTCATTTTCAAATGCACATTCCTGGGCCCAACCAGTCACTTCACAAGCCTCTCTGGGATTCTTACGCACAGTCAAGTTTAAGTGTGATTCTTTTTAAAGCAGCGCTGTACAAACTGTAGTTGTCACCACTTATCATTCATAAAGTGAACATTTAAGTCTCTACCCCTGTGCCTTGGGTGGGGGTGGGGAATTGCTCTTTCTAATGAGTTCTAGAGAGACTGTGATGAAATGCCAGACAGATCACCTGAACCAAAAAATCAAAGGTGCCATTACAACGGAGAAGCACCAGAGGGCACCCCAGTCAACTCTCAGGGCCAAGGACATGGCGTGGCAGGAGACTGAGCCGCCTTCCTTTACAGACCTGGGCGGAAGGACTCTTCAAGGTTTGAGGAGGGTCCTTATTGGGTTCTTTTGCCTTAAGCATATCAAATCACCTTCCCGCAAATAGCGCTGCAGCTCTAACTAGGGCTCTTTTGCCTGGCCTTAAGGTCTCAGGGTCCCCAGTGAAATGGCAAGGCTTGGACTGAAGGATCCCTAACTCTCCCAAGAGCAATGAGAGTTCTGCTTACATCCTGCTCTGCTGTCCCCTTTTTTTTTTTTTTTTTTTTTTTTTTTTTTAGAGGTTTTTTCACTATAGGACACGTGCACTCGCCAGACAGACAGAGAGAAATAGAGACAGAAAGTGAGAAATCACCCCCCAGGGGGGATGGTCACGCCGCAATCCCTTCTCCTCCATTCTCCTCTCCGGATCTTGGGCACGCACGCGCCCGGCGTGAGTTTTAAGCCACCGGGTCTGGGACGCGAACCGCGGTCGACTACTTGGGAGTCCAGCGACATAGCCATTACGCTAACTGCTGGTTCCCATTGCTGTCCCTTCTGTGGGCAGTGAGTCATTTACAAGAGGGTAGGATCCTTGAGTGGCTCACTTCTGAGGCCCAGGCTCTGCCTGACAGGGAGGAGGCCCTGAGCAAATGCTCTAACATGGCAGTGTGGGGCAGGTGGACATGGGTGCTGGCTCCTCCTGATTATGTGTGATCCTGGGCATGTCATTTCCCCTCCTTGAACCTCAGTTCTCTTAGCTGCCAAATGAGCTATACCACCCAAAATGGGCAGTACATCCAAGTCGGGATGTACGTCTCCATTCACGAACTGCATTTGCAGGCAATACCATTCAGCTTCTCTGTAACTGAACATAAGCTGTACTTCAAACTCCTTTGTTGGGTGTCAGAGGTCACCTAAAGGCTGTGGAGGGGCCATTTGTCAGTGGATCACGTCTCAGATCCAACAGGTTATACCTTGCTGAGGCACCCTGGTCTCTGATGACATCATCCTGTGCTGACCTGTGTGTCTAAAACCCCAACGTCGTCAGTCATTACCGTGTGTCAGAAAGGCCCTGTGGTCTGAACGAGATGGATGACGCTTTCCTCCCTCTCCCTTAAAAAACCTCTGTGGGAGCAGTCCTGCGGCAGGATGGCCTCTGCTGTTGGGATGTGCCACGGCTGCAGTCATGAGGTCTGCAATCCTGCAGGCGAGGACCAGAAGGCAGAGAGGGAGGGGAACAGCACAGGCACTTCCTGGGTGCTCTACGAGACATTCCCATGCAAATCAGTCACTCCTTGATGGGAGGGACTAAAGCTCACGCACGTGACCATATGTAGCTGCAAAGGAGCCTGGGAAATGTCATCTTTCTTCATAGATGGTGTGAACACTGCTTAAAGTCAGGGTTCTGTTACTGAGGATGAGGATGAGAACGGACATGGGGAAAGACTGGCGCTGTGCTTAGGGTCACGGGTCTCCATTGCTCTTAGAACCCCATCCCATGTTTCTAGAATCTGTCACCTTCCCCTGCTCAAAACCTCAGCTCGAGAATGGGACTGGGCTTGAAGAGGGGAGCAAAGGGGGAGAAGGGAAAGAAACACGTGGTCCTCCTCTTGCCCCAGGGCACAACTAAGGCTGAATTCTTCTTTCTTTGCATTTATTTTTGGTGTGAATTATTTCAAATCTACTGTCAAAAATTAAAAGAAATAATATAATACCCACTTGTTTACCACCATTTTGAATCAGCATTTATTAGTCTCTAGCTTTTCTTTTCTTTTTTAGAGATTTTTGCTATAAGGCATGTGCACTCACCAGAGACAGAAAGTGAGAAATCACCCCCTGGGGGGAGGGAGGATGGCCACACCACAATTCCTTCTCTTCCATTCTCTTCTCGGGATTTGGGGCATGCACGCACACACACACACACACACACGCATGCACGCACACACCCGACATGAGTTTCAAGCTGCTAGATACAGGACTCAAACCACTGTTAACCATGCGGGAGTTCAGCACCTCAACCACTATGCTACCTGCTAACCCCAGTCTCTTGTTTTTCCAAGTTATTTATTTATTTCCAGAAAGAGGGAGAGAGGGGCCAGCAGGTGGCATGGTGGCTAAGGCACTGGAGTCCCACATGGCTGACTGTGGTTCAAATCCTGGACCCAGTGGCTTAAAAATCACACCGGGGGGAACCAGCAGTTAGCGTAATGGCTATGTCGCTGGACTTCCACGTAGTCAACCGCGGTTCACGTCCCGGACCCGGTGGCTTAAAACTCACGCCGGGCACGTGTGCGTGCATGCCCAAGATCCCGAGAGAAGAATGGAGGAGAAGGGTTTGCGGCGTGACCATCCCCCCGGGAGGTGATTTCTCGCTTTCTGTCTCTCTGTCTGTCTCTGTCTGTCTGGCAAGCGCACGCACCCTATAGCGAAAACCTCTCCAAAAAAAAAAAAAAAAAAATCACACTGGGCACTTGTGCGTGCGTTTCCAAAATCCTAAGAGGAGAATGGAGAAGGGATTGAAGCATGGCCATCCCCCCAGGGGGTGATTTCTTACTTTCCCTCTCTTTGTCTCTCTACAGCAAATGCACATGCCCTATGGCATAAAACTATTTTTAAAAAAGTAAAGAAAGAAAGGAGAGAGACAGCAGTTCAACAGAGTCCTGCTGCTGCAGTCCAGCCCCAGTCTCCAGCTTGCCCTGGTGTGCTCAGGGAGAGCCCTGGACTTGAACCAGGAACTTATCCATGTGGGATTGTCTCATAGACTGTCACCTTTTACCACTGGGCCACCATCTGGCCCTCAGCATGTGCTGGACTCTTACATGTCTTTTACTCTTGGTACACAATGGTGCATCACGAATGTTACAAAGTGTCGATTTGCAGATTTCAGAGTCTTATATAAATGGTGCTTACCCGGTGGTTCATTGCGGAGCATGCTTTTCCTCTCGGCAGGTCTTTGAGATGTGTCCAGCCTCCTTTATTTCTCAGGGCTGGCTGTGCACTGCTAGAGGGCTGTGGGCGGGGCCGTGCTTCACCCTATGTATCTATTCTTTGGGCTGGAGGTTGGGTTTGGGCAACGGTTTGCTGTTAGTGCTGCAGTTAAGTGTCTTCATGCACAGACAAGCGTTTCTCCAGGACAGGGGTCCTCCAGTGTGGTTCTTCGTGCACATAGACAAGCGTTTCTCCAGGACGGGGGTCCTCCAGTGTGGTTCTTCATGCACATAGACAAGCATTTCTCCAGGACGGGGGTCCTCCAGTGTGGTTCCCGGACGGGCAGCAGCACCCCCTGGAAGCTCATTGGAAATGCACGCGGTCAGCCCCACCTCAGACCTACGGCGTCAGATGCTCTGAGTGGAACCCGCCATCACTCGGAGCTACTGATTCACACTAGAGTCTGAGAACTGCCACTGTCAGCTTTATGCCAGAACCAAATTCCTGTGTTTAGAAAAGGCACAGGGGCTGGCAGGTGGCATGGTGGTCAGGGCACTGAACTCCCACATGGCTCACCACGGTTCAAGTCCTGGACCTGTGGCTTACTTCCTCACTTTCCCCCTCTCTCTCTGTCTCTCTCTGGTTAAGTTAAAAAAATAATAATAAGGAACAAAATTAAATCATTCTTTTTTTTAAAAAAAAAAAAGGACAGAAAAGGCACATCCTTAATTCACTAGATAATGCTAAGTTCTTTTACAAAGTTTATGTTATTTAAAAAAAGAATTATTTATTTATTTGTTATCATTATTTTTCAATTCTGACCAGAGAGAGAGAGAGAGAGACAAGGGGGTGGGGGAGAGAGAGCAAGAGTGAAGGAGCAAGTCGCCAGTCTGAGACTTGAACCGCGGTCAGCCATGTGGGAGTCCAGCGCCTTTAACCACCATGCCATCTGCTGGCCTCTCCACAGTTTACATTCTTATCAGAAATGAAATTTTCCTCTCATCTTTGCCAGCTCTCAGTAATGTCAGGATTTCAACTTGTTTTGTCAAGTGGATGGGAAGTCTGGACTCTGCTAAATTTTCAGTCCATGCTCTCCCCTCTCTGGCCCTAGGAAGCCCTCCACAGTCTCACCTGCCTTCTTTGCCCTTGGGCTCCTGCCAGGCCCACTGCTTTGGAAACACAACAACGTCAGCTCTCCTGCTGCAGTGTCTCTCCCCAGGGAAGGGGATCTGAGGCCGCTGTCCCCTTGCCTGCTGCGTGGGACAGGATCCCAGGAGACACATTATTTACTGAACTCCTTCCTAGGAACTTGCCTGCAGATCAGGCTCCGGGGTTGTGAGCAGCAGACAGTGTTAGCTGGACGTGGGGGCTCACAGAACCCAAGGAACCAAAGGTCAGGTTTGAGGAGGCGGCCGCCTCTGCTGCTCTCCCTGCGGGGGTGCCTGCCAGCCCTGCCTCTGTGCCAGGCAGCAGCACCACTCACACCTGGCCCCTGCTAAGTTGCCTGTGCCACTGAAAACCCTCCGTGCTCTCCAGGAAGGACCTGCAGGCTCTGCTCCAGCTGCCCCCCTTCCCAGCTTCGCCCTTCACTCTCTGGTCTCCTTTTTCCATTCAAAGAGGCGTGGGGAAGGGCCAGCCCACACAAGGATTGGACACAAGGCAGTGTCCAGCCAGGGAGGAGACGCTGGCAGCTTCCTGCAGGCCCCCCCCCCATCTTTGTGAGGGCTTCCCTTGCAGCACCTCACTTGGTTTGGAACAGTGGGAACAGAGGGAAGGCCACAGGCCAGCCGTCTCTAAGTCCCGTATGTCCATCTCTCCAGCAGCCAGGTCAGTCCAGGGTCCTGAGCCGACATCAGGTACTGGAGCCCCCTGTGAGCTTCAGAAAGGCTCTTTAGATCCTGGAATATTTTTTGCCTTTCTCCCCAGCTTCAGGTCCAGATTGCCAATTCCAGGGCAACAGAAAAGTTTCTCCCCTTGGGGCCCAGCTGGTGGCGTGATAGTTTAAGTGCTGGACTCACACACGGCCGACCCCAGTTCAAGTGCTGAACCTGGTAGCTTGAAACTCACACTAGGTGCATGTGCGTGTGCGTGTGTACCCAAAATCCTGAGCGGAGAATGGAGGAGAAAGGATTGTGGGCTGGCCTTCCCTCTGTGGGATGATTTCTCACTTCCTCTCTTTCTGTCTCTCTCCAGCAAGAGCACGCCCCCTACGGCAAAAAAAAAAAAAAAAAAAAAAAAAGTTTCTCCCCTCAGCCGTCTGTATCTGGTGTGATAGGAGCCCTTGATGAGGAATGGAGTATTGTTCAGAAACCGGGCAAGAGGGGAAGGTCTCACTCCACCCCACACCATTGCACCTGGTGCTCACTCGGAAATGCACACTGCTGCAGTAAAGACTAAGGGGGCCTGTGAGTAACAGAAAGCTAGAGTAACACTGGTTTAAACAAAATAGACATCGATTTCTCATTCCTGTAAAGTCTACAAGGTGGTCAGGGCTAGAACAACATTTCTACCTTCCTCGGGACCCTGGTTTGCTTTGTTTGAGGTTTCTTTGTTTTGTTTTCGTTTTTGTTTTTGTTTTTGCCATAGGGTGCTTGCACTCGCCAGAGAGAGACAGAGATAACAGGGAAAGTAAGAACTTGCCCCCTCCCAGGGATATGACCACATAATAATCCCCTCTTCTCCATTCTCCTCTTGGGATTTTGAGCATGCACACACAGTGCTTGGCGTGTTTTTCAAGACACCAGGTCCAGGACTCGAACCACAAAGTCAACTTTATGGAATCCAGTGCCTTAAGCATCTAGCCTGCTCTTTTTATCTTATGTCTTCACCATCTTTGGGACATGGTGTCCATCTCGTGATCCAAAATGGTCGCTTATGCCCCAGCCATCATGTTCACATTGCATCCAATAAAAAGGATGAAGGATGACAAAGATCACATTTCTGCCTTTGAAGGCAGCTTTTAGAAGTTGCACACACTGCTTTACCTTACATCCCAGAGGCCAGATTTTGATCACATGACCGTCGTTGCAAGGGATGCTGGGAACGTAGTCTTGTCTGGGTGGCTGTGTGCCTGGTTAACATCCCGGCGAGACAGTCTGAGCTGCTCACACCAATGGTTTGACCCTCTCTCTCTCCCTTCTCCTTCGTCCACCCTGGTCTGGCTGGCAGTGGGCACTGCCCTGGGGGGCAACTGCACGGGCTGCGTCATCTGCTCAGAGGAGAACGGCTGCTCCACCTGCCAGCAGAGGCTCTTCCTGTTCATCCACCGGGAAGGCATTCGCCAGTACGGCAAGTGCGTGCACGACTGCCCCCCAGGCTACTTCGGCATCCGCGGCCAGGAGGTCAACAGGTGCAAAAGTACGTGGCTCCTCCCTCGTCCCGTCCCGGGCTAGCGCCGGGCTCCAGGGCACTGCCAGCCGGTCCCGCCCTCCCGCCCCAGCACAGCCAGAGGGGAGGTGAGCACCCACCTGAGGCCAGACTCCCAGATCCCTGCTGGGTTCCAGGCTGGCTCTGCGGTCCTAGGCAAGACCCTCTCAGGTCTCAGAGCTAATAAGGCAGAGAAGCTTCATTTCTTCCCCACTTTACTGAGTGACTTTGGCGTGTTACTTACCTTCTCTGGGCCTAGCTCAGAGGGGACAAGAAGGCGTAGTTCCTAATTCATTTTCACTGGGACCCAGGACAAATCCTCACTGTGTCTGAGCCTTGGTCCTCACTCCTAGCCCGGATTTGCAGTGTGACTTCAAGTTACTCGAGGGAGTTCTCTTCACTGGCTGCCCAACTTGACCAGGGCCAAGTCTGGGCTTCAAAGGGGACTCTGAGTCCTGACCTAATGTTTCAGCACCTAGGGCTGCAGGCAGAGGGTCCCCGCCACCGCAGGGACCTGGTGAGCTGTGCTCACCAGGCGCCCGGCTCTGTTACAGAATGTGGGTCCACGTGCGAGAGCTGCTTCAGCCAGGACTTCTGCATCCGGTGCAAGAGGCGGTTTTACCTGTTCAAGGGGAAGTGTCTGCACACCTGCCCGCAGGGCACGTTGGCCCACCAGAACACCCGGGAGTGCCAGGGTGAGTGGGGCCTCCTCCTGCCCAGATCAGGGACTCGGGAGGAGCTGTCTTGAGAGCTGGAAGGGACATAGCAGAATGCCATATGGTGATAAGGACCTACACACGTAATCCGCAAGACATTAGGGCCACCTACCACTGTCACTGAGTCCCGTGACTACCCCAGGGCGTCACTGATATTGTCAAGGGAGGCAGAGGGTACAGAGGGGGAACGCTGATTTTGGAATGAGACCTGGGATCAAATCCTGCTCACCATCCACCCAGCAGAATTCTTGAGCAAGTCATTGACGCTCTCTGTCCCTCACTTTCACCAAACTTTTTTTTTTTTAATTACAATAGAGGCCAGCCAGTGGCACTGTGGTTAAGGCGGCTGGACCCTACATGGTCAATCACGCAGTTCAAGTCCCTGATCCAGCAGCTTGAAAAAACACGCCAGGCATGTGCCTGCATGCCCAAAATCCTGAGAGGAGACGGGATTGTGGATTGTGGCATGGCCATCCCTCCTAGGAAGTGCTTTCTCACATTTCACTTTCCCTGTCTCTCCCTCTCTCTCTCTCTCCAGTGAGCACATGCACCCTATAGCAAATTTTTAAAATAAGTAAATAAATTACAGTACAACAGAGACATTACCTCATGGGGAGAGGCTGTTATGAGGAGAACGTGAACGTGAACGTGAAGTACTTCCTACGGTCACTAGCACCCGGTAACCTTCCCTCCCCGTGAGCAGTCGCCATGATTACTGCTCTGAGTACTTCCCGACACTCCCTGTCAGCCTCCTGTCTGTGAGTCCCTCTCCTGCGGTCCATCCTTCTCGAGGCTGTTCCTTGACATTCTCACCAGAGCCACCAGCCCCCGCCCACGCATTCCCCAGCTCATGTTCAGGGTCACTGAGCACTCCTGGCTCCGGACTCACTGCCTCCAGCTCAACGAGCAGCAGACGCCCCCACAAACCCCTCCTGCCCACACCTGCCCCCAGCCCCGCCTTGCCCAGCCTGGGACTGCCCCCCCCACTCGCCAGGCTGGCCATGACCAAGATTCGGCATCATCGCTGATGCGTCTCTCACCCCGTCCAAGCCCGCCTGCTCATTCTCTCACTCGGAACGCATTTGCCAGGCCATCTACTGGGCCGGGCCCTTGGCCAGGAGCTGGGAACATGGCAGTGGACGACACGAGCCAGGTCCCTGCCATCATAGCTGTGGCGTTTCTGCAGGGGACAGGAGAGACACACGAGAATAATGGATCTATGTCGGGCAGCAGGAAGAACTTTGGGCGCAGGAATGAGGCCGTATAAAGCTCCTGAACACATCCCATGAGCTCTTCTCGGCCCGTTCTCCCCACCCCACGACCTTGTCCCCTCTGCCCTCACTGCGATCGTGGGATCATGGCCACAGCCCCCGCCCGTCCCTGCCTGGGTCTCAGCTCTCCACCTGCTCTCCACCCAGCCACCAGGGATTATCTCAAAATGGCAATCTGCTCGGGTTTCTCTTCTGCTAAGTCCCCCAGTGACTCCCACTGCCTTCGGGCAGCTCCCTCCCACCTGCCGCCCGATACCCGCACCCCGCGCCCCACACCCTGCGCCCCACACCCCACACCCCACACCCCACACCCCTTGATCTGCTCTTCCTCCTGCTCCAGTTCATGCTTCGGCCTGTCCAGTTCAGGGCGAGTGACTTGGCTGCTGTTGGTCCTCCTACCTGAGCACCTCCTGCCCCTCCCCGACCTGGCTAGCTCCCCTCCTCCCCAGCGCCTCCCCCACCCCACTCAAGACCAGTTCAGGAGTCTCCTCCTCCAGGAAGCCTTCATGGTCTCCCAAGCTGCAATCCAGGCCTCTCTGGGCTCCAGCTGCCAAATGCTTCCCCCATCACTGAGCTGCCCTGCCCTTCCAGCCTGCAGTCTCTGGATGGTGGATTGAGGGGTGAGGCACCCAAAACAGTGCCTGGCACATAGTGGGTGCTCGTCTTTACTAGCCAATAAAGGCACCTGGGGACTGGACCTGGCTTAAGGTCTGGAGACTGCCGTCGAGCTCTGCCACACCCCTCGGCTTACCTGCTGCAGACCTCTGTGTCCTCTCTGCAGACAGGCATTCACTGATACGCACTTTCCAGCTCTACCTCTCAAGGACTCTTAAAAGAATCCAATGTGTCAGCCAGCAGGTGGTGTGGTGGTTAAGGCGCTGGACTCCCACATGGTTGACTGCAGTTTGAGTCCTGGACCTGGTGGCTTGCTTTCTCACTCTCTCTCTCTGACTCCCTCTCATGAACACCCATGCCCTATGGCAAATTTTAAGATAATAACAATACTATTAAATAAATCATTCTTTTTTTAAGAGGTTTTTGCCTTAGGGTTTGTGTGCTCACCAGAGAGAGAAAAAGAGACAGTGAGAGGGAAAGTGAGAAATCACCCCACAGTGGGGACTGCAATCCCTTCTCCTCCATTCTCCTCCTGGGATCTTAGGCACACATGCACACACGCCCAGCATGATTTTCAAGCTACCGGGTTTAGGACTTGAACCGCAATCAGCCATGTGGGAGTCCAGTGATGTAACTGCTACGCTATCTTCTGGCCCAGTAATTATTTTAAAAAATAATCAAATGTGAAAGTATATGTATATTTATAGCACATATAATCTAGATATATTTATACTAGATACACGTAACTATAGAGTTACAGCTGCTTATAGCAACACTGGGCAGCTCCTGTCCTCTGAGGTTGATCGTAGGCACGTGTTCAAGTTCAGGATCTGGTCCTAAGAGCTTCCTCCCAGCCTCATCTCCTGTCCCCCCACCCCCCGAGCCTTCACCCCTAACTCTAACCCCCAGGTCCCCAAGGCTTTCCCAACTGCTTACGAGGTGTTTCCTTCATCTCCACCGATGACGCCTCTCCATCCCTTTAGCTTTTTTGTCACTTGCTCCAGGAAGCCTTCCCTTTTCGATCTAGGCAGCTGGCCACGCTGGTTTCTGGTCTCAGCCGCCATGCCTACTCTGAACAATTGCTTTCTGAGTGTCTCCACTCTGGTCCTACTAACAGACCGAGTCCCCTGCAGGTGGAGGGGGGTCTTCAGGCCCCACCTGAAGGATACTCACTGCCACTGACCTGTCTGTCTGTCCGTCTCTCTCCCTTTTCCCCACAGAGAAGTGTGAAGTGGGTGCGTGGGGCAGCTGGAGTCCCTGCACACACAACGGGAAGACCTGCGGCGCGGCCTGGGGGCTGGAGACCCGGGTGCGCGAGGCCGGCCAGGCCGGGCGGGAGGAGGCAGCAACCTGCCAGGTGCTGTCCGAGTCCAGGAAGTGTCCCATCCAGAGGCCCTGCCCAGGAGGTGAGCACAGGGCGGGAGGGGGCTGCCCAGAGTGACTGTGAGGCTCCTCGGGACGCTGTCCCCTAAGTGGTACCTGCAGCTACCTGAGAGCCCACCAGTGGCCACGCCTTGGATGGGCTCAGCAACGCCTTCCCCGGTGTACTACAAAGGGGTCCTTCCTTGCTGGGTCAGCCTGCATACCCGAGGAGGACTGCATTTGTCCCACTTCCCTCTTAATAACAAGGATTTGAAACACCCTCTTTACTATGTTGAAACGAACTTCACAGATAATGTAACCTGCTTGCACAGGTCTCTTTATTTTTTAAGTCAGTATAAGGCCCTAGCTAATATAGAAGAGGAGGAAATAAATGTCATTATGGAAACCCCCAGGCCACCTAGCAAGGTAGAATCCCAGAGGACGCAAGAGCCATGGTTGGTGCCTCAAATGCCCGGTCATGTTGCCCTCCAAGACCAGACCTCAGTGGCGACCCGAGATTGGTAAAGTCCAATCAAGCTGTCAGATACCTTGACTGACGGCACACTGGCAGTCCCAGGGTAGCCCGTGAATGGAAGCTGTCAAAATGTGTGGCTCTCATGCATAACGCAGTCAGGTCTGAGCGAAACCGTTTTCAGCTATGTGAGGGTGGGGTGGGACAGGTCAGAACTGGACAGTGTGGAGGACGATTCTTTGTGGGGGCTGGCCCACGCAATACCCCCAGTCCCTGTCCCCAGGACACCACTGGGACCCCATCATTGTGACAATCAAGACCATGCCCCAGATTTCCAGTCCCCTGGGGGCTAAGAACCACTGATTTAAATAGAAGAGAGGACACAGAGTGGGGCTAGTGGAACGGGAACACTGAGTACTAAAAATACAGATTAGCTGATGTTAACTGTGCACCTACTATGTGCCAGGCACTGTGTAAGTCATTAACTCACTAATGAGTTAATGCACCATGATGCTGTGCAGTAGATATTATTATTATTATTATTATCATTTTGCAGATGAGAGAGTGAGACCCAGAAAGATTGAGTCACTTGCCCAAGGTCACACAGTCAGGGAGGTATGGACCTAGAATTCAAGCGAAGGTCGGTGGACAGAGGAGAATCTGAAGTTGTCATAAGGGGTGAGGCATCTGGAGCCAGCTCACCCGGGCACACACCGGAATGTGACAGAGCCAGGATTTGAACCCTGGGACATTGCTGGTTTCAGGACTCGTAGTGTCTGGATTGGGGACAAATAGCAGAGATGGGAGCCTCTGGGAGTCTTACTGGGCAATTAGGGACAGAAAGTGACATTAAGAGGGGGCCAGAGAAGCTAAGAGACCCCAGGCCCTGGGAAACACCACCCAGACACATGGTTCTCTACGGCGCTCGTCGCCGTGCCACGCCTCTCGTGGTGTCTGAGGGCCGAGATGCTCCAGGTTGTTATTATTCATTATTATTATCCACGGTTTATAAACAAGGAGAGTGAGGCCCAGAGAGATTGAGTCACTTACCCAAGGGTCACACAGCCGGGGAGGTATGGACCTGGAATTCAAACAGAGATTGATGAGCACTGGGGACTCTAACGTTGTAGTATAGGGTGACAGCGTCTATGGGGCATCAAGAGAAGAAAGCCTTCCCCAATAATGATAATAGTAGGGGCCAGTAGATGGCATAGCAATCACATCGCTGAACTCCCACATGGCTGACTGTGCTTCAGTCCTGGACCCAGTGGCTTCAAAATCATGCTGGGTACATGTGTGTGCATGGCCAAGATCCTGGGAGCAGAGTAGAGGAGAAGGGATTGCGAGGTGGCCACCCCCTAGGGGATGATTTCTCATTTTCCCTCTCACTGCTTCTCTCTCTTCTTTCTCTCTTTATCTCTATCTCTATCTCTATCTCTGGTGAATGCACACACACTAAGGCAAAAATCTCTAAATAATAATAATATTAATAATAATAATAATCATCATCATCAAATAGTGGCAGCAAGCATTCATGCATAAAGTGCTTCCATGCGCTGGGTGCTGGGCTAAGTGCTCTGTAAATCCCAGCAGCCCTGTTGAGGCTCCCGGCATTGTCCAGGTCTCAGCTCAGACGTCCCTCCTCAGAGAGATCCCCCTCTGCCACGTCGCACCCCGGCACTGGCACCTGTCGGAGTCTCTTGCTTGTCCTGTGTTTGCTTGTTCATGTCTGCCCTGGGGTGGGGGCAGCCTGGTCTAAGGGGGTGACCCTGCCCTGAGAAGGGCGGGGCTGGGACTGGGGCCACAGTGGGGAGAGAGCACACTGTGGACACTCAAGAAATGAGACTGCCCCTCTTGGAGACCTCCGAGTGTCTAACTGCCCCTCTGTGTGCCCTCGGAGGGGGACACCCTGAGCCTCAGTTTCCTCATGTTCAAGTGCACACAGCTCTCACTGGGGCCAAACAATGTGTGGTGGCCTGGGGTGGGCATACGTGCAGCCCAGGTGTAGGCTGGCCCCACTCCCAGCTGCACCTCGGTCTCCTCGTCTGTCAGTAATAATAACGCAGGCCAGGCAGAGGCGCAGCGGAAATGCACTGGACCCACATGGACAAGGTCCTGGGGTGCATCCAGGGACCTCCCTGAGCTGGACGCAGGGGTGTCCATGTCCCAGGCCAACTGACGCTGGGGGTGGATCAAGACGCGAGGACCCTGGATGTGCCCCAGGACAGGCCTCTTTCTCTCTTTCTGTCTCTCCGTGTCTCTCTCACTCGCAAAAAGAAAAATATATATATATTTTAATGATGATAATGATAAACAACAGCTCAGAACACTCTAAGCAGCACTCACAGCCATGCACAGGTGTGGAGGTGGCGTGGACCTGGAGGAAGAGAGAGGACACGGTGACTGGGCCGAGTGAGCGGGGATGAGGGGCCAGGGACCGAGGCTAGGTCAGGGAGGAAGGGGGCCAGGAAGGCCAGGAGAGGACTGCCGGGGGGGGGGGGGGGGGGGCTAGAGCACAGGGACCACCAGGACTCTTTCACTTTTTTTTTTTTTTTTTCTCTTTTTTTGGAGAGGTTTTTGCTATAGGGCGCGTGCGCTCGCCAGACAGACAGAGAGAGACAGAGAGATAGAAAGCAGGAAATCACCCCCCCAGGGGGGATGGCCACGCCGCAATCCCTTCTCTTCCATTCTCCTCTCGGGATCTTGGGCACGCACGCACACGCGCCCGGCGTGAGTTTAAGCCGCCGGGTCCGGGACTCGAACCGCGGTCGACTACGTGGGAGTCCAGCGACATAGCCATTACGCTAACTGCTGGTCCCAGGACTCTTTTACTTTTAAAAAGAGCATCCTGGGTCCCTGTCCACTCCTCCCTACCGCCTGGTGCTGGTCACTCAGGTCGGTCCCTCTGCCCAGTCTGACATCAGGAGGGGAAAGCACCACACGGGACCCCAGACGCTCCAGTTCAGGCCGTGCCGCTGAGCAAGTCAGTCCCTTCGCTGGGCCTCGGTTGCCTCATGTGGTGAGGGACCCACAGGTGTTCGTGTAGGACATTCACCCAGCTCCACTGGAGTAGGGGAGGGTGGAGAGACATAGCTGGGGCAAGATTCGGAGGGCGGTCTCTGGTTTGCCTCCCAGCCCTCTCCTGTCCACAGTGGGAACTGGCGAGTCTAGACCCCTCCATGCCTGTCTAATGGGGCCACCTCCCAGGGCCTCTGTGAGTGTGATGTGCACAGGCACACGGGCTGTGGCTGGCATATGGCGGGCACCAGCTCAAAGCTAAAGTTTATTGCTGCTGTTGTTTCCAAAGGCAGAGCCTGCGGGGGGTGGGGGGGTAGATGGGGCAGGGACCAGGGGAAAGTTGTGGCGTCTGCAGCAAAGAGCCTGGTAAATGGTGATGTGAGTGCACCTAGGAGGGTCCTGGGAACCTACAAAGCCACCCTAAGTCCTGGTGGGGGTCCATGGAACCTCCAGGCCTGGCCGGACCAGACCCGATGCCTAGCACAGGCAAGCCCTCAGCAAGTTAGGGTACCTCCCTGGCCCCTAAAGAGCTAGGGAGACGCCTTCTATGTGGGGTGACTAGTCCTGCAGACTAGGCTCTGAAAAGGAGGGATTGCAAGGTCAGCACCCAAATGTCCTCTGAGCCTGGTGGGGGGAGAGGGTGGATCTCCCTCACCTCTCAGGATCCAGGAGCCTCCCAGGACCTGGCTGGCCTGCACCCTCAGAGCCTCGCCTGTTTCTCTCATTGCAGAGAGAAACCCCAGCCAGAAGAAGGGCCGCAGAGACCGGCGCCCACGCAAGGAAAAGAAGCTGGACCGCAGGCCGGACACGCGGCCGCCCAAGCCGGGCCCACAGCCCTGACCACGCTCCAGGCCGCTCGGTCCCTGCCCTTTGCTTTCTTGTCGCTGCTTCTCCTTCCCCTCCTTCTTTTTCTTCCTCCTCCTCCTCTTCTCCATGCACCCACCCTCCCTCACTCCTCTTTTCTGTTTATCTCCCTTTCTTTTCTTTCTCTCCTTTATCTTCTTCCATCTCCATGTTCCTCTGCTCCTCCTCTTCACTGCTTCTTTCTCTCCTTTTATCTGCCTTCTCCTTTCCTCCTTTCTTCCTGTCCCCCTTCCAAACACACACACGCACTCACACACACATGCACATACACTCACACATGCACACATGCACACGTACTCGCACACACACATTCGCACACACTCCCTCATATGCTCACACACGTGCACATTCACACACCCACACACGCGCTCACACTCGCGCACACTCGCAAACATGTACATGCACACACACTCACTCACATGCACACGCACAGACACACAGAGAGAGAGCCCCTGAGCCTGTGCTCTCCCCTGCAGTTCTGTCCACTCCTCAAAGAAAGCAAACACCTTTTTCTAGGCCTTTCTTTGACCTCACTCTGACCCTACCTTTGCAAAGAAGGAGTTTGCAAGGAGTAGGGCCCTTGCAAACTCAGCACAGGTGAACACCTCTGCCCCAGCTTCTGCTGCCAAGGTGACCCCGGAACCAGGGCCAATTCCTGCAGGCCATTTCCACAGCCCTGGCTGGAAGAGGCTCAGGGCCTGCCAGGCTCGGCCTGGACACCTGCCCCAGCTAACAGTGCAGGGGTCGTAGCCACCCAGTGCAGCGGGCAGTCCCCCTGGAAGCTGCCTGGTGGCCCCCATCGGCACTTCCCACCACCTCCCTGTCACGGTGCCCAGGCCCCTTCTTCCCAAGCTGGCTGGGACCCAAGCGCTGATCAGGTGGGGCTGTCCCTCCAGGGGAACCAGTGGCTCAGCCCAGAAGAGGTCACGAAGCTGAAAGGAAGTCTGAAAGGAACTCTCCACTCCCCACCTCTGCACTTCCCACCCATTGTACCCACAGGAAAACTGAGGTCTGGACAGGAAGGGGCCTGCCCAGGGTCACACAGGGAACCCATGCTGTCTGCCTTCACCTGAAGGTTGCCCTGCTCGGACATCCACAACAGAAAGGAAACTCTAGGGGACTGCAGGGAGAGGATGAGGGGCAGTGCAGGGTCAGGATCAAGGGGGATCTCCATTTCCCCTCACCTCCACCCTGCACATTTGCATGTCACTGCACACCCCAAGGCCCAGGCAGGAAGAACAGGGAAGATCCCGGGTAGGTCAGCTGATGAGTGAGTTGTCCTCATGGCCTGTGCCTCCCCATCCTTGTGCCCCTCCCTCCCAGGCTCCCCAGAATCCCAGGAAGGAGCACTCCCCAATTGCATTGCCATTTGCCAGACCTGCTGGCCTGAACTCATAGATCTCTGCAGCTAGGAACAGGACCTGGTGGGAGAAGGACGATCTGAGCCCTGGGGGCTGGGGGAGGGGCACGGGCACCCTAGGGAGAGACTTTCAGTGATGGGACACCCACCCTCACCCCAAGAGGCAGCCTGAGGGCAGCCTGCCAGATGGGATCAGCACTGCTTCCGGTCAGGCTGGGTGGGGGCCTGACCCCCCCAAGGTCCACGCTCTCTTACACTTCCCCTCCCTCCACCCTAAGGACAGCGAGGGACCCTCCCCACCTGGCTGGGCCACCAGCTTCTCTCTGCAAAAGTTCGTGGCTCTGACATGCTGTGTTGTTGTTTTAAGACCCCAACTATTTTTTTTTTAATAAAGAGAAAAGAAAAAGAAGCATCCACATCTTCTTGGGCATCAAGGAGGGTGTTACAAAACCATGATGCTGATGAGGCCCGAGCAGCTGAATGGAAAACACATGGAGTGGTTGCATGGCATGCTCAGGGCGGAGGGCAGTCAGTGTACACCAGGGACCAGGAGGGGGCCCAACTTCCAGGAGTAGGGAGGAGGTCTGAAAAAAGGGGAGGGCCCACAGCCCCACACTCATGATCACAGAAGGGGCCAGGGCACCCGGGAGGTTGACAATCGCAGGGATCCTTCTCATATCCTAGCTGCTGGTGACAGTGGCCCCAGCATTGGGAGGTGCAGATTCGAGTTCCAGCCTGCCACCGGCTATCTGTGGGGTCTAGGCCAAGCTGTTTCCCTGTCTGGGCTTCATTTTTCCTACTTGGTGGATGAAGAGGAGGCATGGCTGGATTCAATCTATTGCCCAAATGTGGGAGGCCCAAAACAGGCCTGGAGGAATTTTTTGAAAATTCAGATTCCAGGGCTCCACCCCAGCCCTTCTAAGTGTGATCGAGTTGAGGGGCGGCAGAGAGAGCAAGCATGGATTCCAGGACCAGCCAAGCAGGCAACTGACCGTTCCCAGCCCCAGAGCTGGAGTCCTGGGACTTCAAATTCAAGGATGCTAAACATTCTAAATTCTCCTGTACTTCAAATTCGAGGGGGCTAAACATTCTAAATTCTGAAAAGACCAGGATGAGAGTGGAAGGTTCCTGCAATTCCCTGGCCTCTGTTTTCCCCTTCAAGAGGCCTGGTCCTCCCTTCTCGACTGGGGGCTGGAGACAGTGTTTGCTGATGACTCCAAATTAGAAGATAAAGTTTCTTCAGGGCCTAGGCCCCTCCTACAACCTTCAGATCACGCACTTTTTCTCCCCCAGCTCCTAATGCATTCACATCTCAGCTTCTCCCGCATGCTCCAGGGGACTGAGGGCCTTTAGTGGAGAGACTCTCTGCAGAGTGGGCACCCTCTAACCACCTCCTGAAGTTCTCAGAGAAGCTCAGAAACTGGCCGGGGTCACCCAGCCAAAGATGGACAGTTGGAATGAAGCCAGAGGGAGGTTACAGCAGCGCCCTGGCCCTCTGAATGCCATTCGGGTAGGAGAGCACAATGGCCTGGCCTGAGCCAAGGGATTCCTGCCAACCCCTCCCACCCCATCCCAGCCGGGCCACACCAGGGCCCTCTCCACTTCTCCCCACTCTGCCCTCTCACTTGTCCCCATTGCCGCCTCAACCCTCGCTACGGCCCTGCCCGGCATTCCCATGTTCTGTCACTAGAGGGCGCCTCTCAATCAGGAACAGGGCGGCAGCCAGGCTTGTCACTGAGCGGGTTTCTGAACAGAGGAACAGCTCACCCTTCTCTGCCGGCAGTGCTAGAAGTGGGTGGAAGGCTGGAGGGCAGCTGCCTGCGCCCCAGGCTGACGGAGGGTCGTCAGGTCGCAGTGGCGGCTCAGCCTGTGGCGTTCACAAGCAGTGCAGGCAGTGTCACGGCTGGGAGGTTGTTGCCTAGGCCCTTCCTTGTATGGAGGGGGAAGCAGACTCAAGGAGGACCCAAGCCCAGGGGACCCTGTGAGTCACCATGACATGACCTCTGGCTAAGACGTCTGACCTCAGGTGATTTGGGGAGCCTTGTATTTCTCTGTTTTCATTTATGCAGAAATTTCAAGCCCTCTTACGTGGTCTCTCTGACCTGGGAAATGTGCAATCTAATAATGGTAGACGTGATAATGGGCCACTCAGTGGCGTGGTGGTTGGGGCAGCTGGATTCCACATAGCTGACTATGCAGCTCGAGTCCTGGGTCACTATGAGAAACATGCCGGGCACATGTGCACGCAGGCCCAAAATCCCAAAGGAGGCAGAAATGGAGGAGAAGGGATCATGCCATGGCCATCCTCCCAGGGGGTGCTTTCTCACATCCTTTCTCTCTCTCTCTCTCTCTCTCTCTCTCTCTCTCTCTCTGTCTCTGGCAAGCACACAAGTCCTATAGCAAATTTTAAAAATAAGGGCTAGCAGGTGGTATAGTGGTTAAAATGCTGGACTCCCACATGGCTGACCATGGTTCAAGTCTCAGAGCCAGAGGCTTGAAACTCACACCAGGCACATGTGTGTACATGACCAAAATCCCAAGAGGAGAATGGGAGAGAAGGGATTGTGGCATGGCCTCCCCCCAGGGGGTGATTTCTCTCTCTCTCTCTCTCTCTCTCTCTCTCTCTCTCTCTCTCTCTCTCTCTCTCTCTCTTATGCTTCAGCAAGCATATGCACCCTATAGCAAAAAATCTCACAAAATAAAAATAATAAAAGTGACGATGATGTCACAGTCATTGAGCGCCGAAGACGAGCCAGCCAGGCACTGCTAAGTGCTTTAAGTGCGGTATCTCCTCTCCTTTCCTCTTCCCTCCTCAACGCAGATCCCATAGTCACCTTTTTTTCCTTTAGAGAGATTTTTGCTGTAGGGTGTGTGCACTCGCCAGAGAGACAGAAAGTGATAAGTCACTCCCACAGGGGGGTGGCCACTCTGCAATCCCTTTTCCATTTTCCCCTTGGGATTTTGGGCACACACACACTCGCGCGTGCACGCCTGGTGTGAGTTTAAGCTCCTGGGTCTGGGATTCAAACTGCGGTGGGGGTGCAGCAGTGTAACCATTTCACCGTCTGCTGGTCCCGTAATTACCTCTTTTCTGAGTGCCCCCTATTTGCACATTTTCACTGTTTATCTCCCGCCACTTTCAGCCACCCTGAAAGCTGACTTAGAGAAGAGAAAATTGTGGCTCAAGTTAAAGGGGTTCAAAACTGATCAGTCTTGGGAACCAGCAGTTAGTATAATGGCTATGTCGCTGGACTCCCACGTAGTCGACTGCGGTTCGCGTCTCGGACCCGGTGGCTTAAAACTCACGCCGGGCGTGTGTGCGTGCGTGCCCAAGATCCCGAGAGGAGAATGGAGGAGAAGGGATTGCGGCGTGGCCATCCCCCCTGGGGGGTGATTTCTCGCTTTCTGTCTCTCTGTCTCTCTCTGTCTGCCTGGCGAGCGCACGCGCCCTATAGCGAAAAACCTCTCCAAAAAAAAAAAAAACTGGTCAGTCTTGTCTGTCTGTCCATTCAGTAGACAAGCACAGAAGGCCTACCGCGTACCTGGTGCCACACTGGGTTCTGATGGTAAAGACCCTGGCCTTGTCCCGTGAGCACTCAGTCTATGGAAAAGTCCACTCTGATGGAGTGGAAAGACCTTCCCTGAGGACAGGATCTAGGATGAGGAAACAATAAATCCATCTCCAGCCTGCAGGGGTCAAGGAGCTCCTCTCCCAGGGCCAGAGAGTCAAGCAAGAACTGAAGGGCAAAGAGGTTGTAATGATAGGGTGATGGGGTCCCAGATAGGACAACAGCAGGTGCAAAGGCCTGGAGGAGAAGCTCCTTGTGGTGACACCAACCCTGGGATTCCCAAGCCTAAGCTACCCTGGGCCGGCCCCAACTCCCAGGCTCACCCATAGCCACGCCTCTCCACTCAACCTGCCGCCCACTGGATGGAGACAGCCTGCAGACCTGAGGCTGGAAAAGCCATCTTGGAAGTGGGGTCACCAGACCCTGTGTCCCGACCCCAGCTGTGGCATCTTCCCAGCTAGGGCCCCAGCAGAGAGAAGATGTCCCACTGCCATGTCCTGTCTGAGCTTCTGAGCCTCAGAAACCATGAGCATAATAAAATGTCATTTTCACCTTTAAGGCTGGGAGAGAGTTGTTTTACAGTACAGACAACTGGCACAGGGTTCACTGTGGGACTTCTCTCCTAGGGTGAACGTGTGCACAAGTGAGATGGGTCAGAGCTGGCAGCAAGGCCACCAATCCCATCACCACCACTGGCCAGCACGAGCCCTTAGGCAATATCCTGAATTTATCTCTGTGTCTCAGTTTCCTTATCTGTAAAACAGGATAATAAGGATACCCCCATGATGTCACTGTGAGCTTTAAAATTTGTAATACACAAGAAAGGGTATCAACACATAGGAAGTGCTCAGTAAACTTCTTTCAGAAATGATTAGCTTTATTTCAAGAATTCATTCAACAAACATTTCTAAACATGAAGTCTAAGCCAATACTGTGCTGGGCATTTAACATTAAAACTTAAACACGTTCTTCCCAGAGCCCTCTGAAGTGGGAGTGTTTTATAGACGGAATCTGAGGCTTAGAAAGTAAGACCAGTGACCAGCAGATGGCGTGGTGGTTAAGGCGCTGAAACCCACATGGCTGACACAGCAGTTCCAGTCCTGGACCAGGTGGCTTGAAAAACACTCCAGGTGCATGTGGGCCCAACATTCTGATAGGAAAATGGAGAAGGGATCAAGGCATGGCCATCTCCCTGAGGGGTGATTTCTCATTTTCCCTCTCTCCATCTCTGTCTCTCTCCTGTGAGCACACATGTCCTGCCATCTATGGCAAAATTAAAAAAAAAAAAAAAAAAAAAAAGAAAGAAAGAAAAAGAATAAAAGGCCACCAGGCAGCCATGTCATGTGCAGGCACCCACACCTGGGATGTCACTCAGCCCAGAGAGACAAGCATCATGTGAATAAATGCCATCTCTTCTACTCAGCACTGCTCCGACATAAACACTGCATCAGGAAAAGAAACTTCAAGTGGCTCTTAGCACCGGAAAACGTGGTTAACCTCACTCAAATTAGATGACAATAAAATCACACAGCACTACCATTTTCCACCTATCTGATTGGCAAAGAGCCAAAAAATTCAAACCACAGGCATTGCCGAACTGTGGGTGAGCTGGGGCTGTCCCCTGTCTTCCTGGGGACAGGCAACTTGGCCGAACTTCTACAGAAGACACACCAATGACATCTATCAAAGTTATAGCACACATGTCCCCTAGCTCAGCTTCACATGCACAGGGACAAGGGCAGCACACGGCAGTTCCCTGCAGCCCTGCCTGTGGCCCCAGAAACACCGGAGACCTCCTCAACATCCAGAGATCTGTTTGGATTTTTTTTTTTGGGGGGGGGTTGCTATAGGGCACGTGCGCTCGCCAGAAAGACAGAGAGAGACAGAGAGACAGAAAGTGAGAAATCACCCTGGGGGGGATGGCTACGCCGCAATCCCTTCTCCTCCATTCTCCTCTCGGGATCTTGGGCACGCACGCACACGCACCTGGCGTGAGTTTAAGCCACCGGGTCCAGGACTCGAACCATGGTCAGCTACATGGGAGTCCAGCAACATAGCCATTACGCTAACTGCTGGTCCCCAGAGATCTGTTTAAGATACAGTCTTGGCACTCGGTGGGCTGCCAAGCCGTGGGGAAGCGTCACGAGGAAGCATTTGATGTGATGCCACATAGACACCCCAAGATGTATAGTTCAGTGCAAAAAACAAGGGACAGGTTAGTGCACACAGTATGTCACCATGTGGGGGGAAAGCAGGGAGGAGAAAAAATACACATGCGTGCATGACTCATGTATGTGCAAAACCTACCCAGGAAAAGACAGGCTGGAAAGCAGGAACTGAGATCGCTACGGGGAGGGATGAGAAGGAAGGGCTGGGCTCAGAGCGGGTGGAAAGGAGATTTACTTTTCCCTTTCATTCCTGTTTAATTTTAAGCCTTGGGAATGTGTTACCAGGTCCAATAATAATAATGAAACACTTTGGGCTCATTTTGGAAACTGATCTTTAAATACTCTTAATAAGGATTCAAATGGCTTTAACCTAAATTCCAAAATAAAGCATTTTTCCGACAGTTTTCTTGGAGACAGGTCTTTGAGCTCCAGACCTGAGCCCTGACCCTTAACCCCAGGTGTGGTTCCCAAGCATGGCCACCAAAAACAGCCTCCAGGGGGAGCCCTGCACGCAGTACCACGGCGAGCAGTCTCCTACGCACCCCTGTGCAAACCTGGGCTGAGCTTCACTGAGACGTCGTCCAGGCACTCAGCCTGGGGGTGAGTGAGCTCACTGGGGCTCGCTGGCCCACCCCCAGGTGGAGATGATAGAATGTACCGGCAATCACAGACCTGGTGCTTGTCCTTCTCCGTATCCGGCCGGCTGCTTGACCTTGGGGAAGTCACTGCGCCCACTGGACCTCCCTTTCTGCCTCTGCAACAAGGCTGAAGGCACCAACTGCCTGCCCCGGGGTTGTGGAGGATGAGGCGAGGTGAGATGCGGAAGGCCCTGGCACATCGCAGGGCTGAGAAATAGTGCTCTTGCTTCCACAACCCTGTTCGTTCTTTCCTTGGCCATCAGTCTCCTTGACTCCAAAGTCTATCTATCCTTCTACGTAGACACTCCTCCAAGGAAGCCTTCACTGGTCCACTATCTGTACCCCAAGCAGAAGTCAGCCTTCCTCCTGTGACTCCTTCTTCCTCCCCTCCTGGGAGCCAGCAGGTGGTGTGGCGGTTGAGGAGCTCGACTCTTACATGGCTGACTGCGGTTCAAGTCCCCCTTTCCCTCCTTTCACACTCTTCGTGGGATATTACCGCAAGGCCATGCCATGGCCAACTTCTTTTCTCTGAGTCCTATTACTGTCTAGGCCACCAGGGGGCAGCACTCCCCAGGAAGCCAGAGGAGCAAGGCTGGGATCCTAGGGCAGGGGGCTGGAGGGGACACCTGCCCACACCCCTGCAGAGGTGCAGCCCCACTGTGTGCCAGGCACTGCGCACAATGCTCTGCATGCTTTAACTCATTGTAGCCTCACAACTCCCCCATAGGGAAGGCACTATCCCCGCTCTTCCATCTCACCCCACCTTCCCTTTCTCCCTTCTTTCCTTAGAACTTTGGGTGCTAAGAGTTGAGTTAAGCATCCTCCTCCATTTGTGCAAACTCGTCTGTTTATTTTAGCTGAATTTACTTTTCCTCTCCCTGCCCCTTGCCTTTTGCCTTTCTCCCCCTTCCCAGGCACCCACTCCTGGAAGTCTGTAGGTGTCGGAGAGTGTGTGAATCTTCACAAAGCACGCAGGGAGGTTCTGTAGGTGTGTGTGGTCTTTGTTCACGGAAATGGTCTTGTGCCGCGGATCTTCCCTTAGCCTCTACTCCCCGCAGCCTCCTCACCTCCCATCGTCCGCCTGGAGTCTCGGATCTGGCCTGGTCCTGGCAGCCTATTGCCTCTTATGGACTCTTTTGGGACCTGCAGGAGAATTTCCCTGGGGCATATACCCATGAGGAGCATGGCTGGATCACCCCCAGGTGTTGCACAAGTCCAAGCACCGGCAGAACCTGGGATCCTCCTCTCCCACACCACTGCTAACACTTGGTAGTTACTGGCGGTGAAGGGGTGTCCTCGACCCTCGAGCTCACATTTCTCTGCATACTCCTGAGGTCGATCACCCACTACGTGTTTGCTACATCCTCCCCATTTCACAGGGAGGCAGCTGAGGCCCAGGCCCCCAGGATGTAGAAGGAAGAATCAAGAGGCACAGCCAGGTCGGAGAAGCCGAGGCCCTGCCCTGAGCTCTCCTGCTGGGCGCCCAAAGACTCCAGGTCGTTGTCCGTCCAGTGAAGTATTCACTGGCACCTTCATGATCTCAGGGGACTGGGGGGTGGGGTGGGGTGGGGGGCACGGCTTTAAATAAACAGGAGCAGTTCCTGTCAATCAGCCCAGCCAGCAACAGGGAAGACGAGCAGTTTGGGAAGCTAGACCTCACCGTGGTGGGTACTGGGGCACGGCGAGGGGCCTGGGGTGGCCTCTGACATTGAGGCACACGAAGGAGAAGCAGGAGACCAGAGCCATCAGGACCAAAGGTCCAGAGGGTGCCCTGCCCATGTCAGGGCTAGTGGATTCCCCACTCCTGGAATCAGACCCCAACTCCCCATCATGGCCACGGGGCCCTCCATAGCCAGCCCCCTCCTCTCTGACTTCACCTCCTGCCCTCTCCTCATCCCCACCTGTCACATCAGCCTCGTTCATTCCTTAAATACATCCAGCTCGTTCTGGTCTCAGGGCCTTTGCACTCACTATTCCCACTGCCTGAAATGCTCTCCCTCCAGAACGCCACATGGCTTACTCCTTCTCTAAGTCTCAGTTCAAATGTCACCTCTTCAGAGAGGCTTCCATGATTACCTCATCCAAGTGCCACGTCCCCCTTGTAAGTCATTCTCTATTCAATATCTTTAAAACATTTCTTCCTGGTCCTCATCATGATATAAAGTTAGCCTGTTTCTCTAGTTGTTCACCCTTTATAGTATGCCTCCCTCACCGGACTGTGCTGTCGCCCCACCAGCTGTGTGTCTTACTTGCCACCATATCCCAAGGACCCGGAAGGGTGCCTGGCACATGGCACATGGTAGACAACCAATAGTTGGGAAGGGCATGCAAGAAGGAAGGAAGGAGTGTGTTGAGGTGCCCCAGACTGCTCACTTCTGAGCACCCCCTCTGTGCCAGACAGCCCAATAGAGAACGGCTTATCATACAGAAGGGTAAATGGAGGCACGGAGATTAAGTCCCTTGCTTGAGGTCCCACAACTCAGGGGCAGGAGGCCTGGGGTGGAAGCTGCACATTATACCAGTGTCTTATTCTGCCGTACAGCACTAGGAAGGGTTCTTGTTCCCAATAGCTCCTCACCCACCCTATCATTCCACATCCCTGTCCTCCACTCCAGGGCTTTCTTCCTTCAGACGGAGGTGCCACCACATTGTGAGCCCCAGGACCCCTCACACAAGCCCCTTTCTGTCTTGAATGCCTCCCATTTCTCTTTTCCCAAGGACACAGCCTTCCAAGTCTGATTTCTTCCACTCCACGTAATGCCTCTGAGAGGCATCTCTATTTTTGCATGTACCGGTATTTCATTCCTTTTCATTGCTGAGTAGTATCCCATTGCTTATCCAGTCAGCTGTTTGTTTCCAGGTTTTGATGATTATTAGAAGAACCACTATAAACATTTGCACACAGATGCATAAACACAGTTTTCATTCCTCTTGGGTAAATAGCTGAGAGGAAGAGAGCTTCCTAAGAGGAAGTCATAGGGTAAGTATATTTTAATTTTATAAGAAATCACCAGTTTTCCTAAGCTTCAGTTGCCATGTACCCTTACCAGCACTTGGTATCATCATTATTCATTTTTGCCAGTCTAATAGATATGCAGTAGTAGCCCACTGTGGTTTCAATGTGCATTTCTCTGCTGACTAATCATTGTTGAGTATCTTTTCATGTGTTTATTTGCCTTCTCTATATATTTTGGAGTGAAGAATCTTTTCAAATCTTTTGCCCATTTTTATTGGATTATCTGTTTTCTTATTATGGAATTGCAAAAGCTCTGTGTATATAGTCTAGATACAAGTCTTTTATCAGATCTGACTTTTTGCAAATATCTTCTCCCAATCTGGGGTTTGTCTTTTCATTATCTTAATGTTATTATTACAAGAGCAAGACTTTTTAAATTATGACTAAGTCAAATCTTTCATTTTTTTTTCTTTTAGAGTTTATATTTTCTGTGTGTGATCTGAAAAATCTTTGCCTAACTCAAGATTATTTAGATTTTCTCCTGTGTTTTTTTCTGGATTTTTACCATTTTAGGTTCTAGATGTAGGTCTATGGTCCCTTTCAAGTTAATTTTTGTGTATGGTGTGAGGTAGGGGTTGAATCTTTTTTTAACATGTGCTTATAAGAAGTAATGTCACTTACATATCCTCCCACAAATGTACACAATGGAGTCATCTGTATCATTGCAACCTTGAGTGAAAGAGTGAAAGAGTGAAAAATTAGAAACAGCCTGTCTCCATCACTTGAAGGCTGGCTGAGTACACATTGGCCCATCCATGTAATGGAAAACTACAGAAACACAGAGCTGGCATTCAGCCCCAAGCCATGCATGACTGTAGGGGTTGTGAACTGCTAGAGTCTGTCTGGTTGGTCAATGTTTATGGTAAACAGTTGTGTGGGGATTTTTTTATAGGTTTCTTTCTTTCTTTCTTTTTTTATATGCATGCCAGAGAATGAGGGATCACCCTCCACAATGGGGTCTGATCACTTTCCAATCCCCTTTCCTCCATCCCATCACAATCCCAAGCAACACACATATGTGCCCAGCATGTTTTTCAAGCCACCAAGGCTGGGATTGGAAGAGTTGGCCATGTAGGAGCTGGCTCCCTCCACACATCATTTAACCATGGCACTATGGGGATGGCCCCAATTTATTTCTTCCATGAGCAAGAGAAACAGACAGACAGACAGACAGACAGTACCCCCAATAGAATCCAATGCTGTGACCCACACCCAGCCTCAGACAGCCCAGCTCATGCGCATGCATGGGCCCAGCATACTCAGGGAAGTCTCTGGACACCAGCCCACGTGGGTTGGCCTCACAGACACTCATGTTCCAATGCTGCACCACCATCCAGCCTCCATCTGTGTGCTGTTTGAAACCATCTTGGTCAGGCATCCGAAAGAATGAGGTGCTCCTTATGAAAGGATATGGGAAGCTCTCTAAAGGGGTTGTTATCAATAAATAACAAAGGACACAGCAGAGTACTGTGTGTGAAGTCTGCCATCGCTGGGTGGAACATTCCGAAGTGTATTTCTTTGCAAGTGCATACAATATATCTGGGTGGATTCAGAAGAGGTCGATGGCAGGCATTATCTCAGGGAAGAGGGGTCTGGGTGTCTGGAAGGCAGGGGTGGGAGAGACTCTCTTTACACCTTGTTCCCACTGAGATTTTGTACTGTGGGTATATATCACACACTCAGAAAATAAGTATAATACAGAAAGAAAAACCAAACGAAGAAGCCCTGCTATCCTGGGGAGGCCTGGTCTGGGAGATTCTGGCCTGGTGCACATCCCTCTGCAGATTAGGAATTTCTTCTTGTTCCTCCTGAGTTTTCTCAGTGCACAACTGCTCTCCAGGATAGCCTGCTTCCCATCTGGGGAAAATGAGGCTCTGGGCAAGACCGACATTCCCAAGGTCACCCAGCCCATACCAAGGTCCCACATCAGGGATCTACCAGGGCCGGAAGATCTGAGAGCCAGGGAAAAAGCCCACAGTCCCACCCTTGGAGACCCAAACTGAGTCACTTAAGGTACCGCTCAGAGCTGAACCCATCTGGAAGCTATCGCCACCCCCCATCCCGGGCTGCGAGGCGGGGTGGGCGGGGCCCTGGGACTCTGCACGCATCTGTTCCTCATCAAGGCTCGTGCTCTGGACTGGGCGCCAGTCCTGGAAATCCCATTTCCCAGCAGGGCCGAGCCACGCTCAGACCAGCCACCCTCCCCACTGGGACCTGAGCAACACCATGGTGCCTGAGGAGAAGCAACTCCAAGCGCAGCAGGCGATGGGTTTCCCGTCTCGAGGACCATCCCACTCAGGGAGCAATAGCCCCTCCTGTCTCCTGGTCTCCTGGCTTTCCTCTGGCCCTGTTATGGTGCTGTGGATGCCCCCAAAATAGCACCAATGGCCAAGGTGCCCCACATTATTCCAGGCACTGATTTAGACAAGAGGTCTTCCAAAAGTTTGTAGAAACTACATTTTATGAATACCCTGCTTGGATTTCAAAATTTGGGCACCAAGATAAACTCTAATTTTAATTCCATTTTCCCACCAACTTTTTGAAGTCCCCTCATACTTCACAGCAGCCACCTGAGCTAGATGCTCCTACTAGCTTGGCTTTTCTCATGACCCAGTCAAAGCTCAGAGATGGTGAGTAGCTGGCCCAAAGTCACACAGCCCGCAGGGGTCATAGCCAGTACTTGAAGCTGGGCATCTGGCTCCAAAACACCTACCTCGACGCTCTCTTCTACCCAAACCTCCTCCCTGTTGACCCCTGACTCCTGTGGGTGACTCCTGAGGCGAAGACTGATTTCAGCCCGTGTTGGCTGCCTAAGAGACAGAGGCCCACAGCATGGCCGCGAAAGGGAGCCAGGCCTGGGGCCACCTGGAACCAAACCAGAAAACGTGAGAGGCAGGGAAGCTGGGGGCTGCAGGGAGGAGGGACAGTGGCAGCAGACAGCCTCACAAAGCAGACAGCCTCACAAACAGCTCTGTGAGTCTAGAACAGCCTGCTGGAGAAGCAGAAATCGGTGGTGCCACCACACAAGGAGCACCAGTCGCCCATCATCACCTCTGGGCCCTGTCGCAGAGAGAGACGCGCCTCTGTGGACCAAGAGCACCAGCAGGGCCTTTCACACAAGCCCGAGAGAAATGGAAGGAAGCTGGCCAGAGCCCAGATGTCCTCCAGAGGCAGATGGCCGCACCGATGGTGGCCCGGCCTTCACTGAGGAAAACTATGCAGTGATGAAAAAGCCTGACGCAGGCTCATGCGCTGGTGGGGCTCCATCCAGGCCCCATTGTTCGTCAGACAAAGAAGCTGCAGCCGCGTGGGTAGTGCGCATTGCTGGAGCTGTCTGCAGAGAGCTGGGGCAGCAGGGGGAGGAGGGAAGAGCATGGCTGATGGACGAGACACGGTTTTAACTCTGCTTTGCACCCTTCTAGAGCTTGGCTCGCTCGGCAATCAACTTGCCACCGGAATAAGAAAGAGCAGATGCGTGGCACTGTGCCCAGCACATGGAGGGGCTTGGCCTGAATGAAGGTGTTCTGAGCCCCTGGGGGCTGCTTGGTGCCGGGTACAGCTGTGAAGAGGAGGGTCGGAGGCCCCACCCCTGACTGTGACCTCAAGTGCCTGACTGAGAGCAGGTTTTCACTATAGAGTACATGAGCTCACCGGAGAGAAAGAGAGACAGAGACAGTGAGAGGAAAAGAGAAATCACCCCAGGGGGAATAACCATGCTGTGCTCCATTCTCCTCCCAGGATCCTGGGCACACATGCACCTGTACTCGGTATGATTTTCACGTCACCGGGTTCCAGGGCTCGAACTGCAATTGGCCATATGGAAGTCCAGTGACACTATGCTATCTGCTGGTCCCCAGAGCAGTTCTGATGGAAGTGGCAGCAGGAGTCTGAGCGGCGAAGTCTATAGTGGATTTACGACGCTGACACGCACAGTGCTTACGACAGGTGCGATGGCATCCATTACCGCGCCCGTCTTATAGATAAGGGAACTGAAACCCAGAGTGCTTGGCTTACGCTTTGCAAAGTCCGGCTGCAACCCAAAGCTCTGACATCAAAGCCAGGTTCCTAACCACAGCTCCATCCTGTCCTGTGGAGTGAGCAATGGGTCCCCCTCAAATCCCCCTCCCAACTCACAAACCGCCCAGCCAGTCTGAGCACTGCTCCAGGAGTCTGAGGTCCTCCCGAGATCCTCTCTGGCCTCTGGGCCCTCCTCCCTTTCAGTACTGGGTGGGGGCAGCCAGAAGCCGGGGCCACTCAGCCAAGCAGGCTGGGAGTGATCAGGGCCAAGCCCAGCGTTTTGGACAGAGGCGCCTTCTGCATTTTGGTCCAGAGGGGCAGAGAGACCGGGACCAGCTCAAGTTGCAGCTCCCTGGACAGTGCAGGCAGGACTGCTGGGGAGAGGGACATTCCCTCCAGAAAGGGAGTGGGGAGCAACATGGGGGGAGAGGTAGGAGCCAAGGTGGGCAGGAAGCAGGCGAATGGGAAGCCTGTCCCTGTCCTCCTGCGGGGTAGCAGTCAAGCTTGGGGTTTCATCTCCTTCAGCCCCTTCCTTCTCCCTCTGGACTTTCAAACGATCTTCCTAGTAGTCCTTCAGACCTTCAGGATGGCTGCTTGTCCCGTCTTCTCCCCTAGCAGACTCTTCTCGGGAGCACAGCTTGGGTCCGAGCAGAAGCACATCCCAGGGCACTGCGTGGGGGCAGACTGAGAGGCTGGAGTGGACGGAGGGTGGGGCCATCTCCTGGAGGGAAGGCCACATCCAGTCTCCAAGCCCCATTGAGGACAGTGTCCTTGATGTAGGCGAGTTGTCTCCCAGCACTGACCAAGGAGTGAAGGGGAAGACAGCAGCCAGGCCAGTGTGAAAGCCAGAAGGGACCCCAGAAAGGAGCCACACCAGGAACGCCAACAGCAGCACCGGTGGCCGCCAGAGAGTGAGCAGCAGCCGTCACGGGCATTCCTTGCGGCCACTCGGCCCCAGACACTGCATGCCCAGCCTTCACCTTAGCCTGGGACGGGGCCTACCCAGGTAACCCACGAGCAAACTGAGGTCTCAGGAGGGTCAGTAGCTTCCCCAAGGACGGGTGGCTGGAAAACAGACCAGCTCCCGCGTCAAACAGAGGAGGAAAGGGAAGTCCAGAGAGGGGAGGTAACCAACGCCAGGTCACACAGCAAGCCAGAAACAGGAAGGGCTCGGAAGACCCTGACTCTCAGGACTGTCCCCTTCCCGTGCTTCACACAGAGTGTTCCAAGGGGACAGAAATGTCTCCTTATTATTCAAAGGGCCTGGGCTCAAGCTTGGGCCTCGTTCTCCAAAGGATTCAGTCTCTGTTTGTAGGGAGAGAGAGAGAGAATGAGAGAAAGACAAGGGAGAGAGGACCAGCTTAAGTCAAGTATGGGGACGGTAAATTTGGGCTGGCACCCTTGTCTCCTCTCGTCCCTGGAATACCCATACCCTCTCCCTGCACCTCCAGAGCTGACACCACGTGAGTCCTTCCAGGGGAACCTGCCCCTCCCACATTGCCCCCCACACTTGCTTTCTGCAGCCTGACCACCCCCACCCCTGCTCCCCCCAACTCCAGCCACACTCCCTCCTTTCTATTCCCTGAACACAACAAGCTCTTCCCAACCTCGAGACCTTTTTACCTGCACTTTGCACTGCTGTTCCCTCCGCCAGAAATGCCCTTCCCAGTCCAGATCTTCACATGGCCCACTCCTTTTTCCACAGTGCTCTCCGCTCAGCGTCACTGAAATGCACAGCACCACCCCTCACCTCGCCCACCACATCCGGGCCTCCTGGCTGCACGTTCACATCTGGATCTGAGCATGTCTTGTTTCTTTATTCACCTATGGTATATCCCTGTTTTCTTCCACTCGAATGTCAGCTCCCTGAGCTCCAGGATTGGAATGTGTTTTGTTCACCGCCACATCCTCACCCCATACCTAATAACTCCCAGTGAATGGAATGAAGGGACAAGCCCCAAGGAAAGGCTTTGCTGGAAGGAAGCTCATCTCAGGAAAAGCCTCCTGCTCCAGAGAGTCTGCCCTTTGGAAAGTGTCCTCAGACACCTGGGCCTCTGTTGTCTGTAAATGGGCTGAGGCCAGCAATGCCTTCCTGGCTGGTCCTGGGCGAGGATAAATGAAATCAGGCCTGTTTTGCAAGTGGCCAGTGCCCTTGGATACTGGAGCAACTCCCGCTATTATGACCAGTGTTAGCGTTATTGCTAGTCTCCTACCCCGACTCACGCCTTCGCCTGTCGTGGGCTGCTGGCCGGCGGTCAGGCTCAGGAAAGTCCTGTCTTCCGCACACAGCGTAGTCACTGCCGACTCACTGAGCTAATGCCCATAGGGAAGGCCCTCCCTGAAGAACCATCCGCCATCAGTCATGGACGCGCCCTGGGCAATGGATATGGGGCAGGTTAAACCCAAAAGCCGCCATGCACCAAACACTGCTTCTCACTCACAGAAAACCCAAGCGGTGCTCCTGCTGAGCGAGCGGCTGTCTCAGGCAATGATTCCAGGACCTGAGCCCCTTCCTCTTATGGCTCCACTACCTACCTCCACCCCGGCTCCCAAGGTGGCCAGGCCTGTGTGCACCAGGCCATGGAAGGGGAAGGAGAGTGGTTGGAATGCAGTCACGTGACCACTGCTAATGCAAGGGAGGCTTGGGGATAGGCCCTACCCAGGAACTGGAGGAATGGCAGTGGGCAAGCTCGTCGCTGGGCGGTTCCCACCTCAGAAGGTTTTCCAGCCGGATCCTGGGATGGTCGGGGAAGAATCCCAGGGATCGTGCTCTCGGTGTTACTCCCGGCCTCAGGGTACCATGGGGCAGGCACTTGGGCCGCTCTTTCTCACACCGTTGAAGAGAGTCCTGTGGTTCCCTCTTCAGAGAGGTGAGACGGCTCGCCCAGGGGCGCCCACTGCTGGCGATGGAGACAGGTCAGCCCTCAGGTCTGTCTGGCCGCAAGCTCACACAGGATGAGGCCCGAGGAGGCAGTAGTTTGGCTTCATATTCTTTAGAGGAGCAAATACTGAGATGTGAGAGGAGGTCCAGAGGTCAGGCCAGGCCAGGCAGTGGCCGGGTCCCGGGGCACACAGAGGACACTGTGCACATCGGTGTCTAATGCGGCTTTTATGGCCTGTCCGTCATTCCCAGGAAGATCCCACTGAATTGTCCTTCCCCAGCCTTCCAAATAAAAACCCTGGAAGAGGAATGAGCCAATATCTCTGTGTTCTGGGAAATGATGGAAGAAACCTTAGGCCAAGAACAAGGTATTCATTGTCTCCACTGAGCCGGGGGTGTCGAAGTGCAGCCACCACTCCCCGCCTTTGCTAACAGACACTCCCGCAACACACGCACACTGTTGGCTGGTTGGGATACGCCATCTCTCTGCGGTCACCATGGTCCATTCTGGAATGGCAGCACGGCCCCACTGGAACCAGTGTGATGCCTTCCAGGAACTGAACAGGGACCTGGGACAGAGAGGGTTATCAGTCAGGAATGCTTTTAACCACAAGTAACAGGGAATCTGATGCAGTGGCTTAAGCAAGCAATAGGGCTTTTTCTCTCTTTGGAAGAAGTCTAAAATTAGGAGATTTGGAAGAAGGCAGCTATTTTTTTTTTCTTTTCTTCTTTTTTTTTTAGAGAGAGATATTTTTGAAATAGGGCATGTGCACTTGCCAGGGAGACAGAGAGATAGAGATACTGAAAGATACAGAGAGACAGAAAGCAAGAAATCACCCCCCAAGAAAATAGCCATGCCACAATCTCTTTTCTATTCTCCTCTTGGGATTTTTGGCACACACACACACCTGTACCTGGTTTTAGTTTTAAGTCACCCGGTCCAAGACTCAATCCATGGTCAACTACATGGGAGTCCAGCGACGTAACCATTACGCCATCTGCTGGCCCCAGAAGGCAGCTGTTTAAGCCTAGACTAAAATGATGAGAAGAGAACCACCAGGGAACAGTGATCCAGGCAGAGGGAACAGCAAATACAAAGGACCAGGTGGCAATGACCTGATACAGGGAAAATATCTCGATTAATGACCGGACCTACGTGCAGCAACCTCTGGACCCGGAATAATCCTCTCCCGGGGTGGAGGGAGAAAGTGCCCCACTTAGGAAAACGGGCAACTTTGAGGACTGCTGCCTTCCACAGAACTGCGTCCTGAGGCCGAGGACGGGATGTGCGGGAACGCGTGCTTTGCCCTTCCCAGTGTCCGGCCCTGGCCTTGCTGGCTCTACCTCCCAGCTCAGCCCCACTGTGCACCTGACTCCAGGCTCGGGCTTCCCACCACTGTCTCATTTAGTCCTCCCGGGGCCACGGGGAGGTATGAACTGTCACCTCGCCTTCCAAGGCAAGCACTGGAGGCCGTGCAGTGGCACAGCAATAAAGCATGACAGTCCGTGAGGCTGACAAACCAGGGCTGACTCCGGGTTCACATCCGTAAACCTCCCTGAGTACACTGGGCACACGTATGTCCATGATCCGAGGTTGGCAGGGACCGGCAGTCAAGACTGTGGGAGGGCTGTCTCTCTGTCTCTCTGTCTCTCTGTCTTTCAATCATGGAAAAAATAAATACACGTTAAAAAATAGACAAAATGTGATAATAAAGGAGTTAGTAGGTATGCTTGGAACAGAGAGCACAAGAAATCCTGGCTGCTGTGCATATTATTATTTATTACGTTGTTAAAGTGTGACCACAAAAGGCTGGAGGTCCCCGGCAATGATGATGAAATGACACCAACAGCAGTACCCTTGCGGAGAACTTACTGTTGGCCGGAGACTGCTCTAGGCATGCCGCGTTCACTAGCGACTTTCCTCTGTCCAGCATTGCGGAGAGATGGTGGTAACACAGCTTTCCAGAGAGGACGCTGTGCCAGGAGTGTCCCTTCACCAAGGTAGCAGCAGTTCCTGACCAATTAGCCCAAGCCCCTGTTACACGGACCCTGCTTTCCCTGGAGCCGCCTTCCCAGTGCGTTTCACAATCGAGACTCGTTTTTTATTTTTTGCTTGGTAACATTTTCTCGCACGAAAATGTCAACCAAGAAGGGAAGAATTTCTTGTTTGTTCTTGAATCCACAGGGTGGAGCACAGCACCAGGCGCACAGCAAATGCCCAGAAGATACAAGGAGTCTTCAAACAGTTCACGTAGTATGTGTATTAGAACAGAACTATGCCTCAGTGGCAATATTTGGGGGCATCAAATTCGTACTTTAATTCTATTTTTCCACAAGCTTTCTGAAGACCCCTCGCATGTGCTGAAGGAATGGATGGAGCAGTGAATTCCAGCAGTCGTCACCTTCATTTGCTGTTATCTTTTGGCCTCTTCCTCTATATCATTGCTTTTGTCCTTTACGTTTTTTAAAAATTGATTGATTTCATTATTTTTATGAATGTGTGAGACAGAGAAAGAGAGACAGTAACTCCAACAGGATCCTGATGCCACTGTCCACCCCAGCCTCAGCCAGCCCAGATCATGTGCACACACATGCCCGGTGCCCTCAGGGAGGTCTCTGGACACAAACCAGCAACCTTCTTCATGGACCGGCCATGTTGTACCGCTGCTCCAAAGTCTGCACCACCCCAGTATCATGTCTAATCCCATCAAAGAACAGGAATCCAGAAACTGGGGGCTAACTCTCAGAAATATTGTCTTTTAGAACAGGATGCAGAGACACAGAGGCTAAGGATTGCGGATCAGGTCAAGATTTTCATTTACTGATGAGAACAGTTACCGGCAGCTGGTCTCACAGGCTTCTGGCGACCAAGTCAGCCATCTACTCACTGACACTATCTGTTGTTATTGTCCTAATCAGCTTCAGAAAAGTGTCATCAACATACACTGAAATTCTCTCTTTATGTGCATGGTTTGTTGTGTTTTGACGAATGTATACACCTGTGTAGCCACCACCCCGATCCACATAAAACATTTCCATTACCCTCCGAATTTCCTCTGTGCTCTTTCCAGTCAGTCCTCACCCTGCAATCCCCAACCAGGCAACCACCAACCCACCTCCTGTTGCTGTAGATTAGTTGTGTCTTTTCCAGAGTTTCTTATGAAGGAAATCACTCAATGTGAACTCTTGTGATTTTGCCTTCTTTAACTTAGGATAATGGTTTTAAGATTCATCCCATTGTTCTATGTATCTGTCATTCATTATCATTGGTTACTGTATGGATGTACTACAATACACTTATCCATTCGCTTGTTAATGGACATATGGGTGGTTGTCAGTTTTGAATGATTATGAGTGCTTTTCATAGAAACATTCATGAACATCTCTATGGACATACAGTTTCATTTCTTCTGGGCAATATCCTAGGAAAGAAATATTGAGTCATATGACATGTACATGTTTAATTTTATGTGAACTGTTTTCCAGAATAACTGTATCATTATCCAAACTATTTTCTAATATCATTTTTTACACCTATCGACCAGTCTTTTTTATTACAGTCATTTTGGTGAGTATGTAGTGGCACCTTATTGAGGTTTAAATTTGTGTTTCCTTGATGATTAATGATGTTGAATACCTTTTCATGTGCTTACTTATCTTTGTGTCTCTTCTCACTGAGAGTTTGATCAAAACTTTGCCCAAGGGTTCATGAGAGTGTTTTTTCATTATTGAGTTTTGAGATTTATTTTTTTAATATTCTGGATACAACTAATTTTTAAATAATTATTTCTTTAATTTTGTTTATTATTATTGTTATTATTATTCATTTGACCAGAGAGAGGGAGGGAAAGTGAGAAAGCAAGTCACCAGGTCTGAGACTCAAACTGTAGTCAGCCATGTGGGAGTCCAGTACCTTAACCATCATATCACCTGCTGCCTTGATAGAAATCATTTATGAAATTTACATTTTATAGATATTTCCTCCTAGTCTGTAGCTTGCTTTTCCATTATCTTAATAGAATCTTCAGAAATATAAATATGATTCATTTTGAATAAGTCCAGCTTATCAATATTTTCTCTTATGATTCTCATTTTCTATTTAATATACTTTGGCTTAAGTTTTTTGTTTTTGTTTTTTTTTTTTTATTTAATGATACATCATGAGTTTCTCTCTCCTACAATCTCACTGTCAATAGCTCTTAGGAACTCTGGCTTATGAACTTGCAAGTTTCCTATTTCACTCTGGAGAAAGGTGACAAGCAGAGATCCTCTAGATCCATGGTCCCAGGGCCCTCAACCCCCGGGCTATGTCCTGGAACTGGTCTGTGGCCTGTTAGGAACCAGGCTGCACAGCAGGAGGTGACTGGTAGGCAAGAGCTGAAGGTCATCTGTAGTTACAGCTGCTCCCCATTGCTCACGTTACCACCCGAGCTCCGCCTCCTGCCAGATCTGCAATGGCGTTAGATTCTCACACTGAACCATGTCAAAAAGCCCCACGTTCACTTGTTGCCTCCGTAATTCCAGGCTGATTCTGAATGCAGTTGCATTCTAGCTGCAGGAGAACAAGCTTCGGGCTCCCACTGATTCTGCATTACAGTGCGCTGCGTTGTTATTTCATCATATATCACAATGTAATAATAATAGAAATAAAGTTCATGAGGAAGGTATGCACTTGAGTCATCCAGAAACCACCCCACAGCCCATGCAAAAATTGTCCTCCATAGGCACCAGTCCCTGATGCCAAAAAGGTTGGGGATCACTGTTCTAAATCCCCAAATTGGACCTGTGGGGCCTCCGGCAGGTTCAAATAAGATCTCTTCAGAGAAATCCACCTTGATCATCCCGTCTAAAATAGCACATGCGCATCTACCATCTCTCACCCCTCTAGTCTACCATGAGAGCAGGGGTGCAGCTGTGTGGTGCCTGTGCATCGCCATTGCTAGAGAGAATGCTGGGCTCATGGTAAGCATGTGACCAATAAGACAGATAAATTATAAGAATGAATGAGAGACTGAATAGTGTGATTGGAGCATTGAGCATGGTGTCAGGTGCACAGAAAGTCTCACTGCTAAGATGGTAAGTGGTTCCCTCTGCAAACACTTGGATCAATCAGTGTTAGTGTTGGCTTCCTGGGGTCACCTTAACAAAGTACCACAAATTTGGTGGCTTAAAACAACAAAAGTTGATTCTCTCATAGCTCTAAAGGCTGGAAGTCTAGAATCAAGGTGCTGGTAGAACCAAGTTCTCTCCAGGACTCTCAGTCAAATCCTTCCTTGCATCTTTCAGCTCCTGAATGTAGCCATCAAGCCTTGGCATACATTGATGTGTAGCTGCAACACTCCAGTCTCTGCCTCCTTTTTTTTTTTTTTTTTTTTCTTTTTTTGGAGAGGTTTTTGTTATAGGGCGCATGCGCTCGCCAGACAGACAGAGAGAGACAGAGAGATAGAAAGCGAGAAATTACCCCCCAGGGGGGATGGCCACGCCGCAATCCCTTCTCCTCCATTCTCCTCTCAGGATCTTGGGCACGCACGCACACGTGCCCGGCGTGAGTTTAAGCCGCTGGGTCCGGGACTCGAACCACGGTCGACTACGTGGGAGTCCAGCGACATAGCCATTACGCTAACTGCTGGTCCCTCTGCCTCCTTCTTCACATGGTGTTCTGTCCACGTAGCTCCATGGAGTCTTCTTATAAGGACACCTAAAATATTGGATTAAGGGTCCACCCTACTCCAGTCTAACCTTGTCTTAACCAATAACATCTTTAATGACCCTATTTCCATATTCTGATGTCCTAAGGGCAAGGACTTCAACATACACTAGAGGGGACACAGTTCAACCAGTAACAGTTAGGTTACGCTGCTATTACAAACAGCCCAACAGAGTAGAAGTTGCTTTTCTTTCTCTCTTTCTTTCTTTCTTTTTCTTTCTTTCCTTTTCATGTTTTTTTGTCCAATGGGGATCGTCAGGTAAGTATCATCAGGTACAACTTAGCTCATCAACTCACAGTGACTAAGGCTGGCAGAGTTTGGCCGCTGGGTGCTGCTGCTATCTCAGCCCCAGCCCTTGGTTCTCCCATGGAGGAAGGAAGCACAGAGGGCCACGCAGTTCTCCAAAGTACCTTCTCACACTCATGCTCAAAGCAAGTCATGTAGCCATGCCTCATTTCAAGAGGGAGGGTCCTGGAAGGAGAAGAGAAATGGGAATTACAGCGAGCACCAGGAATGTTCACATAGTTGCCGCTAAATACTAAGTCCTCACATTTGCATTGACACCTACATATGCATACTTCCCAGAAAACCTGGAAGGATGAGTAAGTTTGGAATAAAGAGATGGTAGGGGTAACCAAGGAGAAATGGAAAAGGTCACAGGTCATGTCTAAGACCACCAAGTCATGGAAGAAGAACCCCTGGGTATTGAGTCCTCACCATGCACTACTGATTTGAGGCACCTCATCCAATCTTCACAACGACTTTGGGGGTTACATAGTATCATCGTCCATTTTACTGAGCAAGAAACTGGGGCTCAGCAATTGCCCCAGGTTCATAGCCAGTCACTGGCTAAGCAGAGGAAAGAGCTAACTGGAACTGTGTCAGCTCTCACTAACAATCTACCCCCAAAACTTTGTGACTTAAAATAGCAAACATTGATTTCTTATGTTTCTGTGAGTCAACTGAACTTTCCTTCCAGTCTGGGCCAGCCCAGCTGGGTTGGATGGTCTAGCCTGGCCTGGAGGGTCGGGGACAGCCTCACTCACGGGTCCAGGTTTGGTTCAGCGCCAGCTGGGATAGCAGGGTGACGTAGCAGCGTGCCTCGTCATCCAGCCAGGTAGCCCCGGCTCATTCATATGATGGTCCCAGGGCCCCAGGTAAGAAAGCATCAACGCACAGTCCCTTTTAAGCTTCTGTTTGCCTCACATTTGAAAATGTCTCATTGGCCAAAGCAAGTCACATGGCCAAAACCAGATTCGAGTGCAGAGAAATAGATTCCTCCTCTTAATAAGACGAGCCGCAAAGTCACATTGCAAAGGAGCGTGCTATCAGGGATGGCAGGAATCTGTGGCCAGTTTTGCAATCTACCACAAAAACAAACCCTGGAGTCCAATAATAGGGAATTAGTTAAAAATACCAGCAGCGCCCCAATGGAGCCCTGGAGCTTATCCCATCGTTAAACATGTGCTCAGAGAAGAATATTCTGCTAAGGAAAGTATTCATAATATATCATTAAGTAGAAAAATCCGCCAATAAAATTATGTGAACCGTTTCACAGCCATCAGGTTGGCACGAAGGTAACGCCGACAATACCATGAGTTGCTTGGGTGTGTCACAGTGGAAACTGCCAGGCCCTACTGTGGGAGGAAACTCAGCAGAGCCACGGGATGAACAACTGGCAATGTACTCAGGCTGGCCATGCATGTACCCCACGTCCCAGGAGAAACAGCGAGTACCCTTGAGACATCCTCGCCCGTGAGCATAAGCAGTCTCATATAAAATAGGAATAGCAGCGTCGTTGAGAATAACAGAAGAATTGAATCAACCCAAATGTGCATCTGGTTAAATAAAGAGTGGTATAATGACAGATGTGGCACAGCAGTGGAAAGGAAACGACCTTGGTCACAAGATCTATATGTGTAATTTAGTCGGGTCTGGAAAACACGAGGCACAAGACAGTATATTGCATCCAGCATAATGTGGGTATTTAAATTCTGAGAACACAAAATATTCTAGTGTTTGCATACCTACATACGTGTCTACAGGCAGGAAAGGAGAGAAAAATGAGACTGGGAAGAAAGGAATTATGAGGAATCTCACATTACCCATCATATTTCATTGCTTTAAAAATCTAGGACAATTATGCAAAATGCTGACATGTGTCATTAGGAGACTGTGAGGAGAAATAGATTCCACCTCTTAGCAGGACAGTCTGCTAAGTCCCATTGCAAAGCGAGTAGGTTGTACACCACTCCATTCGCTCAAATACGACTCCATATTTCATGGATTTATGGAGAGTATTAGATTATCCTGTGCCCTTGTCTGATTTTTTTTTCCCCAAAAGATAAATCCAAGATAAATATAATAAAATAAAATAAATGGTTTAGAGAATGTGCCTTTGTTTTGCTTTACTAGAAAAATTCACCAAAAAAATATATGCATCTATAGGTACAGAGAAATAGTTGGGGGGGGGAAGCAATTCTAAAATGTTAGCTGTGGTTTTTGCCTCTGGCTGGTGAGAGCACAGGCAATGAACGTTTATTTTTTCCCTCTTGCCAATATGTATTTTCTGCCTTTTCTACGAGGGACATGCTGTGCTTGTTTAATAAAAACAAACAAAATGCAGAGGGGCCTGTCAGTTCCCTGGGTCACGGGCTCCTCTGGGCCTCTGCGGGGTCCCAGGTTCCAAAATAGATCTGCCCTCTGACATGGCAGGCTCATTCTTCACGTCCTGCAGGGAGTGCCAGACATGGCTCAGAGGCAGCCGAGTTCCCCAGGCCTGAGAAAGGACGGGTGTGGCTGCCTGCCCGGGCTGGGCATAGCCAAGAGGGTACACATCCACCACCCCCTTCCCCTCAGCCTCTGAGGCAGCAAAGGCAGGACAGTCCCATTGTTCAGAGGGGAAACTGAGGCCAGGAGGATGCCCTGCAGAGACAGATGTGAAAAGCAAACTGTGTCTGAGTTCCGCCCGGCTAGAACTGAGCACCGATGTACTGGGCGACTTGGGACAAACCCTAGTGCATTTCTGGGCCAACTTCTCTGGCAGCCCCAGTGGAAATAATCCTCCTTCCTGCTGCACCTTTAGCTATCACAGAGTCCAAAGGACATTTCAAGAAAATAGATGCTGGGTCTTTCCAATAATAGCAAGGGAAATAATCATAACTACCAAGTCTTGAGCACTATGTGCTAAACACTTAAATGGCATTTTCTTACCTTACCCTCTTATGGCCTACTGTATTTCTAGAAGTGGCCACAACAATATCCCCCATCCTGGATGCTTCTGCAGAAACTTCCACCCCCATCAAGAGGTAGAGTCTATCCCCACCCCCTGAACTTGGGTGGGACTTTGTGCTGCCTCTAGAATAGCATGCAGAGAGGTTGCCCTGTGTGTTGGCCGAGGCTAAGCATAAAGGTCATATGTCTGTCCACTCTCTCTTGAGCTGCTCACCCTTGGAAACCAGCCACCATGCCATGAGGAAGCCCTGACCACATGAGGAGGCTGTATGTAGCTGTTCTGTCTGAGGTCACATCTGAGGGTGGATGAGCTGATGACTGGACTCTTGCCCTCAAGCTGCCCCAGACAGATCAGAGCTGAACTGGTGCCACTGAACCTGAACATGTGTGAGTAAAATAGATGTTGCCATGTTTGTTTTTTATTAATGACAGAATATGGGCATGCATACATGAAAGAGAGAAAAACCTTCCACAGGGCTCAGCCATATATGATCCCCTTCCTCCAGGCCTCCAAGCCCTCCAGGATCCTGGGCATGTGCCCATGCACCTGGCATGTTTTCAGGTCAACTAGATTAGAGACTCGAGCCACCTTGCCATGTGGCTTCCAGCTCCACAGGATGGTGTGCTACCAACTACACAACAGAGGCTGTGTCTGCCATGATTTTAAAGCACTAAATATTGGGATCTTTTGTTACGCAGCACTGGTAACTGGAAGACCCCACCACCACCACCACCACCACCTCCTTGCCAATGAGAAGTGAGAGTACAGGCAACATTTTTTTGCTCTCTTGCCAATATGTATTTCTGACTTTTCTATGAGGGATATGCTGTGCTTGTTTAATAAAAAACAAACAAAATGCAGAAGGGTCATTAGTTCCCTGGATCAAAGGCTCCCATTTTGTAGATGAGGGACAGACAGGTGGTGTAGTGGTTAAGATGCTGGATTCCCACATGGTTGACCACAGCTTGAGTCCCAGATTGGGCAGCTTGAAACTCACACCAGGTACATGTGCATGTGTGCCCGAAATCCAGAGAAGAGAATGGAGAACGGGACTATGGTATGGCCATCCCCACGGGGGATGGTTTCTCACTTTCTCTCTCTGGATTTTTTGGTGAATACAGACTTTTTTCCTATAGCAAAAATCTCTCTCTCTCTCTCTCTCTCTCTCTCTCTCTCTCTCTCTCTATATATATATATATATATATATATACACACACACACACACATATACATATATGTATGTATAAATATGAAATGGCCCCACAGCCCAAGCCAGAACCCTCCCCAGAGCTATCAAGAAAGAGGCACTGCATCTCTAGGGAATCACTAAATTGATAGATTGGAGCTACTGCCACCAGTGGTGATGGTGATGGTGGTGGAAAACATCTGAGGATGAATCCAACAGAGGAATGTAAGGACCTAGAGCTGGAGAAAAGCATTCCTAATATCATCTAAGCAACTGGATCCAACCGTGCCTGAAGCCGGAGGGTATTCCTCTGCCACACTGGCCTGTAAGGTCCCTGTTGCCCAAGCTATGTGAGCTAAAGCCAGACTCTCCAGATGCATTCAAGTGCATTTTCCATGCTCTATCTCCACGGTAGCAACAGGCTGGCAAAGGGAAAACACATCTGGGGGCTAATTTGTTTTTAGTATTTGGAGGCAAGACACTCAGAATGACCCAAACAGAAACTGTCTGCTGCCTTGGAAAGGAAAGGGTGATTGCCTTAGACTCTGCATTGGGACTGCAATTTCATTCTAGCTCCCACCAACCAAACAGAGGAGTTTATTCATTCAGCAAGCACTCACGAAAACTATTGGGTCATTGGAAAAATTGTGATGCATTTTTACATACAAAAACATAGAAAAATACATCATGACTTTTCCAATGACCCAACATTATGAGCCTGACCTTAGGACAAGCAAGAGACACTGAAATGGAAGTGTGGCTGCTGCCTTGGACATGAATTCAGGACAGAGGAGTTTAAGGGCCTGAGAACCAGGATGAGTGTTTTGATGAAGGGCGTGTAGGCAGGGCACCTTGGGCTCCCAGAGAGAGAACTCACTCCACAGGAGGTGAAGGGATAGATGAGTGAAGGCTTCTCAGAGGAGGTGATACCAGATGAATACAGGTGGGAAGGATTTTTCAAGCCAAAATTACTGTAGGAGAATTGGCATTGAGGCCTCAGAAGGCCTCAGAGAGTGTGTGTGAAAAGAAAACCAATTCCAAATCACAAGGACAAATTTCCAGGGACAGAGTGATGAGGTTGGAGGCCAGCTCCTGCAGGGAACTGTAAACCACATAAAGAGATTGGAGTTTCAAACTGAATAGCTTTAAGCCACGAAGTTGGGGGCTGGATTGGTGTCTTAAAAAAATCACTCTGGCTACAGCATCAAAGATGGATTAAGAGTTCAGTTCTGAGGCTGTTGTTCTCCCCTCGGCAAGAGATGAAGCACTGTGGGCTATGAGAGTGACAGCGGGGGTGTCTTGGTCCATTCAGGCTGCCATCACAAAGCCCACTAAGCTGAGTAGCTTCACAACAATAGAAATGTGTTTCTCACGGTTCTGGAGGCTGGGAAGTCCAAGATCAAAGCATTAGCAGATGCAGTGTCTGCTAAGGACTCTCTGCTTCATAGGTAGCACTTTCTGATCACATCTGCACATGGCATAAGGGAAGGCAGCTCTCTGGGGCCTTTTTCGGAAGGACACTAATCCCATTCATGACAGTGGAGCCCTCCCAACCTAACCACCTCTCAAAGGCCCCACCTTCTAATACCATCACCTTGTTGATTAGGCTTCAACATATAAATTTGGAGGGACACATTAGTGCAGACCACAGCAAGGAATGACAGCTGTCATTTATTGAGCACATACTACATGCCAGGCTCTGTGTTATCTCTCTTTACAGGGATCAGCTTTTTAATTATTTTAATATCATCAGATAATTACTATTATCAACCCCATTCAACAGAAGAGGAAATTGAGGGACAGACAGGTCAAATCACTTGGGCAAGACCACACAACCAGGAGGTGGGAAAGCCACAATTTCCATCAAGAGAGCTGGTTCCCGTATGCCCATAGTGTAGAGGGGGCAAAAAGGGTTGTATTTACAGGGCCACAATGGAAGAGCAGGTGTAATTGGATGGTAGGATGGGGACGAGGGAGAGGCTTGGTCTCTCAGGTAGAATTGGCTACATCATTTGTGGGGTCCAGGGCAGAATGCAAGTGCTGAACCCTTTGTGTGAAACATATTAAGAACGTGAAGATGGTGACAGCAGCATGAGATCCTGCTAGGCTGAGGGCCCCATGCTCCAAAGGCTCACACCTACCTGCTCCAAGGTGTCTGTTCCAGGTGATTTTTGGTGATGGGAGACTCTAGGAGAAGCTCATTTGGGATAGGGTGGGGAGAAATAGAAAATGGGGGTTCTACTTGGGACTCCAAGGGTCATGTCCAGCAGGTAGATGGCTCTGAGTCTGGTGCTCAGAAGTGAGGTTGGAGCCAGGCTGTAGCATGAAGCTTGCTGGTTTCCAAAGGTCCTTCCAAGTCTGGAGTTCAGGGTTGCCATGGAGGCCCCATCACTTGGGCACTGGAGCTCACGCATCAGCCTCATCTCCTCTCTGGGCCCTGCCGCCAGCCCCCACTGATACCACCTCAGCCCCTGCTGCTTCCTGTGGTTGCTCCTGTCTTGGAGGGCCAAGAGGTCACCATATACACTCTTCACCTCCAGGTGAAACTTAACGCCCAAACTGCCTCACATACTGGTGATGGGATCCTCAATGTTTTAAAGATCCTCATTGGCCTGACAATTTGTAAATGTCCCCTAGATCTCATCAACTACCCTTTGACCTCCAGGAGGTGTGGGGACTGCCCCTTTCACACTCTCCAATCAAGGAAGAGGAAACGGCTGCCCGGAGTGGCCAGTGATCTGCCCAGCGGCATCCAGTATGCATCAGCCTTCCTGCTGGTGCAGCCCCATGCTGGCTCCTCATCATCCTGACCTACTGGAAAAGCCTCCCCAGCACAGCAATTACTCATGCATTTGCCCATGCATTCAGCAGGTGTTGCATCAAACGCCAGGGACACACAGACAGTCATTATTCAAGCAAGTGGCCTTTGAGCACCTTGAGGACAGTTAAAATAAAGTGGATCTATTGGGGGGAGGTTTCTGATTTAAGACTTGAATGGTACTCTGGGGCCTGTGTGGACATGCACTGGCAACATGTAAACTGGAAAACAAAGGATAAATAGCAATTCTTCCAGGCCAGCAGGTGGCGTGGAGGTTAAGACAGCTGTATCCCACCTGGCTGACTGCACAGTTCAATCCTAGACTCAGAGACTTGAAAAACACTCTAGGCTCATGTGCATACATGCCCAAAGTACTGAGAGGAGAATGGAAAAGGGATTGCAGCATCGCCATCCCCTCCAAGGAGTGATTTCTCTCTCTCTTTCTCTCTCTCTCTCCAGTGAGCACATACACCCTATAGCAAAATAATGAATTAAAAAGAAATTCTCCTGCCTGTGGAAGAAAGCATCTTCCAGAGATGGCCACAGCCATCTTCCTTCCATCCTACATGTCTTCCTTGGGACAGTAACACTCTGCCCTCTCTGCCTTAAACCTAGATGGACCTCAACCCACCGAATGACTTCAGAATCCCGGTCATAAAAGGCAAGATGGCAGTCCAGCAGGTGGCAAGGTGATTAAGGTGCTAGACTCCCACATGGCCAACTGTGATTCAAGTCCCCAACCTGGCAGCTTGTGCATGCCCAAAATCCCAGGAGGAGAGTGAAGGAGAAGAGATTGCAGCATGGCTGTCCCCTTAGGATGTGTTTTCTCATTTTCCCTCTCTCTGTCTCTCCCTGTCTCTCTGACAAGCACACACTCCCTATGGCAGAAGCATCTGCACCTTTGTCACCCTGAATGGCCATGTAAGGGGCCTGGTTGTCTGAAGCCACCATGCTGGAGATACCACCCGAAGAGACCCTGAGGAATGCCCAGGCAGTGCCAAGTGGGGGAAGGAGCATTGGGGTGACCCCAGTTCAGCCACTGATTGCCTGTAACCTCGTGAGAAACCTAAGCAGAACTGCCCACCTGAGCCCCTCAGGACCTCCTGACCCACAGAAACCTGGGAGATAAATGATTGTTTTTGGTTTCAAGCTGCTAAGTGTTAGGGTAAGTAGCAGGCAGCCATAGTCATTGGAACGCAAATGAAAGGTAGTGGTGGGGGCGGGTGGCCAACAGTGGCCTGGACAGAGAGAGCAGCTTATGCAAAGGCCCTGGGGTGAGGAGGTGGAGCTGAAACACAGGTGCAGAGGCTGGCAGGGCCGTCCAGCCCTGGGAAGTGCTGGTCTCGTCTCCAGGGCACAGATGCAGAGACAGTCTGAGAGGGGCGGTGTCCTTGTACACTGCCAGGAGAGGGCAAAGTGGGAGGAATAGGATGGGCCCCCAGGGCCAGTCTGGCAGCTGAACCTGCCCTCTTTCCCTGTTCCAGGTCAAGTCCTTCCAGACTGTGTGGACCCCACTGGGTGGGCTCAGTTTCATGCCCTGTAAAATGGGAGGATAAGAGCACTGGCCTGGCTGGGATTACCAGGCAGCCCAACCAACAAGCCCAGTCATAAGGACAGCAGCATCTGCTCCAGGCCTCTCTGCCCAGGCGCTGTGTAACCCCAACCTGCATGAGCACGCCTCCTCCTGGCATGGCAGCGGCCATGTGACCCCTTTAGCCGTCAGGCAACTGAGGCAGAGCCAGGCAAGCCGAGCTCTGAGCACACAGGAAGGCTCAGGGCTGCCGGCGGCCGATAACCATCTGCTTTTCCTCTTCCTGCCAGAGCCCCACACCTGGCTCAGCGCTCTCGCCCGGATGAGACCCTGCTCATCGCTGCCTGAGCAGCCTGGCTGTTTTGCAAAGACAAAGAAACAATACCCAGCAGCAGATCAGCCCCTACCCCCAGAAACAAGCAGGGGGTACCACAGCTGCTCCCTGGCAGAATCGAGGCAGCCCTACCAACCCAACCCACCTCCTGCCCAGAGACTGTGTCTCCCAAGGACAGATTCCTGCCCTCATGGGGTTTACCTGCCAGCGTTCCGTGGAGGGGAGACCCATAAAACAGCTAGAAACTGAAATAGGCGGTGTTAACTGTGTGCTCTAACTCACTTAATTTCCATGCCCTATGGAGTGAGCTCTAGTTTCCTCACTCAAGAGGAAGGAGACCAGCAGATGGTATAATGGCTATGTCACTGGACTGCCATGTAGTCCACCACGGTCGATGGTTTGAGTCCCGGATCTGCTGGCTTAAACTCACACCAGGCGTGTGTGCGTGTATACTCAAGATCCCAAGAGGAGAATGGAGGAGAGGGGATTGTGGCGTGGCCATCCCCCCTGGGAGGGTGATTTCTCATTTTCTGTCTCTCTGTCTCTGTCTTTCTGACAAGCACAAGCACCCTATAGCAAAAAACTCCTGGGGGGAGGGGGTAGAGGAAGGAAGGCACAGAGAGGTTAAGTGACTTACCCAAAGTCAAACAGCTGCTAAGTAGTGGAGACAGTCCTCTAAAAACCAGTAAATTGAAAATCCCTCAGCCCCCATGCCGAGGACTCAGCGGCATTCCTCATCAAGAGATGGGGTCTGCCATGATTTGCAGACCAGGACACAGAGACTCAGAGACATAAAGCTGCCCACCCACAGGTCTCACAACCATCAGGGTGGGTGGGAGGATTTAGAGCCATGGTCTGGCTCCAGGCAGGGCTGGCTGGGACACTGCCACATCCCTGGATATTCTCCACATCCCGGGATCTTCTTCCAACTCCAGCCACAGGCAGCCCCAGAATAATCCACCCCAGGACACAACAACGTCTCATTACTGTCACAGCAACCCAGCCAGGGCCACCCCAGGCCCCGAGGGAGAAGGGGGGACAGGGCCAGCTCTGCACCCAAGAGTCTACTTTCCTGGCCTTGGAAGGGTTTTCTGTGTCTCCAGAAACACTGGATTCGCTGCCTCCCCAGCCTCACCCCTCCGCCCCTCCCCTCCCTTTGCACTCTCTTGGGGTCACTTCAATTGTGTTCCAAGTGCTAACATGGAACCAGAGTGGGGAAGGTGGAGGGGGAGAGACATGGACAGCTTCAGGGGCTGAAACTTGAGATGGCAGCCTTGGGGGCAGGGGCTGGGGGTGGAGAGAGAGGGAGACAGAGAGACAGACAGACACGGGAAGAGTGCAGATGCGCTTGGTGCTCCGGGCAGCAGCGCTGGGGCTGGTGTTCGCGTGTGTCAGTGTGAGTGGTTTGTTTTCTCTGCTCTCGCAGGGAGGCCCGGCCCTCACTGGATAATAAAAGGACTCCAGGCGAGGCAGGCAGAGCGAGGCCCTGCACAGACAGGGCAGCGTGTGGGCAAGGGAGGGGAGGAAGGAAGGGAAGAGGGAAGAATAGAGGTGAGGGGCTGTCTGGTTGTGGGAGCAGGAGGCTCGGAGAGGAAGCTGAACAGCTGTGGTATTCGGAGTGAGTATAAATAGCCACCCTGACAGAGCTGGGCCAGCAGGGGTTTGCAGCTGCAGCGGCTCTGGCTCTGCAGGCAGGCCTGTCCACTGCCGGCCACGGCAGTGCACGCCAGGCACAGGGTTGGGCAGTGGGCAGGCGCAGCCCCAGGGGGCTCTGACCAGAAACCCCTCACCATCACTGCGGCTGCAGATGCTCTCCCGTCCAACCATGCTGGTAGGCAGCCTCTTCCTCATGGTGGCCACCATGACTACAGCCCAACGTAGAGGGCAAGAGGCGGGCGTGCGTCGCCGGGCACATCGAGTCCAGCATGGCCAGTGCAGCTACACCTTCGTGCTACCCGAGCCTGAGCCCTGCCCACCAGAGCCTGAGGTCTTCGGAGGCCCCAACAGCCTTCAAAGGGACTCTCCGGCCACCACGCTGCACCTGGGGGACTGGCCGGCCCAGCGAGTGCGACAGCTAGAGAAGGTGCTGGAGAACAACACGCAGTGGCTGCAGAAGGTAGGGCGGGGCCTGGAGGGGGTAGTGGGAGTCTTGGGGGTCTGTCACGATCATAGTGGGTGTCCATCCCCCAGGCCTTCCCTGGGCAAGCAGGCGAGGCTCTGAGCTGTACAGATAAGGGTATGAGGCCCAGAGAGGGGCAAGGAATGGGGCTGAGGCCACACAGCCAAACAGGGTAGCTTCAGAACTAGAAGCCTGGCTCCGTGGCCGCCACTCATTCATTCATCCAAATGTTCTGAGCACTGATTGTGGGCCGGGCCCTTCCTAGCTGCCAGGGATACAAGAGTGCACAGGATAGCATGTGCCCGGACTAGGGCAGGAAAGAGGTGGCAAAGAACCATCTGACCGATCAGTGAGTAAAGAGAGGAAGGGGAGGGGGACCAGCAGTCATTGTAATGGCTATGTCACTGGACTCCCACGTAGTCGACCGCAGTTCACATCCCAGACCCGGTGGCTTAAAACTCATGCCAGGTGCGTGTGCGTGCGTGCCCAAGATCCTGAGAGGAGAATGGAGGAGAAGGGATTGCGCCGTGGCCATCCCTCCTGTGGGGTGATTTCTTGCTTTCTGTCTCTCTGTCTCTCTCTGTCTGTCTGGCGAGCGCATGCACCCTATAGCAAAAAAAAAAAAAAAAAAAAAAAAAAAACTCTCCGGGAAAAAAAAAAATGAAAAAAGAGAGGAAGGGGATGGAGAGGATAAGGAGCAGCCGGGGCTGGTAACGAGGTCAGATCATTCAAGAACATGTCTGAGGAGGTGACGTTTGCACCCACAGAACAAGTGAAACGATAAAGCCAGCCATGCAGGTATGGAGGAGGGGCATGTCCCCCACAAATGGACCAACACGTGCAAGGGCTGCAAGAAGGGAATGCAGGGCTGGCAGGGGCGTGGTGGTTAAGGTGTTGGAATCCCACATGACTAACTGCGATTTGAGTCCTGGACCCAGTGGCTTGAAAAATCATGCTGGTTGCCTATGCATGTGTGCCCAAAATCCAGAGGAGAATGGAGAAGGGATTGTGGTGTGGCCATCTCCCAGGCAGTGATTTCTTACTCTCTCTCTCTTTTCCTACCCAGCGAGCCTAAGTGCCTGATAGCAAAAACTAAAAAAAAAAAATTATGGACATGCAGCCCTGTGCCTGGGAGCAGAGAAGGAGAAGGAAAGGGGGGATTAACAAGACAGAGTCCATGGGACTTGGCCCAGAGTCGTGGGCAGGGCAGACTAGGGAGGCTTTGGGGGCCACGGGAAGGCCTCTGGCATGTATGCCACGTGTCGTGAGTGTCACGGGAAGGCCTTTAGCATGTGTGCCTTGTGTCATGGGAGCTGCTGCAGGGTTTGGGGCAGCGAGAGACACGTCTGATTTGGATTTAACAGAATAGAGAGTCAGGAGCAGGGTGGGCACCAGGAGCCCAAGGAGGGGTCCCACAAGCCACTGGGCAAGAGGGGATGAAGGCCCGGAGCTGGAGGGAGCTGGGCGGGGAGCTGGTCAGCCCACTTCTGATGCGTTCTGAAGGGGGAGCTATGGGCTCTGCTGGCCAACTGGAGGTGAGTGGCAAGTGCAAGAAGCTGAGGATGCCACTGGGGTTTGGACCCCAAACCAGGGCCACTGTAGGCACGCCTCCCCTCGTTCTTTCATTCTCTCAGCAAACTCTCAGCACCTACCGAGGGTCGTATGTGAGGTGGGTACAGATGTGAACAGAGAGGCAGACTTGGCCAAGGGAGAGCAGGAGAGACGTCCTCCAGGTCCAAGATGGGACTGGCAGATGCTCGAAGTAGGAACCACTAAGGGAAGAGGACAGGAGCCAAGGGACAGTGTGGGTGGTGGCCGTGGGCAAGTGTGCTCTCCGGGTGCAGCCTGAGGAGCTCGCTTCTCACCGTGGTTTCAGGTGTTTACGTCACACCCCAATTAGTAAAAAGGGCTCACTCCCTGACACATGCATAGTTATTTCATGTGTGTACACATGCACCTGTATTAATATGTGTCCCTGGTATGACACACATGAAAATGGGACTCTAAAAAGAGGATTATTAAATTATGTCAACTGAAGTTCTGGGATTTTCCTCCTGTTTTCCAAAGGACTGTCTGGTGCACCCCTGGGTCTATCCACCTCGAGGTGGAGAGACCATGCCAACGTCTCTAGGCCACCTGTCAGTGCACATGCTCCCATACACACTTGTGCACACGCACGTCTTCCCTCCTGTCCTCACTCCTGCCCCGACCACCTCTGACCTGCATTTACCATCTTCCAACAGTCCCTTGTCCACCTGTCCTTTCACCCACCTGCCCTCAACATTTCCACCCTGCCACCCTCCCACACCCATGTCCCTCTTGAGGGAACTCTTGGCCTCACACATGGGATCCCAATTTGGTGGTGGCTTTCTGCTGTGCTGAGATCCATTCGTGTCTCTACAGATGGCTGTTTCCAAGTACCATAAGGCATTCCAAGTCTTACCTCCTCCTAGAGCCTGCATCTTCACCTCCCCACCTCTATCCTCACCCCCCGCCTCTATCCTCTCACAGACCATGGACTTCCTACTTCAAGAATGGAGACTGAGAGCTCCCTGACCCACCCCTGCAGAATCACCCGTGCCTCCATCAGTTCCCAAGGCCTTTTTTCAGGTTCAGCAGGAGGAGGTTACCTCCATGGGCTAAGACCACTCCTCCCTCCTAGCTTGTGGGTCCCACTCCCTCATAGCCCCTTGACTTCTTTTTTTTTCCCCTCAACTTCTTCAAACCAAAGACCATGCCCTGTGTCTCCAACAACTTTGACCTCTCTGCTAGTCTTTCTTTCCATATTTAGTCACACCCGAGCATGAGGGTACTTCAAACACTTCATGGAGAATGGAATTAATGTATGAGTTTATTTTGGTGCAGAAAATTCTGAAATGTACTCATGGTTTTAATCATAATATGCAATTTCCATGAATTTTTAAGCCTCCCCCAGCCCCAGCATATTCCATGTTAAAAAGGAAAGAAGACAAAGAAGAGAAGAAAGAGGAGGAGGTAGGGAAGACATAAGGCTCTTCTCCAACCTCTCAGTGTTCATAGCTCTGCCTCCACCTTCTCCCTGCGCATTTATTCCCTGCCCTGTGGTCACCTCCCATCTCCCTGTTCCCAACCCAATAGCTACAGCTTAGTCTTCGTCTTACTTGATCTCCTGACGAACTCAGCATCAGTGACCAACCATGTTTCCAGGCACTGTCTCCACCAGCAAGTCCTTATCTACAAAGCACACCCACTCTGGCCACTTTCCCTACTCCCACAGCCCTCACCCTCTGTCTCCTGCTGGGTGCTTCTCACAGCCGCTGCCCTCAGCTCCCTGCACCCAACCAGCCCCCATGGTCCATTCTCCACTCTACAGACAGGGGGATCCTTGTTAAAATCTAAGTCAGAGGCCAGAAGGGGGCATAGTAGTTAAGGTGGCTGGATCCTACATGACAGACTGAGTGGTTCAAGTCCCAGAACCAGCAACTTGAAAATCACACTGTGGGGGCCAGCAGGTGGCATAGTGGTTGAGACACTGGACTCCCTGGCTTGAAACTCACACCTGGTGACTTAAAACTCATAACCTGGCACATGTGCATGTGTGCCCAGAATCCCAGGAGGAGACTGGAGGAGAAAGGATTGTGGTATGTCCATCCCCCCAGGGGGCGACTTCTCACTTACTGTCTCTATATCTCTCTGTGTCTCCAGAGAGTTCACATACCTTATAGCAAAAATTTCTCTCTTAAAAAAGAAAAAGAAAAAAAAAAAAGTAAAAAGAAAATCACACCGGGCACATGTACATGTGTGCCCAAAATCCTGAGAGGAGAATGGAGGAGAAGGAGTTGTGACATGGCCATCCTCCCTGGGAGGTAACTTCTCACCTTCTCTCTATCTCTCTGTTCTCTCTGTCTCTCTGGCAAGTGCACACACCCTATAGCAAACTAAAAAACAAAAACCCTAAGTCAGATTCTGTCTCTCCCCCAGGACTTCATCTCACCAGAATAAAATCTTTTTTTTTTTTTTTTGGAGAGGTTTTTGCTATAGGGCGCGTGCGCTCGCCAGACAGACAGACAGAGACAGAGAGATAGAAAGCGAGAAATCACCCCCCAGTGGGGATGGCCACGCCGCAATCCCTTCTCCTCCATTCTCTTCTTGGGATCTTGGGCATGCATGCACATGCGCCCGGCGTGAGTTTAAGCCACCAGGTCCAGGACTCGAACCGCGGTCGACTACGTGGGAGTCCAGCGACATAGCCATTACGCTAACTGCTGGTCCCTCACCAGAATAAAATCTAAAGCCTTACTCCTGGAACGCCACTTTCCCAAACCCCTACTCAGCTCTCCAGTCTTCTTCAGGTCTCTGCTCCAATGCCGCCTCCTCGGAGAGGCCCTCCCTGTCCAGTCCATGTAAAATAGCCACCTTCCTTGAGTCTCCTTCTAGACCTTCAGTGGACATTGTCCTTGTTCGATCCTTAATACTAATCTCAACTTGACCTTCTTTTCTTCTTCTTTTCTTTTTCTTTTTCTTCTCCTTCTTTTCTCCTCCTCCTCTTCTTCTTCTCCTAGTTTTATTTCTTTATTTCTTCCACAAGAGAGAGACACCACCCCAGAAAGGGTCTTGACATCACAATCCACTCCCAGCCTCCTAGCCCTGGGTCATGGGTGCTCCTGTGTCTGTATTCAGGGAGCAATCTGGACACAAACCCGGAACCTTAGCGTGTGGGTCGGTTTCACAGATCGACATGCTTTACCGCTGCACTGCTATCCAGCCCCACTACCTGATGTTCTTAAGAGCATCTGCTTTGGTCTATGAGGTCCAAGAGGGCAAGGCCATGCTTAATTTGTTTGTAACTGGGTTCTCAGAGCCTAGGACAGTGTCTGACACTTCATAAGTCCCCAGTAGATTTTGGTAGGAAAAAAAAAAAATGCATGAATGGTCTTCTCATCTCTCAGGCCCCTTGTCTCCATTCTGCTCTGCAGTGACACCAAACTGGCACCGAAATGGATCCTGAGCCCCAGACCCACGACCCTGATTCCCTGACATCTCCCCTCTGAGGGCCCATGGATGTCTCAACTCCAAATCTGCCTGAGACTCAACGCCTCCCTCCCCTCTAAATGAGCCCCTCCTGCCTACATCCCTGTTTAGGGTGTCACAACACCCAGCCAGCAGCTGTCTGTGACCCCAGGGGTCTCCTCCACCCCACCCCGAGGAGCAGGAGCAGGTCCATCCTTGTCACCTCAGCTTCTCTAGTCAGCATCCTCTGTCTTCCTGGCTGCTGCCCTGGCTCAGGTCTCATCGTCACTCCCTTTGGTGCTCCATCACCTCCCACTTGGCTTCCCAGCCCCAAGTCTCAAGCTTTCATCCATCTTCAAGTCTCCAGGGGGGTGCGAGGCGGGAGGCAAGTGCTTGGAAGCATTGGCTGAGTCTGCGGGTAGATTCGAACTGATGGGTCTCAGAGTCAGAAGGTCACCTGACCCAACCCTTCAGCCTTTGGTAGAATGTCCTCTCTAGGCCCCCCATTCACCTGACCACCTGACCATCCCGGGCAGGACTCACCTTCCCTCAGAGCACGTGGGGCTGACATGGGTGCTCACATCCAGGCCCCACGCTGACTTACCAGGTGGCAACAGATGAGCGAGTCTCAGTTTCCCCGTCTGCAAAGTGGAGAAAATGATAGTATGTGGGGGTGGCCGGGAAGACCAGCCAGATGCTCACAGGCAGCTCTTACCCACTCCCTGGTCACGGGCTTCATCAAGGCCAGGGGAGCTCGGCTGGGAAAGAGCGAGGCGTCCAGCGGCTGCCAGTGAGCCGGGGTACTCTCTGCTTTGGGCCCCGCACCACTGGCGGGAAAGCTGTCTTGCCTCTCCCGAGGGCTGCAGCTATCCTTGGGGTTGGAAATGTTACCCACCCATGCTGGTGTTCTTGAGGGGCCCCCCGATTCCACCAGGTTTCTGTGGGAGCCAAATGAGTGTTTTCCATACCATCTCCTGGGTAAAGGCTCCTTGGGTCGAGAGCCCCGTTCATGCCCCTGCGTTCTGGTCACCCTGCCCCTGTGGAGCCTGCCACAGGATCAGACCTATCGGCCTAAACACACCTGGTGGTCACGCTTCCTGGGCCTGTCACCTCCTTGGGCAGCAGCACAGGCTGGAAGGGGAGTCGGCTCCCAGAATTCAGGCCTCTTCTGACTTCCTAGCTGAGTGACCTAGGGCAAGTGGCTGCACCTCTCTGATCCTTGGTTTCTCACCTGCAAAATGAGACGACAACACTGCCTGCTTCTGAGAGGATTTAATGAGAGGACTCCTATAAAGTCCTCAGCCTGTGCCAAGCCCACGGCAGATGCTCAGTAAAAGTTGGCTGCTTTCATCAGGGGCTCTCCCTGGAAACGGAGACGTGGGTCTTGCCATTCTTGTATGCACCCCCTGGGCCCCCACAACTCGAGACAATGACCCCTGGCTCATTTGAACAACCATCTCTGCTCTCATTCTCCCCGGCCTCAGTGGGAATCCTTGCTCCTTCCACGGCCTTGGGGGCGACGCTGCTCTGGTTCTCCCTTTAGTCCAGGTACACCCGAGAGTCTGAAATGCGAAGGCTTTTTTGCCTTTTGCTGTAACAACCTAGCAAAGCAAAGAAAGGAAGCTTCGAAATACCTGTATGTCACAGCATTATCATGGTCACCACACATTAAGGAGGAAGGAGCTATCAGCAAGGGTCTGTCCACCTGGGAGACACGGGGGCCTCTCTCTCCACCAGCACACACCTGCTCGGCCTGGGCCCTAGCTCCGGCCCCCTTTCCTCCAGCGTCCAAGAAACCGAGACCAGACTGGGGGCGACTTGCCAGACCCAACCCAAATTCTCACTTTAAACTCCAGGTTCTTCCTCCTGATTCTGGAAAATGTCAAGGAGGCAGCAGAGACGAGATCTGGACAGAATAGGGCGCTCCCCTCTGCCCCAAATGTTCCAAGAACTCACATGCAGCTGGCTGGTGTCCTGCTGCCTGCACTCAGAGTGCATGGGGGGGACGGGCAGCCTCGCCCCTTCTCCCTCTCCCCCTTTCCTCACACTCCTCCTCCCCTGCCTCTTCCCTTCCTTTTCTCTGCTCTGCCCCTCCTCTGCTTGCCTCCCTCCTGGAAAGCCCCTGCCCCAGTGGCTGGACCAGACTGGTTGGGCTGGCACTATCAGTGGGCTGCCGGTCAGCTCAGCTCCTGGCTCAGCTCGGCCCCACCCCACTCATCTGGGTGAAAAGCTGCAGGAACAGCCAATGGGGTAGACAGAGCCAGCTGGTGTGCAGGCTATCCTCGCCGGGCCACGCAGTCCAGTGGTCAGTCACATGGCCTAGTGAACATAGCCAGCCACTGTGGACTAGCTGAGCCCCAGCGCCAGCCCTTCCTCAGTACTTCCCCCCTGTTGTGGGGCTCAGGTAGGGCAACTGCCCAAGGCTAGTCTCAGTGGGGCTCACTGCTCATCATCCCTAGCTCCCCCAGGTCTCCCAGCAGGCAGTGCCTCCCTCTGCCTCTCTCTCAAGGTGGCCCTGACACTGTTTCTAACTCTGTGGGTGTCTCTGTATCTCTCTCTCTCTATGTCTCTTTCTTGATCTCTGTGTGTCTCTGTCTCTTTTTGCTTCTCTGTGCATCTATCTCTGTGTCTCTCTGTCACCTGTCTCTTTGAGGCTCTGCTCTTTTGGGCCTTTCTTGGTGGCCTTGACTTACGGCGGCTAACTCTGTGTCTTTCTGAGTCTCTCCCCTGACTAGCGGGTGTCTCCCTAAGTCTCTTGTTTCATCTCTCCCTGTCTCTGTCCAGTCCTCCTCCTCTAACCTCTAGGCCTCCTCTCTCCCTCCTCCTTCTCCTGGAGTGCCCACACTGGATGACCCAGGACTCGGCCGGGCCACCCAGCTAGGGCCTCTTTCTCTTCCTCTGCACCCTGAGCCAAGTAGGCAGGGCCAGAGGCTGGCTGGGTCCTCCCGACCTGGCCCTGCCCCAGCCTCTGCTGTCCCCCTAAGTCCCTGACATCAAATCTCAGAATAGCTTGGCCCCTCAGCCCAGGTCTGAAGGCCTTGCCTGGCTGGACGAGGGGTCAAGACAACCAGGGGGGGCCCATGTGGGGTCCTGGTCCAGCCTGAGACCCTCACAAACTGACCTGGGACTCCCAGCTGCCCCAGCCTCCCCAGGCTGCCCGTAAATTCTTGGCATTTCCAGCCTTTAGTTATCCAAACAAGAAATGAATCTTGGTTGCTGAACAAAATATCTCAGGGCTTGATTTCCTAACCTCAGTGCTGGCTCCTTTCTGAGCAGTTTGGAACTGGGGGTGGGGAGAATAGCCACTTCTCGGAGGCACGGAATTAGGTTTCTAAGAGGGGGCCTAGAAACAGCTGGCACAGATGCCCCGGCTGGGTGACCAGCTCGGGCGGGGCGGGGGGGGGGGGGGGGGGGCAACAGCAGCCGTGGCCCCTGGAGGCTTCACCCAGAGAGAGGGTTTATTTGTTCAAGTGGCTTGAGCCGGCCTCTCAGGGGAAGGGCCACAGGTCTCGGGCTCTCCCCTCCCCACCCCAGCCCAGAGCTCAGCCTGACCGGGATGTGCTCAGACCTTGTCCCCCTTCTCCTCCCTGGCCGGGAAATGTGAGAACACAGGCCCCAGGTCTGCCCCCTAAGCCTGCACCTCCAGCCAGACTCTGGCCTCGGATTATTTGCATAACCTCAGAGTCAGCTCAGAAATGTTTGGAATGGACCTCTGAGAGCAGGCTGTGGGGTCTGGGGTGGACTGAGCTGGGGCCAGGGGGTCATGTCCTGGGGGTACCCCTGCCCGGCTATGGGACCTGGGGAAGCCCCCACATCAGTTGGCTCTCCTGTAAAGTAAAACTCAAAGCGCTCTCCCTCCCAGAGTGTCAGATAAGGAGCAGGTCACAAGGCTGCCATCTCGTGAGCGCTCGCTGTGGCCACACACTATCCTCCACGCTTCGTGAAGAGACTGCTGGCCAGTCTCAGATGCATCAAGAAATGAGGAGACTAAGGCAGCAAGAGGTTAGGTGACTTGCCCAAGGTCACACAGCCAGAAATGGTGAGGTCACATTCAAACCCAGGCATCTGATGCCAGAACCCACGCTCTGAGCACTGAGGCAGGGTTGCTGGCTAATAAACAAGACATGTCCCTGCAGATCCAGCTGGGGCATGGGGAGCACACGGGCCCCTGATCACCAAAGGGGAGACTCGCAGCTGCTCATTTTTCCCTTCCCCAAGAGCTTCTCAGCCAGGGAGAGCTTCTCCACAGTTCTCCTGCCAGAGGAGATTCAGACGGCACCTCACCCAGCAGCAGCCCTGAAAAGCTGAGGAGGTGGGGCCAGCAGGTGGCGTAGTGGTTAAGGAGCTGGACTCCCCCATGGCTGACCTTGGTTTGAGTCCTGGACCTGTCCCTGGTGGCTTGAAACTCACACTGGGTGCGTGTGCATGCATACCCAAGATCCCAGGAGGAGAATGGAGGAGACAGGATTGTGGCATGGCCTTCCCCATGGGGGAGTGATTTCTCACTTTCCTTGTCACTGTCTCTGTGTCTCTAGTGAGCACACTCACCCTAAGGCAAAAACCTCTTCAACAAAAGGAGTTCTGAGGAGACTGCGGTACCTCTGTCTGGGTGGCCTCACAGTTACACCTCCTACCCTTGGCCCAGGGCCTGGCGGTGACTCCCACAGAGGCTGAGCGTAGGCCCTGGGGCCCAACTGACTCCATGTAATCCCAACTTCACTGCTGGCTGGCTGTGTTTTGTCCTGACAAGTGCTCCGTGCCTCACTTTCCTTCTCTGTGAAATGGGGACACTGACAGGAGCCACGTGGCAGATTACTGTGCATATGGAGTGAGCTGACGCACATGCAGGCTCAGTACCTGCCCGGCATAGGCCAGGAGCTCGGTGGACGGTGGCCGACGATAAGGGCACATGGAACGCGCACTTCTGGGGAAAGCCATTTTGGCGTCAGATGACTCTGCAGTCCCCCGCCAGCTTCTGAATCTCCTGTCTTGTCCAAGAGCCTTTTTCTCCTCCCTGAGCCTCCCAGTGGAGATCATGACAGCAAGTACCTCTGGCCAGGACAGAACAAGGCAAGGCTGCACATATCTGGTGGGGTCTCTGGGTGAGGAGATGCTGAGGGACCTTTGAAGCTGAAAGCAAAGTCCACCTCCCCTTGGACAAGGGAACGGGGCCTCTGAACCTTAGGCCAGCAGAGGTCCACAGGTGGGGACACCGAGCCTGGGCAGGGAAACGATTCTGCCACATTCACCCACCCTCAGTGGCAGGGCTTGGACCAGAACCCAGGGCTCCTGACGCCCAGCTGAGACACCTCTTGTCTCCCCTCCCCAGTGGTGACAGGACACATAGCATGTTGTAAACATTGTGAAAAGTCCATGTGTCCTTGCAGTTCTGGGGTTGTGGGCAAGCGTGAACGCTCTCCCATACATGCAATTCTGAACCAATTTGCATTCGGAAAGGGCCCAGACATTGGACTAAAGTCCTCATGTACCAGGCCAGTCACTGGCATGACGGTTAAGGCACTGGATCCCACATGGCTGATTGTATGGTTCAAGTTTGGATCTGGCAGCTTGAAAATCACACTGGGCACGTGTGCATGCATGCCCCAAATCCCAAGAGAATGGAAAAAAGGGATTGCAGTGTGGCTGTCCCAGCTGCGAAGTGATATCTCTCTTTCTCTCTCTTTCTCTCTCTTTCTCTCTCTCTCTATCTCTCTCTCTCTCTCTCTCTCTCTCTCTCTCTCTCTCTCTGGTGAGAACATGCACTATGTAGCAAAGAAAAAAATCCTCATTTACCAGCTGCAGAAAATGCTCGGCCCCTCTGGGCCTCAGTTTACTCATTTGTCAAGTGGGGAGCTGTCTCCCTTTTCCTTCAGGCTGCTGGAGACCCGCTAAAAGAAGAGGTGTATGCCAGAATTGTGCGGGCAACAGGGTCAGTGCTGCAGGGAGAGGTACCCCAGCAAAGTTTGCCTCTGGCTAGAAAGCTCTTTGCTCTAGTTCCCCAAGGTGGAGTTAGGGTTCAGAGTGGCCAAGGGTGCTGTCATGTGGTCACTTGCATAGTGTGGTAGAGCAGCTCCCAAACACCATGTGTTCACCCTTGAAGAATTGCCTGTCCCTAACAAGTTACTTAATCTCTCGGAGCCTCTCTGTAAAATAGGTTGACAAAAGCTCCTGCCTCAAATGGTGGCTCTAAGAATTTAATGTACCTGTGATTGGAACTGTGCTCCACATGCAGTAAGTGCTTAGTATGCATTTGCCAGATGGAACGGACACACCGCCATTCCGTGGGAAGGCTGACACACAGGTGCCAGGGAGATGAGTGATTCCAAAAAATGTGCTTCTTAACATACCAGGTGTGTGTGAGTGCATGCCCCAAATCCTTACAGGGTGGAGAACGGTTGTGACACGACCTGTTGCATTGGGGGTGTTGCTTTCTCCCTCTCCGTCTCTGTCTCTCTGTTTCTCTGTCTCTCCAGCAAGCATATATGTCCTCTGGCAAATTAAATTTAAAAAAGAAGTGTGGGGCCCAGCGAATGGTATAGTGGTTACATTGCAGGACTCCCACAAGGCCAGCCTCGGTTTGAAACTCGAGTCCCAGGAGAAAGGAGAATAGAGGAGAAGGTATTGTGGCATGGCCATCTCTCCGGGGTGGGAGGGTGATTTCTCATTGTCTCTCTCTCTGTCTCTGTCTCTCTCAGCTGTGAAAGCACACACCCTAAGGCAAAAACTTTTTTAGAAAAAAAAGGGTGTCAATTAAACTGCTAGTTCTCACAAATGGAAGGGTGGGGTGGGGGGACTCATCTTCCAGACATAAGTAAACAAATACATTTATTTTACATTTTTATTTATTTTAATTTTACCTGACTCACAGCACAGTTCTCCAGGCCCAGGCTAGGCCCAGGGCTGCAGCTAGAAGTTTGGAGGAGCTGGGCCTTAGCCGGGGAACTGTGGGTCGAGCTGAGAGTTGAGAAACTCATCCCTCCACGAGAGCCCATCGGTCCCTGACCCCCTACTCCTGGCTCTTTGCCTACTCCCTGCTCTCCAGAAGAAAAGCAGCAGTCTCTTGCAGAGAGGAAGCAGCTGAAGAAGGCTGGGCCTGGCTGCTCAGAGATGAGACAAACAGCCTTGATCTGCACTGAACCACAGGATCAGGGCCAGTGGGAGCCCCAGGGAAGGGAGGGAGCAGGGCAGAGGAGGGGCCCACCTCGGGCTCATTCGCCATAAGTTGCCTCATTGCCCCATTGTCAAAATGTGGAACCTGAGGCCAGGGGGGGAGGGGATGTAGACCTGTCAAGAGAGGGGGTCTGGGGAGAAATGTTCACATATCGAAATGGTCTCATTGTAAGCCAAACAATGTGATTGAAAGTATATACAAATAATAATAATAATAATAATAAATAACGTGAAAAAATAAAAAAAAAAGAGTTGGAAGCAAGAGGGCCTCACATTGGTAAACTCCAGAAAGCAGTTACCAATTGTGGCAGAACAAATTATCCCAAAACATTCGGCAATAAATAGCAAAGACGATTATCTCGCCCACTCTCCGAGGAGCAAGTTAGCAAGGTAGTTCTGACAGGTTTTTGCATGCGATTGCATTCAGATGTCAGCAGATAGGATCCTGGTAGGATCCCAAAGCTAGACCTGGTCACCTGATAGGATCCTAAAGCTAGACACTGTGCAGAGAAGCTCTTGACTCCCAAAGGGTCCTACGAACAATGGGAGAAACCCAGCTACCCACCCCAGCACGGCTCTGGCCAGCGGGGGTCATGACAGTGGACACCATGAATCTCTACCCTCCTGGCCTCCTGATTCCCCAGACCCCCAACCAGAGAGGCTCCAACACTGCCACGGAGTTCGCAGGCGTAACCCCTGCCCCACCCCCCTCCTAAAGTATGCTGTTATCACACCCATCCACGGATGGGGAAATGAAGGCACAAAAGCTATAAAGGGGACAAGCCACGAGGCAGCTCAGGCTGAGATTTAATTCTTTTGTAAACGCATCTCCTTTCCGGCTGTTAGGATTCCCAGCAGTATGCCACAGAGCCACATGGTGCCATGTATTTCCAGTGGGGTTGATCTCGAAGCTGTCTCTTCCAGGGGAAGCAATTTGTCAGCTTAACAAACATTCTTGTGTCTTAGTCTGTTACGCACTGCTAAACAGAAACACCTGAAACTGGGTAATTCATGAAAATAGAGGTTTATTTGGGACCAGCAGTTAGCGTAATGGCTATGTCACTGAACTCCCATGTAGTCGACCACAGTTCAAGCTCCAGACCCGGTGGCTTAAACTCACACCGGGCACATGAGCGTGCGTGCCCAAGATCCCGAGAGGAGAATGGAGGAGAAGGGATTGCGGCATGGCCATCCCCCCTAGGGGGTGATTTCTCGCTTTCCATCTCTCTCTGTCTTTCTGGCGAGCGCATGTGCCCTATAGCGAAAACCTCTAAAAAAAAAAAATAGAGAGAGGTTTATTTGAGCATGATTCTGGTGTCTGGAACGTCCAAAGGTATCACAGAATGGCAGGAGGCGGAAGTTTGAGAGGAGCAATGTGAGGTCTGTATCCGTGTGGCCTCTGTCTGCCTCATTTCCTCTCCTTTCAAATCCTCTAGGACTAGACCAGCCAGTGGCACAGAGGTCTAGGTGGCTGGATCCCACATGACAGACTTCACGGATCAAGTACCAGACCCAGCCGCTTGAAAGACATGCTGGGTGTGTGTGTGTGCCTGCCCCAAATCCCAAGAGAATGAAAGAGATGGGATTACGGTGTGGTCATCCCCCCTGGTGGGTGCTTTCTCTCTCTCTTTCTCTCTCTCTCTCTCTCTCTCTCCAGCAAGCACATTTTTCACCCTATAGAAAAATTTTAAAAATAAGAAGAATAAATGAACAGTTCCTCTAGAACTCAGTTATGGCTCCTCCCTCTCAACCACCACCAGCACAATTGTGATATAGAATGTTGCCAATGCCCCAAGAAATTTCCTTGAGTCCCCCTTTGCAGTCAGCCCCTCCCCTGCCCCCAGCCTCAGCCCCTGGCAATCACAGATTTGCGCTTGCCCAGAAAGACATGAAAGAGCACTCTACCGTACGCAGCCACTCAAGTCTGGTTTATTTTGCTCGGTGCAGTGTGTCTGGGAGTCATCCATGTTGCCACCCAGTTCACTCCTTCCTCGTGCTGCGTATAGTCCATTGGCTAGACGGACCGTGGTTATGTATCCAGTCACCAGTTGAAGTCCTTTAATATAAATAATGCAGGGGGGAAAACGGGCTCGAGCAGCTCTCCTCAGCCAACGAGCTGCTCATTCAGAGATGCACATCTGTTCTCATCCTGGAACATTCTTTCTTCCTCCCTAAACCCTGCCTGTCCACATGTCAAGATCCTCTTCAAAAGCCCTCTTCACAAACAGCAACGCTGACTGTCCCTGTGTCCCAAATTTGTCGAGTGAGGCGCAGAGAAATGTAGCACTGTCCAAGGACCCACCACAGAGTACAGCAGAGCTGAGACTTAAACCCAGGACCACAGGGGTGGGAACCAGGGTCCAGAGCTCAGCCACTTTGCAGGCTGGAAGGGGGTGGGAGGTCAGGCCTCTATTCTGTATCTCAAGCCTGAGAATCGGCTAGCATGAGGTGATAGAGAAGGAGCAGGTTCAATCCTGGGCAGGGTGGGAGGCCTGGAGAACAGTAGATCCCATCCTAAGTGGGTTTCTCCTTTGGGGTCCTTCCTCTACCCTCCCAGCTAGCTGTGAGCCCTGGGCCAGACCCAGCCCCCAAACTCAGGCCAGTGTTGCCAGAGCCCCAGCCTAGCCCAGCCTGGCCCAGTTGGGGCCATCTGGCCCAGATTACCCATCCCAGGCCCCTGCGGTGGGCGGGTGTGGCCAATTGGGTGATGGGCTCCAGCTGTGGGTGGCCTGTGCCCCGCCCAGCTACTTGCAGCCACAGGACAAGGGGGGTCCAGTGAGGATGCATAGGGAGTTCCAGTCACTGAATGACCTCAAGCTACCCTGGGTCTCCAGTCCAGAGCTGCAGATCTGGGGAAGCCCCTGGGCCGAGAGTCTGGGAGCCCAGCATGACAGGTGGTGACCTCAGGCCATCTTCTGGGCCTCTGTTTGCCCCTCTGAAAATGAGAAGTGCAGAGAAGATGGCCAAGAAGGTCTCACCCCCAGGAATGGATTTGCCGTTCGGCCACATGGAACAGAAGCTTAGGGCCTGGAAGTCTGTATTTTAGTCCACATTCTAAGAGGTTCGTGTTGCATGGAAAAGTTCCAGCTTCAGTATAGCTCGTGTTCTCATCCACCTGGTGGGCCCCAGCCAGTTCACATCATACCCTCTGGGGAGCTAGAGTGGGGAGAACACAGAGGTAGGGGCCTGGAGATGGCAGCCTGGCCCAGGGTGCAGTGAGACAACAGATTCAAAATCTGCCTTGGGATCTTAGTGGACAGCACCTACTGGAGAGGTGAGTGTGGCAGGTAAGGACAGGAGAGTGAAGGTTGAGGTGTGGGTTGGGGCATCAGCACTAGGTGGGGTCATTAACTGAGATGGGGAAGACTTGGGAGAATGAGGTGGTAGGAGCTGAGGAATCAAGAGGTCCATGCCGGGTATTCCATGCACGTTGGAAACTCCTGCAGACGTGGCGAGTCGGGACACTCAGGGCAGAAGTCTGAGTAGGAGATGGGGCCCTACATCAGCATGAGTGATATATAAGTCATGGGCTGGTGTGAGCACCTGAGGCGGGGCCCTGCCACCCAGGAGTTCCGGACCGTTTGGTCCTGGGTGAAGCTCATGGATCAGAAATGCACAAAATCAAAGCAGATGAACACCTGCTAGTACTGAAATGACAGTCAAATGTTAAAATCAGGCCTGGGGGAACCAGCAGTTAGCGTAATGGCTATGTCGCTGGACTCCCACATAGTCGACCGCGGTTCGCGTCTCGGACCCGGTGGCTTACAACTCACACCGGGCGCGTGTGCGTGCGTGCCCATGATCCCGAGAGGAGAATGGAGGAGAAGGGATTGCGGCGTGACCATCCCCCCTGGGGGGTGATTTCTCGCTTTCTGTCTCTATGTCTCTCTCTGTCTGTCTGGCGAGCGCACGCGCCCTATAGCAAAAAACCTCTCCAAAAAAAAAAAAAAAAAATCAGGCCTGGGAGGTGGCTATGCCGTTACCCAGTGGTGGGTTTGATAACGGGCATCTAGAGTCGTGATGAGCTCAACCATATTTTAAGCCACTGTAACTGCACCGTGATGAGGGATATTTGTGATGCATCTCAGGACGGCTAGCCCTGCTCTAGCTTGCAGCCCACATTCAAAATCAAAGGAAATGCCAAGTTTTAATCACAAGTTAGTGGACAAGAGATGCCTTCCCCTCCACACACACACAGGCCTGTGGTTCCTCACTGAGGACCTCTGAGCTAGGGAGAGAAGGTAAGAGAAATGAGGGCCCAGGACTGGGCCGTGTGATCACGCCAACATGTAGAATCCGGTGAAGGGGGAGTTACAAGGCAGGGCACTGGGGCTGGCAGATGGCGTGGTGATGAAGGAACTGGATGCCCTCGTGGCCAACCTGGCGGCTTGCTTTCTCACTTTCCCTCTCTCTCTGTCTCTTTCTGGTGAAATTTCAAAATAATAATAATAAATGAAATGAAACAAAAAAAATTTTTAAAGAAGGGAAGAAAGAAAGTGGGGTTCTAGGAGATAGGACAGAAGCCAGGAGAAGAAGGCGTATCTGGTAAGTGCGCCCAAGGAAAAAGGGCATGGCCATCTGGGGTGACTCCTTCTGACAAGGAAAATAAGATGGGGACATGGAAATGTCCCTTGAGTCTGGTGTCACGGTGGCTATGACAAGGCGAATTAGAGAGTGGAGGGGCTTCCCAGGTCTGGAGAGACATGACAAGGATGAAGAGTACAGAAAGATTCAACATTATATGTCGTGTTTTTCTTTATATTGTTTTGTGTGTGAAATACACCATAATAATATATTAATAGGGGATTTTTGTTTTGTTTGGTTTTGTTGCTTTGTTTTGTTTTTAATGTTTGCCCTAGGGCAGGTGTGCTAGCTGGAGGAAGCCAGAGAGAGGAAGTGAGAAAGCCCCCCCATGGGACATGGTCACACCGCAATCCCTTCTCCTCTGTTTCTCCCTCCCTTAGGGATTTTGGGCATGCACACCCATGTGTCCAGCCTGTTTTCCAAGTCCCCAGGTCTGGCACTTGAACTGTCCACAGTCAGCCATGAGGGACCCAGCCACCTTAACCACCATGCCATGGTCTGGGCCATTGTGTTGTTTTTAAGATAAAGGTAAGCGTGAGGGGAAAAAAATGGAGACAACGTTCAAGGGGTCTGGGGGGGGGAGGCGCAGCAGAGAAATTGGAGAAGCCCCAGAGTGGGCTAGTTTCTAGCTAGTTTCTAGACAAGAGCTGCTAGAACATGTTTGTGTCTTCCAAGGGACAATGATGGGGGACTGGTGATGCCTGGGAAGAAGGAAGGGGACAGAGGGATTAAGACACATGTTTGCCTCCCTGGTCCTCGGTCCCCTCTGCTGCCTCCACACCAGTTCTCACATCCTGAGCACCAGATTCAGATTCTGCCGGAGGGCTGGCCACAACCCAGATGGCTGACTCAGGAGGTGGGGGTGGGACCTGGAAATGCGCATGTCCAACCAGCACCCAGACGATGCTGATCCAAGAGCCACACTTCAAGAAACACGGTTCTAATGGATACCAGCACCACCCACGCACCCCCTCCGGGATTCTTTTCCTTTCTTTTTGTGCTAGAAAGCGTATCCACACATACAAGAGCCAGAGAGACAGAGACAGAGAGAGAGAGAGAAAAAGCATCCTCAACAGGATCTCATCATGCATGACCCCTTTCCTCCAGCCCTCCAGCACCCCAGGATCCTGGGTGCATGCCCAGCTTGGCCCTGTAGGATGCCAGCCTTACCTCTGTGACACAGGGCGGAGCCCCCCTCCAGGGTTTGACAATGGAACATGCTCCTTCGAAAGCACTCCTGGGAGTGGAGAGTAGAGATGGAAGAAAGAAAAAGAGATGAGGAGGGAAGCAGCCAGAGCCTGGCCCCTGGCCGAGGTCGCCACCACTCCCTGGGGACACTGTCTTTCCAGGCACTCTGGGGCTGCCCAGCTGGACCTCCTGGAAGACTGAGAGGGCACGGGAAGGACCCGGGACAGGCACTGGGGTGGTGGCAAGAGGCCAGCCCAGCGCAGAATAGTGGTGGAAGGGAGTCCATTCTGTGCCCAGGCACTGAACCCTGCAAACACACTATTCGCCTTTACAACGTGATCCTGGTTTCCTGCCAGACCAGCTCCTCCCGCTCTTGGGAAAGAGAGCGACCCTGTCAAAGAAATGAGCATCAGCACGTAGGATCCCAGGACCCTTGGACGCTGCCCGCTCCAGCCCCGTTTGGCAGATGGAGGGGGAAGGAGATAGGAAGCTCAGCCTCAAACTCTTAAACCAGGGAAGAATGTGCCCACCCTTGCTCGCTGCTCACCCAGGGAGCTGGGCAAAGGGCATGAGATGGGGGTTATGCTCAGACCTTTGTTCCTCCGTCAGTTTATTAAGCACACGTTTACTGAGGACTCACGGCATGCCAAATACTGCTCTAGACATGGCGACAACGTGGTGAGCAAGACTCAGTGTCTGGCTTTGTGGAACTGACACGCTAGGGGGTGAGACAGGCAATGGACAAGTGTGCGAGGTAAAGTCAGGGAGTGGCAAGTGTATGAAGAGACCTGTAATGAGACACGGGAGCAAAGGAGAATGGGGCTTAGAGGGAGGGCCTCAGAGGGGGCGGAGTGGAAGCGGCGTGCGAAGGTCCTGCGGTGGGTGCACATTGTGTTGGACAGCTGTCACGGATGCATTGAGGAGGGAGAGAGGAATAGGAGAGGCAATGAGGGTGGGAGTGGGAGGAACATGCAGCCGAGGCGAGAACTTCAGCTTTCTTTCTGAGTGAAATAGAAACCTTAGGAGGGTTTTAAACAGAAGGGTGCACCTTGACTGGGATTTAACGGTATGCCCCTGGCTGCCAAGTGGAGAATGGACTGCGATGTGGGACGAGCAGAGAGACAGAGAGGCCAAGGGGAAAGCTTTCGGGACAGTCTCATCCAGAGACAGTGGTGGCCTGGCCTGGCGTGCTCTGTGCCCATCCCTGGAGACATGTGGGAGGACAGGAGGCTCCCCCCAGCCCCTACCCCGTGACCCCATCTCTAGTCTCCCTGCAGCTAGAGAAGTACATCCAGATGAACTTGAGGTCGGAGCTGGCACAGGCCCAACAGCACATGGTCCAGAACCAGACAGCCACCATGCTAGAGCTGGGCACTAGCCTCCTGAACCAGACCACCGCCCAGACCCGCAAGCTGACCCACGTGGAGGCTCAGGTAACAGAGGGTGAGCGAGGGCACTGGGGGGGGGGGGGGGGCCTGTGGCTGGCCAGGCTGGCTCTCAGCTCAGTGGCTTTGCCTTGATCTCTCTCTCTGGATAAAAGTGAGGTCTTCTCTGACCTGCAGCCCTGTGAGTCCCCCATCCCTGATGACCCTGTCACAAAAGCATCTCCCTCCCTGCTCTGAGCCCCAGAGGCAGAACACTGGGTTTGGCTTCTCTGCCGTTGCCATGCTCAGCTCTGTGCTGGGTACAACAGCATGCTCCCCCGCCCTAGGGGCTTTCCAGGGCACCAGGGACAACGAGCAACAAACACTGTAGTTCAGGAGACCTCAGGGGGCCCAGGACTCAGAGAGGAGACAGCAGAGTGGCTAATAGGGAGGAAGGGAATGGGGGAGGTGAGTGGGTGAGAACCTGAACCAGGCTGGCATTTGCTGAGTCCTGACTATGTATTAAGTACCATTCAAGATCCTGGTTTTAGTTTAGGGCACAAACAAAACAGATATACACCCCGACCCCCCAGAGCTCCCCAAGAAATGAACAGGATAGACAACACAAACACGTCTGATGGTGACAGTGCTGGGGGAAAACAGCAGGGAAGAGAGTGATGGAGGCTGGAGTAGAAGCTGCAAACTTTTACAGCAAGGCCAGGAAGGAGCCCTGAGAAGGGGGGACTGGAGCCTGGCCGATGGGGAACAGCAGTCCAGAAAGGGAGAACAGCATGTGCAAAGGCCCAGAGGCAGGTCCCAGGGGGAGAGCGGCAAGCAAGCAGCCAGAGAGGTGACTTTTCTACTGCATGAGATGGGAGTCACGGGAAGACTCTGAACAGAGGAGCCACATTTTAAAAGGCCACCTCATGCTCATTTTGGCAGCACATATACTAAAATCAGAACAATACAGAGAACATTAGCATGGCCCCTGCGCAAGGATGACACGCAAATTCGTGAAGCATTCCATATTTAAAATTAAAAAAAAAAAAAAAAGGCCACCTCGTGCTCTGAGTAGAGAATGGATGTAGGGGACAGATGGGAACAGGGACCCCTGGGAGGAGGCTGCTGCAGGATACTGGGTGAGAAACAAGGAGGCAAAGCAAAACAGGGGTGACAGTGAGGGCCACAGAGGGGCAAGGAAGTGGCTGGGTGCTATCAGGAAGGCAGCGCTGACAGCACTTGCCAGTGGGTTGGAGGTGGGGTCAAGAATGACTCCTGGGGCAGAACTGGCAGGAGACTGGAACAGCACGCAGAGGTGGGGAAGGGCGAATGTAAGGAGCAGATGAGTCGAGTGATGAAGAACTGTGATGGAAGCTCGTCAGCAAGTTTCTGGAGTAGCAGGGCCTGTGGGAGGGTGGCCACAACTGGGCAGGGCTCCTGCGGGGCTCGCTCTCCTCCCCAGCCACCCTCCTGCTTGCTGGAGCAGGTTCTGAACCAGACATCCCGGATGGAGATCCAGCTGCTGGAGACCTCGCTGTCCACCAACAAGCTGGAGAAGCAGCTGCTGCTGCAGGGCCACGAGCTCCACCGGCTGCAGGGCCGCAACAGGTGGGCGCTGGCACATGGCACCCAGCTGGGACGGGGGCTGGGGCTGCATCGAGGTTAGGACTCGGGCTGGACACCAGAGACAGGGCTGGGGCTGGGAGCTGGACATGAGCCAGCCACTTGAGCAGGGCTGGGGCCAGAGCTCCGGGCCTCCTTTAGGATGAGGGCAAGGGACCATTTGAGGGCCTACAGCTGGAGCTAGAGCTGGCACTAGGCCAAGACTGGGTAAGGACCGAAGCCAGGACTGAGTCTAGACCGAAGCTGGGAGTGAGGATGAGTACAGGCGGCCAGGCAGGAATAGAGCCTGGCTCCTAGCACTGGGTGGGGACAGGGCTGGATGTTTTCTTGGAGCTGACACTTTGATTCTTTGTTTCTCCTTCCTTCCTTCTTTCATTTTGTACATTTTAACAGATTTATTGAGATATAATTTACACACCATACAGTTCGTCCCATACATCTTAACTGGCTTTGCTTCTGTGTAAATAAATAAGTCTGACCCCATCCACCTGCTCTCCTTACAGTTTCTTGTCTGTCCCATCAAAAGAGTTTGTGCATTATAAGCAAAGGCGCAGGGGAACACCCTTTCAATGGCAAAGAAAACAACCATCACGCGTGGAGATAAGGCCCAGATATCTGACACGGAGGCTGATTTTATCTCCATTTAGACCAGATTGGAGAAAAAGTTGCCAAGGTCAGGGTTCCTGAGGGGACAAAATCCTGTTATTATTGTTCACATGCAGGGTCAGGGTGCGGCCACGAGGACCCTCCAGCTCCCTCTGACCTGGGTGTGGCTCATGACAGCTTGTGCACCTTCTTATTCTTCCCCCACCCAAGGTCTCGGGGGCACGGCCTGGGATTCTACTGGTCACTCTCGGTCTTTGGAGCCTCGTAATCAGCAAAGGTGGAGGATGCCACCAGTTACCTCTTGGCCCATGAGGTCCAGGAGAAGTTCCTTCTTTCCTGGCTAGACTCGGTTTCTTAGTCTGGAGAATGGGTTCACACCACCAGATATACAGTAAAAGACCTCCCTCCCAGGCCTCCCTCGGCCAGAGGTGACTGGGCCAGAGGAAACTGCTGTTCGTACTTGCCATGTGTCCTTTGTATCATTCAATCCACAATGATTTTTTGAGCTCTTTCTGTGTCTGGCTCTGTTATGGACAATGGAGATGCAGAAGTGGACAAAGAGACAAAACCTCCTGTCCTTGTGGTCCCTAGGCTGATCCCCCAGGGTTTCTTAGGAATATACAAACATCTATGTAAGTCCCACTTTTTGTCCTTTCAAAGCCCAAACGTAGCCAACCATTCTTTTGCATCTCTCTCTCTCTCTTTCTCTGTCTTTTTTTCTGTTGTTATTTTGGAAATGGTTCTATAGCTGCATGCTCTTCTCCAGCTTCATAATGTTCTGCTGTATGCTGTCCCGTGTTCACTTCCCCGGTCCCCAATGAATGGGTACTGAGGTTGCTTCCGGTCTATTACTAACAACAGTGATGCGATGAATAACATTTTCCTATCTCGTTTCTTACACATGTGAGTAAATTCAGGCAATAAAAGGCCGAGAGGATGATCTGAGTCAAAAGTTTTCTTTCTCAAACTTCTCTTTGTTTTCTTAATTCATCACCAAAATGCACTGTGCTTAGTAAATCGCCAAACAACAGACACAGAACATAAGTGGAAGTCAGTCCCCTCCCCGCACCCCTCCTCCCCATCCGCAGCCACTCACCCCCCTGCAGGAGTCACAGCACTTAATGAGTTTTCTTCCACATTCTTTCCGAAATGCGGCCCTCCCAGTGGTTTTGACCCTTCTGTGTGTCTCCTGATATCTCTCTACCTTTACATTAATGCCTTTTTCCTTTCTCTTTTTAAATCTTCCCACACGGGGGGGGGGGGGGGGGGGGGGGGGGGGGGGGTTTAGAGGCATTCGAGTGCCAGGGTCTTTCTGCCCCAGGCTGGGCATCTTCCCAGTGCCATGCAAAAGCATTCTCCCCCTTGGGGGCTCCAGAACACTTCCAGGGGCCCAAATTGCAGACTGGACCAGTGCTGGCGGCTGGGTCTCTAGCTGATCGCTTTTTCTCAGTTACCAGCAACCCTGGAGGGCCTTCATGCCCAGGCTCCCTGGAGATAGCTCCTGAGCACATCTAGGAGTCGATAATGGTGATGTGTTTGCAGGCGGGACCCCAATCCATATTACCCAGGGGCAGCGCTCCTGTTCCTCCCGACCTCAGTCTGTGCCTACAGCGGACACGGACCCACCGGGTCGTGTAACCCTGGACAGGACGTTCCGCTTCTCTGAGCCTCTGCACCTGTCTGTAGGGACTCGGAGACTCAGGGGAAGAGCGCGAGTGTGAATGCTTGGCAGGTGGCAGTCTCACCCCCGTGTGCCCCTACCCCGCAGCTTGCTGGAGACGCGGGTGCAGGCACTGGAGTCGCAACAGCAGACGGAGCTGGAGAGCCTCCGCGGAGAGAAGGAGCGGCTGCGGCGCCTGCTGGGCCGCCAGAGCGGCGCTCTCGCCGGCCTGGAGCGCAGCCTGCGCGCCGCCAGCAGCAACTCCAGTCTCCTGCAGCGGCAGCAGCGCCAGCTGCTGGAGTCGGTGCAGCGCCTGGTGCGCGCCGTGGCCCAGGGTCCGGGTGAGCGAGCTGGGTGCTCCCTGGCGCGGGAGGAGGGCAGGGGTGGGGAACAAAGTCGGAGTTACCCTCCCCTCTGGTTCCCTTGGCTGGTACCCATCCCTAGAAAGGCTCCACTCTCTCCCACCCTCTGTAAAATAGAAATAACAACACACAGTAATAATAACAGTGACAACAACCAATCCAGACTCTGCCCACCGACTCCATGAGTGGTCTTGGGCATGCCCCATCCCTCGCTTGACCTCAGTTTCTCCATCACTGGAGGCAGATAATACAAGGACAACAGCCCATACTGACAAGTGTTGGTTCCAGGACTCACCTGCCAGCTCTGCTTGCTTGGGATTGCCCTCCCTGTCCTGAGCCTCAGTTTCCCCACAGGGAAGTTGGACTCAATGTGCCCAAGGACTTCTCTCATCCTAATGCCCTTGCCACTAAGCCCAAGAGGCCCAGACAGAGATGAGAGGCCTCCCTGCCCCTGGTCTGAGGGGAAAACAATGCCTGAGCCTGCCCTCAGCCCTAAGTGGCGCCCAAGGGACCCACCAAGAATTTCTGGTTCCAGCTTCAATCAGTCAGTCAACAAACGTTTATCAGGCACCCCCTGCATGCCAGGCCCAGGGCTGGGTCCTGGGAATACAGCAGTGCACACCATAGTTGTGGCCCCTGTCTCTCGCAAAAATGCCCAACCCCTGTCCACAGGCCCCAGAGGGAAGGGAAGTAAATGAAGATTCATTGAGTGCCTGCTATGAACCAGATACTCTCCTGGCAGGGCTCCTGAGGGCTAAACAGCTGGGCTAGAGAGAGGACTTTATCCCAGGGCCGGGGGGCATGGGAGCCTTTTAATCAGGGTGGGGCTATTTTAGGGTGCTCAGATTAGTACTGTGGAGTGGAGAATGGCTTGGTGGGAGAGAAAGGGGCTCCTCCTGCTCTGAGTCTTTATGGGGATGAGAGGTGGGGGGCTGAAAAGCCCCCAAGGCACGAGGGATCTATCCACAGCGATGAGACTTCAAACACCAGGGCCACCAGGGATTTGGGGCAGAAGATTCCACCATGGCCTCGTCTCAGTCCAGCAGGGCTGCAGGGTAGGAGTTTGAGGCTCCAAGAAGCCACAAGCAGGAGGTGGATGCCTTCCAAACCATGAGACGTGGAGTGACCCGAACGCACGGTGGCTTGTGCACAGCCCTGGCAGTGAGGCTGCCTAAAGCAATCCCATGTGTGTTTTCTCGCTCAGTGCAAGGCAGAGGGCCCGCCCACAAGTCAGCACTAACCCAGTCTCCAGCTGCCTCCAAACTCTGCTCACAGCCTGGTGGGAGGTTTGCAGGCACCTCACCCTTTGTCCAAACACCTGTCTTCCTGTCCTCCTGTCACCAAGGAAGGACCTGAGTGCGTTCTTTTGCCCCCTGTCTCGATGGAGACAGTACAAGCAGGATCAGTCACCAGGTCTAGCGCAGACAGGTAGGTGGAACCGGGCACAGGAACCAGGCATCCTCGAAGCCTGGCAGGAGGGGACCACAGCTCTCTGCACCACTTTGTCCTAGACAAGTGGAGGCTGGTGAAGAAGCAGAGGGTCAAGTCTCCCACTGTCTCCAGGCATCAGAGAATTCAGTTCAGGTTAGAAGGACAGAGACATAGACAGGCCTAACCTGTGTGCAGTATAAAAGTGGCATTCACTGAAGCAGTCTGTTTGCCCAACCTTTTATATGCTCAGTGGAGACCCAGGACCATGGTGACTTGCACCCGTAATCTCAGCAGCTCAGGAGGCTGAGGTCAATGGATCGCAAGCTCAAGGCTAGGCTATTCATCATAGAAACCCTGTCTAGGGGCCAGCAAGTGACATGATGGTTAAGGGCACTGGACTCCCACATGGCCGACTGTGGTTCAAGTCCCGGACCTGGTGACTTGCTTTCTCACTTTACCTCTCTTTTGCTCTCTCTCACTTTGGCCTTCTTTGGTCAAATTAAAATAACTAAATAAACAAATAAAGTGAAGTAAAAAATCATTTTTTAAAAAAAAACCCTGTCTGAAAAAGAGCCAGGTGGGGTTGTGTGTGCTTATAGTCATAGCTGGAGGCTGAGGCAGGAGGATTACAATGTGGGTGAGACCCAGCCTTGGAAAAAAACTCTCCTGGGACCAGCAGTTAGTGTAATGGCTATGTCGCTAGACTCCCATGTAGTCGACCGCGGTTCGAGTCCCGGACCCGGCGGCTTGAACTCATGCCAGGCGCGTGTGAGTGCGTGCCCAAGATCCTGAGAGGAGAATGGAGGAGAAGGGATTGCAGTGTGGCCATCCCCCCTGGGGGGCAGGGGGGGCGGTCATTTCTCGCTTTCTGTCTCTCTGTCTCTCTCTGTCTTTCTGGCAAATGCATGCACCCTGTAGCAAAAACCTCTGGTGGGGGAAGGGGAGAAAAAAAAAAACTCTCCTGATTTTGTGCAGCCCAAAGAGAATAAATCCAGGCAGGCCCTTTAAGACCAGTGGTCAACAAGCAGGGAAAGTCAAACGGGCCCAGTAGCAGGGCCGCCGGGAGATGCAGTTCAAAGTGTGGACTATGGGGGGAGCCCAGTGTTCCCACCCAAGGGGGCCCCGAAGAGGGAAGGTTCTGCCCCACCTGACTGGGTGTGCCTGGGTCGGTTAGCCCACCCGCGGGCCTCTGTTTCCTGGTCTGTGAATTGGCATATACGTTATCAGGGTTCAGGCCCAAATTACCTTCTCCTGGAAGACTCTGGCAACCTCCCGTCTGGCCTCTCAGCCTGAGTCGTACCCCTCCAGTCCCCTCTCTGCACTCTGGCCAGAGCACTTTTCCTCACCACGGTCTGGGCTCCACGTTCTGGCACTCAAGGCTGACTTGGCCCTGCCAAAATCTCAGCCTCTGTCTCTTCTCTTCCCTCCTTGCCATCACTGTGCCAGCCTTACCCACCCATTTAGCGTCATCAAACAGCCAGAGCTCCCTCTGGCCTCAGCTCACGGTCCCGTCCCTGCCTCGACCTCAGTGCCCCTCCCACACCCTGTCCCTTGCACATGCCAGGTCCAGTCCCACGTTGGCACCTTTGCACATGCTGCTGCCTCTGCCTGGAACCCTCTCCCTCTCTCCACCCAGACTCATTGTCCAGGTCCCCAGTCTTCTAGAAAGCCTTCTTGGGTCTGATTCATCTCCCTTGTCCCCAGCACCTCCCAACCCAGAAGCTGCCACAGGGCAGGCAGGAGTGTCCTCTGGTCCCCTCCCTCTCTCCTGCTCACCTCCAGCTGACTTTTGCTTTGTCCCACTGCAGCCTCCGTGAGGACAGCTGAGCAGGTTTTCCAGGACTGTGCAGAGATCCAGCGCTTCGGGGCCAACACCAGTGGTGTCTACACCATCCATGTGGCCAATATGACAGAGCCCAGGAAGGTGAGTACGGTCCCTGGGGACTGAGGCCATCAGAGCATGCTGGGCCCAGGGCATTCCATTCAGGATCAGGTTTTGCCTAACAACTGAGATACCAGAGAAGGTAGGGTGGCTCTGCCTTCTGAACCCCACCAGCTAGGGGTCATATTGTAGGGGGGAGGTTTGTTTTGTTTTGTTTAGAGGTTTTAGCTATAGGGCATGTGCACTCACTGGAGAGACAGAGAGACAGAACGCGAGAAATCACCCCCCCCCCCCAAGAGGGGATGGCCATGCTGCAATCCCTTCTCCTCCATTCTCCTCTTGGGATCTTGGGTACGCACACACACTCATCCAGCATGAGTTTCAAGTCACTGGGTCTAGTCCTCGAACTACAGTTAGCCATGTGGGAGTCCAGTACCCCAACCACTATGCCACCTGCTGGCCCCCAGATCATGGGCTTAAGCAAAAGTTTCCAAAGTTGGAAATGCATTCTTCATTAGCATTTTTTCCAGCGGTGCTTTGAATTGGAGCCACAGAAAATAATTCTGTGTTGGTCAAAGTGATGCTAGCTGAAATAAACCCTGAAACACCAGGGGCTTAGCACAGAGAAGTTCGTTTCCAGTGTACACGTAGTGTATATACCCTTACAGTTGAGGGCAGGACTTGGGGCTTCCTCCGTGTGGGAAATTAGAGACCCTTGAGCTCTCTGATGCCCTTGATCATCAGGATACCCTGCTGTTCTGGGGTGGGGTGGGGGGGGGGGCATTAGCCAAGTCACATTTGGGCCAATCTAGACCTGACCTGACTCCTAGCTGCCTCCAAGGACTTCCATCTGCCTCCCTGCCCCCATTCTTTCCAGGTGTTCTGTGACATGGAAGCCAATGGAGGCGGGTGGACCCTCATCCAGCGCCGTGAGAATGGCAGTGTGAATTTCCAGCGAAACTGGAAGGATTACAAACAGGTAATCCTTTTAGTGCTGCTCTAGTGAAGGGCTTCTCAGCCCTGAAAACTGGGGCAGAAACCTGGGGCTGGGGCTGGGGCTGGGTTGAGGGTGAGGGATTGGCTTGCCTCTCCACCCCCTCAGAAAAAAAAAAGCTCACCTAAAGCCAACCAATATGTCTAGTGCACATTCAATTTCCAGGATCCCATCATCTGAAATTGAACCCTCTTTTTGAAATTGTTGACATCTATCCTAAGAATGAAAGTTTAACTTTGCTTCTATTTTAATTTTCAGAAAAGATAATACATATAAATGCTAAAAACAATTTTTTTAGAGAGAGATTTTTACTATAGGGCACGTGCGCTCACTGGAGAGACAGAGAGAGACAGAGAGACAGAAAGTGAGAAGTCATCCTCCAGAGGGGATGGCCATGCCACCATCCCTTCTCCATTCTCGTTTGGGATCCTGGGCATGCACGTGCATGCACCCAGCTTGAGTCTTAAGCTGCAGAGTCTGGAACTCAAACCTTGGTCGATGCCGTGGGAGTCTAGTGGTGCAACCTTATGCCATCAGCTGACCCCAGTGCTAAAAACAAGATTTTTTTTCTTTTTGGAGAGATTTTCACTATAGGGCGCGTGCACTCGCCAGACAGATAGAGAGAGACATTAGAAAGCGAGAAATCACCCCCCAGGGGGGATGGTCACGCCGCAATCCCTTCTCCTCCATTCTCCTCTCGGGATCTTGGGCACGCATGCACACGCATCCGGCATGAGTTTTAAGCCACTGGGTCCTGGACGCGAACCGCGGTTGACTACGTGGGAGTCCAGCGACATAGCCATTACACTAACTGCTGGTTCCCCTAAAAACAATTTTTAAAGAACATGAAGGAAGAGACAGGAAAGAACGTCTCACCCACCCACCCACCCAGACTGCATTGCTTACGTAAATTTGTATTTTCACACATCTGTGGCTACATCTGCAGGAGAGAGTCTTTAATATGGAATTTCAGGCCCCAAGAACATGTGTATTTCACAAGATGAGATATTGTGCCCAATTAGCTTCCAATTTCTTAAATCTGAGTTGGATTTTTGGTGGAACCAGTGGATGGCATAATGATTATGTCTCTGGACTCCCATGTAGTCGACTACTGTTCAAGTCCAGACCCGGTGACTGAAAAAACTCTTGCCAGGCACATGTGCATGTGTGACCAAGATCCTGAGAGGAGAATGGAAGAGAAGGGATTGAGGTATGGCCATCCCTGCCGGCAGGTGATTTCCCGCTCTCTATCTCTATAGCAAGAGCATGTACCTTATGGCAAAAATATCTTTTTTAAAAATAAGATTTTAAGCAAGCCAATTTCAAAAACCTCAAAGTTTTCAAAGCAAAAGAAATAGAAAAAGTTACCCACAATGTAATATTGTCTGTTTGCTGTTCATTTGACACTTACTTTTTTAAAAAAAAATAACTAATTGGGCCCGCAGGTCACATAGTGGTTACAGCACTAGACTCCCACATAGCCAACTGTAGTTCCAGTTCCAGACCTGGCAGCTTGAAAATTACACCAGGCGCACATCCTTGTGTGCCCAAAATTCCAGAAAGAGAATGGAGAAGGGATTGTGGCATGGCCATCTCCCCGGGAAATGGTTTCTCACTTTCCCTCTCACTGTCTCTCACTCTTTCCTCTCTGGTAAGCACACACACCCTATGGCAAAAACCTTAAAACACACACGCACACAAATTAAGTCATGAGTGGTCTTGAACCAATTGGTTTTTAAAAAAATATTTATTTATTTACTTATTTGTTGTGATTTTTCAAGCCACCAGACCCAGGACTTGAACCTTGGTCAGCCATGTGGGAATCCAGACCCTTAACCACCACACCACCTGCTGGCCTGAACTAACTGAAGTTTAGATAATCATTTAAATGGCAAGAGACAGTGCATTCAGATGCATAAATATAAGAAATAGTGCTCACTCTTAACCTTGGGTCGCTCCTCAGCATGAACAAAATGGGGAGTGGGGTTCCGATGTGCCCTGTCCTTGGTGCTGAAAGTCGTTCTGGCCCAGGGCCTTGGGACAAGACACTCAGTCCTCTGGCATTTCCGTGGGGCTGAAATTTTGCAATGACTGCTGTCATCGAGCAAAGTTTGCCTTACCATTTATGCATCTACTTAAATTATTTAATTTTTTATTTGCGTTTTAACATGCAGCTAAATGTGCAAATCTCAAGAGTAAGGCTCAGGGAATTTTTATATATGTATTCACCCACATGACTGCCATTCAGAGCTGGATACACAGCCCTTCCAGCACCCCAAAAGCCCCCTGTGCCTCCTCCCAGTCCCTGCTCCTCCAAATGTAGTTGCTCTTTTGATTTTCATCACCACAGATTAGTTTTGTTGTTGCTGAACTTCAGACAAATGTGGTTTCAATTGTTTTTATCAGGTTTTCACATTTACAAAAGTCTTAGTCTTCCTCGAGGTGGTGTCTGCCCACACTGTACTGATGAACTTGATCATTAGGCACAGTGGTTTGGACAAATGGCCCAGGAGCCCAGCCCAGCCCAGCTTCTCAGCCTGGGGCGTAGCCTCCCCCCTCGGCAAGCAGCCCACCCCACCCTTCATTCCCTGCAGGGCTTCGGTGACCCGGCCGGAGAGCACTGGCTGGGCAACGAGGTGGTGCACCAGCTCACCAGCGGGGCAGCCTACTCCCTGCGCGTGGAGCTGCAAGACTGGGAAGGCCATGAGGCCTATGCCCAGTATGAGCATTTCCAGCTGGGCAGCGAGGGGCAGCTTTACAGGTAGGCTCAGGGTCCAGGCCGGTGGGCGGGCTGGGGTCGCTGGCTGGTGGCTCAGCGTCTGCACCACGGGTCAGTCCTTGGGCGTCTCCTGTTCTCCCATCTGCCTCCCATTTGGGTGCACGTCACAGGATCTGGAGGCGGCTGGTTAGCACTCAGCACATCCTGGCCACTGGGTGGAGTGGAGAGAATGTCGCTGATGCAGTCAACCCGGGGAGTGGGAAGGGGCCTTCCAAGGTCATTGTGCAGAGACCCAGAAGGAAGAGATGACCTGCCCAGCCTGTCCTATGCCCTGGCATGTGGTGGAAAGATCCCTGGACAGGGAGGTCGGGGGACCTGGGCCCATTCTGGCTCCGCTCCAGCTTGTTTTGTGAACTTGAGCAGATCAAGGTCTGCTTTCTCCACACCTCTGCTTCCTCAACTGCAGGATGGGCTTATCTATGGGGTATGGTAAAAATCACCAAACCTCCCCTTCTGCAGCCTGGTTCTTGAGGTGTTCAGGAAAACGAATGAGCATTTATTGAGTACCTACTATCTCCCAAACACATCCCTCCATTTACTCCTCCCTACAACACTTTGAGATAGGCTTTACTGAGGCTTCTTTATTAATAAGGCACTGAGCTTAAGTATCCTGCTCAGGTGTCGAGTTAGGTAGAGCCTGGATTGAACACAGGTCTCCCTATTGCCACAACTCATAGTGTCTCCTCAAAGAGATGTTGCCCTTCTGAGAAACTAAAGGAACTTGAAGATAAGCTTGGGCCCAGGCTATCTTTGGACCTAGGTAGAACTACATGCATAGACTCACACTCACAAGGCTGTAAAGGACCCTCCATATTGTGGGACTCTTCATTCGGTTCCAGAATGCTCTCCACAGCCACAGCCATCATGCAAGCCATGCTTGGATACCTCCACTGGTGAGAGATCTCTGAGAGACTCTCTGTCCTCCTGCACTTTATGCCTAATTGCACTTCTGGGACTTCTCAGTGGTGAGCCCCCACACCCCTCTTTTCTTTTTACATAGCCCTGCTTCCTCCAGCTAGGAGGTTCTGATGACCTTCCTCTGTGACCCACCCAGCCTGCTAATGTTCCTCCTTACAGTGCAAGGTTCAGAGCTGACGAACATTCCCTGGGGCTGGGCTGGGCAGGGCTAGCTGGATGCCCCTGCTCCTCCCAGCTGACCAGCGAGTAGCCACCTCACCCTGCTGGCTCCTGTTTAAGCCACTGACCACCAAAGCTAAGACTTAGGTCTCTACTTCATCCCATCTCCCTGAGTGACCCTGAGCAAGACCCTCCCTCTGCTCCTATGTGAAAGGAGTGCCCTAGGCATACCTACCTCATCCACAGTGCTATGAGACTCGACCGAGACACTGCACGTAAAACATTACAGCACCGGCACATAAGAAGCATTTAACAAATAATATTACATTACAAGGCTCCCTGGGGCAGCCTTCACACCCATGGCTGGTCTATTCCACATGACCAGACTAGCCCTGTCGTGTCCACTGCTGTTCACATCGCCAGTGCCCAGCACATGGGAAATACATAAAAGGAAGCCAAGGTAACCTCCCCCGTCTTTCCTATGTGTGTAGCAAATAGGTCTCGTCTCCTTGCCCCAGTTCTTAGACAGCAGCTTCTGTGGCCCTACATGCAAAACCTGCCATTTGTCTAGGAAAGAAAAACTGGATGAAGTATCTTATTGCATTGAAGAACACACGCCATAGAGCCAGATGAATTCTGACTCGTCACTTACTGACTTCATGATTTTAGATAAGATACTTAACCCCTCTGTGCCTCAGTTTCCCCACCTCTAAATATAGGCTCTGGGTCATAGTGAGAGAATACGTGCTAAGGTGCTTTACATAGGGTAAGTGTTGGGTGAGAGCTGAAGATATACAAAAGACATATTCAAAGACAGAGATGAAACACTTCTGCATCTATGTATATATCTATATGATTATGTCCATCTATGCACACATGTACGTCGTTAGATTCATAACCTTGGCCACGCTCTCATATGTGAACCTGATGCACTGGCTTTTCATCTGAGCCAAGTGGAGCTCCCTGCTTACGGCTCCAGACTGCCCAGGACCCAAAGGGCCCACATGAACCTGACCCTCCACCAAGCCATAAATATAATAGGCAGGCCAGCCCCATAGCCTAGTGGTTAAGGGAGCCAAGTCCCACACGGTCGACAGGCATTCCAATCCCTACCCAGGCATGTGCACCTGCATGGCATGCCCAAAATCCCACCAGGATGGAGAAATGGCAGGGAAGGGATTGTGACATAGCCATGCTCCATTAAGGAGTGCTTTCTCCCTCTCTCTCTGTCTCTCTCTGGTGAGAGTACACATGCCCTCTTGTAACTAATAATAATAAAAAACAGTATAGTTATCACTTGCCCTGTGCCAGGCACACGCTATCACTGGTCATTGGGGCCCTTCTACTCCAAGTTGTTCCGTCTAGTTTAGTGTGTCTGGGGGTAACCAGTCCGCAGGCAACTCCACGCCCCCAGGGAGACAGAAGCGACCCAAGTGAAGAGTACAGGGGACCTGGAGATCCTGGTGCAGAGAGTTCACCCTGGAAGAGGTGAGGCCTGTAATGAGGGCATTCTTCAAAGAGAGGACAGGAAGGGCACCCCGGCAATGGGGTTGAAAAAAGGCAGAGTTGACATCCTTCTAAGGTCAGTCACACCAAACTGGTCCACCCACACCCCAAACCTGAGCAAGACTCAAAGGTTGCTGGGATCATAAGGAAGAGCATTTGCTCATTCAGAAAATGCCCAGGAGACTAGGGTTGTAGACCCTGGAAACCACAGGGGGGCCTAGAAACTGCCAGAAAAGGGGCCAGAGGAAGAGTGAGAACAGACACTGCCCCCGCCCCTGTGTTCCCCACACTCCAGGGCCGACCAGCTGGTAAGGTGGAGAGACCCCCACCGGGACGCTCAGAGGCAGTTAGGCATGGGCAATCAGCAACTGGACAGGGGTGTTGGGGGAGGGGCACCCTATTTGTCAGACAGCCACGGGGACCTTCTGGAGCCCAGCTGGAGTGGCCCAGGGGGAGACCTGAGGGGGGCACAGACAAGGCTCAGGCACACAAAGAAACCTTGCGCCAAGCACAGGCCTCCCAGCGGCAGCCAACACCCAGGCCCCATTACAAGTGCAAGATAGAGGCGGAGACACACAGGGACACACTCAGACACTCATGCACTGTGGGGGGCTCAGCACGCTCCTGGGGTACACTCTTGGGCCCACAGAGTGCACACATACAACACACACAAGTTCATGGCTACATAAACAAGCACAGCAAGCGTGCGCACACGATCCCTGGTACAAAGTAGATCCCAGAGCTCACACTCAGGCCCACAGCAGATGTTCCAGAGCAGACTCGAAACCAACACACACACACGTACGCGCGGGCAGAGATGCAGATGCGGACTCACGTCCAGATCCACAGACCCAGGAGAACACGCCTGTGCGTCTCACTTGGGAATCCCCAAGAGACTCACGTGTTTGGGTTTTCCCCAGGCCTGAGCCATGAGCATGCCTGAAGTGCGTGAACAGTGAGTCAGGTGGGGTTTCCTGATCTGTGAGCTGGGGACCCCCCAGAAGTCATAGATCCCCTTTCTGGCACACCAAGGAGGCGAGATGCAGAGCCTAAGCTGAGGACTTGGGGACAGGAGAGGGACAGTGTTGCCGGAATGACCCCAAGAGACCAGTCGCCTTTGTCACTCATGTCAAGGTGATTTCCAACCCCAGCTCAAATGTCACCCGAGTCCTGAGGCTGGCTTATGCTGACATTACAGAGCCCTCGAGGGGAGCCTCAGTGGCCACAAGGAGAAACCAGGCCCATGTAAGCAGGTGGGCCACCCTGTCTGTCCCCACCCTGCCCCTGGCCAGGCAGGCCTCCTCTCAGTGGGTTTTGCAGCACCGCCGCGTGAACCCAGGGTGACGTGTCTAAGGGCACAGCTAGAGCTTCATGGCTGGTCACAGCCATCTGGACCCTGATGGGTACAGACAGATGACTCGTGGGTGAGGGGGTGGGGACTGCGCCAGCCACATCCCCAGGCCCACATCCCCTCTGCCTCCCACTAGGGGCAGCTCCAGGCCCTGCCCTGGGGGACCAGAGCTTCCTGGAACCGCCCTGGCCGCATGTGCCAGCAACTTGCCTCCACCCAGCAGGACCTTCTTAATTGCTCCCAAACCAGCTCCCGCCTCCTCTCCTACAAGCACCCCACATTCTCTCCAGCCCAGGCTCGGCCACGTACCAAGGGCCAAAAAACAAGCACACAATGTCCTGCGCACTCCTCCTGCATCAGCCCTGGTCTGCGCACGTTCCACCAATGCCTGCACGCAATCACAAACGTCACCATGCACGTCACTGTGTTACCGTCTGCATGGAGGAAGGCGCTGAGGCTCAGGGGAGGTCAGGCAGTCTCCCCAAGGTCACACAGCTTGTGGCAGAGCTGGGATTTGAATCTAGGTGTTCCGCTCCCAGAGCTCACGGTCATGATCACTGAGCAGACTAGGATGTGTCCCCTGCCCCCTGCACCAGGCTCAGAAATAGAAATAAACCCTCCCCAAGCTGGCTGTCGATGTCAAAGTTGCAGAGCTGGGAGTGCCCTGGGGACAGATCTGTGTGGGCTGGTGTGATCAGGAAAGGCTTCTTGGAAGAGGTGGGTGGTTGTGAGTAGGTGTGGTGGGGCTGGAGTTGCAGAATGGATATTTGGGCAGCAAAATACACATTGATTCCCAAGTCAGCCACACAAGGCCGGAATCCAGCTCGGCCCTCACCCATTCTGAGAACTTGGGCAGGTTTCTTTGGCTCTTGGGGCCTCAGTTTCCTCGTGTGTATACTGGGAATGATAGGGGGTCGTGAGGATTAAATGAGAGTGTGTCAACAATGCCTGGCACACAGTAGCTGCTCAAGGAAATGTTAGCCATTGTCCTCATGATCACCATGATCATTCCCTCCTCCCCAAGGCTCAGCTTCAGTGAGATGAGGGAGCCCGGCATCTAGTAGGTGCTCTGTCCTTGGGAAGCAGTAGGGGTGGGGAGGGCAATGGCCCAAGCACCCCACCCAGGTGGGGCTCACTCTGCAACAACTGGAGGGGAAACCCAGCCTGGGACAAAGTCCCTGAGGAGGCCCTTTCTCAACTCGGCCCCCTCTCCAATCACCTCCTCCCGGCGGCCTCCAGGCTTTCTCTGAGTGGATACAGTGGCTCAGCGGGGCGCCAGAGCAGCCTGGTCCTGCAAGGCACCAACTTCAGCACCCGCGACGCAGACAACGACAACTGCCTCTGCAAGTGTGCCCAGATGCTGTCTGGAGGTGGGTATGAGATCAGGGCCTCACCCACCCACGGGCTTGCCCGGCTGGGCTTCATCAGTACCTTCCCTACAGGTTCTCAAGGGCCCTACCAGGGTCTCACCTCCTGAATCTGTCACCATCGGTTTTCCCAGAGGAACCTGTGGGTGGGACCCCCCAGGTGGCACGATGCCAGGTCAAGGCTAACCCCAGGCCTGAATTCTCCCCACCTGCAGACCAAGCAGGATGGGTCAGGGAGGCCAGGGGAAGCAGAGAGGCATCCTCCCACCCCCAGTTCTGGCTCAGGCAGTGTTCCTTGATGAGAGGGACAGAGATCAGCAAGTAGGAACCAGGGATGAGTGAGAGACAGAGACAGGGACAGACAAAGGCAGAGATACCCCACTGACACAGGCACAGAGCAGTTGGTTCAGAGGGCTCCACAGGACAGAAAAATAGAGGGAGAGATGGAGAGAGAAGTGCAGCCCAGGGAAGGCCAGAGATGGACCCAGGATGTGAGCGACCGAGCCCATCAGAGAGAGGCGAGAGCTGTTGGAGGACACAGAGACAGACATAAGCGCAGGGACACCAGGAAAGAAAGAGATGAGCCTGGCATGGGAAGGCATGACAGAGACCCCTGGGGAGGGAAGTGTGGAGATGTCATTGGGGAGGGGAGATATAGGAGGCCAGCCAGGGAAGAAGGCAGGGATCCGGAGGGGCCAGGATGGACAGAGGAACCTGAGGGGTGCAGAGCCACCCCTCAGAGTCCCCGGTTGTGCCAAGAGCCTGAAGTCCCCTGTCTCCACCCAGCCCTGTCTCCAGGAGCTGGCTTCCCGGAGGACACAACAGCCCTGGCTAGACCTTGTTCTCTTTGGGGTACAGGGGTTTCCCTCACTCAGCTGCCGGGTGCCCTCTTCCAAGCCTCCTTCCTCCCTCTTCTGCCAGGGTGGTGGTTCGACGCCTGCGGCCTCTCCAACCTCAACGGCATCTACTACCCGGCTCGCCACCACGCGCGCAAGCTCAACGGCATCCGCTGGCACTACTTCCAGGGCCCCAGCTACTCGCTGCGCGCCACCCGCATGATGGTGAGACCCGTGGGCATCTAGGAGGGGCCGGACCACACAGGAGGAGCCAGACTCAGTATCCATGGACAACCTGGGCCCAACACAGGCATGGTACCAGGGGCTTGTTCTGGAAGCCCTGGGTCTCCAAGCCAGCCCTCCTTGCCCCAGAAGTCCAGAGAGCCACGTGCTTCCCTGCTCCCCTCCATTTGTGAACTTCTGGGTGTTGGGGACACCCCACACCCCTCTGCTCTCCTGCCTCCTGCGGGGACTCTGTGTCAGCTTGAAGGTTATAGGACCCCAAATGAGCTGAGAACAAACAACATTTGCTCCTCAAAGGAACGCTGACTAATGGAAGGAGCGGGACGAGCGGGGAATATTCACAGGCAGGACGCTGCCCAGACGGAGGCCTGGATTCTGTCCCTGGGCCGTCTGGGAAGAACAGCTCCCGTTCCAGGCTCCCCGTCCAAGCCTTCCTAGCCTTGGTGTGTCCTTGGACTTCCTTCCCAAGTTTGAAGCCCCCAGAGGGAATCAGTATTTCTCCTCCATGTTCCACTGCTCCAAGGCTCACAGTCAGACGTGGCCTCTCAGGGGCCTCCGGGCTCTAAGAGGGATGCCTTTACCCCAGCACGTCTGAGAGTTCGAAGTGCCTGGGACGGAGTGAGAGAAGGAAACAGCACCTTAGCTCAAAGCGAATGGGCATTCTGAGCCGCAGAACTCGACAGGGCCTTTAATATGGTCATGGGCCTCTGACTGCCTGCTGAGGGGCTAGAGTTGGGCTCCTTCTCCACGTTCACTTTGTTTTTCATTGCCAGAAGCTGTGTGCACTTCCGAGAAAGAGAGAGAGAGAGAGACAGAGAGAGAGCAAGAGAGCTCACACCCTCACCATGGGCCTGGCCATACCACAATGCTTTTCCTGCACTCCTCCTCCCCGTCAGGATTTGGGGCATGTGCTCTCACAAGTCCAGTGTGTTTTTCAAGCTGGCTAGGGCTAGGATTCAGACTGTAGTCGGTCCTGTGGATGCAGCTCCCCTAACCACTGGGTAATGGGGCTGGCCCTGTCCAAATCTACTTATTGAAAATGGCCCTGTTTGTCTCAAAGCATCCCTTGGGGTTGGTCCTCACCTCGGGAGGAGAAGCCCCTAGGCCATGCCCCCCCGCTCCCAGCTCTCTCACCCCTTTTAGCTGCAAGAGCTACAGTGACAAACTCAAATAGCCTCTGTAAACAACCGGAAGGGAACATGGGTTAAAACAGACACCCACCGTCCCTGGAGAAGGGTCTAGAACTGAGCCCTGCCTGTCCAAGGGCTGGTGTGCTCTAGTCTCCTCTGGCCCCAGGAAGCCAGCTCTCTGCTGGCATGGCTGTCCTTGGGATTCCCGGCCACCCTAGCTCATCCACCCTCAAGTACAGGGGCTGTCCAGTCCCAGGTCTGGATCCTTCCTAAACCCCTCCAAGCCTGAACCCCTGGGCCCTCCTCCCTGCCTCCTCCAATCATGTTGCAGCATCTGGGGGTCCACCGTGGGGAAGACAGGATCTGTGCCTGAGTCTGGGAGCCCAGAGGCACCTCGTGAGCTTCTTCCAGAGGCTGGAGCCAGAGAGGAGGCACCGCCACCCTGCCACCCACCTCCACCGTGTCATCTTCAGCCCTCCTGCCAAGATGCATCTTCAAGTTTCTCCAAGAGAGGCCGGGCCAGAAGGAATGGGACACTCTCACCCCACCTGGCTCTGCCCCAGTTCCCCACCCCACCCCACTCCACCCCACTCTCAGCCAATCAAACCCCTGAGCAAACCCAACACAGACTTACTTTGATCTCCTTAAAGAGAAACAGCACTGGGAACCAGCAGCAAGCGTAATGGCTATGTCGCTGGACTCCCACGTAGTCGACCGCGGTTCACGTCCCGGACCCGGTGGCTTAAAAAAATCACGCCGGGCGCGTGTGCGTGCGTGCCCAAGATCCTGAGAGGAGAATGGAGGAGAAGGGATTGCAACGTGACCATCCCCCCTGGGGGGGTGATTTCTCGCTTTCTGTCTCTATGTCTCTCTCTGTCTGTCTGGCGAGCGCACGCGCCCTATAGCAAAAAACTCTCAAAAAAAAAAAAAAAAAGAGAGAGAGAAACAGCACTTTGTACTCCTCAAGGCCTAAAGGACCGGGTTGCTAATGGCATTCCAGGTGACATGGGGAAGTCCTTAGGACACTGGCTGCCCAGAAAGCTGCAAGTGCCCAATGCAGCATTTGCCCAGAGACTATTTAGCATCTGCTGTGTATGGGGCGGTGTGGGGGCAAGGCAGGCGTCCCACACCTGCTCCAGCTCTGAGGTCTTAGGCCAGTGCTTCCATCTCTCACGCTCTGGTCCATTGTCAACGCCTCGGTTTTCTTGTCTGTAAATTGGAGATGATGCTCCCTCCTCACTGTGGTACGGCAGGAGGAACTGAGACCATCTGTGCGAACTTCTTACCAGAGCTGGCTGAGTGGGTGATAGAGAATAGCAGTCACAAAGAGGGGAAGGACGAGGAAGGCGATCCCCCCTGCCCCCTGTCTTTGTGTCCACAGCACTGGTTTCTGCAGACCTGCTGCTGCTGGAGAGGAGATAAGGGCAGAGCCATGAGCCCTGAGAGTGGGACTTTTCCGGGAGGGTGAAGGCCCAAGTCCCTTGTGTGCTCCAGTTTTCTAAAAAGGCCAGGGAGCTGGTGGGGTTACGCTTAGTCACCTGTCCTTAAATACTGCTCCTTCCTTCTCTGCCATGCCAGGGCTCACAGGATACAAACTCTTGTCTTGAGGAATGGATTAACCTGGGAAGTCTGTGGGTAGGTTCAGGCATGGTTAGATCCAGGTTCAGATGATGGCCCCTCCACCTCCCAGTCCTATCATTGACGTCATTCTCAGCCCAGGTCTTACCGGACAAGATGGCTCCAGCCACCAGGAGCTCACGTCCTAGGCAGGGCCCTCCCCTGTCCCATCAGTTTCAGCAAAGAAATAATTCTTCCGAAAGTGAACAGCGCTGCCCAGCATTGCCAGCACAGCATCTCCTAATGGATCGGCCCTTCAGAAAACGAGGTTGGGTCCAGGCTGTGCCCAGTCTCAGTCCAGGCGTCCTCATGTTACTTAGTGTGTGTGTGCAGCGGAGTCGCTCGTGCCTTCCCAGGGCAGACAGGAAGCTTCCAACGTTGGACGCATTCGTGCCCTGCCTCGCGAGACCTCTCTGAGCCTCCCTTGTCTTGTCTGCAAATAGGAGAGACTGGACTCTTGTTCCCAGGGAAGTCATGAGAGGTCGGTGGCCACGCAGGCCCGGCACATGTGTTCACATATTTCCTTACTCCTGCATGCACTCATTCGCTCACCTGACACATTAGGATCCTGCCTGGGCAAGGCCTGGCCAGGTGATGAGACAAAGCAGTGAACAAGAAACCCTCCAGTCCTTAGTCACAGAGCTGACAGGCTAGGTGGAGAGACGCCAACACCAGATTTAAAAAAAAAAAAAAAAAAAACTAGTTTAAAAGGCCCAGTCTTAAGCTGGACTGCAGAACTGGAAGCCATGTGCCAACCACGGTACAAGTCCCCAGCCCAGTGAGCTTGGCAGCACCCTGGGTGTATTTGTGCCTGCCAGGGTGCTGCTACACTGGAGGACGGGGAGAGGGGACAGATTCCAGTGTGACCGAGCCCTGGGAAGGACGCTCCTCTCTCTCACACACACGCATGCACAATCAATCATGATTTTTTATTTTTTCAGTTTAAAATACAAAATTAACAACTTAATTAACATATTGCAAATGAAGACAAAAGCAGGAGGCAGAAATGAAAGAATTACAGAGGATCCACTCAGGGGGCTCAGGGAAGACCCTCTGAAGAGGTGAGATTTAAGTTGAGGCTTGACCAGATGAGAAAGAGGCCGCAGGTGGAGAGCTGTGAAAAGGCAGGCCTCTAGAGGGGCAGCAAGCGTAAGGCCCTGCGGTGGGCGCAAGCCGGGTGATCTCAGAAACTCAGGAGGCCAGAACGGCTGGAGCTCAGTGAGCGGGCTGGGGTGGGAGTATGTGCCTCTGAGCACTGACATCGGAGTCCTGCCCCCCACCCCAAAGCCCGAGGACTGGGCCTGCCTCGCTGTGGAGCTGGGACAAATCCCTGTCCTTCTCTAGACCCTAGTTTCCTTCTCTATAAAAGGTAGGCGTGGAGTCTCTGATACTCTGTCTGAAAGTCATCCAGATCCTTGGAGGGGCAGCAGGTAGAGGAGCGGTTAAGGTGCTGGACTCCCCCATAGTTCAAGTCCTGGACCCAGCAGCTTGGAAATCACTCCAAGCATGTGCCCAAAATTCTGAGAGGAGAATGGAGGAAAAGGGATTGCAACGTGACTGTCTCTGCTAGGAGATGATTTCTCACTTTACTTTCCCTTGCTGTTTCTCTCTCTCTCTCTTTCCAGTGAGTACACACACCCTACGGCAAAAACCTTTAAAAAAAAAAAAAAAAAAAAAAGGGAAGAAAATCGTCCAGATCCTGTTGTGTCAAGGGCCTATTACATCCACTGCCCTGAGCCGGGTGCCCCTGGGGAAGAAAGGAGGAGGAAGAGAAAAAGGCCTCGCCCTCAGCTCAGTGTGGATTTAGGAGTGGTGTCTACCTGGGGTCAGCCAGGGAAACTTGGGTGCGATCACCGGCCTCAGCTGTGAGCTCCCTCCACACATCATCTCCCAGAATCCCAGATGGTTCTTGGGTTGCCCTCATTTTACAGATGTGCAAACTGAGGCTCAAGAAGTGAATTGTCTTGTCTGAGCCCACATAGGGAGTGAGGGTACAGGTTAAGCCGCTGTAACAAAATGCCCCAGATTCAGAGGGTTAAGTGTATCTCTCATCTAATGTGAAATTGAGCTGGTAGGCAGATCTGCCATCCTCAACTGCAGCTATACTCCCTGGGGCCAGAGAGCCTGCACCCAAAGGTGTCACATCCCAATGGGCAGGAAGGGAAGCAGGACATCCAGCCTGGCCCTCCAGCACCCACCCTCCCAGCCCAGCTTCATCTTTTGCCTAGAAGATGCCAGCAGCCTCCTGCTTCTTCCTGGCCTGCTATCGCATCGCTTTCCCCTGCCTGGAGCTTTCAGTGGCTCCCCAGTACACTGAGAATACTGTACATTGCTCAGCTTGCAATCGAGGATCTTCAACACCTCGTTCAGTCCTTCTCCAGCTCCACCTCAGCTCCTGGGGTTCTTAGAATGGGGTTCAGAGGCTTCAGGCCTGAAGCGTTCCTTATGAAGCAATGTCTGAGATGACCGTAAGTCATCCTGGAAGCTTGGCCCATTTCCACTCACGTTTTATGTCTCTGTGGCCCCTAACACAGGGCCTGGCATGCAGGGCTACCCAAGGTAACCTGGGTTACAGGTTCAGCCCTCTGGCTTTGCAGGGAAACGGGCCCAAGTCCCACTTCTGCCCCTTACAAGGATAACAGCAGGGCCTCTAAAATCCTGTGAGGAAAGGGCCTGCTCACAGTCTCCCATCTGCTCATTACGCCTTTTTCCATGCCCAGCTCTCCACGAAGAACTCTCCTTGGAATATCCAAGCCCCATCATGGTAGGTTCTGTTACCATCACCCCTTTTTATAGGTGGGTAAATTCAGGCCCCAAAAGGTGACATCACAGGTCAGCAGATGGCGTGGAGGTTAAAGCACTGGATCCCACATGGCTGACTACATGGACCCAGTGACTTGAAAAACACATTGGGCACATGTGCATGGAGAATGGAGGAGAATCACTCCCAGTGCGGAGTGATTTCTCATTTTCCCTCTCTCTCCTGTCTCTCTGTCTCTCTCCGGTGAACACACGTGACCTATGGGGGAAAAAAAAAAAGTGAAGTCACGTAGCCAAAGTTGGGTGGAGGGTTGGGGGGACCAAGGTGGGTTTGGACCCAAATCACTTGCTTTGGAGCGTGTTTTATCTTGATCTTGTGCTCCCTCGCAACCGAAGTTAAGGAAAACAATGAATACCCAGCACTTGCTGAGTTAGAGCTGGCTGGCACTGAAACTCACATGAATATCAAAGCTCTCTGGCCCCCGGGCCCCTTCTGGGGTGAAGTAGAGCCTATGGAGCTCTGATGTCCCGCCCTGGTTCGGGACACACCACTATGGGGCCTGCCACTCACATCTGGGGACTTCTCTTTCTTCCTTCCCAACCTCCTTGGCCTCCTGCACTGTGCCCTGGGCAGGAGAGGGCAGGGACAGGCCATGGTTGAGGATTCCAATCAGGAGAACAGGGGAGGGCTTTGGGACGCCGCACGCCCCCTGCTGATTGAGGCCCCTTCTCTCAGCCATCACCTGCCCCTCCATATCCTGGTGTCCAGGAGGGGTGTGAGGACCAGGATCACCTAGGCTTGGCTGTGTCTACAAGTCACAAGGACTTGGCCCAGGGTCCCTCCTCTGGACCTCGCTTTCTCATTTGTACAATGGGAGCGAGGCTGGCTTCATAGGGTTGCTGTGAGATTCAAATAAGATCATCCCTTTCCTCAATGAATACGTGTTGGGTACCTATTTGTGCTAGGCATCCACCCTGAGGTCTGGAGTGGGTGGGAGGAGAGAGAAATTTGATCAAAATCGGCCCAGCAACAAACGTACAATGAACATGATGGGGCAGCTGTAAGGTACGACTTTCTGGAGCAAGGGACCAATGCAGTCGGGAGGCACCCTGAAGGGTGAGCGGGGATAGGTGGAGAGGGAAAAGAAGGTTCCAGGTTAGGGGACATCTGGCCCAGGAAGCAGCTTCAGAGAGCTCAGAAAGGGGAAGAGGCTGGAGCTCTGGCAGGAGTGCAGGGGAGGCAAGGCCCTGGGTGTGAGACTGAGAAGAGGACAGCAGATGACACAGACAAACAAATGGAAGGGAGGCCGCGGTGTGGGGAGGCCTGCGGGCCTCTAGAAAGCTCTTCCCCTCCCACAAACTCGGTTTTCACTCACGGTGAAATTGGCACCATGATATCTATTCTGTTAAGGCTTTCAAAGATTAGATAAAATCTACCCCACTGTGTCTGAAAGACCTAGACCAAGGGACTTCCATAATGGTGACCACTGTTATGAGGAGACTTCGGAAAATTCATAGAAAGTGCGTACTAGGAAAAGAATTACACATGGACTTTACATTTTTTTGCACCAAAATAAACTCATACTTTAACTCCAAGTTCCCATCAACTTTTTTTTTATTTTTTAGTTTTTGCTATAGAGTACATGTGCTGACCAGAGAGAGACAGAAAGAGACAGAGAAAGTGAGAAATCACCCCATGGGGGAAATGGCAATGCCACAATCCCTTCTCCTCCATTCTCGTCTCAGGATTTGGGGCACACATGCACTTGCACCTGGAGTGATTTTCAAGCCACTGGGTCCAGGATTCAAACTGCGAACAGCCACGTGAGAATCCAGCACCTTAACACCATGCCCCCGCTGGCCCCAAAGATCAAGCCTTAATGAAAGACATTCCGAAGTCGCATTGCAAAGGGTTGAGCATCCAGGAATGGGAGGAATTTGAGACCTCTGTTGCAAAATACCTGCCTCAGTTTTTCTCTCATGCTTGGCTAGTCAACTGAATGAACCCTTCACGCCCCAAAGCGGAACATTTTGAGTAGCCAAATAAAGTAGTGCTGGATTAGAACCCAAAGTATCAATACCCATGAGTCCATATGGATATAGCTAAATGATTGAATAAATAAATGCAAAAACTATGGTAACAGGAGATAAAGCTCCCATGCAGAAGAGTTCCGGATACTTTACGTAGATGCTCCACCCTTAGGGAGGTGGAACGTAACCTCCCGGGCCTTAGCTGTGAATTACACAAGGTGACTCTCTGCCGAAGAGTACATAACGAGGTGGGGGGAGGGGGGACTCAGTAGGTGGTGTGGTGGTTAGGGTGCTGGACTCTCACATGGCTGGCCATGGTTCAAGTCCTGGACCTGGCAGCTGGCTTTATCGCTTTCACTCTTTCTCTGTCTCTTCTGGTGGGTGCACAGACCCTATAGCAAATTTTAAAATAATAATAATAAAGTTAAATAAACTTTTAGTAATATTACAATGTAACATTGTTGGTTTACTAATTGTGATAAAGGTGCCATACCAATATTAATAACATGGGAAATTGGACGTGGCATTTACAAGCACTCTCTGTACTGTCTTTGCAGTCTTTAAAATTGTCCTAGAATAAAAGGTTTGTTATTATTATTTTATGTGCACTCATGAGAGAGAGAGAGAAAGAGAGTACCCTGAACACAGCCTGGCCATGCTTTGATCCTTTTTCCTCCATTTTTCCATCCTATCAGGACCCTGGGCACACATACGTGGCGTGTTGCCAGTGGGGCCAGGACTCAAACCACAGTTGGCCATGTGGGATCTCTGCATAGCATTTAACCACTGCACTATAGAGCCAGCCCAAAAAGTTTGCTTTTAAAAAGAAGTTTGGGGGTGGGGTGGGGCCAATCAGGTGGTGTGCTGGTTAAGGCACTGGACTCCCACATGGCCGACCATGGTTCGAGTCCCAGACTTGGCAGCTTCCTTTCTCATTCCCCCTCTCTTTCTCTATCTGTCTGGTCAAATCGAATAATAGTAGTAATAAATGGGTAAATTTTAAAAAATAAAAAGAAAGAAGTTTGGGAAGAGTCAGTCCAGGCCTAGTACAGTCTCCATGGTGTCATCAATATCCCCTTTTCCTTCTAGCTTCATAATGCTTCATCCTCAAGGTTGCTTCTTGATCCAAGATGGCTGCTGAGGCGCAAGCCATTATGCCTGAGTCCCATCTAAGAGAAAGAAAGAGGGGTACATGAGCTTTCCTCCCAGCTACATCAGCCTCATCTAAGAATATTTCCCAGAAGCCTCACCTAACAACTTCCATTCATTGACCACTAGTAGCTGGAAAAAAGCCTACGAATATAATCTTTAAGCTGAGTCCATTGCCACCAGGAATAAAGTCAGGGTATGATCAACAAAGAGAAAGGACAGAAAGGAATTTCATAGGCAACTATGCAACTATGATAGCAGTCTTTTAGGTGCTATTATAATTGCATCTTTAAAGAATTATTTTATTTTATTTATTTTAATTTAAGTGCATGTGCACTTACCAGAGAGAGACAGAGAAAGAGAAAGTGAAAAAGCAAGGTTCCAGGTCCAGGACTTGAACTGCAGACAGCCATGTGGGAGTCTGGCACCTTCTCCACCACACCATCCGCTGGCCTCTTAATTATAATTGCATTTTAAAGATGGGCAAACTAGGCCAGCTGGCGGCATGATGGTTAAAGCAGCTGGATGCCACATGGCTGACAGGGCAGTTGAAGTCCCAGACCCAGCAACTTGAAAAATAGGCAGGCATATATGTGCCCAAAGTCCCAAGAAGAGAAATGGAAGAGAAGGGATTGTAGCATGGCCATCCCCCATGTGGAATGCTTCCATATTTTCCTTCCTCTGTCTCTCTCTTGTAAGCGTACACACCCTCTGGAAACTAAAAATAAAAAAATTTAAAAAGATGAACAAAATGAGACAGAGAGGTTGAGTGACTTGCTGACAGTCTGAGAACCAAATTTCTTTTAAATTTGCTATGAGGCATGTGCGCTCACTGGAGAGAGACAGAGAAAGTAAGAAATTAGCCCCCTGCCGAGGGGGAGGTGGCCACTCTGCAATCCCTTCTCCATTCTTCTCTTGGGATTTTGACCATGCAGGCACAAGCGTTCAGTATATTTCTCAAGCCACTGGGTCCATGACTCCAACAGCAGTCGGCCATGTGGGGTCCAGCTGCCTTAACCTCCACATCATCAGTTGACCTAGAAGATGAATTTGATGTCAAAAATCATGACTCAAACCTGTAGCCCTAACCATGAGGCTGTGTTGCCCTATTATCAATGTAACAATGCTAATTGAGTGATGTGGACGATGCTGCTTTGCTAAACCTGAATTGCCACCAGCAGTGTGAATGTGGGACACTCGACTGCAATGTCATTTTGTCTCGGTTTGTCACACACTTCCACCCAACTCTGTTTGCCAGAGACTGTTCTCCCACCACTTGGCTCTATTTCATCCACAGGGAAATTTCCTTCCCACCCTCTGCCTCTGCCTCCCTGGCCTTCCCTGGCAGGAATTTATCTTTGCATATCAAAGCCACCTCTGCCCTTTTCTCACCACTTGAAGCTGGTGAAGCCTGGCAAGTCCAGAGGCTCAGGAGTTGGCTTTGCTTCGAATCATGGCCTTCCTTACTGTAGACCTTGGTGCAAATTAACCTCTCTGTGCCTGACTTCCTGATCTGTGATGTGGGCATACCAAGAGTTTCTATCTTACAGAGTTGTTATGAAAGTTCAGTGGGAAAGAGACAACAGGTGGAAAGCACGGCGCCTGGCCCACAGTCGGTTCTCAGCAAAGGTTAGACTTTGGTGCGAGTGTGATCTCAAGTTCAAACGCCAACTCAGGTGGGAATCACCTGTGGTCATGCAGAGGCTCCATGACATGTTTGAGTTACTTCTTTAGAATATAATCAAAATGAAAGCAAACAGTTACCAAATTTCTATGAAGAACTCATTAGCCACCACCCCCAATACAGCCCCAGACAGCAGCTTACATTTAGAGCGAAAAGCATCGGCTTACCAGAATTGGCTTAGATTTTTAGTTTTGCCATAAACTAGTGTCCTGACCTTGGACAAGTCCCTGTCCCTCTTCGGCCTCAGTTTGCTCAGCTCCCTAATGGGCTGCTAATATTGTTGCCAGGGCCAAACGTGAAAATTGGTCGGGAAAGGAATTTGTGAGTTGTTAAATGCTTGGGGACCTAAGGTTCACTTGAAGTTAAACAGACATTGCTGATAATTAGAAACCAGTTTCCTGAGGCCAGCAGGTGGCATGGTAGTTGAGATGCTGGACTCCTACGTGGTAGACCGTAGCTCGAGTCCCAGCCCTGGTAGAGCTTGCTTTCTCACTTTGCCTCTCTCTCTCCAGTGAGTGCATATGCCCTGCAGTAAATTTTAAAAGTAATAAATAAAATTAAATAAATAATTTTAAAGAAAGAAAGAAAAACCAGTTCCCTAAGTCAGGAACTGCTCCCTCTCAGGGCAGGGATTTTCAGGGCCCTGCTTTGCTGGCTCTGTCCTACATCTGCTATGTGGCTGTAAGTAAAGCCCTGTCTCTGGCCTCAGTTCTCCATCTGCTCAGTGAGGGCCGTCCCCCATGCTCCATCCCACAGAAACAGACTAAGTGACTTGCCCAAGGTCCTAGCAGTAAGTCCTGGAGAACCAGACTCGGAGTCCAGTGCTCTTTCTACCCAGAACAGAGCATTGCTCCCTCCACAGTCTGCCCTTGGCCGCAACAAAGCTCTGTCTCTCCCAACCCACCTGTGGGGCCGCAGTCTACAAGCACATGATACTCTGGGCCTGGCTTTGGGTGAGTGCAAGACCAGAGGGTTGGAGGGAGCGAATTAATCTCGTTTTCCCAGAAATGTATGCAGGCCCGGCCCAGTCCACAAACATTTGTCTCCAAGGAAACTAAACTTTCCTCATCCTGGGAGTCTGCCCCTTCCAACAGACAGGACCAAACGCACAGGAGGGACGATAAGAAGGATGATAATAATGCAACCAGCTGGCATTTCTTTAAAGAATTATTTATTTAATTTTATTTATCTTTTCTTTTTTGAGAGAGATTTTTGCTATAGGGAAAGTGTATTCACCAGAGAGACGGAGAGATAGAAAGTGAGAAATCACCCTCCAAGGGGGGTGGCCATGCTGCAATCCCTCCTACTCCATTCTCTTGCCAGGATCTTGAGCACACATACACATGTGCCTGGAATGATTTTGAACCCACCAGGTCCAGGACTCGAACTGCAGTCGGCCATGTGGGAGTCCAGTAACATAACCACTATGCCATCTGCTGGTCCCTATCATTTTTTTTTTTAATTTGTTACAGGGCATGCATTCTCACCAAAGACAGACAAAGAGAGGAAATGAGAAAGCAAGCTGCCAGGTCTGGGATTCAAACTGTAGTCAGCCATGTGGGAGTCCAGCACCTTAACCACCATGCCACCTGCTGACCCTACCAGCTAGCTTTTTTAAGTATTTATTTTTTATTTTATGTAGCATTTTTTTTAATTTGCCACAGGGCATGTGTACTCACCAAAGAGAGACAGTGAGAGAGACAGAGAGAGAAAGTAAGAAAGCAAGCCACCAGGTCTGGGACTTGAACCATAGTCATTCATGTAAGTGCCCAGTGCCTTAACCACCATGGCCCACCAACTGACATTTTGAGGTGCTGTACTAGATATCTGACTTGGAGCTCTTAGGAATGGAGCTCTCAGGAATGGTAGGTGTTATTTTTTCTTTTCCTTTTTTGTCTTTTTTAAGAGAGATTTTTGCTATAGGGTGCGTGTGCTTGCCGGAGAGACAGAGAGACAGAAAGCAAGAAATCACCCCCCTGGGGGGATGGCCACGCTGCAATACTTACTCCTGCATTCTCCCCTTGGGATTCTGCATATGCACACACATGTGTCCGACATGAATTTTAAGTCACCAGGTCCAGGACTCAAACTGCAGTCTATTATACATGAGAGTCCAGTTTCGTAACCATTGTGCCATCTGCTGGTCCCAGGAATGGTAGGTGTTATTAATAGCCCTATCTTATAAATAAGAAAACTATGATCCAAAGAGCTTAAAGTGACTTCCAAGGTCACACAGCTAGTAAGACACAGAGCCAGAACTTGAATCCTAACAGGGGTGATTGTTAGAGCTGCAGGCCCCCTAAACATATCTAGGACATCAGATCACTCAGCAGATGGGAAGCCAAGGTCCATGAAAAGGAAGAGGTTGGAAGCATACATTTACAAGGCTCCCTCCAAGAATCTCACGTGCGTGAACTCACTAGTCATCCCAACGGGATCGGCCCCATGCTGTCTACAGAGGTGGACACTCCAGCCAAGCACGGGGGGCCCCACAGCTGGAAAGAGTTGGAGATGGGGTCCTAGCCAGGATCCTCTGACCAAAGCCTGTGCTTTTCCCTTTCTCTGGGGTCCCAGATTCAGTTCTGGCTCCTGCACCCTTAGGCCATGTTCTGCCATAGGGGCAAGGGTTCCACTTGGTCTGGCCCAGCAGGGAACCTGCCAGAGCAGGCTGCCCAGGGCCAGGGGAGCTGAGGACACTCAGTGGGTGGCCAGAAGCCGGCTCCTTGGGAAGCCAGTGATCTGATGGAGGAGAGATTGGCAGGGGGCAGGGACCACAGCCTCCCAGGAGATGACAGTCTGGGACTGGCAGGGCCTCCAGAACTGGGACATCTTCAAATCTGCTCTCTGGGCCTCAGTTTCCCTATCCATACTTGAGCAAATTGGTCTCAGGGTCACTACAGACCCTTTCTAGCTCTGACAGTGTAGGGTTCTTTTTTTTATTTTTATAATTTTTTTAAGCGTTGCAATAGGGCGCATGCATTAGCCAGAGAGAGACAGAGAAAAAGAGGGAAAGTGAGAAATCACCCCCCAGGGGGGGATGGCCACACTGAAATCCCTTCTCCTCTATTCTCCTGGGATTTTGGGCATGTATGCATATGCACCCAGCATGTTTTTTCAAGCTGCTGGGTCTAGGATTCAAACTGCAAAATCAGCCATGCGGAATCCAGCCACCTTAACTTCCATGCCACCTGTTGGCCCTATAGAGTTCTAAGATGCCTGTGTAAGTCATCTATTTCTGCGTAACAAATTTCACAGACTGAGTGACTTAAACCACACCTACTGATTATCTTTCAGTTTCTGCAGATATAAATCTTGGCACAGCATAACTGGGTTCTTTGCTCCAGGTCTTAGCAGGCTGGAATCAAGGCATCAGCCAGACGGCGTTCCTTCATGGAGGCTCAGGGTCCAATTCCAAGCTCATTTGAGGTGTCAGCCAAGTTCAGTTCCTGTGGTTGCCAGGCTGAGATGCATGATTTCTTGCTGGCTGTGGGTTGGAGGTCACTCTCAGCTCCTAGAGGATACTTAGAAGGTCTTAGCCATCCTTGTGTCCCTATTTCCCTCACATCCTACATCTAATACATCCCCCTTTGGTTCCACCTTCAGGGTAGATTCAAAATCCAACACCCCTTCCATGCACTGCCTCCACCCCATCCAGCTCCTTCCTGCTAACCCAGGAAGGACCATTTAGGGAGCTTCCTCCCTTGCTGCCCTATAGCCCACTGGTAGCCCACTGTGGTGGGGGAGGAGGTGTTAAAATACAAAGTTGATCCCTGCCCACCCATGCCCAGAACTCTCCCTTGGGTTCTCAGAATAAAAGGCAATGTCCTAGAACCAGCAGATGATGTAATTAATGGTTACTCCCACAGAGTCGACAGCAGTTCAAGTCCCAGACCTGGCAGCTTAAAATTCACATGGGATTGGGGCCAGCAGGTGGTTTGGTGGTTAAGGTGTTGGATACTCCCATATGGTTTACCACAGTTCAAGTCCTAGACCTGGAAGCTTGCTTTCTCACTTTCTCTTTTCTCTCTCTCTCTCTCTCTCTCTCTCTCTCTCTCTCCTCTCATCAAATTAAAAAATAACAATAACGACAAATAAAATTAAATAAATATTCTTAAATTTTTTTTAAAGTGCAATTCTCACTTTTTTTTAATCAAGAGAGTTTTGCTATAGGTTACGTGTTCTTGCCAGAGAGACAGAAGTCCCTCCCTGGGGGAATGGTCTTGTCGCAATCCCTTCTCCTCCGTTCTTCTCTCCAGATTTTGGGCATGCACATACATGTGCCTGACATGAGTTTTTAACATGCTGGGTCCAGGACTTGAACCGTGATAGACTACATGGGAGTCCAGTGACGTAACCATTACACCATCTGCTGATTCCACAATTACCACTTCCAATAGAGTTAAACATATTTACCAGGCCAGTAATTCCACACCTCAGGATTTATCCAAAAGAAGTGAAAATATATGTCCACACAGAGAGTTGTACATTAATGTTCATACCATATATCAACATAAAACAGCCCAAAAGTGAAAACAGCCCGAATGTCCATCAACAAAATGTCGCAGAGGCATACCACTGAATGCTACTCAGCAATGAAAAGCAATGAACTGGGGCCAGCAGGTGGTGTGGCAGTTAGGGGTCCTGGACTCCCACAAGACCGACCATGGTTTGAGTCCTAGACCTGGCAGTTTGCTTTCTCTCTCTCTCTCTCTCTCTCTCTCTCTCTCTCTCTCTCTCTCTGGTGAGTGTACATGCCCCATAGCAAATTTTTAAAATAATGATGATGATGATGATAAATAAAATTAAATAAATAACCCCTTATTTAAAAAAAAAAAAAGGAAAAAAGAAAAGTAATGAGTCAGACACACACAGCAACAGGGATGAACCACAACCAGACCATGCCAAATGAAAGAAGCTTGAGTCTATTTACATGAATGCTAGAAAAGAGAACTCTAATTACCGTGAAAGAGAACTGATGAGTGATCTAGGCCAGTGTGGTGGGGTAGGAGTCAGGATTGACTGCAAAAGGGCATGAAGAAACTTCCTGGAATTATAGGAAAATTCTATCACTTGTTTGTAGTGGTGAAGACTCAGGTACACACCATAGATGTACACAACTATGAAAACTCACAGAACGAGGCCCGGCACCAATAAGACACTATGCTCCGCAGGCTGGGACCACATGGGAGTCCTGAGTTTGATTTCTGGCCCACGCTATAGGCCAGGTGCAGTGGCATGTATCTGTAACCTCAGCAACTCAGGGAGGCTAAGGCAGGAGGGTTGTGAGTTCAAGGCTAGCCCCGGAAATAGAGCGAGACCCTGTCTGAGAAAGAGCCAGGTGTGGCGACATACATGTAATTCTAAGCTAGAAGGCTGAAACAGGAGGATGATAACATGATAAGACCCTCTCTTCAAAAAAATTTTTAAATTCAGGCCAGTAGGTGGTGTGATGGTTAAGATGCTAGACTCCCATATGGCCTACCGCAGTTTGAGTCTCACACCTGGCAACTTGTTTTCTCACTTTCCCTCTCTCACTCCTTCTGTATCTCTCTGGTGAATTAAATTAATAATATTAATTAACTGATTGATTTAATTATTTTTTTCCCTTTTTCATTTATTTATTTATTTTTACATTTTTCCACAAACATTTACTTTACATATCAAAAAATTTTGCTCATACTCCATAGTTCTTGACAGTTAATAAACAACTTTTAAAATATCAAAATACTGGGATCAGCAGGTGGCGTAATGGCTACGTCACTGGACTCCCATGTAGTAGACCGTGGTCTGAGTCCCGGATCCGGTGGCTTAAACTCACACGAGGTGCATGTGCGTGCATGCCCAAGATCCCAAGACAAGAATGGAGGAGAAGGGATTGCAGTATGGCCATCCCCCAGAGGGATGATTTCTCACTTTCTGTCTCTCTGTCTCTCTCTGTCTTTCTGGCGAGTGCACATGCCCTATAGCAAAAATCTCTCCAAAAGAAAAAAATTTTTCAAAATACAGAATTTTAAAGATAATGTTCAAAATATTTCTTATAATTTTGTATAATTTTGTTTATGACTCTATATCAACAGAGACAGTATGGTTTTAAATATTTTTTAGAGTTTTTTTTTTTTGCTATAGGACGCGTGCGCTTGCCAGACAGAGAGAGACAGAGAGACAGAAAGCAAGAAATCACCCCCCAGGGGGGATGGCCACGCCACAATCCCTTCTCCTCCATTCTCCTCTCCGGATCTTGGGCAGGCACACACGCACACGCGCCCAGCGTGAGTTCTAAGCCACCGGGTCCGGAACGCGAACCGCGGTCGACTACGTGGGAGTCCAGTGACATAGCCATTACTCTAACTGCTGGTCCCATGGTTTTAAATATTTTTGAGAAAATATTTACATGTCAGCAACTCAAATTGTTGTAAAGCAAATGCCCAGCACACAGGTCACACATAAACCTTCTCAATTCAGCCCTGCCTACCAAGTTTCTGTGACATACCAGCTGCTAGCAAAGATCAGTCTCTTTCTCTTCATTCAATGTCTTTCTCAAGATAATCCTCTGGTGCGGTTGCTCTTTTGCAGTCTCTACTGATTACAATGCTGGGCTGGAAAAGTCCAGATTATTTTATGTTATAAATTCTTTTATATATCTTCTCTAATCCTCTCTGCCAGGCAGAACTATTTATGGGGCCAGGCCATCCTTGTAAGAGCGTCTGTTGGCTTACTTGAGATCCACCTTAGTTCCATAGTTTCCTGATTAATCTTCAGATATGACATTTCAGTCAAAGCCCTGTCCAATAATGAGTATTTGCAATTTCTGATTCAATGCAACGAGCATTATTGAACTTATGCAAATAACCTCTCTGCCACGAAATAAGAATACTCCCAAATATTTCCAATTCAAGAAGGGTCAGGAAGGAAGAAAAGTTTATGTTTCCATTTAAAGAAACAAACAAGAAAAATATTTTAACAAATTGCTGAACCTACCAACAACTCAAAAGAAAGTAAAATGCTTAAATTGGGAAAAACAAAGCATAGTAAAAAAAAAAAAATCAGTAATGTTTCACTCAAAAGTCATAAAATTCTACTTCGCCAGATCAGTCTTATGTTCAAACTCTCTTCTGTTGAATATGCAGTTTTATTGTGGTCCAATCTTTCCATTTAAATCCTGGAAGGTAACATTCAATGTTATTATTGATATTTCTTGTTCCTAGCATGAAATTGGTCGTTTTCTTGGTTGCCTTTTGTTCTCTTATTTCTGTATGTGTTTTTAGTTTTCCTGGGAGAGCACTCCTTTCAGAACTTCTTGAAGAGTGGGTCTGCTATTCGACTATCCGCACTCTATGGTAGAGAGCAAAAAATTGGAGGACATAAGAGCAGTGAAAGTACTTAACGAGAATAGGACAGTGTGGATTGGGGGGGGGGGCAAAGAGATGAGGATAGAGAAAGATAGCAAGAGAACAAATAGAGAGGCAGGACGCTAGTGGCTTATTACCTGTTGATGATGACATGTATAGTATTCTCAACTGGATTGGTCTGAGAAATATTTCATGATGGGTAAAGTCTTTTTACAAGCAAAATGAGAAATAGTCACTGACTGTTTAAAAAATAATAATTAGAATAATAATAATAATGATTGGGAAAAACATGGAAAAGATACTGAATGATGAAGTGAGGAGATTAATGTCTCTGTATTGACTGACATGCATGGCATTCCCTTTTGAAAAAGCAAGGTAATAAGCATTGTAAAGTTACATGTAATCCAATGTAACATATAGAAGATTATGATGATAATAAAAAAAAAATTCACCTCAAAAAAAAAAAGAGTGGGTCTGCTATTGACAAATTCTTTCAGGTCTTGTTTATCTGAGAATATTTTTATTCTTTCTTTCCATATGAAAGATAATCTTGCTGGGTATAGTATTCTTGGTCAAAACTGTTTTTCATTAACATTTGAAACTCTTTCATTAACATTTGAATATATTTTCACATTCTTTTCTTGCCTGCATTGTTTCGGATGAGAGGTCAGAGGTTAGCTTAACTGGATAAACTTTGTAAGTAACCTAATGTTTCTCTCTTGCCAATTTTAGTATCTTGTTTTTGTCTGTAGATTTGGCCAATCTAGCTATGATGTGCCTTGGAGAAGATCTTCTTGGCTTGATTTTATCAGGGCTCTATATTTCTTGGGTCTGGATATTTGAATGCCTCTCTAGATTTGTAAAGTTTTCTTCCAAGATCTCATGGATTAGATTATCAATGTCCTTATTAGTCTCCCCATCTTCTGGGATACCGATTATCCATATGTTTGGGCTCTTAATGCTATCTAGTATTTCTCATAAAGTATTCTCATTTTGGGGGGGTTATTTTCTCAGGTCTTTTTTATTGTTTTTTCCTAGATCAGACGTTTTGCCTTCCACATACGAGATTCGATTTTCTGCATGGACTAATATGCTTTTAATCTAGAAGATGGAGTTTAGAGCATAGCTTCCCTGAACAGGCCAGGACACACCTCAGCTTTAAAATGGCTTCTTGGCTGAATATTTCGGGAGTCTGGAAGATGGAGTTTAGAGCATAGCTTCCCTCAATTAAATTAATTTTTAAAATAAAAATCTAAACTTTTTATAGAACTATATCACTAAAATGGGTAAATTGTGTTGCACATCAATTATACCTTTAAAAAAAAGAAAAAGAGAGAAATAAAGTGAAAATCTCTAGTGTCCCACTTCTTTTTTTTTTTTTTTTTTTAAGGTTTTTGCTATAGGGCATGTGCGCTCGCCAGAAAGACAGAGAGAGACAGAGAGACAGAAAGAGAGAAATCACACACACACACACACACACACCCCTGGGGGGATGGCCACACCGCAATCCCTTCTCCTCCATTTTCCTCTTGGGATCTTGGGCACGCACACACACGTGCCCAGCATGAGTTTAAGCCACCGGGTCCAGGACTCAAACCATGGTCAAGGACATGGGAGTCCAGCAACATAGCCATTATGCTAACTGCTAGTCCCTAGTGTCCCACTTCTCTTGCCTGCTTTGTTTTTCTCCATATTTTTACTCTCCAGTATATATTGCCTGTATCCACACTAAAATGTCAGCTTCACAAGGGCAAGAATTTTTATTTGTTTTGTCCTCTGCTGTATCTTTCGTGCCCAGAAAAGTATTTGGCACATAGTAAGTAGTCAATGAGTACTGGGCAAATGAATGAATGAATGAATGAATGAATGAATTCAGTCTCTGCAGCCTCAGAGTGGAGGATCTCCATCTCAGGATGGAGATGGCTGTTTTGAAGAGTCCATACACCCACCTGGAGTTTGCAAGACAAACAGAAGGCAGGCAGGGCCTGTGAGACTGCGGTAAGTGTCATCATCCTGTCCTGGGCTGCGTCATCGCTTAGACATTCAAACGACGCCATCCCAGGGGCTGTGTCATGCCTCCACCAACCTTGGCAGACAGCCCAGCCCAGAACCTGACGCCCGTTGGCTGGGATTTCCCATGGGTGCTGTGCGTGTGGAAACCAAAATATTACCGTAGAGGGTGGAGCCACAAAACCAAGCTGGGCAGAGCCCAGAATGTGGCCTGAGGTTGCCCAGGGGCGGTAGCTGGCTGGGCCTGCAGACCTGATGTTTGGGTGTCTATCTGTTTCAGGTTCTTACCTACTTTCTTTCAAATTATTTTTAGTCTTTCTGCATAGGTAATATATTCACACAATCGAAGATTCAAGAGGTACAAAAAGGAAAAAGCAAGTCTCCCTCCCACCCCAGACTCCAGCCAGCTGATTCCCTCCCCAGAGGTAACCAATGTGAGGGTTCCCTGTACAATTCATCCTCCAGGGAGACTTCCTGCCAGGCCCAGAGCATATGGCCGTGTACGCATCCCTATTTTACAAACAGCAGCACACGCACGTATTGCTCTACACGCTGTGTTCACTGACCCACATATCTTGTGGTTCCACGTCAAGTGCGAGCAGGGCGCTTTCCGGATGGCTGCACCGGAGTCCAGACGTGCTGGGCCCAAGGATACTTAGCATCTCTCACTACAGGCATTTCCAGTTGTTTGCTGTTACAAACCATGGTGTGATAAACAGCATTATATACTTGTAGGGGGATATTTTCACACCTAAATAGTTGCTTGCCCACATTTAAACGGTGAGTAAATAATACATACTGTACATTTTTTGAGGCCTTGCTTCTCAGGAGAATGCGGACTCTTTGATCCCACTATGGGTGGTGACACTGGGCTGGGTCGAGGCCCTCACATTCATTCCTGTCCCACCCCAATTTGCCAAGAGGAACCCTGAGACCCAAACAGGTAGACACGCCTGCCCAGGTGTGCAACAAATACCACTGGCCTTAAACCACAAAGGGGTGAGTGCTGAGGCCTCCGCCCTGTTTGGCTGTGCGACCTTGGGCCAGGCCTCTAGGCACACAGCCTCCCCGTTCTCGGAGTAGTGCCCACTTCACACTGGCACCCACTCCCTGGAACAAGCAGCCCTGGAGCACCTGGCTTCACATCAGGCATGGGCTCCTGAGGCTTGATAGATGTTCATTAGTTTTTTGTTTTGTTTTCCAATTTGCCCAAGGGTGTATGTGCTCACTGGAAAGAGACAGAGAAGACAGAGAGGGAAAGTGAGAAAGCACTCCCCATGGGGAATGACCACGCCACAATCCCTTCCTCTCTCCCTCTTTTGGGATTTTCATGAACACACGTGCCTGGTGTGTATTTCAAGCTACCGGGTTCAGGACTCGAACTGTGCAGTCTGCCATGTGGGATCCAGATGCCTTAAACACCATGCCACTTGCTGGTCCCATGAGCTAGTTTTGTGAAAGTTTGTCAGAATCAAAGTGAAGTCACCTGTGTCAACAGAGACTAAACTGAGAAGAGAAAAGCCATGAGGAGGTGTTTTCACACACGAGTACCCCTGATGAGAACTGTCCCGAGGACTCTGCCAGAACGACAACCTTGCGCAAAGACCACTACAACCAGAAACTACCTCTGAGGACATCTGCCCAAAAGCTTGTCCAACTGATGACAATTGGTGCCAGCGATGACACCAATACCAAAGGGTGTGTCTGGGCTAGCAGGTGGCATGGTGGTTGAGATGTGAGATCCCACATGGATGATTACATAGTTTGAGTCCCTGACCCAACAGCTTAAAAATCATGCCAGGGGGCTAGCAGGTGGTATAGTGGTAAAGGCAGCTAGATTCTCACATGGCTGGCCATGGTTCGAGTCCCAGACCCAGCAACTTGTTTTCTCACTTTCCTTCTTTCTCTCTGTCTCTCTCTCTGGTCAACTTCAAAAGTAAATAAATAAATATAGAATAATGACAACGAATTAAAAAAATTTAAAAACATCACACCAAGTGTATATGTGTACATGCCCAAGATCCCAAGAGGAGAATAGAGGAGAAGGGATTGTAGCATGGCCATCTCCCCATGGGAGGTGAATTCTCACTTTCCCTCTCTCTCTGTCTCTTCTCTGGTGAACACACATGCCCTATAGCAAAAACTAACAAAACAAACAAACAAACAACTTCCTTGAGGATTGTGAGACCACAGCGCGCACACTCAGAGCTGCCTGAATGTGTTCATCCAGGGTGCACACTGGGTGCAGTCCTCGCACTGAGGCCCAAATAAACTCCTTTTACTGTACACGCTTTAACTGAGCCTCCCTTTTTAGGTTGAGAGTGTGTGTGTGTAATCCTTCTAAAGGTTTAAATGTTTAAATATTAGCAACAGATTACATTTTTTTAAACCTGTGTAATGCATACATTAGTCCTGATTAAGAGATTTGTCTTATTGGCAGACTGGGACAAGGTGGCAGGAGCGGGCTATAGTCCACTCAGTTCGTATGTAGCAAAGGCAGGATATGAATGCTGGGCCACTGGCTCCAGATGCTCTTAACCACCAGTTATCAGAGACCTGGGGCTCTGGAAGTGAAGGGAGGGCACGCACGTGCGCGCGCACACACACACACACACACACACGTATGCGCGCGCACTGGCAGAGCAGGGCTAGGCTAGAGTAGTAACTGCACCATGTCCTGGACGTGTACCCTCAGGAGACAGCTGTCCTCACTGAGCCTCAGTGTCCCAACCAGAAAAGTAGCTACCGTGCAGGGGTGAGATTAGACACAGACCAAGAAAACACTTTGCAAGCTGCAGAGACTGGAGGCCTATGGAGGATTAAGGGATTTATCCCGAGGTGGACACAGAGGGGGAGGGTGGGTGGGGAGGGAGATCGGGGACATCCCACAGACCCGGTTTGCCCTAAGAACCTCCGGAACTGCCTGGCTCAGCTGTCAGGTGGCCTCACTCCCAGCCCAGCGTCAGGCTGGCGGGCTCCAGACAGAGCCCCTGACTCCAGCTGGACACCACAGTGAGGGTAGGGGCCAAGCTCAAGGCTGGGCTAGGCTATTTTCAAACCCCAGAAGCCCTGGAAGAGGCCCCAGCTCCCTTCCTTCCCCACAGCCCTGTCCCCTTTGCAGACTGGGGTCCTCTTTCCCCATTTTAGAACCTCCCTAGAGAACATAAAGGCCTCACAGCTCAACTGGGGAAACCAAGGAACAGAAAGGAAAACGGTTTATCTGGGCCACTCGGCTAAGCTTGAACCCAAACCATCTATTTGCAGGAGCCGGTTCTTTCCAGTCCAATATCCACTCAGTCGGTTCCACTCATTCTTTCATTCAGCCCATATTTATGGAACACCTACTGTTCCCCAGAGGCTAAGGACTCAGCCTAGAACATAGCGAGGCCGACCTGCTGCAGCTGCATGCTTGCGAGAGATACAGACAAGATGCACATCCTGGAGCCACTGCTGAATACAAGCCAGGAGGCCATGCGAGTTAGGAGGAAGGATACACTGGACTAGGAAGGCCGAGACAAATGCCACTGGGCCTTGAACTCTGCTCCAGCCCTGAGCCACTGCCACCTCCCAAACCAGATGCTGAGGGCTCAGATGGAGGGGAGAGGGAGAAGTGGTCAGGGAAGGCCTCTCTGAGGACATACCAAGTAGGTGGAGACTAGAATAAAGTGAGAGAATCCTTTGGGTGGCTCTCTAGGGTAGCATAGATACTAGCAAAGGAAGCAGCAAGTGCAAAGGCCCTGAGGTAGGAATGCATCCGGTGTGTTCATGGATCAGCAAAGAGGCAGCATGACTGCAGCAAAGTTAATAAGGGGGGATTGGATGAGTAACAGGGATGAGATCATGAGGGTCCATAGACTTTTGGATTTTATTTCAGGCTTTCTGGCAAGATAGGCCTTCAGATTGTTCACCTTCAGCCCTAACACCATCTAGCCCCGCCCACCTTCTCTCCATTCCTAGCATCTTCTCCCACCACAGGGCCTTTGTGCATGCCCTCAATCTAGAATCTGTCCCACTCCTATCCCCTTTTCTCTTGGTTAACTTCGTCCCATCTATCACAACTCAGTTCAAATATCTCAGGCTTCCCAGCTCTCCCTGGTCACATCAGCAATCTCTTCTCCCAGGATCTGATCTTATCATTTAAATGATTATAACGAGCAATAATATCTGTTCTGTGAGCGTCCCAAGGTCAGGTGGTTTGGTCAATCTTGTTCACTGCAATAATCTCTGGGGATGACCAGGAGTTAGCTCACATATGCTGCTTTAAAGGAACAAATGAATACTAGAAGTGCTCTGTGGAGATCGTCTCACTCATTCCATTTTATCACGTTACACAAGCTCAGAGAGGCAGACGACTTGACTAAGGTCAGACAGCCAGAGTATAGCACAGTTAGGATTGGAACTCAGGTCTTTCTGATTCCAAAGTTGAGAACTCTCCCCTAGATCTTGACCTGGCACACACAGGTAAGTTACTTGAAAATCAGCTACCATCATTCTTCCATGACTGTACTCACACCCTTTGGTAACATGTCTAAGATATGGCGTCTATTTCTTCTCCCCCTGAGTCTGAATTGGCCATATCATTTTCCTCTGGCTACTGGGATATTTGTAATCAGGACACAAGCAAGAGGCTCAAAAGCACTTGTCTATCGAAGCTGGTCCTCTCTTGCTGAATATGGAACCCTGAAATCACCATGTGAATGAGTCCCAACTAGCCACATCCAGATGAACTGAAGCACCCAGCAAATAGCTTGCCAACTGGCAGGCACGTGAGCGAGCCATCCAAGGCCACCTAGCCTCAGCTCACTGCAGCTAGGTAAGCCTAGATCTACCCAGCTGAGCCCAGGCCACATTGCCAATTTACATGAGGTAACATATGGTTGTTGGCTAATAGGTTTAGGGTAGTTTGTTACACAGCAAAGCCTAGCTGATACACATGCCCCTCACAGCCACATATACACACACATAGCCATCCCTAACCCCACATACCCATTTATCCAGACCACTCTCCTGGCTGTTCACATCAGTGTAACCACGGCTCCTGGGAATGCATGAGTCAATACGGCCTAAGCTCCGTGTCCCTGGCACTACACAGCACAATGCTGGGTGTGGAGAAGGCATTCAATAGACATTTCTTGAATGGATGGATGAATAAAGTGAAGGACACAGAAAGGGCCAGAGATCAGCACCAGTGGCAGATGAGACGGAACCAGGATGGAATGGAAACAGGAGCTGAGAGCTTATCTGTGAGTGGAGCGGTGTGGTTAAGTGTTGGGCTTTGGAACCCAACTGCATGAGTTCAAATACCGTTTCTGCAGCTTCCTAGCTGTGTGACCATGGGCTAGTCACTTGAACTTTCTTGGTCTGTTTCCCTATCTATGAAAATAATACCTCCCTCGGGGACCACCAGCAGATGGTGGTTAAGGCACTAGATACTCTCCCATGACCAACCACAGTTCGAGTCCTGGATCTGGACCTGGACCTGGATCTGGTGGCTTGCTTTCTCACTTTCTCTCTCTCTATCTCTCCCTATCTGTGTGTGTGTGTGTGTGTGTATGTCTAGTCAAATTAAAATAAATGAATGAATAAATAAAATGAAATAAAAAATAATTCTTAAAAAAAAGAAAAGAAAATACTACCTCCCTCAAAAGGCCTGCAGGAGGATTTCATGGGCTCATACATGGCAGTTCTCAGCATAGGTCCTGGAACGTGGTACCCTTTCCCATCAGGACCCTCTCCCTCTTCTGTGATACCTCCTCTGAGAAGCCCACAGCCCATCCACCCCTGTTGCCCTGCCATCCACAGCCTCCTCTGTCTCTCACAGCCTTTCATGAATCCCTCAAGGGATGGGAAGATCATTGCTATATACTCAGAACACAGCCCCAGAACACATGGTTAGGGAGTGATTGCAGAATGACTGAGTGATCCTCATTTTACATGTGAGTTAATCTAGGGTCCTAGAGGGCCTGAGATTCCCAGAGGTGTGTGAGCTGGGAAGTTTCCAGAAAGATGGAACAGGGGCGGGGATCAGGAGTGGCAGCTTCAGTGTTTGCACTTCTTACCCGACCTGTGTGGACAGGGACATCAGCTGTCTGGCTACCACTGTGATCAGGGCCCAGTGGAGCTCCTGGCCCACAGTGGGTGCCCACAAAGGTTATCTTGCAGACTATACCTGAGATGCTAGTTTATAAATTGGCTCCAGGGCAGATGGTAGTGCAGCAGTAATGCAACTGGGCCCACATGGGAAGGCCAAGGGTTCACATCCCTAGACCTCTCTACACACACTGAACACACGTGCCCATCATCCAGACTGGCTGAACTGAGGTTGGACTGTTAAATTGTCCTTGAGAATATTAATAATCATCATTAAAAAAAAATGGTTTGGGGACTGGTTCTGTGGCTCAGTGGCAATGTGCTACTCAAGAGAAGCTGGATCCCACATGTCAACCACACTTTAGATTCCCAGCCCAGTCAGTCTGAGAGACACAGGGCACAAGTGCAAGATCCGTGCAAGAGCCCAAGATCCAGCGGGCTGGAGGAAGGGGACTGCAGTCACCAGACCCTGCAGAGGGTGCTCATCACTCTCGCACTCTCTCTCTTTCACACATGCATGCACACACTCTATCATGAATAAAGAAAAAAAAAAAAAACTTTTTTTAATGAAATGGTTTTGACCACTTACTGGTTACTTTACATTTTGAATCCTCAGAACAAACCAATAACCTAATTTTTTGTATTTATCTTACATTACAAATGAGAAAACTGAGGCACGAGCAGGTTAAGTCACTTGCCCGAGATCACACAGCCAGTCAGGGGAAGGGCTGGCATTCGACGCCAGGCAGTCAGGCTGCATTTGGCCACCACGTGAAGGCATCACACCAGACAGTCAGTATTGTCTAAAATTAATCAAGGAAACAGCAGAAACAGGAAGGTATTTAGAAATATGAAGGAAAGCACCAGAAGAAAAAGTTAAGAGTTAAAAGTGACTGCTTTGGGGGAGCAGGGCAAGGCAGGAGAAAGCAAGGGTAGGGAAATGTTATTGTTTTTTACATTTTTACCATAGGGCATGTGCGATCACCAGAGAGAGACTGATGGTGAGAAATCACCCCCAGGAAGAATGGCCATGCTGCAATCCCCTTCCCCTCCATTCTCCTCTCTGGATTTTGAGCACACATACACACACACTCAGTGTGCTTTTCAAGCTGCTAGGTCAGGGACTTGAACCGCAGAGTTGGCCATGTGGGATCCAGCACCTTAACCACACGCTACCTGCTGGCCCCAGAAATGTTTTTTTTTTTTTTATTAGTGCTGTTTGATTTATATAGATACAGAGATGTGTCCATGAGGTGGAGCCAGGAACTGGGGGCAGGGCAGAAGATATAAGGGAACTTCCCATAGTGACAGTGATGTTCTGTATCCTGATTGGAGTTGAGTACAATGTGTATGTGACTAATGTCAGCAAATAGTACCTCTAAGATCAGTGCATTTCACTGGATGTAAATTTTACCTCCAGGAAAAAAAAAGGGGGGGGGGGGGAAGGCAAACTAATATTGAACTCCAGCTAACAGTATGCACGTTGAAGTGTCTCTAATGAGAAAGTGTGCTAATGTGAGAAACTTATTTTGTAAAGGAAAAAAAAAAGAAAGTTTATTGGGGGTCGGGCAGTGGTACAGCAAAAAAAAGTGACGTTCAGTGAGGCTGACCCCCATGGAGGGTTCCAGATTTGCATTGAGCAACCCCTCTGAGTACACAGGGCATGCATGCCGTGATCTGGGGCTAACTGAGGCTGGATCTAGGCATGAAGACTTTGTTGGGGGTGCTATCTCTCTGTCTCACACATGGAAGAAATAAATAAGAAAACTTTAAAAAGATTACAAATGGGGGATCAGCAAATGGCATAATGGCTACGTCACTGGACTCTCATGTAGTCGGTCGCAGTACAAGTCCCAGACCCAGTGGCTTAAACTCACACCAAGCACATATGCGTGCATGCCCAAGATCCCAAGAGGATAATGGAGGAGAAGCGATTGCAGTGTGGCCATCCCCCCCTCGGGGGTGATTTCTCGCTGTCTCTCTGTCTCTCTCTGTCTTTCTGGCGAATGCACCACCTTATAGCAAAAACCTCTCCAAAAATAAAATACAAATGGATGGATATAGGGATGGATGGATGGGTAGATTTCTGATAGAGCAAATACAGCAAAATATTTTTTCTTCAAAAAATTTTAATTCATGCTAGAGGGTGCGTACATGAGAGAAAGATAAGCACGTTCCACGAGATCAAGTCACACCATGATCCTCTTCCTCCAGTCCTCCAGCCCACGGAATCTCGGGCACTCGCATACGTGCTCAGCGTGTTTCAGGCTGACTGGGTCGGGGATTCGAATTACAGTCTTTACGTGGGATCCAGCTTCTCTTGAGTAGCACTTTACCCCTCATCACTCAGCCAGCCAGAGCAAAATAGTAACAATTGTGTATTACTAGGTGTGTGCACGAATGTTCACTGTATAATTCATTCCAGTTTTCTTTATATTTTAATTTTTTAGAGAGATTTTTGCTATAAGGTGCATGCACTCACCAGAGAAACAGAAACAGAAAGCAAGAAATCACTCCCAGGGGGATGGCCACACCACAATCCCTTCTCCTCTCCTCTCAGGATTTTGGGCACACAAACACACACACACACACCTGGTGTGAATTTTAAGCTGCCAGGTCCAGGACTCAAACCATGGTCAACTACGTGGGAGTTCAGCAACGGTAACCTTTATGCCAACTGCTGGTCCCAAGTGAGAAAGCAAGCTGCCAGGTCTGGTACTCAGGCTGTGGTCGCCATGTGGGAATCTAGCACCTTAACTACTATACCACCTGCTGGCACCTGAATTCATTTGTTTATTTTTATTTATTTTATTTTTTAAGAGATTTTTGCTATAGGGCACATGCACATGCCAGAAAGACAGAGAGACAGAAAGCGAGAAATCAATCCCCGGGCAGATGGCCACACCACAATCCCTTCTCCTCCATTCTCCTCTCAGGATTTTGGGCACACATGCACATATACCCAACGTGAATTTGAAGCCACTGGGTCCAGGATTCAAACCTCAATCAACCACGGGGGTGTCCAGTGATGTAACATTACATCATCTGCTGGTTCCTATTTTTTAATAACACAAGGGGAAATACATGAGTCCATTAGCCAAAAAAATAATGTTATATTTTTTTAGAGGTTTTTGCCTTAGGGCACATGTGCTCACCAGAGAGAGAAACAGAGACAGCAAGAGGGAAAGTGAGAAATCACCATCCAGGGGGATGGCCATGCTGCAATCCCTTCTCCTCCATTCTCCTCCCAGGATCTTGGGCATGCATGCACACACACCAACATGATTTTGAAATCACCAGGTCCAGGACTCGAATCACAGTCAGCCATGAGGGAGTCCAACGACACAACCACTACACCATCTGCTGGTCCCAATATTACACTTTTCTAAATTCCCATGGTTTCTCTAGATGCTCTGCCTTGGGCCTGGATGGACCTGAGCATCTTTAAGCCCTCCTGTATGCATGTCTATCTGGGGACTGTGCCTTCACCTTGTCCTCGCCCTAATTCCCCAGCTCCCCTTATACACAGGATGTCAGGAAGCATGGAGTCTCCTCGCCCTGGCTCCCATGAATGCCTCAATAGCGGGGACAGAACTATTTCATAGGGACAGGAACAGACCCCTGCAGCTACATTCCATCCTTCACCAAATGGGTAAACTGAGGTCCTGCTGGAGGGAGTGCCTTTCCCAGGGTCCACCACTCCTTCATGACAAAGTGAACAGCCAGGTTGCCTGTCTCCGAAACCCACGTGTATATAATTAGCTGGTGAGAAATAGACCAGGCAGCAGATCTCATCTCAGCCTAATTAGGGGCTGGGCAGCTGGGGCCAGGCTGGCCTGGGAGAGCTGCTAAGAGGCTGGGCAGCCCCAGGAGATGGGGCAGCAGCTGCAGGTTTTCGGAGGGGCTAGAAAGCAGAGGCTGTGGCTTAGAACGGCCTAACCGTTCACACTCCAATTGGGGCAGAACAATACGGGGATCCCCTGGGGCTGCAGCACGGGGGTGAGGAGGTACTTCCAAAAGCCCTAGCCTGTTACAGATGCCTATATGGGATGCTGGAAGGCTGGGAGGCTGCAGAAGCCCTCCCAGGACCAAGCAGCACCTATTCTAGAAGTTGAGGCTTAGCCTGGCATTGCTCGCATTTCCAAGAATCCCACACTGCTCTGTTAAGAGACCTTCCCAATGCTCTCGTCAGCGATCAGCTGGCCAGTGCCTGGGAACAGCACTGAGCACACCTGTTCTACACAATCTGACCAGGAAGGGCTGCTGCTTAGTTGCCAGTTTTCTTGCTCCAGACTAAGGTGTGGAACCCCACCTGTCCTGTCCACTGCTGCCCCAGTAGGTGCTCACTAATAAAATGACCAAAAGGAATGGCAGTTGGAGGAGGAAGAAAAGAGGGGCATGAGTTGGGAGAATCAGGGATCCAGGGATTACGGACTATGGGGTGTCTCACAGGCCAGGGTGTGATCCAGGCTGTTGTGCAGAACTGCTGTGTGACAGCCCACAAGTCACTACCTTCTCTGAGCTCAACTTCTTGCTCTGTGACAATATACCTGAGCCTAGAAAAGTCATCTTGAGAGTCCAGTGAACCCTCCAGAAATAAGGGGTCACTGCCAGTCCTGTGACCCAAAGTTCAATTCCGTCACATGTAAAATGCAGCCAAGCATCTACCTTCTTAGGTTGCTGGGAGCTGCCATGGGGTGGTGACCAGCACAGTCTCAGCTGGGTTGTCAGGGGGCTAGTCTCTGGCACCTCAAGGGGCACCAGCTCAAGGGACCTGCCTGGATCAGCCCCCTGACTCCTTCCCTCCTTTGACATGGGGACCCAAGAAGCCCAGCTCCTGCACTGTTAAACTGCTGGGCAGCTGTGGCCAGGTCATCACCCTCCTCGTGCCTCAGTTTCCCCATCTGTATCACAGGTGGTAGGCTCCACTCTCCTGAGTTTGAACACCAGCCTCTTCTATAACCCAACTTCCCCTCTTTTTACCAGACTGCCCCGGCCCATCCCAGATCCCTGGGGGCTGACTGTAAAAGACAGACGGACAGTCAGACAGACAGCTGGGCTGACCTGGATATTTGTCAACAGCTCAACGGAAATCTCCTCTTTATGCTTAAAATAAAACCTACATCAAACCTGTCACCAAGGCCTCCATTAGAGCTTCCTGTTTCTGAGTGCTACAGCGAGGCAGCCCGCGGGAGAGGAAGCGCCAGCCAGCACTCCCCACTCCTGCCCCCGGGGAGGGGGCGGAGAGGCCACCCCGGCTCTCACCTTCTGTGTGGCTCTCACCTTCTGTGTGCCGGGCCCTAGCCCTGGCCTAGGGCCCTGGCCGCTCCTAGGCAAGGGTAACTAATCTGAAGGGAGGCTGGAAGGGGCTGAGCCCTCACAGCCTGGTGCCGGCCCTGTCCTACCCCTTCTCCCCGGGTACTGGACATAACGCGAAGGGCACAAAATACAAGTGACTAACTCAAGGAGGACTGTGCCACTTGTCTCCCACAAAGACCCATAAAGGAACCTGTCTTGCCCAGGGCCACCCAGAGCAGGAGGCAAGGCCAGTCTGCTCCAAGTCCCTCTTCCTCAAAGAACTACTTCCCACCCCCACACTGCGGCTTGTGTGGCCTCAAGCTCAGAGTCTGCCCTCTCTGAGTTTCCTGTCCCCTTGAAAACTGGGAAAGGGTGGGGGAGTGTGGAACCTCCATGACTGGGGAGGGTCCTTGCATCCCTGTCCAACCTTCCCTGTAGGTCCCCTTCCTGGTGCAGGAGGAAGACCCCAGGCCTAATCCCAGCCCTTTGCCAACTCACTCTGTGACCAGACCTCAGCTTCCTCCTTTTTGTAAATAAAGAATTTATTTAATTTTATTTATTCATTCATTTATTTTTAATTTGACCAGAGAGAGGCACACAGAGAGAGAGGGAAAGTGAGAAAGTAAGCCACCAGGTCTGGGTCTCAAACCATGGTTAGCCATGTGGGAGTACCCAGCGCCTTAACCACTATACCACCTACTGGACCCTCAGCTTCCTCCTTTATGAAGAATGCCAGCAGGCCTCCCAGAGCAGTTATGAGGACACTCTGTGGGGCAAGACTCAGGCCAGGCTAGCCATGACCTCAGGCCCCACCAGATCGTGGGGTGAACAATTACTACGTTGTTCATTTATACCCCAAGACTTCTCCCACCCTGACCCCTTGTGAGCACATAAACATCTAAAGGCCCAGCCCTCGAGAAACAAGCATCTGTATTTATTAACAAGAGGAGGGAATCAGTGCAGTACAGACTCCTGACCAGTCCCTCCTGTAGTCTACCTACCTAGCCAGCCTCCAAGGGCTGGGAAGAGCAATAGACAGGCTCACTCTGCCCTGCCCCCTCCCCAGGGTGAGGTCCAGGGAGCCAGGGCCCACTGGGTAAGGAAGAGGAAGTCAACAAAAGCCAAAGACCAAGGAAGGAGGAAGCAGAGCCAGTGGGCAGACAAATTCAGCAAGATCCCTCCTCCCTCACTCTGAGGAAGGCTAAGCACCCCAAATCCAGCCCAGGAGAGGAACCACACAGAGGTATAGTCATATCCAAAAACCTTGTATGTGGGGTGGGGGTGGGGAAACCAGGTCAAGAGCATTTCTCTCCAGGGTCAGTCCTTCCGAGAGGATGCTGGGCCAGCCTCTAAGCCTCCATACTAAGTTCACATACGGGCACAAACTCTGGTCTGCCCCGAGCCAGGGAATGGATGCAAGAGAAGTCAGGGGACCAACTGGCTCCCTCATATCTGTCCTATGGCGAACGCTGAGTCCACTGGCGGCCTAGCCCTCAGCGGCTGGGGCCTCCCGAGCCTGCCGCAGCCCGTACAGCCACTTGATCACGCGGGCATTGCGCTCCACCACAGAAACCCCGTAGGGGACGCGCTCCCGGGCCCGCTCCTCCACAGTAGCAGAACTGCGGTGGGAACAGCCCCCTTCAGAGCTGCCTGGCCCAGCACTAGGCCCAGCCAGGGACACGATGTCCGAGCTGGCCCGCGCCAGGTGGGCCACACCCAATCCCCGCGCCTCTTCGGGGTCCAGACCGCAGAAGTTGAAAAAGCGCTCCAGGTCAGCTGCTGCCCTGGAGAAACGCTCACTCAAGTCTGACTTAGAGCGCTGCAGGCCCAGTGGCCGGCTGGGGCTGGAGGTCGCAGCAGTGCTGGGTGATGGGCAGGGCGCAGCAGGAGAAGAGGGCAGTGGGAGGACGTCCACGCGGCGGACTGCGGTTGTACTGGGTGGTGGGCGTGGAGGGGTGGCTGGGGGTGCCTGGCGGGCTCCCTCTGCCCGTCCGGGGGTACGGCTGGCCTCGGCAGGGGACACGGGAGTATCACACAAGTCGATGAGGCTGCTAAGGATGTCCAGGTCCAGCTGGGGTCGGCGGCCAGGGCCAGGCAGGGCTCTGCGGCTAGGCGTGAGCACTGTGCGGCGAGTCCCAGGGCTAAAGAGCGGCTGTTTGCACAGCAAGGGCTGCACGGGTTCCTGACGCGTGTTGGCCACGTGCAGGCTCTTGACATACTTGGCCTTGTCGGCTTCCAGGCGCTCCACGGCGCTCAGTTTCCGGGCTCCACCATCTGCAGGCCTCCGTAGCAGGTAGCCAGGGACCTTGGTCCGCAGGCGGAAAGGTAACGCAGGGGCAGCCGGAGCTCCCGGAGTTAGCGTGTCCACCGGCATTGCTGTAACATACCCCGAGGGCTTCAGTCTGAGGAGACTAGAGAAATGAGGAGACAGAGATCCTGGCACAAAGCTGGCAGCTGGATGCCGGCAACGGCTGCGGTGAAGGAAAGAAAAAAAGCTGAAAACGTTCAGACAAAGGCTCAGCCAAGACTGAGCCAGGCTAAGACGACTTTCCCATTATAAGCTAGAGGCCACGCCCCTGCCTACAGGGAACCAATCAGCAGGCAGCAAGCAACAGCTGAAGTGCCTGTGGTCCCACCCACATTCCCTCCCTCCTAATGGGCAGACAAGGCCCAGCTGAGGCAGAGAAAGAAAAGCACTAGGAAGAAAGAAGGGGCTTGAGCAGAAACGAGCGGCCAAGGCAGGGTCTAAAGGAGCAAAGTAGGCACCAGCAGGCTTAACCTCACTGTCCTCTTAGCAGCCCCATTTTGCAGATGGGGAAACTGAAGCCCAGGGAGGCAAGCCACCTTGCTTAAACTAACCCGGAAAATTAGAGGCTCTGCCCTTCGCCTCTAAGCACGAAGGCGCCAGGTGCTGGCACTGGGATGTTGAGGTTAACTGACCAAGAGAAAGGGTTCCAGCCCCACACCTCCTGGACTGCCCACAAGAAGTCTGGTGCCACCTCCACCCCTCACCCACCCAGGCAGGAAGCGGCCCTGTGCCATCTACCCGCCTAGACATGCCAGGCCTCAGGCACAGGAGCAGAGCTTGTAGAGGAGGAGTAGAAAATCCCCACCCCCAGCCCAGCAGAGTCCACACTGGCAGCTTCCAGTACAGAACTCCAGCGCCAGACCCAGGATGACCCACAGATGCCTCTCAGGCAGCTCAGAGCTATGCTTCCCCAAGAGAGGCTGGAAATGCCCATGATCACACAGCCCTGCACGGAGGCAGCCTGGGATGGGCACTTCTAGGCAGGAGGACCCATGCCTGGGTGCACAAGTATCCACATGGTCACCCAAGCGTCGGGGCCTGCTGCCCCAGGCATTAAGCCAACCTTTGTCCCTGTTTCCAAGGAAAGGCTGGGACCACAAAGCACCACCTCCACCCCAGGCCCTTTGAAGATGGGGCAGGAAAAAACTCATACACCAAGACCTGAATCTTCTCATCTGTAAAATGCAAGGGGGTGAGGAGTACTTAGCCCAGGAGATCCTCCAGAGGACTTGAAGTTTGGGTCATCTAGACCTGTACTATGCAATTTGATTGCCAGCAGCTACACGTGGCTTTGCAACTTTAAATTTAAATTAAATTAAAACAAAATTTGGGGCCAGCAAATTCAGGGCCAGCAGGTGGCATAGTAGCTAAGGTACTGGACTCCCACATGGAAGATGGCGTGGTTCGAGTCCCAGACCTGGTAGCTTGCTTTCTCACTTTCCCTTTCTCTTTCTCTGTGTCTCTCTCCAATCAAATTTAAAAATAATAATTAATAAAATTAAATAAACAATTCTTTTTTAAAAAAGAAATGTGTGGGTTTAAAAAAAAAAAAAAAAAAAAAAAAAAAACTTAAAATTCAGTTCCCAAATCACACTGGCCACATTTCAAGTTCTCAATAGCCACAGTACTTGCTGGGTTACAGCAACAGGTCACCGTACCAGGCAGCAGAGACTAGAGCATTTCCAGCCATGGCAGAAAACTATACTGGACAGCCCCACCTAAACATCAGAAATCTAGGGGGGAGTAGGTCTGACAGGGTGGGGAGACAGGGATCACATGAAACATTTCACATCGCCTTCTCCTCTAACCTCCAACAAGCCTGTGAGTCACTGCCACCCCATTTTGCAGATGGAGAAACACAGACTCAGAGAAGTGACCATCCCAGACTGGATAAGTAAGGCACAAATGCATATGAAGCCTGTGACCACAGTAGTTTCAATACTGTACTGTTTCTCCCTGCAGCACCCCAACCCCCACCTTGACTATTTCTTTTCTCCTTATCACCTTTACGAGTGCCATATAATTCACTCTATTATGTTTATGGTTACCTCACTCTCCATTATCCCCCACCCCCTAAAATATCAGCTCCATAGCGCAGCATTCGTTCACTGCATCTCAGTTCCATGATGTTTCTCTAGAAACACAACAGGTATTCAATAAATAGTTATTGAATTGAAATGCCCGTGGGAGCCAGATGTGAACCGCAGACCAAGATAAGTAGAGCAGGCACACCCGGCCCACTGCAGGAGGGTGGGTCCAAGGTGTAGGCGAAGTGTTCTAGGAAGCTGCAAAGTCACAAGTGCACGAAACTGGCAAGATTCTTAACCGTTAATACATTCAATAATAATTTTTAAAACACTGCATGTAGGGACCAGCAGGTGGCATGGTGGATAAGGTGGCTTGACTCTCACGTGGGTAACCACAGTTCTAGTCCCAGATCCAGCACCTTGAGTGTGTGCGTGCATGCCCAAGATTCTGAGAGAATGGAGGAGAAAGGATTGCAGCGTGGTTATTCCGGGAGAGGTGATGATTTTTCATTTTCTGTCTCTGTTTCTGTCTCTCGGACAAGCACCCTATAGCAAAGATCTCTTTAAAAATTTAAAAAATAAACTACATGTATTGGGACAAACGAATCAGGTCTGCAAACATATCTGAACCCCCTCCTGGATCTGGCCCCAAACACCCCAGTTGGAGACCCCTGCTACAGTGAAGAACTGGGAAAAGAATCTTGGGGGCCGTTTACCCCGAGCCAGTGCTGCTCCAGAGGTAGCCCGGGTCGAGTGTGGGGGAAGGAAGGCTCACCCACTCACTGCCAACCTCCAGGAGACCTCAGGCAGGAAGGGTCTGACGGAAACGCTGCTTAAATGAGCCCGGTGGAAGTAGCCAGACTCTGCCCCACCCCGGGGCTGCCGCCTCCCAAACCAGTCCAACCCGTCTGCAGCAGCGGCGGCGGCTCCCTCCCGGGCACCATCGGAGAAAGAGGGAGGAAGGAGGTCAGACAGACAGGGCCCGGGCATAAGCCCTTCTCCCGCCCCTGCTCAGATCCCCACTTCGGCCCGACCTGCTGGCCCCAGGGTCCTCTTCACCAGGGGCGAGACAGATGCGAGAGGTCAAACCCGGCTTTGGGGCTGCCGACCCCTGACTGGGACTCGCCCACCTGCCGGCTGTGCTCCTTGCGTAAGCAACTGCGGCTCTCGACAGACTCGGTTTCCTTATCTGTTAAATGCAGCTAAAAATAGACCTTCCTGAGCCTCCGGGTCACCGTAAGGATGGAGCTATCAAACAGGTCGAGGGCTTTCCTCCACGCCTGGCAAAAAGGCTGCGCTCCACGAACCAGCCCCCTTGTCTCCTGACTTGGACGATCCCAATCGGCAGAGCGGCCCCATCCCTGGGTCTCTAAGCACGCTCCGCTCCACAACCGTCTGGCCAACCCGCCGCAGACAAAGAAGGCGTAGGACGGAAGCTAGTCAGCAAGCTGACCTGTACAAGCCCCATCTCACAGGTGGACAAACGGAGGTGCGGGGGCTCCTGGTAGGTGAAGCCGGAGTCCCAGCCCCCAGGGGGGTCTCATTGTGCAAGGCCTCCTCTCACCGCCCAACGCCCCACCCACGGATTCACACGCTAACCACGAATCCCCCAATTCCGCCAGCCCCAGGCCCTTCCCGTTGGCATCCCCTGGGCACGTCGCCCCACCTCGCCCCTTCTCACCCGTCCGCCTGGCATCAGCCTCAGGAGGCCGCCGAGAGAGACTGGGGTAAACTCAGGACCCCAGACTGGCTTCTTCCCTCCCGCACTCCGGGGCAATCTTGGGGACTCCTGGCGGCGGAAGGGGCCGCGAGCCGGACGGCATGCTTTGTACCACCACCGCTCGTCGCGCCTCTGAACCCGGGTTGGCCTAGCTCTCAAATTAAAGGGCTGACGACACGATTCCTTCGGTCCCATTTAGCCGAAAGCCGAAAGGTCCCCGCTGCCCTGCCCCCGCCATCCCGAGGAGAGGGGATGCCCAGGCTGCCCCCATCCCCGCTAGTAGTCCCTTGCCCTACCCGCACGTACCTGGTGGCGCCCGCGCCGCTGCCCTGCGCGCCTCCAGCCCTGCCCACCTGGAACTCAAGTAGCCCGCGTTTGCGCAACTTCCGGCGGCCGCCCGCAGGTGAACCCGCAAGCCCAGGTATTACCCAAAACGGGGAAGGATAGTTTGGCAGGGACCGGAGCCCAGCTCCTGCGCTGGCAGGTGGCCCCGCACCGGAACCCGGTGCAATCCGCTGCCCGCCTACCCCGGAAAGCTCTTCCGGGAGCCGGGGCCCGCCCACCATACATCTGGTGCAGGGAGTCCCCGTGGCCCGCTCAGGCAGGTTGCACCCATTTTAGAGATGGAAACACTGGGTCCCTCCCTCACGGTCACAGTGACAGCCAGTTAATGGTCACTGTGCCAGGCACGGGGGGAAAAAGCTTTCTTTGGGAGGAACCCCTTTTAATCTAAGGGGAACTCTATTGTTACCCAGTTGACTGATGGAAAACTGAGGCTGGGACAGGCTGAGTCACCTGCCTAAAGTCACCCTGGGGAATCCAACCTGGGTACTTTCTCTCCAGACTAAACCTTAATGCCTCCCTTTCCACCTGTTGTCTGTCACCTCAGCAAGTGGCTGGACCTCTCCTGCCCTCCATTCCTCAAGTGAGGAGAAATCCACCTTCTGGGCCAGGCCAGTGTGAGCTCTAAAGGCCTGAGGCTACCCGCAGCAGCTCTGTGCAAACGGTGGACATCAGTAAGGGCAGCCAAGTTAGTAATAACAACTAGCACTTCTGCACCCCAGATGCTGTGGTCAGTTAAACCTTCGGAACCCCCTGGCGGGGAGGAACTGTCTAGTCCCCATTTCACAGATGAGACTACAGTCCAGCAGGAAGGAGGCCTGGGAGGGAGGTGACAGTCTCCTCCACCAGCCCAAGCCCTGTATGTCACTTCAGGTGGGCACATTTGCAAGGCCATTTCCACTGGGATGCTGGAGCCAGGTGTCCAAAGAGGGCCCAGGTTCATGTCTGTGCCTGGTGAGGGCTGGGTCAGGACTGGGATGCGGGTGTCAGAAGGCAGGAAGTGACCCCACCAGCTTTCCTCCCCTCTCAGCTCAATGCTTCCTCCTCCATCCTGATTTCAGAGGGAGGGGTCAACAAGACCGTGACCCCCCAACAAAGGTCTCCTAGGTCTCCACCTGGCCCTCCACTGAGGCAACAAGGGGGGAAGGAGGAAGGAGACTCCTTTGGGCACTGATGGTAGTCAGACCAAGCAACTACTTTCATAATAAAAAAAAAGGAAGAACTAAGGACTTCTGAGCATGTTTTTGGTACCAGGCACTGTCACAAACACTTTTACATACATATTAATGCACTTAATCTGCACACCTACCCTGTGTGGGTACTGCTATTATGCCCATTTTCCAGAAGAGATCACTGAGGCACAGAGAGGTAAAGTCTCTTGCCAGAGGTCACACAGCTGGTATATGGTAGAGCCAGGATTTGGACCCAGGCTAGGGTCTGGGAAGGGGAGGTGGAAGGGACAGTTTTCAGTGTTGGGCTTTGGCTACTCACCAGAAGTGTCTCAGGGAACCCCTAAAGGATCTACGGTTCCTGGGACCAGCAGATGGCATAATGGTTACATCACTGGATTCCCACATAATCGACTGCGGTTCAAGTCCCAGACTAGGCAGCTTAAAACTTACGCCAGGCGTGTGTGCATGCTTGCCCAAAACGAACTGAGGCATGGCCATCCCCCTTGGGGGGGGGGGGGGGGGTGATTTTTCACTTTCTGTCTTTCTGTCTCTCAGGCAGTACACTAAACTTTTTAAAAAATATCTCTTGGAAAAAAAAAAAAAAAAAAAAAGACTACGGTTTCCTAGACTGGGCCTCAAGGGAATCAGATCTTATCACTCCAGGACTCAGTCCTTGCCCAGTTGGATAGCTAATCTCTAACCATTTCCTGGGCCAGCCAAAGCCCTCTGCTGTTCCTGAACACACCAAGACCTTTCCAGCCTCCGCAGCTGTCCTCTGCCTGAAGTTTCCCTCACTTCCTCCAGGTCTCACTTCAAATGTCACCTCCTCAGAGAGGCCTCCCTGGCCATCCTAAGCAGCTCCCACCAACTCTCTCACCATTTTGTTCCCTTCCCAGCATTCGCCCTCCTCCTGTCATTTTAGATATTCACTTATCACTTATTTCCTGTCTTTCCTGCTGGACCGGCAGCTCCATCACACCCTTCCCCACCGTCTTCCTGCAGGGACCAAAACTGCGTCCAAACCTTTGCACACGCTGGTTCCGCTGCCTGCACTGCCCTTGCCACTGCATGCCCCAGCCACCTCTGTAGGATGTGGCACAGATCCAGAACCAGCCTGTCTGAGTTCAAACCCAGCTCCACCAGTGATTACCTCGGAGACCCTGGGGTAGATACTCAACCTCTCAGCTTCCCCAGCTGTACAGCAGGACTCCCAAGGCTGCTTCCTGCCCAGCGCGAGGCCGGTGCATGCAAATGCCACCAGAACGTGAGCTGTCATAACTACTCGACCAAGCTGATCTCCTGGGTACCCAGTTTCTAGGGGAGGCCTTTATCAGCCTGGAATGCTGACCCACTACTCTCAGAGGTTCAAATTTGAGAATAGCTAGAGTCGGGACCACAGTGGAATGGTTACATCACTGGACTACCACATAGTCGACTGCGGTTTGAGTCCCAGACCCAGTGACTTAAACTCACACCAGGCATGTATGCGTGCATGCCCAAGATCCCAAGAGGAGAATGAAGAAGGGATTGTGGCATGGCCATCCCCCCGGGAGGTGATTTCTCACTTCGTCTGTTTCTGTCTCTCCAGTGAGCATACACGCCTTATAGCAAAAATCTCTCTAAAAATAAAAAGTGCAGAGTCGGAGCCAGCAGGTGGTATAGTGATTAAAGTGCTGGACTCCCACAGGACTGATTATGGGTTCAAGTCCCAGACCTAGCAGCTTGAAAATCATGCAGGGTGCATGTGCGTGTGTGCCCAAAATCCCAGGAGGAGAATGGAGGAGAAGGGATTGCGGCATGGCCATCCACACCAGGGAGGTGATTTCACACTTTCCCTCTCCCTGTCTCTATCTGTCTCTTTTACCCTATAGCAAAAACCTTAAGGAAAATTAGAAAAGATTGTAGAGTCACTTAAATAGACATTTCACCAAAAAAGAGACATAGATGGCCAAGAAGCATGAAAAAAGGGGTTCAACATCACTAATCATTAAAGAAACCACAAAATACCAGATCACACCCATTAGGATGGCCATTATAAAAATAAATAAAAATACAAGGGCAAGATGATGGTGCAGGGAAAACACAGTTCTGAAAAGCTGACCCACACAGGAAGCTTCCAGGTTTGTGTCCAAGACCTCCCTGAACACGTTGGGCACACGTGTGCCCGTGATCCAGGTCTGGCTAAAGCTGGGAGTGGATCGTGGCATGAAGACTCTGTTGGGGGAGGCTATCCTCTGTCTGACCATCTCTCTCTCTTCCTCTCACTCATGGAAGAAAGAAAAAACAATTTTTAATACAAACAAAAAATAACAAGTGTTGGTAAGTATGTCAAGAAATTAGGCAGGGAGAGCGGACTCCGGGCAGAGGGCTGCACACCCATTACAACCTAGGTCTTGCCCAGGTTGGGGCTTGCCACTGCCTGGGACACCACCCCTGTGCTACTGAAGCAACACATAACTGGCTGCAAAGGCCACTGGAGCCGGGACCCCACACCAAGAAAGGCAAGGGACACACCTTAAAAAGAAGACACCTTGGGACCAGCATTAGTGTAATGGCTATGTCGCTGGACTCCCACGTAGTCGACCGTGGTTTGAGTCCCGGGCCCGGTGGGTTAAAACTCACGCCGGGCACGTATGCGTGCGTGCCCATGATCCCGAGAGGAGAATGGAGGAGAAAGGATTGCGGCGTGGCCATCCCCCCTGGGGGGTGATTTCTCGCTTTCTGTCTCTCTGTCTCTCTCTGTCTGTCTGGCGAGCGCACACGCCCTATAGCAAAAACTTCTCAAAAAAAAAAAAAAGAAAAGAAAAGGAAGACACCTTCATGGTTCCTGAGAACTAGTGATTTCAGGGAAAAAAGAGAAAGAAGATTTTCTACTGATAATTCAGCCTCCAGCCCACAAACTTGAGTGGAGAGGCAAGGAGCAGGACTTCAAAAGAAGACACCTTCATGGCTCCTGAAAACTAGTGATTTCAGGGAACAATTTATTCTATTGATAATTCAGCTTCCAGCCCACAAACTCGAGTGGTAGGAAGCCCCTCAAGCCTTCTCTCTGTCTCTGTCTCTGCCTCTGTCTTCTCATTTTTTGTAATTTTTCCTTTTTAAAATTTTTTAAGGTAAAGTATTTTCTTGGCTTTTAGCCCCTCCTTTACCTTTATCTTGTTAATAATCCCCTTCCCCCCTCCCACCCAGAAGAGGCAAGGGCAGGCCTTCAGAAGAATACACCTTCATGGCTCCTGAGAACTAGTGATTTCAGGTGCCACGCAGTTTTCTATTTTTTTCTTTTTTTTAAAAAAAATATATTTTTTCTTTAGTTTTTGTTTTCCTTCTTTTTTTCTATTTCTTGGTTGTTGTTGTTGTCGTCGTTGTTGTTGTTTCTCTCTGTTTCTTTTTCTTTTATCTCATCTCTCTGGTCTTCAATCTCCATTCACCGTGTTTCTAGATGGATCTAAGAGAACTATACCCTAACATCCAATTACTATTAGTGTTAACATATTCCTCAATATCTACTGAATCTGCTGTGCAAAGGGATCAAAACGGAATGGCAAAGAGATTCCAGATCACATCTTTCTGCATGCTCCTGAATGCTCAGATTGAACTTCAAATTTAGGAAGAAACACACCATCCATCAGATGACTACAAATCACCACGGGGCCACAAGAAATATGGGAAAGCAAGAAAATACCTCTCCTCCAAGAGAAAAGAATAGCTCCTCTTCATCCACAGACAGTTCAATGGAAATCATGGAAATGTCTGATAAAGAATTTAGAATATTCATAACGGCAAAGCTAACAGAGATGGAAGAGAGGAGAGGCAATGAACTGCAGAAGAGAAAGGAGAAAGGAGATGACAAGTTCCAGGAGGTGAGGAAATTCTTGCAAGATCTAAAAGAGGAATTACACATATTAAAAAAGAATCAAATGGACCTGCTAGAGATGAAGATTATAATACAGGAAGTAAAAATCTCCCTTGAAAGTATTAAAAGCAGACTAGATCATACAGAAAATAGAATCTCAGACATAGAAGAGAAAATTGCTGGCCTAGAAAAATCCTCCACAAAGACTGAAAAAATGGCCCCCCAAAATGGGAATAATATAAGAGAAATACTAGATACCATCAAACGTCCAAACATCCGGATAATTGGTATCCCAGAAGGCGAAGAGACTCATAAGGGCATTGATAATCTATTCCATGAAATCCTGCAAGAAAACTTTCCAAACCTAGAGAGGCACTCAAAGATCCAGTCCCAAAAAATACAAAGGACCCCAAATAGAATCAACCCAAGAAGATCTTCTCCAAGACACATTATAGCCACATTGACCAAAACCACAGACAAAGACAAGATACTAAGATTGGCAAGAGAGAAACAACAAGTTACCTACTAAAGGATATCCCATCAGGCTAACAGTAGACCTCTCATCTTAAACAATGCAAGCAAGGAAAGAATGGGAAAATATATTCAAAGTGTTAAGGGAAAAGCAATTTCAACCAAGAATACTGTATCTGGCAAGATTATCCTTCATATGGGAAGAAAAGACAAGAACATTCTCAGATAAACAAAACCTGAAAGAATTTCCCAGCAGCAGACCAGATCTCCAAGAAGTTCTCAAGAGAGTACTATAACAGGAAAATTAAATACAGACACACAGAAATAAGAGTTCAAAATCTAAGAAAATGACCAACTTAACCATAGGGACAAGTTTGGAGTTGAATATTATATCCCAGAATTCAATTGAGAAGATAGAACCACAACAGAAGATAGATTAAGTACATGCGACTGAACCGGTGAAATAGCATTTTGTGACTTTTGACTAAAATATTGCTGATTTTCTTCTAGGCTTTGTTGTCCGGTTTTAAAGTTTTTTGTCCTGTCTTGAGCTGTCAATAGGTTCATGTACCTACTATTTGAACAGAGTCCTAACCTGTTTCCTGGCTTTAAGTTTTTAAGCAAAGTTCCTTAGCATTTCTTTGATTTATTAAAGTTAAAACTATTTTTCTTGAAATTATCAGCTGAATTTGCTATTGAAAGTAGTTAGATTATTTAAAAAATTGTGTGATCAATAAGAATGTGGGGGGAAGGAATGGAAGACAACTGTAAACAGCAGAGATAGTGTGAGAAGAGGGTGGGTGCTCACTTTGGCAGCACATATACTAAAATTGGAATGATACAGAAAAGATTAGCATGGCCCCTGTGCAAGGATGACATGCAAATTCGTGAAGCATTCCATATTTTTTTGCAGCATTATTCACAATTGCCATGACGTGGAACCAACCTAAATGTCAACAAACTGATGAATGGATTGGAAAAGTGTGGCACATATACTCTATGGAATACTACTCAGCCATAAAAAAAATAACAAGACCCTGGCATTTGATAGAAAGTGGTCAGATATGGAGGATCTATTGCTGAGTGAAGTAAGCCAGGCTATGAAAGAAAGATATTGTATGTATCCACTTAATATATACCGACTATCTGCACTCTATGGTAGAGAACACAAAATATTGGAGGACATAAAAGCAGTAAAAGTACTTAATGAGAATAAGACAGTGTGGAATGGGGGGTGAAGGGAAGAGGATAGAGAAAGATAGCAAAAGAACAAATAGGGAGGCGGGATGTTAGTGGAAAGCAGATATGGCTTATTACCTGATGATGACATGTATAGTATTCTCAACTGGATTGGTCTGAAAAGTATTTCATGATGGGTAAAGTCTTTTTACAAGCAAACTGAGAAATAGTGATCAACTGTTGGGGACCAGCAGTTAGCGTAATGGCTATGTCGCTGGACTCCCATGTAGTCGACCGCGGTTCGGGTCCCGGACCCGGCGGCTTAAACTCACGCCGGGCGCGTGTGCGTGCGTGCCCAAGATCCCGAGAGGAGAATGGAGGAGAAGGGATTGCGGCGTGGCCATCCCCCCTGGGGGGTGATTTCTCGCTTTCTATCTCTCTGTCTCTCTCTGTCTGTCTGGCGAGCGCACGCGCCCTATAGCAAAAACCTCTCCAAAAAAAAAAAAAAAATAGTGATCAACTGTTTAAAAAAAATAATTGGAATTATAATAATAATGATTGGGAAAAAATGAAAAGATATTGAATGATGAAGTGGGGAGAGTAATGTCTCTGTATTGACTGACATGCATGGCATTCCCTTTTGAAAAAGCAATGTAATACACTGTAAAGTTATATGCAATCCAATGTAATATAAACAAGATTATGATGATAATAAACAAATAAATAAATAATTTAAATTTTAAAAAAAGAAGAGGGTGGGAAAGGGCAGGGGGTCAGAAATAGGGGTAAAAATATATATATATATATATGAAACTAGAAATGGAAAATTATTGACGATAACATGCATGATTAAGCCACTATGCAGTATATTCTAGATGGGAAATCACATTTTGTATGCTGTGACGATGCTTAGGGAATGAATATAAATTAATTAATTTGGGGGGGGGGAGGTTTTTGCTATAGGGCGCGTGCGCTCACCAGAAAGACAGAGAGAGACAGAGAGAAAGAGAGACAGAAAGCAAGAAATCACCCTCCCAGGGGAGATGGCCACGCACGCACTCACATCTGGCGTGAGTTTAAGCCACTGGGTCTGGGACTCGAACCGCAGTCAACTACATGGGAGTCCAGCAACATATACATCACGCTAACTGCTGGTTCCTAAATTAATTAATTTTTAAAAAATGTTTCAGGAAGAAAAAAAAAAACACGAAAACTGGTTTTCTTGAAATTAAAAAAAAAGCATTAAAAATACCTATTTGATAACTGCAGTAAACTATATAGCCCCAGCTAGGTGCTACTTAATAGTTTGCTCATTCTATTCACTGAGGTTTATGCCTAAAGTCAGACTTGTGTTTATGGATATGTATATATCAGTTATGCTTGCTATTGAAAATATTTAGATTAATTAAGATCTTTAGTGAATCAATAAAATGTGGGAGGGAAAAGGCATAGAAAGCAACTATGGGTACCAGAGACAGTGTGGGAGGAGGGTGGGAGATGGCAGAGGGTGAGAGAGGGAATCAAGGATGGGGAAAAAAGCAAAATATACAGGAAACAAGAAATGGAAAATCATTTGTTGACAATAACACATATGTTGATGTGCTTGATTGATCCAATATACACTGTATTCTAGATGGAGAATCTCATTTTGTATGCTATAATGAGGTATAGTAAATGAATGTAAATAAATAAATTTAGGGACCAGCAGTTAGTGTAATGGCTATGTCACTGGACTCCCATGTAGTAGACAGTGGTTCGAGTCCCGGACCCGGTGGCTTAAACTCATGCCAGGCGCGTGTGCATGCATGCCCAAGATCCCGAGAGGAGAATGGAGGAGAAGGGATTGCAGTGTGGCCATCCCCCATAGGGGGTTATTTCTCACTTTCTGTCTCTCCGTTTCTCTCTGTCTGTCTGGCGAGTGCACGCACCTTATAGCAAAAACCTCTCAAAAAAAATAAATAAATAAATAAATAAATAAATAAATAAATAATTTAAATTAAAAAAAAGAAATTTTACATTTGAATTAAAGATCGTCAAACATGAAAAAAATTTAAAAAAATAAAAATGTGTGTCCCTGAAAAAAGAAATTAGAACCTTGTGCACTGCTGATGGAAATGTAAAATGATGCAGCCACTGTGGAAAACAGTAAGGCAGTTTCACAAGAAATTAAACAGAATTATCATAAAATCATCCAGCAATTCTATTTCTGGGTACATACCCAAATGAATTAAATCAGAGACTTGAAGAAACATCTGTACATCTGTTCATAGCAGCACTCTTCACAACAGCCAAAAGAGAGAGCAATCCATGTGTCCATCAGCAGATGGACAGATACACCACATGTGGTACATAAAGATGACAGAATATTACTCAGCCCTAAAAAGGACATTCTGGAAACACTCTATTTTATGAAATGAAGTGTTGCCCAATTCTAAAATCACAAATAAAGCCATTTACGATCTCTATAAATATAAAAAAGGAAGAGAATGCTGACACATGGTACATGGATGAACCTTGGAGACATTATGCCGAGCACAATAAGCCAGTCACGACAGGACAAATACTGTATGAATCTGCCTGTATGAGGTATCTAGAGCAGATAAGTTCATAGATACAGAAAGTAGAATGAGGAGACCAGCAGATGGCATGGTGGTTGGGGCACTGGACTCCCACGTGGCTGACTGCTGGTTGAGTCTCAAATCTGGAGGCTTGTTTTCTCACTTTCCCTTTCTCTCTCTCTGGTGAATTAAAAAATAATAATAATAATAATAATAATAATAATAAATAAAATTAGATAAATAATTCTTTGGGGGGGGAAGAAATATGGGACCAGCAGATGGCAACGCAGTTACATCACATGGCAAAGCGGTTATGTTGCTAGACTCCCACATGGCTGACCATGGTTTGAGTCCCGGACCCAGTGGCTTGAAACTCACACCGGGTGTGTGTGCGTGCATGCCCAAGATCCCAGGAGGAGAGTGGAGGAGAAGGAATTGCTGGGTGGCCATCACCCCACCCCACCCCCAGCTGTGATTTCTCACTTTCCCTCTCACTGTCTCTGTCTCTCTTTTTTGCCCTAAGGCAAAAACCTCTAAAAAGAAGAAAGAAAGAAAGAAAGAAAGAAGAGAGAGAGAGAGAGAGAGAGAGAGAGAGAAAGAAAGAAAGAAAGAAAGAAAGAAAGAAAGAAAAAAGAAAAGAAAAGAAAAGAAAAGAAAAGAAAAGAAAAGAAAAGAAAAGAAAAGAAAAGAAAAGAAAAAAAGAAAAGAAAGAGAGAGAGAGATGGTTGCTAGGGGCTGGGAGTATGGGGGAAGGGTGAATCATTATTCAGTAGGTATGGGATTCCCTTTGGGAAGGTGAAAACATTCTGGAAGATGGATGATAGTGGTAACTATACAACAATATAAATGTACTTGATGCCACTGGACCATATACTTAAAGGGTGGATAAGATGATAAATTGTCTTTTATTTTATACACACACACACACACACACACACACACGTTATATATAATTTTTTTTTTTTTTACAATATTCAAAACAACAACAAAAGACTGCAGAATCTGGAGCCAGACTCCTCGGAAGCAAGTTCCACCTCTGGAGAACCCTGTGCACACCAGTAAATCTCCTCTGGAAGATGGAAATACCAGCACTAATAACCTCCTCACATCACATACTCACGAAGTACTTAGCATACAGTAAGTGCTGAAGAGGAGTTAGTAATTTGTATTCTTTGTTAAGGGGGTGGGAGGTGTGGTTCCTGATGTTTATAATGTTCATGTCATTCCATACACACCCCTTTTTTCCACCCCCTTACCCTTTACGTCCACCTGTTTCTCTCTGCCCCTTCAGCAGGAGCCCAGCCAAACATAGGTACAGACAGAGAGGCCCTCAACTACCCCCGAGGATCAGGAAGGCTCCAGACGGTGGGGAGGGAGTTAGCCAGAGGGCAGCCCAGCTCAATTTCAGCCCAGCTGTCCAGGTCACAGACACCCAGCTGGACATCCTCCAGGGCCAGGGCCACACCAGGCCCCAAGCTATTTCTGGTGTCTTCCCAGACACTCGTGCCCTGACCTGCCCAGGAGTCAGCCTTGCCTGACAGCCTTGCACAAACCTCAGGAAGGGAGAGGTGAGCAGGCTGTGGGGGTGGCGTGGGTGCAGAAATTAAGACATCAAGCTTATTCCTGGCCCACTTATATTCTACCTCCACCAACTTGAGCTTCTAAGTCTTGGTTTGCAACCTGAAGTTGCAAAATGAGAATAAAGGGGCTTGCAGTAGGGACTGGATGAAAGACATACATGCAAGGCCCTAAGGATGAGCTTGGAATACATGATGAGGGAGGTGAGAATTGAAGCACTGAAGCAAAGCCCACTTTCTGTCATAGATTGTCCTCTGCTTAAGCCTGAGCTCAGCATCATGGCTTATCTCAGCCCAGAAATGCAAAGAAATTTGCCCAAAGTCACACAGTGAGTCAGTGACAGATAATAGACAGGAGAGTGGAGATATGTATACATATCCATATCTCAAGTGATGCATGCACATGGCTCAAAATTCAAAATACTGCAAAGGAAATTAAATAAATAAAAAAAAAAAAACCTCCAGGCACCGCCATAACAAGACAGACATATACTCTTCCAGGGAGACTTTTAGGCAGATGCTTCAAGTATGAACAGACATTCTTTCTTTCTCTTTTTCTCCACATCTGGCATCAGGCTGTGTACGTGGTTTCCACCTTGCTCTTCTCACTCAATAATACACGCTGTTCTTGCTGCCACATCAGTAGATGAAGAACGTCCATGTCTGTTTCCACAGCTGTACAGTGTTATCTCCCGTCTCCCTCCTGCTGGCCACCTAGTGTGTGTGCTGTTTCTGCCCATCACAACCACGCTGCACGGTCACTGCACGCACATCATTTTGCCTATTGCCTAGAAGTGTGACAGCTGGCTCAGGGGAACGCACCTGTAATTGTGACAGAGCTAAGGGACTGTGCTCCATCAAGGCTGAGCTGACCTTCCATGGCAGAACACACAGCAAAAGGCCAATAAATGTCAGCTTTACTTATCTTGATAGGGGAGATTTTGGGGGCCCCTGGATTTTTAATTCCTCGTCTGCCCAGCCCCTGCCTCTCATCACATTTCAGTGGGGGAAGATAATAAGGACGATACAAAGGACCTAAGATGGATACGGCTATTGAGGAAAACACATCAGGGAGAGGGTAGGGCATAGTCAAGAAATATTTGTTGAGAGAATGAAAAAAATAACTTGTTTGGGGGCCAGTTCCATGGACTGGTGGTTAAAGCAGCTGGATCCCACAAGGCTGACCGCACAGTAGTGGTTCGAGTCCTGGAACTGCTGGCTTCAGCAACACACTAGGTAGGCATGTGTATGTGTGTGTGTGTGTGTGTGTGTGTGTGTGTGTATGCCCAAAATCCCCAAAGGAGGAGGAGATAGAGGACAATGGATTGTGATGTGACCATGCCCCATGAGGGGTGCTTTCTCTCTGTCTCTGGCAAACACATAGGCCCTCTAGCAAAAAAAAAAAAAAAAAAAAAAAAAAAAAAAAAAAAGAAAGAAAGAAGAAAGAAAGAAAGAAAAAAGAAAAGAAAAGAAAAGAAAAGAAAAGAAAAGAAAAGAAAAAAGTTTCCTTTCTGACTTCCCTCAACTCTTCTCCCCAAAGCCAGAAAGGAAGAGGGTCCAAAAGAGAGAGGATAAGTAACTCCCTTGTGATGAGATTAAAGACTCAAATCCTGAGTGTCAGGGACTCAGATTGAAGCCCGATGGACCGGTAACCAAGCTCTGTATTGCCAAGTCTGACTGAGACTTTAGGCAAGAGGCCTAACCTTTCAGAACCTCAGTTTCCCCACCTACGAAAAGAGACCTTCCATAGCAAAGGGAGGGGGGATCCCCAGGAGGCAGAGCTGGGGTTTCCCGGACCACATGCTCCACCTGGGAGTATCCAAGCCCCACCCGCAAAGCCTCCTGAGAGGAGAGGCTGCCTCTCCCCCCTCCCCTAACCTGGGGCAGATTCCTGAGAAGCCGGCACTGTCCTCCCACCCCCTTTCTAACCCGGAAACGTCAGTCCTGCCCGTTCTCCCGAGAGAGGCCTCTGTGGGGGTAGCTCCAGAACTCAGAATGCCCTAAGCAGAAGGGCCCCACGGGAGCCCTGAGTCCCACCCTCGATGTTCTCGGGAGGGGAAGTCATGCCCAGGAGAGCTGACGATCTCGAGGACCATGCTGGCAAGGAAGAAGTGACCCAGCCAGGAGTCTTGGGCCGTATCCCCGCTGATAAGGGACTGAGAAAGACACCGCCAGCTGCCAGGCTGGGCCTCTCCAGGCCAATCAGATCTGCCTAGACTGGAGGCCGTTAGGGGCGCGGAAAGACTGGGACTGGATTCTCCGCCAGCCCTCGCCGTGCTACGACACTTGCGTCTGGGCCTTGGCGTCTGAGAAATGGTACGCAGGTACGACGCGGAGAGGACACCCACGCAAGCGCTCGGTCAACTCAGCCCCCCAGGCTCGGGCTCGCAACCTGGCCACCCGCGCCCTCACCTGGCGCCCACGCTACGCGTGTCCTGGCTCCTCCTAGGCGGGTACGCGAGAGGCTGACAGCTCGGACCCCAGCCGGGAGTGGCCGCTCCCAACGCGGCCCTGGAGGCTCCGACCCCACGTGCGGACCCGAAGGGGCCTTCGAAGCTGCCCTCTGCACCCGGGACGAGCGGGCGCCCCAGACCTTCGGAAGGCCCCCACCGGCGCGAAGGTCCCCGGGGCGCGAAGGAAGGGGAAGTGAGCCGCTCCCCCCCCAACTCACCGGAATGGTTCGCCCCGGACTTCCTGATTGGTTCATCGCTTCCGTTCGAACGGCGCGCCGCCCGAGTTGCCAGGCGACCGCTTAGCGTCGTCTGCGAGAGGGAGGTGCCACTGCTCAGCAGCCCCACCCCTATCCCCACCCCCCACCCCTGCTCTGAGCTGGCCCCAGGGTTTTCCGGCACCTATTTCAAGCCCGAACCTAGTTCTTTCCCTTCCTTCTCCCTCCCCCTCATCCGACTGGGACTTCCTCTGGGTCCCCAGCTGGAAGAGGCACCATCTGGGGCTCCGGGCTGGTTCCTAGTCCCGACTTTGCAGCTAACTCGCTAAGTGACCCTAGGCAAGCCCCTTCCTATCTCTGTTTCCTGCTCTGATTGCGCAATGATGAGTGAGTCTGAATAGGTGCATATCCAGCAATCCTGAAATTTACAAAGGAAATGACCCAAGATATGAGCAAAGATTAATAATGCTCAGCGTTATTCATCGTAGCAAAGTACTGGAAACAACTTTAATACCTACTGAAAGGGGCTGGTTATGTAAGTCCCTTCTGCGGAAGAGCTAACTTAATTGAGCTTTTTATATGCCAGGTAGTTTTACATGACACAACTTGTGCCCATGCTCATGACATAAGCCTCAGAGATATTTATTATCTTTAATTATCCCCATCAGAGATGGGGATATTATGCATCCATTTAAAAGTTATGTAGTAAAAGATATAGGAACTGCTAAAGGTTTGTTTTGTTTTAAACAGTTTCACTGTGTCTAGACCCTTCACCAAGTAGCTGGGACCACAGGAGCTTCCTATCTCCGTCAGCTCCTTTTGGGAAGATCTCTTAGGTTCCCCGGACCAGTGCAGGATTTCCCTAGCCCCTACCGCAGCCTCCCAGAAGCTGGGACACCACAGTGGGCTTTTCAGGTTCGCCTGGAATCAAACGCAGGCGTCCTGTGTGGTCCCAGTCTGTCGCACAGCAGCATATTAATGACACATGCCAACACAGCTGGCCCAGGAAGTAAATTAAAATTTTTAAAGTATATTTCAAAGCATTATGGACAGCATAACTATGTATTAAATACATAACTGTAATATCATATGCCCATATGTGTCATTATGTACAATAACAGCAGTTCATTTTCCCTCCATGCTTTTGTGAATTTTCCAAATTTCCAATATTCAAACACATCAAGAAAAAAATTTCTTAAGAATTATTTTTAACATTATTATTATATTATTATTATTATTATTTAACTTGACCAGAGAAAGAGAGAGAGTGAAAAAGCAAGCTGCCAGGTCTGAGACTTGAACCGCAGAGAGCAATGTGAGAGTCCAGCGTTTTTAACCACCATGCCACCTGCCGGCCCCAAGAAAAAAATTTTTTTTTCTTTTTTTAGAAGTTTTTGCTATAGGGCACATGCACTCGCCAGACAGACAGAGAGAGACAGAGAGACAGAAAGTGAAAAATCACACACACCCCCCCCAGGGGCGATGGCCACGCCACAATCCCTTCTCCATTCTCCTCTCGGGATCTTGGGCACACATGCACATGTGCCCAGCGTAAGTTTTAAGCCACCAGGTCCGGGACTCAAACCACGATCGACTACGTGGGAGTTCAGGGACATAGCCATTACACCAACTGCTGGTCCCGAATAAAAAATTTTAAGGGGATTAGAATAAATTAATTCTAAGGACCCTTTAAGGCAAGGAAATATAACTGTCAGTGCCTGTTTGGATCTTCATTGGTCGGTTCAGACGAAGCCAGCCTGTTTTCTACCCCAGCTGGTGTCTTTCATTCTTTGATTGGATAACCAATCATTGAGCACTTACTGTGTGCACACCTTGAGCAGACAGGGGAGGGAGCTAATAATATACTGCTAGCTAATGGTGATTGGGTGCTCTTGCACCGGGACCAATCAAATCAGAACTGACAACTGTCATAAACGGGGGTCTGGCTGTACTTATCTCTGAAGACCAGCTAAATATCAAACCCAGCACCCTCTGCTACATTGCACTCGAGACTTTCCATATATTATTTCACTTGACTTTACTACTTTCTGAGGCAAGAGATCCTATTATTACTACCATTTTATATATGAGAAAACTAAGGGATGTCTGGATCCAGAGCAAGGTCTCTGAACCACTCTGTTACAGTCCCTCGTAAATGTGCAAAAACTATTTCACAGCAGCAGCAAGAAAGGCAAAGAGGATTCTGTGATCCATAAGATACACAAGCAAAAAAAAAAAAAAAAAAAAAAACTGAAGAGGGCCAGCAGGTGGTATGGTGGTTAAGGTGCTAGACTCTCACGTGTCCCAAATGCCCTACCACACAGTTCGAGTCCCAGATCTGGAGGCTTGCTTTCTCACTTTCTTTCTCTTTCTCATGATCACATGTGCCCTATAGCAAATTAATAATAATAATAAGTAAATAGTTGTTTTAAAAAAAAAAAAAAAAAACCCTGAGGGACCAGCAGGTGGCATGCTGGTTAGGGCACTAGACTCCCACATGGCCAACTGCAGTTCAGGTCTCGAACCTGGCAGCTTCCTGTCTCTCTCTCTCTCTTTTTCTCTCTGGTCAAATTAGAAAGGTACTAATGATGAATAAAGTTAAATAAAATAATTATTTTTTAAAAGACTGAACAGGCCAGATCTACTAGGCTTTGTATTTACTGAGGCTTAGAAGGAAAAAGAAAATAAATTTACAAATATGAAATTAAGTAACAAAGAGTGTATGGGAGTAGAGAAAAGAGACTACAGCAAATGACAAATTCTACAAACATTACAAAACCCAGAAAAAACTTTTTTTTTTTTTTTTGGAGAGGTTTTTGCTATAGGGCGTGTGTGCTCGCCAGAAAGACAGAGAGAGACAGAGAGACAGAAAGCAAGAAATCACCCCCCCGGGGGGTATGGCCACACCGCAATCCCTTCTCCTCCTTTCTCCTCTTGGGATCTTGGGAACTCACGCACACGCACCTAGCGTGAGTTTAAGCCACCAGGTCCAGGACTTGAACCACGGTCGACTACGTGGGAGTCCAGCGACATAGCTATCACTCTAACTGCTGGTACCCAAGAAAAAACATTTTTATTAATTACCTGTTTGACCTATCTCAGCAGCACAAACAAGCTTCTGGCTCCATGGACACATTTTTATTTTTTAAGAATTATTTTTTAATTTTGTTTGTTTATTATTTTTACTCAATTTGACCAGAGAGAGAGAGAGAGAGAGAGAGGGAGAGTAAGAAGGCAACCAGGTCTGGGACTCAAACCAGAGTCGGCCATGTGGGAGTCCAGCACCCTACCCACCACGCCACCTGCCAGCCTTCCATGGACACATTTTAAACTTCTCCTCTACTACCACATATCTGTGAGACTGGGCACTGGGAAGCCACTCATATGCATGGAGGTGCGACCTCTGACCCTGCACCTTCATGTCACAATAGCCAGTTGTCAGCTCAGTGTGCTTGGTGGGAGTATTCCTGCAAGCCACTCCTGTAATAATGTAATTATTCACAAAAGTAACTGGAAACAATATATATTCCACTAAATCCAAACTAAAGGTCATGCCTCTTAACCTAAGCCCAAAACTTCAGCATCACCTGATGAAAGGAGAAGTCAGAATGGGAGGAGATTAATCTTAATCTTAACAAAGTGAAGTTAAAACAGCTTACTTTAGCAAATATTGCTGAAGCATGTGGCTGTGAGCACATCACCAAGGTGCCTCTCAGTCTCTACTTCCCTGTCATTAAGTGGGAATGACAAAAATGGTGTCCTGTTGGATTCCCCTCTGCAATAGGTAGTTTAATCAGGGGCTGGGATATTCCAGATGCCTGGATAAATGTCCTGCTGACCTTTGTCCTCGCAGTCAGCATTCTGCCTGGCATGCCCCAGAGCCAAACAAGATAAACGAAAACCCTGCGGCACATTCCCAGATCAAAAAAGTAAGACAAACAAAGGGACAAGGAATTTGGCTAGGATCCCAAATTAGGTCTCACAAAGAGAGATTCTAGACTCTGAGCATCTTCATTCGCCAACGGTGCGTTGGTGATGTCCTCTGTCTTCAAGAAACTGAAGAGTGGCACCTGGTGCCAATTCACAGTAGATTAAGCATCCCAGTCCTTCCCTTTCCCCTCCTTGAAGAGTGGGGACAGAGAGCCCAGCCCGTAAGGATAAAAAGGTGGGGTGGCCCAGCCACTGTGATGCGGTTGGTAGTTTACCAGACTACAGAGCTGTAAGCAACATGATGACCACAGTTCAATTCCTTGGCCTGGTTGGCCTGAAAACACACTGGGCACATGGCCACATGCCCAGGATCTTGGCAGCTAGAGGACTGGAGGAAGGGGATCACGGTGTGGCCAAGCCCTGTGGGGGTGCCCCCCTTCTAACTATCTCTCTCTCTCTCTCTCTCTCATAATAAAAAGAAGTAGGGGCTGGCTAGCAGTGCAGCAGAGAAACATGAAGCTCTCAGAGGCTGACCCGCAGGGGAGGTTCCAGGTTTGTGTCTGGAGACCACGCTTAGCCCTCCGTGGGCAGGCCTGCCCATGGTCTGGGCTGGCTGAGGCTGAGTTGGATCACAAATCTGGGACCCTGTTGGAGGTGCTAGCTCTCTCTCTCTCTCTCTCTCTCTCTCTCTCTCTCTCTCTCTCCTCTCTCTGTTTCATTCATGGAAGAAAAAAAGAAACTTGAAAAAAAATGTTTATAAAAGGCTAGCCCATGGCCTGGTAATAAATGTAGCTGGATCCCACATGGCCAACATTGCAGTTCAAATCCCAGCCCTGTTGGCTTGAAAAACACGCCAGGCATATGTGTGTATGTGCCCAAACTCCCAATAGGTTGGAGAAATGGAGAAAGGATAGCAGTGTGACCATACCCCATTGAAGGGTGCTTGCTCGCTCTCTCTTTCTCTCTCTCTGTCTCTCTCTCTTTCTCTTTCCCTCTCTTTCCCTCTGTCTCTCTTTAGTCAAGTTGAAAGAATAATAATGATAATAATGAATAAAATTGAATAAAATAATTCTTTAAAAGAATAAATAGGGACCCGCAGATGGTGTCATGGCTACGTCATTAGACTCCCACGTGGCCAACCACAATTCAAGTCCCAGACCCAGCGTCTTGAAACTCACACCAGGAACACGTGGCTGCAGGCCCAAAATCCCAAGAGGACAATGGAGGAGAAGGAATCACAGCATGGCCATCCTCCCAGGGGGTGATTTCTTGCGCGCGCGCGCGCTCTCTCTCTCTCTCTCTCTCTCTCTCTCCTCTTTGGAGTGCACACACCCTATAGCAAATTCTCTAATTAATTAATTAATTAATTAAGCAGTGAAATAAAAGAAAACTCAGCCCAGCTATATCCTCCAAACACTGTGGATAAGAAGAAAAATTGGCCGGGCACATGTGCATGCATGCCCAAGATCCCGAGAGGAGAATGGAGGAGGAGGGATTGCGGTGTGGCCATACCCCCTGGGGGGTGATTTCTTGCTTTCTGTCTCTCTGTCTCTCTCTCTCTCTGTTTTTCTGGTGAGCACACGTGCCCTATAGCAAAAACCTCTAAAAAAAAAAAAAAAAAGGAAGAAAAATTGAGATTTTTTTTCTGGAAGACAGTATAGTCATATTACTCGACAACAACAACAAAATGTAGGGCCAGCAGGTGGCGCAGAGGTTAAGGTGGCTGGATCCCACACAGCCAATTCTATGGTTCAAATCTCGGACCCAGTGGCCTGAAAATCATGCTGGGCGCTTATGCGTGTGTGCCCAAAGTCCTGAGAGGAGACTGGAGAAGGGCTTGTGGCATGGCCATCCCACCCAGGGCTGTTTTCTCACTTTCCCTCTCACTGTCTATCACTGTCCGTCTCTCTCTGGTGACTGTGAGCACATACGCTGTGTAGTAAAACTAAAAACAAGTTAAAGAAAAAAGTAAGTGCTGGACTCTGATCCAGCAGCTGGGCCTTTAGAAAATAACCCCAAGTAATCAGCCTGTGTCTTGCTGGTTAAGACAACTAGGTCCCACATGGCTGATTGCTCTGTTCGAGTTCTGGTCCTGGCGGTGTGAAAAACATACCAGGCATGTGTGCGCACATGCCAAAAATCCTGGAAGGAGGGAAAAATGGAGGAGAAAGGATTGCTGTGTGACCATTCCCCATGGGGAGAGGAGGTCTTTCTCCCTGTCTGTATCTCTATCTCTCTCTCTCTCTCTCTCTCGTGTGTGTGTCTGTGTGTGTGTGTGGTGAGCACATGTAACTCCTGGCAAAAATTTTAGAAAAAGAATTGATCCTAAGCAAATAATAAAGGAGGTTTGGAAAGATTGAACAAGAATATTTACAACAGCATTGCTATCAACTGCAAAAACAAATAAAAGAACTACAAGCTAATTGGCCACAGAGCAAAGCAAATGGTGAGTGGGACAAGGGGACTTTGCAGGGCCCGTCATGAGGTCTCATCTGAATTCTGGGCAAGGTGGCCCACTAACATGGCTGCGATTTGGTGTGTAGATAAGCAGAGAGCCTCAGTCCCTCTCCAAGTGACCTACTCCACAGGGCTGCTTGAGAGTCCTCACCACCTGACAGCTGGTTTCCCTCAGAACTGGCACTCCCAGAGACCAGCAGATGGTGTAATGGTTACAACACGGGACTCCCACATGACCAACCACCGTTCTAGTCCCAGACCTGGTGGATTGAAACTCACACCAGGTACATGTGTGCACATACCCAAAATCCCCAGAGGAGAATAGAGAAAAAGGGATCGCAACATGGCCATTCTCCCTGGGGCGGGTGATTTCTAGCTTTCTGTCTCTCTGTCTCTCTCTGTCTCTCCAGTGAGTGCATGCACCCTATAGAAAAAATATCTCTCTAAAAAAATAAATAAATAAGAACTGGCAATTCCAGAGATCACAGTGGCCTTGTGATGGCTTTTATGGCCTCGCCTCAGAATCCCCCGTCCAACTTCAGTCATATTCTATTGGCCAAGTGTGTGGGACAAGGGCTACACTGGAGTGGCCACCCTGGGGAAATGCACTGTGCCATCCTGGGATATTCCAACATGCAGCCAGGGTTCAGGACGACTAGGCCGCCAGCTTCATAGACAAGGAGACAGGCAGGGGAGTTCAGCAGCCAGAGGGAACATGCCAGGTCATGGGCAGTCTTTTATCTTTCCAAGCCTCAGTTTCCTCACCTGTAAAATAGGAGTTAAGCATGCCTACCTCGCAGGTTTGTGAGAGGCACAGGTGGCACATGGAAACCGCCCCGCTGACGGACCCACTCTGATGACCCTCAGCACCCTGGGGCGGCTGCTTCTGCTGCTGCTCTCCTGAGGCAGTGTGTCCTGAGGTGTCCTTCCCTGTCCAAACCCCAAGGGCTCCCCAAGATGCTGTGAATACACGGCCTTTGGGAGCTGACCTCTGTCAACCTCATCTCTTACCACCCTGTTCTAGTCCATTTTGTTGCTAATACCAGTAGATTCCAGAGTCTGGATAATTTAACAGAATAGAGATTTACTTGGTTCGCAGTTTGGAAGTCCAAGCTCCAGGGTCTGCATCTGGTGAGGGTCTTCAGACTGATCACGGCATAGCAGAGCACAGGAGAGTGTCCAGATGTCAGTGTCCATCTGTCTGTCTCACTGCTGCTCCTTGTAAACTCACCAGGAGTCAATCACGTGGGCTCCACCCAATGACCTTAATCCTCTCTTTCCTAAAGCCCCATTTTCAACACCGCAGTCTGATTACATTTTCATCGCCTTAGCCCCATCACAACACAACCAAATTCCAATACGTGAATTTGGGGGCGATATTCAAACTGGAGCCCACCCTCCCCTTAGCCCACTGCTCCAGCCGCAGGCCCTCATGCTGCTTTCCAGGACAACAGCAACCTCAGGCCTCAGGGCCTTTGCACTTGCCATTCTCTCTCCTGGGCTGTCCTCCCCCAGACAGTCACACAGCTGCTCCGTTACCTACTTCCGCACCCCTTCGGGTCCGTGTTCAAGTGTCATCCCCTCTGGGAGACACCCACTCCCCTCATGGTTCAAGTCGTCTCTCTTCATAATGCTCTGGCCTCCAGCGGGCTCCTGTGATTGCACGTTATCTGTGTCCTCCACCAGCTGTGAGAAGTCAGGGACACAACCCTCTTGCACACTTGCTCTGTGATTAGAGATTCACCACACAGACTGATATACACATACACACGCACACACACACACACACACATATATATGTATGCATATATGTGTGTGTGTGTATATATATATATATATATATATATATATATATATATATAAAATATAAAATGTTTAAAGATGTTTGCTATCGGGTGTGTGTGCTCACCAGAAACACAGAGAGAGACAGAGATAGAAAAAGTGAGATATCACCCCCCACCAGGGGAGATGTCTATGCCACAGTGCCCTTCTCCTCCATTCTCCTCTCAAGATTTTGGGCATGCACACATGTGCCTGGCATGAGTTTCAAGCCTCCAGGTCCGAGACTCGAACCTCGTGGAAGTCCAGCACCTCAACCACTACACCACCTGCTGGCCCCTACATTGCCCTGCTAAGGGCTCTGACAAGCACCGGAGCAGAAGCACCTGTTTCTGTTTGCTTGCTCTCCCATCACCCCATATCCACACAACACTTACGAAGCAGCCCACGGAAATAGTGCAAGTTGGGACCAGCAGTTAGCCTAATGGCTGTGTTGCTGAACTCCCACGTAGTCGACTACAGTTCGAGTCCTGGACCTGGTGACTTAAACTCACACCGGGCGCGTGTGCGTGTGTGCCCAAGATCCTGAGAGGAGAACAGAGGAGAAGGGATTGTGGCATGGCCATCCCCCCTGGGGGGTGATTTCTCGCTTTCTGTCTCTCTGTCTCTCTCTGTCTGTCTGGCAAGCACACATGCCCTATAGCAAAAACCTCTCAAAAAAAAAAAAAAATATATATATATATATAGTGCAAGGTTGTCTCCAGAGAGCAGGTCTACCGGATGTGGCATGGGACACTTCCTCTTTTGCTAGCACCCCCAGTAAAGCATAGGGTGCCTTCCCTGGCACACTGCCCAGACACAGGGACTGTCCTCGGTACCCAGGGTCCCACAGCTTAGGCCTCCTGGGCCCACCTTCAATGGGAACAGTAACTTCACCGACGTCATAAAGTGTTGCATCAACTCTGGTAAAGCCCTTAGCATAGGATCTGGCCAAAGCATGGCTCTGTAAATGTGAATTATGCTAATGATGACAGAGTGCCTAAGTCTGCTTGGGCTGCCATAACAGTACCATGGATTGGTGGTTCAAACCGCCAAAGTCTCTTTAATGTATTCTTTTCATGAAAGATTGAGAGAGAGAAACAGGCGCCCTTGACAGGGCCTAGTCACGCCAGGATCCTTCCCGAGGCTCCCAGCCAGGCAGGATGGCAGGTGCACCAGCGTGTTCAGGTCAACCTGGGATCCGAATCCAGGCCTCCCATACGGCTCCGGTATGGCTCAGTGGTGTCCCATCTCCTGTGCCATTGAGGCTGGGCCTCTCCTTCCTTTTGTGAGGCCACTAATCCCACCATGAGGGCCTCATCCTCATGACCTCATCTAACCCTAATTAACCCCCAGGGTTCCTAACTCTAAACACTACCACATTGGGGAATAGGGCTTCAATGCATGTATTTTAAGGGTACACAAATATTCAGTCCATGACGTGACCATAAAGGCTCCTGACTAGGCTTCCTCAAAGCCTGGCTGAGAACGAGCTTCTATCTAGAGCCAACTGAGCCAGCTGTGCCAGATGCCAGCACAAAATGATTGGCAGCTCCCAGCAAACAGTCTTCTGGTTGTTAGGGACAGGCTAACACCCGAGGGACACGGAGGAAGGATGGGGCAGACAGATCTAAGGATCAGGGAGGAAGCAGCCCAGGTTGGGCCCATCAATTCCTGACGTCTTCACATCCCCGGAGCAGGGGATGAGGTTTAAATAGGAAATTCCAAAACCTTTCAATGATGAGGTCTTCAAATCCTTAGGATCCCCCTCAATCTAAAAACCTAGATCTCCATCACCCCAGCTCTTAAGAGTCTTGGCCTATACGAGCTGGAATGGCCCTTAGGTAGTCACCAGATGCCAAGGGAAGTCAGAGTGGAAAGAGATAGGAACTTTAATATGGTAGGGCTAAAATCAAACCCAGTGTTTCCCAAAATAAGGAAAAGGAAGAATGATCATTTTTAGTTGTATGCATCAAATAAATCCTCCAGGGCAGCACTATCTACTAGAACTTTCTATGAGAATGAACTGCTTCTTCTCTTTCAATACAGTAGCCACTGGCTTTGCATGGCTCTCAAGCCCTTGAAATGTGACCAGTACAACCAAAGAACTGAATCTGAAATGTGTTAGTATTTTTTTAAGAATTATTTATTTATTTATTATTATTATTATTTCAAATTTGCTATACGGCACACGTACTCACCAGAGACAGAGTAAGGGAAAGTGAAAAGGCAAGGCACCAGGTTCAGGACTCAAACAATGATTGACCATGTGGTAGTCTAGCGCCCCAATCACCATGGTACCTACTGACCTGCTGTTGGAATTTTAATCAATTTAAATATTGAGAGGACTGAAGTTGTACAGTACAACTCTAGAGTCACAGGGGCTTCCTCTTCAGTCCTCTCAATATTTCTGTCCCCTCCAAGTACAGGGCTCGTTTGGTGGTGCTCTGCTAGTAAGTAGTTCCTCCTTAAGCTTGCTGATTTCCTTTTTTTTTTTTTAAATAGATTTTTGGCATAGGACACACGTGCTTGTTGGAAGGAGACAGAGAGACAGTGAGAGGGACAGTAAAAAGTCACCACCCCAGGGAGATGGCCACGCCAAAATCCCTTCTCCTCCATTCTTTTCCTGGGGTGTTGGGCACTCACACACACACACACACCCAGCATGATTTTCAAACTGCCATGTCTAGAACTTGAACCACAGTCAGCCATATGGTATTCCAGGACCTGGTAGCTTGAAAATCACTCTGGGTGCATGTGCATGTGCGCCCAAAATCCCGAAAGGAGAATGGGGGAGAGGAGATTATAGTGTGGTCATCCTCCCTAGGGGTGATTTCTCACTTTCTCTCTCTCTCTCTAGAAAGCACACACACCCTATAGCAAACACTTTAAAAAAAAATTATCTTGTTTTGTTGAAGTGAATATAGTAAAATACACCAAACTTAAGTGTATTCTCTGATGATTTTTGACAAATACATACAGTTTGTAACTACCACAATAATCAAAAAAAATGTTTCCTTTGCCCCAGAAAATTTTCTTTGTGTTCCTTGATGGTCAGGTCCCTCCCCCAACCCTGGCAAACACTGCTCTGTGTTCTGTCTCTACAGTTCTGCCTTGTGAAGGCTATTGTATAAATGAAACCATACAGTACAGAGCCTTTCGCGTCTGGCTTCTTTCACTGGAGGCTAGACTAGAATGTATTTCCATTGTCTTATGCCATCCCATTAGGCTTTCCCAGTATTTTCGCTAATTGTGGCAGGCGATACTAGTTTTCCATTTACAGAGCTGCTGTAAAATTTCTTTTTAAATCAAATCGACTGAAGCTAAAGAGACTAAGCTCACTTTACAAGCTTAAGTTATTCATGGAACAGTGGGTCATGTAGACGGCTGCAATTATAAAGTGACACACAAGTCACTCACACTTGGGAAACCACGTTTGACGTGTGGGGAACCCAAGGCTCAGAAAGGGAGGTGACCTGGCCTGGATCACACCGAGCAGGTGGCAGAAGCAGGAGGGGCAGATGGCGGAGGCTGGGTTTTCCCCTGGATTGGCGGGGAGGGGGTGCGGGGACTCTTCCTTTCCCCACTCTTGGTCTGAACTGAGGAGAGGTCAAAGGTTGGAGACTGGGCCTGACAGATGGGTTTTTGCAGGGGGAGGTTTCAAGGGTGAGAAGGGCCTTTGTCCTCATAGCATGCAGATCTCCCATGAAAAGAAACAACTTTGTCCCCATGGCCCCTCTGCAGCCCCAGATGGCAGGGCCAGAGGGGCAGCAGCAGGGAAGTAGGGCCCCTCCTAAACAGGAAGGTCAAGGCTTGGAGACAGCCTTTGTGGAACCTTAACATCCAAGACCTTCTACCCAAGGCCTGGCCAAGCCCTTCCAGCTTTCAACTTGACCTCTCTGCTTCTCATGCAAAACAGATGCAAATGAGGCCGCAGGCCCTGGGGAGCCCTGCCCCTCTCTCAGCCTCTCTGGTGTGTGCAATGGGGAGGGAAGGGGTGGTCATCCACCAGGTGCAGACTCCCTCTGACAGGCGAGGCCGAGGCCTCACAAAGGGGCCTGGATGTGCATTGGGTTCAGCTCATCCATCTCTGCCTGGACGCTGCCCCAGAGCCCGGGCCACCCTTGCCCTCTCCTGGCATCCACCCTCCACCCAGTGCAGCAACCTTCGAAAGCATAAATCAGATCCCACCCTTCTCGCCATGGCTCAGGTCTACGCTCCTGGCCTGGCCCAGCCCTGCCTCATCTGGACCTCCTGCCTGTGGCCCAAGCCTCTGTGCATCTTCCACACAGGGTTCCCGCTGCCAAGAATGTCGTTGCAAGCTCCTCTTCCCCTCTGTCAACTGCCATAAATGTCACCTCAGGGAGGCCCTTTGGACGCTCCCCTCCACAGCCCTGGTTTGTCCACACATGAATCACAGCTGACATTATTCCGCATGCTTGTTTCCTTTCTTCTTCTTCTTTTTTTTTCCTTTGTTATAGGGCTTGCATACTTGCCATATAGAAACAGAGACAGAGAGAAAGGAAAAATGAGAAAACAGCCCCAAGGGGATGGCCACACCACAATCTCTTCTCTTCCATTCTCCTCTTGGGATTCCAGACCTGGCATGTTTTTCAAATTGCTGGGTCCAGGCCAACAGGTGGCATGCTGGTTAAGGACTCTGGACTCCCATGTGGCTGACCGTGGTTCAAGTCCTGGACTTAGCAGCTTGCTTTTTCCTTTTCCCTCTCTGTCTCTTTTCCTCTGTGGTCAAATGTAAAAGAAAGAAAGAAAAAAAGAAAGAAGAAAGAAAGAAAGAAAGAAAGAAAGAAAGAAAGAAAGAAAGAAAGAAAGAGGGAGAAAGAAAGAGAGAAAGAAAGAAAAAGAAAGAAAGAAAGAAAGAAAGAAAGAAAGAAAGAAAGAAAGGAAGGAAGGAAGGAAGGAAGGAAGGAAGGAAGGAAGGAAAATTTAAAGAAAAAATTTTTAATTGCTGGGTCCAGGACTTGAACCACTCAGTAGGCCATGTGGAATACAGCTGGTTTCTCCACCACAGCACCAGCTGGCCTCATGCTTGTTTTCTTATTTGGGTTTGCCTCCTTGGCCTAAATGTGAGTTCTACAGGGGCAAAGGCCTTGCCTGTGTCTCTCACACCTAGAATACTGCCTGGCACATAGTAGGTGCTCAGTAAATATTTGTGAGGGAAGGAAGGACCAAACGCCCATCCTAAGACCCCTCAAGACACAGATGAATGGGAGCAGGAAACGTAGCAGTAGTCATTTGTCCATTCACACATTCGTGGTACTCCTACTGTGTGCCAGGCGCTGAGGTAGGGATGGGATACAGCAGTAAACAAGACAGACTCACTGTCTGCCTTCTCTGCCCACGTCTGGGAGTGAAAGGCAGAGGGGAAGACCGTGGCCAGCAGGAGATTACAGTTCCGAGTGGCAGCTGTGGGCCTTGGGTAGGGGTCTCCACTTCATTCTAGGGATCAGGGCAGGCTTCTGGGGAAGGGAATATCTGGGCAGAAGCTTGAAGAATGAGCAGGGGAGGAAGCTAGGATGGCAAGAGCTCAGGACAGGAACAAAAAGGTTGGGGCCTGGGTGGCCTGATGGTTAAGGTGCTGGACTCCCACGTGGCCGACAGTTTGAGTCCCGGTCCTAGAGGTTTGCTTTCTCACTTTCTCTCCTCTCTGTCTCTATCTGGTCAAATTTTAAATAATAATAATAAATGTCATTACATAAATAATTATTTTTTTAAAAAGAAAAGAAAGAAAAGCTGGGAGCTGGACGAGGTGGAGAGCCAGGTCCTCAGGGCCCCACTGGGTGTGGAGGGCGATGACAAGGGGAAGCCCTGTCGCAGCATTGTGGCTTCCTCTTGTGCAGACAAAATTGCAGAGGCCCAGGTCAGAGCAAGACAGGCTTGCACCCTCTCGGCCCCTGTCCGGGACTCTTTCTGCTGCATCAACATGGTTTTCTGGGGACTGCAGGTCCTCCTTAGGAGCTTCTGAAGCCTCGGGCCCCTCCCTGACCTAGCAAAGAGGCCCCCTCCTAGCCTGTTCACACTTCCCCACCCCTGCAGACCAACCCCAATTGAAATATAACATAATAAAATAATCATAATAAGAATAATTCATTAAAATGAAATAAAAACAAACAAAAAACAACAAAATAAATATGCAGGGGCCAGTAGGTAGCATAGGACTCCCACATGGTTGACCATAGTTCAGGTCCTGGACCCAGTGGCTTGAAAATCATGCCAGATGCATGTGTGTGCATGCCCAGAATCCCACGAGGAGAATGGAGGAGAAGGGATTGCGGTGTAGCCATTCCCCCAGGGGGTGAGTTCTCACTTTCCCTCGTGTCTCTCTGTCTCTCTCCAGGGAGCTTACACACCCTGTGTCAAAAACCTTTTAAAAGAAATACGTATACATGCAACACCAAGCCCAGCCTGGAGAAAGCAGTCCTTTCCTAAGTCCCTTTTAAGTCTTGTCACATTGGAGAGAACGAATTCTTAGCCGCTGCTCCGTCTTGAGCAGCAAGGCCCCACTAATCTTGCATTCAGCACCCAGGGAGCAGGGCATGCATCCAGCCGGGGGCTGGGCCTCTCAGGCGAGACTGTGCGTCCATTTCCAGAGATACCTTCTATTTCTGGCAGAGATACGTGCTTTTCACGCAGTGTTGCACGTTTCCTGTTACAATGCACCCATTGTCCACCGTAAAACACATTTCAGGGGCAACTGGGAAGGCAACTGTGAGCTAAATAGTAGATATCCGGGAACTGTTGGTATTGTGGGCAAAACAACGGCCCCAGGTTATTCAAGGAGATGGCTTACTTCTCAGAGAAACAGACTGAAATATTTGGGGATGAAAACTCATATTTGTAATTCACATTAAAATAACTAAAATAGATAAAGCAAATATGGCCAAATGCTAACATTAAATCTGGATGGTGGGTAATAGCCAGATTGCTAACCCTCATTATTCTGTGTCCCAGCTTAGTCTAATTCAGTCTAAATTGATTTAAAGAAAACCACCATGAGGCTGGCAGGTGGCGTGGTGGTTAAGATGCTAGACTCCCACATAGTCGACCGCAGCTCAAGTTCCAGACCTGGCAGCTTGCTTTCTCATTTTCCCTCTTTCTCTATCTCTCTGGTCAAATTTAAAAATAATAATAATAAGTAAAATTGAATTAAATAATTATTTTTAAAATAATAATAAATAAACCAAATAAATAATTCTTTTTTTAAAAAAAAAAAGAAATAAAACAGGGGACCAGCAGGTGGCATGGTGGTTAAGGCGCTGGACACTCCCTCATGGTCGACCATGGTTCGAGTGCCAGGCCTGGTGGTTTGCTTTCTCACTTTCCCTCTCTCTTTCTCTCTTTCTCTCTCTGGTCAAATTAAAATAAACGAATAAATAAATAAAAATTAAATAAATAAGAAAACAATCATGATGGCTGGTTATGGCCAAAATTCTGAACACCAAATGAGGATGGGAAAAGACTAGGGAGGAGAGGAAGAACTTTCTAGACTGGGAAAACCAGCTGTATAGCCTAGAGGAGTGCAGGCCCCACCCCCATCCTTCCCTCCCTGGGGACATCTTGACTATCCACTCATCCCTGGCATCTGGTACTCTGAGGTCTCCAAGGGCCTCGCTGCTGACTGCCCTCATCCCCTGTATATCTGCTCTGGGGTGTGGGGCTGAGCAGAGGCCAACAGCTTAGCTGTCCCCTGGCCCTGGGAAGTCAGGCAACTCTGGCAGTGTCTGGGGTGGAGAGAGGACAGAAAGTCCCAGCCCCCTCTCACCAGCCCATTCCACCCTTTCGGATCTGGGCCTGGACATCTATCCTCCCACCATCCACCTCATTGGACAGGGAGGGAAACTGAGGTCCAGGCCCAACCCAAAGTGCCTGTCTCAAGGCCTAGACGCTTCCTAAAGACCTAGACCACACCATCCTGCAGAGACCACACCATCCTGCAGAGAGAAGAGGTGGCCAGAAGGCCCAGGGCACAGGAAGGTCAGACGCCTGCCCCACCTCCAGATGTCCAGGCTGTAAGCAGAGGGAAGGGGACAGGACCCCAGACATCTGAGGTCTCAAGATGTGGGACTCACAGTGCAGGCTGTAGGCCCCATCCCTGGGGGGTGAGGGCTCTCCCCTTCTTAGATGTGTCCCCAGTCTCCAATGCCACCCATTCCCTAGCAGAAACCTCAAAGTCACTGTCGACTCCTCCCTCTCCCTCACCCCCAAATGCAGTCAGATGCCCCCCACCAAGTCCCCCTTTTCACTCATTCAGTCAACAATCATTTACTGAGCTTTTCCTGTGTGCCCCCAGGAAGCAGGTACCAGGGCCTCAGCTGTGAACAGGACACTGTCCCCTCCCTTCGCACTGACACTGTGAGGAGACAGACATGGAGCCCAGTATCGGGGACACTGGAGCGGCAGAGCAGGGAGGGGTTGGGAGAGAGGGTTTTTTTGTTTTTTTGTTTTTTTGAGAGGTTTTTGCTATAAGGCGTGTGCGTTAGCCAGACAGAGAGAGACAGAGAGACAGAAAGTGAGAAATCACCCCCCCCCCCCCCCGGGGGGATGGCCACGCCGCAATCCCTTCTCCTCCATTCTCCTCTCAGGATCTTGGGCACACACGCACACGCCCGGCATGAGTTTTAAGCCACCGGGTCTGGAACGCGAACCGCTGTCGACTACGTGGGAGTCCAGCAACATAGCCATTACGCTAACTGGTGGTCCCGCAGGGAAAGGTTATTTTAATGAGGGAGACACCGCTGGGGGATGAGATGGGGCAGTGACCTGAAAAAAGGGGAGGGGAAACCATGGGGCTACCTGGGGAAAGAGATCCCCAGGTGGAAAGAACAGCAAGTGCCAACAGAGGCAGGGAAGAGTTTGACACCAGCAGAAACAGCAAGGAGGCCTGCAGTGTGACTAGCAGGGAGAGGGGGAGGACGAGGCAGGTTTTAGGGGCCAGGTCCGATGAGGAGGAGGAGAACAGGGTTGGGATGGGACATAGTGAATCTCAATAAATACTGAAAGAACCAGTAAGGGAAGGGAGAATTCCAGCCTGAGCTTCTCTCTTCCCATCTGAATGGCTTTTTGTTTGTTTCCAGGTCCGTTATAGGGCGACCCCTGGTGGTTCTTTTTTGGAACTGACACCCTCAAGTTGTGATCCTTAAAGAACCGAGGGTGGGCGCAGGAAAATGCCTGTCTGCATAAAATCAGAAAACATACCCTCCCCTCTCTCATCTTACAGAGGTCCAGTCAAAGAGAACAACAGTAAAATGAAAGTTATCAGGAAGAAGGAATCTGAAGGGTCAGACCTGGGGGCAGACACTCAGATGCACCAGCGGCAGGGCCAGATGGAAACGACATGTCCCTAACCCTGGAAAGACAAAGGTCCTTTACTCTAGTGAGTGGGTCACAAAACAGGTAAGTTGTTCTGAAATGGTTTACACTGCACAAAGATAACAGAGGAGGGTCTTATAGATGAGGGGAGGGACAGGGTTGGTGACACTCCTTTTGTTTTTCTTTAAAGAGATTTTTACTATAGGACCCATGTGATTGTCAGAGAGACAGAGAGAAACAGAAAGCAAGAAATTACCCCCTAGGGGGATAGCCATGCCGCAATCCTTTCTCCGCCATTCTCCTCTTGGGATCTTGGGCACGCACGCACACGTGCCCCACGTGAATTTCAAGCTGCTGAGTCTCAGACTCGAATTGCATTCAGCCATGTGTGAATCTAGTGACATAACCGTTATGCCATCTGCCGGCCCCAGGTGACAGTCCTTTAGCAGCCGCTCTCTGAAGCAGCTTAGTGGCAGCGATGGCATGACCATTCGGCAGGATGCATGACCAGCCTAAAGACAGCAAACGAGGATGATCTTGAGGGAGAATGTCCCGTGCCAGTCAGCCCCTCATCAGCAGGAAGCAACTGCACTGCTAGGCGGCTGGCCAGCCACCACCCTTCCTCATAGTTCCCCCACCCTTGTTTGCATTATCTTTGTGAAACAATCTTTCCACACAGATGATATTGAGGCCCACTTGGGGCTGAGGTCCTGACTCCGTTGTCCCTCCTGGTGCTCCAGAAATGGTTTTTACAGCTCAGGGGGCTTTCAGGGACTCTCCCTGGGTTGCTGCTGCAATGGCTTGAATTCATCCATGTGGGCTTTCCCGACTCCCCAGATTAGCCCCAACTGTCTCTGTAGGTGGGTGAGAACTCTGTCCCACCTTGGGCTAGAAGTTCAGCTCTCCTTCACTCCTGGGTTCCTGTGGGCCTGCTGGGCAGCAGGGGTCTGTCTGCAGGCCTCCACTGGCCACACACTCGTGCACGGCCACTCTCCTCCCTCCCAGTTTCTCCAGCTTAGGTAAACGGCATCTCCCCCATCTTTATCATACTCAGATGGCCCCAGACCCCCTGGTCCCCAATCCCTGACAGAGCCAAGGAGAGGAAAGGAAGTCCTACCTGTGGTCTGAGCAGATTGTAGGTAGCTCTCTCCTCCTTGCTCCATGTAAGACCTCTAGTGATGCGATGCAAGGTAACATTTGAGATTTCATTTCTCTCTCTCCATTTTTCTTTCTTTCTTAAGGGTTCCAGGCTCCTAGAAAATGAAAATATTTCATTTAGGGCTAAAGCCCAGTTTGATCATTCACCATTCCCTCCTCCCTTCCCCATCCCTCTTCATGCATGATTACAAAGGTAACGACATTGTCAATTTGAAATTCATCCTTCTAGATTTTTTCCTATGGACGTATGTGTGGTAAACACATACACGCACACATACACACGTACACACACATCCCAAAGAACAGGTAGAATTTATTTGTGGAGATTGATTTTACACAGATGGATCATGTGTGTGCATGTGTGTGTGTATTTTTTTTTTTGGAGAGGTTTTTGCTATAGGGCGCGTGTGCTCGCCAGACAGACAGAGAGAGACAGAGAGACGGAAAGCGAGAAATCACCCCCCAGGGGGGATGGCCACGCGCAATCCCTTCTCCTCCATTCTCCTCTTGGGATCTTGGGCACACACGCACACGCGCCTGGTGTGAGTTTAAGCCAGAGGGTCCAGGACTCGAACCGTGGTCAACTATGTGGGAGTCCAGCGACATAGCCATTACACTAACTGCTGGTCCCCGTATGTATTTTTTTTTCCAGACCGTTTCTTTTCCCATCCTGTTCTAGTTTCTCGTGCTCATTTCATGGGTATGAAATCAAGTTGGCTTTGATGGGCCGTCTATACGGGGAACAAATGGGACCTGAGTAGGCTGGGGGTAGGGCTCAGATGTCCCTCTCCCTAACCCTCTTCTCCCACATCTCCTTTTACCCGTCCCTTTCCTTTAACCTCCCACCTTTTTTTTTCACGCAGCAATAAGGTCCTACACAAGCCCCTTACAAAAATGTCCCTAAGGAGACCAAATGCCTTAAAAGGATTCTTCTCCGGAGTTCGAGCCTCCCTGCGCCTCCTGGTGGCTCCTCTGAGTAACTGCAGCGGCGCCTTCAGCCTGTAATCTATTCACCTGTTAATCCCTTCACCAACCGCTGCCTGCTCATGCCTAAAGGTGAACACCCCCTGTGCGGGTCCGAAAGCGCAGGCGCGGATTAACTGGTCCCTGAGCTGCAGACTCTCCTGTGGCTTGTGACCACCATCGTTACCCGCCAGAAGAACCCACAAGTTTGGGGGCGCAGAGCTCAGCACTTTGCCGGGGAAACACGTGGTCCTAATGTAGCTCTGGGGAGGGACAGCTGTGTGACCTTTCCCAGGTTCCCTGCTAGGAGCTGACAGGACAGGTATTAGGCACGCGGACGGAGTGACAGACTGGCAGGATGGTTATTGCAGTCTCGCTCTTGATGCCAAATGATAAGAGCCCAGCAACGGGGTAGGCTAGAAGGTCATCCCGAAGCCTCTGGAGAATGGAATGCTTTGTGCTACAGGGAGGGTCCCACCTGCCCCAACAGGTCTCAGTCCACTCCAGCTGTTGTCCTCCTTGGAGCAGTTAGAGACAGCTTCTCACCTCTCCGTCTTGCTATTCCCTGCCCGGGACTCTCATCTTTCACATGTCATAACATACTAATAATCTCCCTATCTGTCATGTTTGCATGTCTCCTTCCACTAGAAGTCCAAGGGCAAGAACTTCGTCCACTTTATTCCATTTTATACCCCAAGTACCTCTCATAGGCCCGACAAAGAGCTGACGATACATACTTGTCCAACGAATGGACAAATTCTGCTAAATGAATTGAGTCAATGAATGAAGGTGTCAATCCACAGGATATAAAGAAATCCCTAAGCAGAACAGCCCCCCGTAACACAGCAGTTAAGTACTGTGCATAGCGAGCGGGATCCCATCGTGCCAAGTGCAGTTCAAATCCCAGCCCCAGCAGCTGGAGAACACATGGGATGCACATGTGTGTATGCCCAGAATTCTCACCAGGTAGAGACAAGGAGGAAAAGGGATTGTGACATGCCCACACTCCATAGGAGGTTTTCTCTCTCTCAGCTGCCCCACAGAAAATAACAACAACGAAAGTTCTCTAAGAGACATGAAGAAGAAAAAGTAAGCTGAGGAGCTGGCAGATGGTATGGTGGTTAAGGGTGCTGGATTCCCACATGACTGATCACAGTTCGAGTCCGAGACCTGGCGGCTTGCTTTCTCACTTTCTCCCTTTCTTGCGCTCTCTCACTCTGTCCCTCTCTGGTCAAATTAAAAGAAAGAAAGAAAAAGTAAGCCTCAGAATGGTAGGTGTGGCGTGTCCTACTATGTCAACAACACAGGTGGGGCATTTTTCTATACATTTAAAACTGCTCAGAGGGAACCAGCAGTTAGTGTAATGGCTATGTCGCTGGACTCCCACGTAGTCGACCACGGTTCACATCCCAGACCCAGTGGCTTAAAACTCACGCCGGGCGCATGTGCATGTGTGCCTATGATCCCAAGAGGAGAATGGAGGAGAAGGGATTGTGGCATGACCATCCCTCCTGGGGGGTGATCTCTCGCTTTCTGTCTCTATGTCTCTCTCTGTCTGTCTGGCGAGCACACGCGCCCTATAGCGAAAACCTCTCAAAAAAAAAAAAAAAAAAAAAAAAAACCTGCTCAGAAAAAAAGAGACCAGCAGATTATGTAATGGTTATGTCACTGGACTCCCACATGGCCAACCCCGGTTCGAGTGCTGGACCCAGCAGCTCAAAACTCATGCCAGGTGCATGTGCATGCGTGCCCAAGATCCTGAGAGGAGAAGGGATTGTGGCGTGGCCATCTTCCCTTGGGGTTGATTTCTCACTTTCTGTCTTTGTCTCTCTCTCTGACTCTCTAGCAAGCACATATGCCCTATAGCAAAAATCTCTTTTAAAAAAAACTGCTCAGGAAAAAAAAATCAACGAAATAAATAACAACAGAGGTTATAAACATTTCTGGAGACTACAGGGAAGGGGAGACGATATTGGTCGGGGTTCATTCATTCATGTATACAACCCACAGTTATTAAGCTCCCCGTGTAGCCTGCACATATCAGATACAGGTACCAGGAACTATTTCTTTGGAAGAGGTAGCCTTTGAAATTGGCTTTGAAATATGGACTGGATCATGTCCAAAAGAGATGGGACAGAAAGGATGTCCTGATGTGTTAGGGAACAACAGAAACGCCATGGTTCTAGAACACCATGGGTGTATGAACTCTGAATCAATGACTGCAGGGAAAACAGCCAAAACGCCTGATCTCAAATCTTCCCGCTTGAAAATCACAGGAGGCCAGTTAGATGGGTTTGTGATCTGATAAATGTGTTTTCCGGATTCCAACGTGTTCTTTCCAGCCTCTGCCATCACATAGCAATACTCCCCTAAACAATACCAAAATCAATATGTTCCAGGAAATCACCTTGTTTTTCTGATTTTCTAAAAAATAATTTTCCTTCCTCCTTTGCCCTCATAAATACGGAGGCCGAGAAGCTTAGGCAGGCTCATCTCTCCCTTTCAACTCAGGCCTCTGTTTCTCAAGTAATTATTCCGTGCATTTCAGGTGACTCTGCTGGACAGAAGAATCAGAAGCGGTGACCCCAACGTGATCCAACAGAATCTGGGATGCCCAGAAGAGAGCATTGGCTGATCCATTGAGTGGACTCAGAACCTGGTAAGGGACAGTCCTCCTTGATCTCCGAGGAAGGGACCGACATTCATAACTTCAAAGACGGATTAATAATATGGGGCAAGAGTTAACAAAATCTCTAAAGGTCTATTTGAAAGCCTTACAGAGGGCCAGCAAGTGGCGTGGTGGTTAGGGGCGCTGGGTTCCCACATGGCTGACAGGACCTGGTGGCTTGCTCTCTCGCTTTCCCTTTCTCTCTCTGGTCAAACTAAAATAATAATACTGATTATAATAACAAATGGAATTAAATAAATAATTACTTATTTTTAATTTTATTTACTCATTCTTTTTTTTTTTTAATCTTGACCAGAGAGACACATACACACATAGAGGAGAGAGAGAGAGAGAAAGTGAGAAAGGAAGCCACCAGGTCCAAGACTAGAACCGTGGTCGGCCATGTGGGAATATCCAGCGCCTTAACCACCACGCCACCTTCTGGCCCCATAAATAACTCTCAATGCTCTTTAGAAACAAAGGCTTTACATTACCCACTACTACCGGTTCACCAATATTGTCCCTAGTTTCCTGATGAGGAAACCTTAGATTTTAAGCTTTGGGAACAAGTCAGACGGGTACTAAAAAGAAGTCATGAGCAAGGGCAGCCTATTACGGTATCTGTCCTTCCTAGAGCTTTGTTAGGACAACCCTGGCTCCTTTCCACACACCCGCTGCTTCCCTGTCCCAGCAGGAGACTCCCTCAGATAATGTAACCGCTTCTGATAAATTTGAAACAGATGAAACTAAGGCTCTACCCTTCCCTCCGCCATTAGAACCCTTGAGCCTCGGGCTCTCCTGCCGTTTCGTTTCCCAACCTCCCAGCTCCCACGAATCCCGCCTTGGTGAAACATTCTCCTCCTTTCAGGAAAGTTTCAAAAATGGAGACCCTGGGGACCAGCAGTTAGCATATCGGCTATGTCGCTGGACTCCCATGTAGTCGACAGTGTTTTGAGTCCCAGACCCAGTGGCTTAAACTCATGCTGGGCGTGTGTGCGTGCGTGCCCAAGATCCCAAGAGCAAAATGGAGGAGAAGGGATTGCGGCATGGCCATCCCCCCTGGGGGGTGATTTCTCGCTTTCTGTCTCTCTGTCTCTCTCTGTCTTTCTGGCGAGTGCACGCTCCCCGTAACAAAAACTTCTCAAAAAAAAAAAAAAAAAATGGAGACCCTGAAGCTATCATGGCTTCCGCCTCTCTCACTGTTCTCCAAAATAACCTGTACATTTATGACCCCTTGCCTGTTAGCATCTTTAAGGAATTAAAAAAGAGGGACCAACAGATGACATAATGGTTGTCACTGGACTCCCACATAGTCGACCACAGTTCAAGTCCCAGACCTGGCAGCTTAAAGCTCACACTAGGAGCATGTGTGTGCGTGCCCAAAATCCCAAGAGGAGAATGGAGGAGAAGGGATTGCGGCATGACCCTCTCCTCTGGGGGAGGGGGATGATTTCTCGCTTTCTGTCTCTCCTGCCAGTGCACACTCCCTAGAGCAAAAATCCCTTTAAAAAAAAAAAAAAAAAGGAGGAGGAGGTGGGAGGGTGGGAAAAAAAGAGTATCAGAGAAAATGGCTTACATAGCCCTATTACTTTAAGCATGCAAGAGGCTTTAGGGCACTGCTATGAAAGGACTCCTCGTGATTGGAAGGTTTGGTCAAGGCTCTGGTCACCGCAGCTGAGTGTAGTCTGACATATGGAATGCCAGGATTTAACCATGCAGCATTCCCCTTGTAACCTTGACCAGGGAATCCCTGTCCATCTTGAGATGTTACAAGGTGTCAGTCAAGGTCAATTTGCTGCCCCTAAGCTCAAGCCACAGCTGACTGGCTCCCATTCTCCCACTGCTCTCACATTGCCATACGGGCCTGGAAAAAGTCCCATAGGAAGTAGCATCTAAGGGACATTTTCCTCCGTTTGTCAGTTTATGTTGATTTCATCAGTCAGCTATAGATGGTGCTAGAGGGACAGGCTGAAGACATTTTACTCTTTTTACATTTGACTTAGGAAAATGCTGGGGCTGGCCAGTGGTATGGTGGTTAAGGGCCCTAGACTCCCACATGGCCCACCACCGTTGGAGTCCTGAACTTAGTGGCTTGCTTTCTCACTTTCCCTCTTCTCTCTCTGTTTCTTTCTGGCCAAGTTGAAAATGATAATGATAAATAAAGTTAAATAAAATGTGAAAAAATAAAATGCTAACTGCAAGTCAACAGGTGGTGTGGTGTGGAGAGCCACATGCACCAAAATGGCTGAAATGACTTTTACACGATGACCTCCAGACTTCCCTGTTCCGGGAGTAAACAATCCGCCCTAGGCTTTCCAACCTAGCTAACATCCGCAAGCAGCTTCTCAATCAGGTCCGCGACAGCAATCTGCCCCTAAGCTCCGCCCCCTGGTTAACACTCCCTGACAAAACAATCAATTACTGGTCCACAACATATCCTTCATTTACATATTGAGCAGCAAATTACCACCCTGCTGTGTATATAAGAATGTTCTCTGACCTTCAATAAACGAGCGACTGTATACCATTCAGAGTTGTGACACTGTGTCGCTCCCGTGTTGTGTGCCGGTTCCAGACCTCCGCTCTCTCACTCAGGTAGCCTGTTCGATTGTCCCGCGGGCTGGGACAGTGTGGTGGTTAAGGAGCTCGACTCCCACATTGGTGAGTGTGTTTATGTCCTGCTGTGTGTGTGTGTGTGTGTGTATGTGTGTGTGTGTGCATGTGTGTGTGTGTGTGTGTGTCTGGTCAAACTGAAGAAGAATAAAATTAAATAGTTCTTAAAATTTTATTTTTTAAAAAAGAAAGTCACATTAAAAAAGAAAAGAAAAGAGAAAAAAGAAAAGAAAAAAAGAAAAAAAAGGAAAGGAAAGGGGAGGGGAGGGGAGGGGAGGGGAGGGGAGAGGAGGGGAGAGGAGGGGAGAGGAGGGGAGAGGAGGGGAGAGGGGAGGAGAGGGGAGGAGAGGGGAGGAGAGGGGAGGAGAGGGGAGAAGAGAAGAGAAGAGAAGAGAAGAGAAGAGAAGAGAAGAGAAGAAAGAGAAGAGAAGAGAAGAGAAGAGAAGAGAAGAGAAGAGAAGAGAAGAGAAGAGAAGAGAAGAGAAGAGAAAACACTGAGACTTCCAAACTGCTCGTTGGTGCTACCACCCAAGATGTGGGACTTTATATTAAGGCTTGTCAAAATATAGGTACCACTACTTTGGCTCAAACTCCTGCTGCTGTGATGTTTGGAATAAATTGTTAAAACTGTGGAAGTCCTGACCATATGGCAAAAAGTTGTAAATAAAAAAAAAAAATCCAAAAATAGCTATAAAAAAAATCCAATGCTTCCTCAAAAAAGAACACACAAAAGATTGTCCTAGATGTGGAAAAGGCAGCCACTGGGCTAATCCAGATACGATGAAGATGGAAACCCCCTTCAGGGACACTTGGGGAGGGGCACCTCCCCCAGCACCCCAGAAACACAATAAGGAAACCCCAACATGATAGTATACCCCAGTAGTGGGGGAAACTCACTATTGCCGACCTTTCTTCCAGTACCCCCAGTGCAGGCCTCGATCTAGCCACTACTGAAGAAATAATAAAATAAAATGATAAGGGGGACCAGCAGATAGCATAATGGTTATGTCACTGGACTCTCACATAGCCTACTGCAGTTCAAGTCCCGGGCCCAGCGGCTTAAAACACGCCAGGCACGTGTACGTGTATGTCCTAAGTCTTGAGAAGAGAATGGAGGAGAAGGGACTATGGTGTGGCCACCCCCCCAGGGGGTGATTTCTCGCTTTCTGTCTGTCTGGTAAACGCACGCACCCTATAGCAAAAATTGCTAAATAAATAAAATGATAAGGCATATCTAATTTCCACTGGCGCTTTTTGGTCCTCTCCACTCTGGCACTTTTGGTCTCTCTTAGGCCGATTTACTGCTATCCTAAAAAAGTTACAAGTCCTCCCTGGGATTACTGATTCTGATGTCATGGAAGAAATAAAAATCATGCATAGAAGTTATGGATTGCATGTAATTCCTAAAAAGTACCAGAATAGCTCAATTACTACTTCTCTCCATTGCCAGAAAGACTCAAAATCAAAAATGCAATCATCATGCACTGGATACACTGGGATGGCAGCTTTCTGGTCTGTCCCTCTCTCGAACCAACGTCCAAAATTGACAGACACTATTCAAAATAAACCCTTTACTGGACTGGTTTTACTTTTTTAAAAGAATTATTTTATTTTATTTTATTTTATTTTATTTTATTTTATTTGTTTATCACTATTCTTCCATTTGACCACAAAGGAAGAGTGAAAAAGCAAGTCACCAGATCTGGGACTCAAGCCATGGCCGACCACGTGGGAGTCCAGTGCCATAAGCACCACACTATCTGTGGCCCCCTGGAGCTGATTTTACTTTAATAGCAACCTCACAGTGGTCGTCAGAATGGCCTACTAAGGAGACTCATGTCTCCTAACTAGGAATAGGAGGCACCTCAGCTCCTCAAGAAAGCAAACACCCACTTACTTGTATCAGTCCTGGACAAAAAACTGGAATCTGCCAGCCATTTATTCTACCTCTTCCCTTTCCTCTTTGGGGAAGAGATCTTTTACAACAATGGGGACTTACTTTGAATGTTCCGGCTTTTTAGGTGGGGCCTTTGTTCAAATTCCTCCCCTTAAATTAACCTGAACTACTGAGACTCCTGAGCCTTCTACTAGTCCCTGGAACTCTCTCATTTTCACGATACTCACAAAATCAGGAAAATGACTTCTCCTTCATAATCTAAGAGCCATTAACACAGGTATTCAATTTATGGGACCACTTCAGTCTGGTCTACGCCTTATTCCCAAGGACTGGTCACTAATTTTGTTTTTTTGAGAGGTTTTTGCTATAGGGCACATGCACTTGCCAGAAAGACAAAGAGACACAGAGAGACAGAAAGTGCAAGAAATCACCTCCCGGGGGGATGGCCATGCCACAATACCTTCTCCTCCATTCTCCTTTCAGGATCTTGGGCACACAAGCACATGTCACCTGGGCCACCGGGTCCAGGACTCAAATCGCGTTCGACTACATGGGAGTCCAGTGACATAGCCATTACTCCAACTGCTGGTCCCTAATATTTTTTTAAGAATTATTTTTATTGGGGCCAGCAGGTGGCATGGTGATTAAAGTGCTGGAGTTCCCACATAGCCAACCACGGTTCAAGTCCCGGACCTGGCAGCTTGCTTTCTCACTCTCGTTCTCTCTCTCTCTCTCTTTCTCTGTCTTTCTCTGGCAAAACTCATGTGAAAAATCATTAATTAATTAATTCTTTTTAAAAAATTATTTTTATTCAACTGTATCCATAATCCCTTCTATCCTCCTCTCGGGATCTTGGACACATATCCACATGTGCCCTACATGAGGTTCAATCCACCAAGTCTGACACTTGAACCATGATTAACTATGTGAGAGTCCAGCAACGTAACCATTATACCATCTACTGGTCTCATCTACTTAACACTTTAAAGGGGGATACCATGTGCTTGGGGGAAAGAGAGACAGTGACAGGGAAAATGAGAAATCAACCCTCCAGGGAGATGACCATGCGCATTCCATTTTCCTCCCAAGATGGTGGGCATGCACACACACTCAGGCATGATTTTCAAGTCACCAGGATGGGGACTCAATCGTGGTTGGCCATGTGGGAGTCCATCACCACTATGCCATCTGCTGGCCCAAGAACTCCTCCTTGTGGAACAAGCTTTAGCAACTAGTCAATTACACTTCATTGAAACATCCAATTGACCTTTTCATCTACAGTATTCTCCATAGCCCTACAGGTCTTTTAGGTCAATTTACCCCAGTTACATTTCTTAGAATGGATATATCTTGGTTCCTCTTACCACAAAACCTTTACCTTTGCTGCAAATCTTATCGCTACTATTATCATCAAAGGCCCTCAACATTGTATTCAACTGTTTGGCTTTGATCCTTACCACATCTATTTACCTCTTACTCAACAAGATTTTCAAGCCTTACTACAACAAGGCTTACATTGGCAAACTGCTTTGGCAGATTTCATTAACCCTGTCTTATTTCATCACTATTCTTCTAAAATCCTTACCTTTCTTACTCAAATTCCTATTTCCATCCCTACAAGCACCTTAAAAAGTACCCATTCCCCATATTTTAACCATCTTTACTAACAGCTCAGGTAAAATACAAAAGCTATTTTTTAAGAATTATTTTATTTTATATTTATTTGTTTATTTTATTTTAATTTGACTATAAAGGAACAGGGGGGAGGCAGTGAGAGAGCAAGCTGCCAGGTCTGGGGCTTGAACTGTGGTCTGCCATGTGGGAGTCCAGCGCCCTTAACCACCATGCCACCTGCTGGCCCCAAAGCTGCTATTTTGTGAAAAGATAAAAACAAAAACAGTTGGGTAGTTTTTCTACTACTCAACAAGTTGAATTAGGAGCATTCCACTTAGCCTTGCAACATTTTTCTTCACAGCCTCTTAATATTATTCCTGGTTCTCATTATGTTGTTCACACAGCTTTTCATACTAAACACGCTTACACAAAAGATATTCCCAATAAAACATTATTACAACAATTTCTTTTCTTTCTTTCTTTTTTTTTTGTCTTAGAGAGGTCTTTGCTACAGGGCACGTGCACTCACTAGAGACAGAGAGGCAGAAAGCGAGAAATCACCCCCTATGTGGGGTGGCCATGCCACAATCCCTCCTCCATTCTCCTCTCTGGATTTTGGGCAATGCATGCACATGTGCCCAGCATGGGTTTTAAGACCAGGTCCAGGACTCAGACTGCAGTTGACTACATGAGAGTCCAGCGATATAACCATTACACCATCTGCTGGTCCCATATTACAATTTCTAACCTTATCATCTCTTCTGGATAATCATGAACATCCCATTTTTGTAATGCACGAGTTCTTTGGAAAATTTTCCATGTCACTGCCAAACAAGCCCAAACAATTGTTTGCACAGGTCCCTTCTGTCAGCTCATTCCAGATTCATCTTTAGGCCATGGAGTTAATCCTAAAGGACTTCACTATAATCATATTTGGCAAGCTGATGTTACTCATGAGCCCTCTTTAGGCAAACTTAAATTTACTCATGTAACTTTCTTTTTTTTTTGGAGAGGTTTTTTATGCTATAGGGCACGTGCGCTCGCCAGACAGACAGAGAGAGACAGAGAGACAGAAAGCGAGAAATCACCCCCCAGGGGGGATGGCCACGCCGCAATCCCTTCTCCTCCATTCTCCTCTCGGGATCTTGGGCACGCACGCACATGTGCCCGGCGTGAGTTTAAGCCACCGGGTCCGGGACTTGAACCACGGTCGACCACGTGGGAGTCCAGCGACACAGCCATTATGCTAACTGCTGGTCCCAGTAACTATTGATACTTATTCTAAATTTATTCATGCTACCCCTTTTTCAGGAGAAAAAAACACATCATGCTATCCCCTGTCCTCTTGAATGTATTGCCATCATGGCTGTCCCTAAACAATTAAAAGTGGGTAATGGCCCCTGCTACACCAGTCCAAGATTTAATTATACGCTCCAAGATTTCCATAGACAACATGTTACTGGAATTCCTCATAATCCTACTGACCAAGCCTTTATAGAACATACTCACCACACTCTTGAGGCTTACCTTAAAAAATAAAAATGAAGGGCCAGTAGGTGGCATCGTGGTTAAGTGTGCTGGATTCCCACATGATCGACCGCAGTTCAAGTCCTAGACCTGGTAGCTTGCTTTCTCATTCTCTCTCTCTCTCCCTTTCTGGTCAAATTTAAAATAAATAAATAAAGTTAAATAAAATAATTCTTAAAAAAAAAAAAAAGCAAGGGCCCAACAGATAGTGTAATGTGTCACTGGACTACTACTTAGTTGACCACAGTTCAAGTCCCAGACCAGGTGGCTTAAACTCATGCTAGGGGTGCGTGTGTGTGCATGCCCAAAATCCTGAGAGAAGAATGCAGAAGAAATTGAGGTATGGCCATCCTCCCAGGGAGTGATTTATTCCTTTCTGTCTCTCTGTTGCTCCAGTGAATATACATGCTCTATAGTAAAAATATCTCTAAAAACGAGAAGTAGACAGAATACGAAATTACTTTTGAGGGCTGGCAAGTGGTGTGGTGGTTAAAGGTGCTAGACTCCCACATGGCCAACCATAGTTCGAGTCCCAGACCTGGTGACTTGATTTCTCACTTTCCCTCTCTCCCCTTCTGTCCCTTCTGGTCAAGATAAAAATAAGTAAATAAATAAATAAAGTTAAACAAAATAAGTCTTAGAAAAAGAGAACAAAATGGAGGAGTCCCTCTACCCCAAGGGAACTCCTTGAGGTAGGCTTTCCAGAAATTTATATACATTAATTATTAAAATCTTGAACAAAATACTGCAATCTATTCAAGACATTGGCAATTATCTCAGTATCAACCCAGCCCCCCAGTACAGGGTTATATCCAATGATGGGAACCAAATTCACAATGGGAAGGATGTTACCCTTTAATAACTGAGGCCAGAGGGTCTGCCTGTGTCTCTTTACCTACAGAAATCCAGTGGATACCACTGAAAAGGATAAAATTTAATCATGGAACCTAGTCTTCAGCCTCAACTCCAGAATCTCAGCCTGGATAACCAAAAACGATTGTCCACCACTCTACAAGCCCCAGGAATGACCTGGGGCCAACCGAAAAAACTAGATCAAAAAGCAGTAACTATTCTTCAAAATGTGGGCATACATAACACCCCAGAAAATCAATTTCTTGCCTACTTCAGTGTTATTTCTCAAAATAGTTAGAAGGTAATAAGTTATAAGACTTATATATGTACCCTATCCTTGTGTCTCCCCCTCCCCTTGTACAGGCCACCCAATACATGACATAAGCACATGTCACTAATCTACCCACCTGTCCTATGACCACCCTTTTTATGGATGACTTCAGCAGATGGTGTAATGGTTATATAGTTGGACTCCCATGTAGTGGGCCGCAGTTTGAGTCCCGGACCCAGTGGCTTAAAATTCACACAGGGTGCATGTGTGTGCATGTCCAAGATCCCAAGAAGAGAATGGAGGAAAAGGGATTGTGGTGTGGCCATCCCTCCTGGGGGGCGATTTCTCACTTTCTATCTCTCTGTCTCTCCAGTGAGCACAAATGCCCTATAGCAAAAACCTCTCTTAAAAGAAAGAAAAAAGAAAAAGAAATATCTCTATTATCAGCCCAAAACTCCTGATCATTGGCCAATTTAACTTTTATCTCAGGGGTCATATTTAATTTATCTACCAATCAAACATAAATATACAGCCTCCTCCCTTAAAGATATGTAAACCAGCACCTAATTGGAAATATCAATTTTATAATATTGAATGGCAACCTTGTACCCAGGGGTTCCCTCAAACAACTTCACTCTTCACCATTGGGACTCTTTTTGATTGGGAACCTCATGGAAACTTTATTGTTGGGAGACACTTTCTTCCCTTTGGATACCCCAGTAATGTGAACATGGTTTAATCTGAGGCTGTTGTACAACTTATTGGCCCTATCTAGAAGAGCCCTATCCATTCCCAAATTTGGCACACAGCCTTGCCATTTTTTCATAGAATTATATCTCATGGATACTATCATCTGAACCAGTTGTTCTGTACCATTGACCTTATTAACAATGTTTCAGGAGCCAGCAGGTGGCATAGTGGTTAAGGCACTGGATTCTCACAGGGCTTGACAGTGGTTTGAGTCTTAGACCTGGCAGATTGGAACTCATGCCTGGCACATGTGCATATGTGCCCAAAATCCTGGGATGAGAATGGAGAAGAGGGGATTGCAGTGTGGCCACCCCTCTATCCCTGCCACCATAATTAAAGAATTCTACCTTCTCTCCTAAGTGCCATTTTTTTGTTCCTCAGTGTCTATTTTTCTGCAACATTTTGGTGCATTGGCCAGGAAGAGAAATCAGACTGGTCCTTTGAACCACCGATCCCAGGGCGTTTCCCCCCTGGGATGGGCACTACGGTGTGGAGAGATAGGCACACCTCCATCTTGTTTGACAGGATCCCTCAGCCGGGGTGCCTGCCCCAAGGTCGAGTGTTCCTGGATCATTGGACTTCAATTGGAGAGAGGGACCAACTCCTGGACCCTGATGCATCAACCATGGTCAACTCTGGTAATCTGGTAAGCCCCCTAGGATCTGTAGAGCCCTAGACAGACCCCACTTGATCAGAGTGGAAGAAGGAGACCCAATAACTCTTCTTTGGTCACAGGACTGGCAGTCAGGGCTCATTTGATAAATGGCTGGTGTGGGGAGGGAATACATAACCTCTGAATGAATGTGAGTGTTTGTGACGAGCAAATGTGTTTGTGGCTCTACAATGTCTCACTATAGAGCATGATTTGGTCTGTTATCTGCATTTCTGTGGTGGTTTTATAAAGGCTAAATGGCAGAATTGACACTGGGGGACCCAGTCCCTCCCTGCGCATTCAATCCGGTGGAGGTTCTATATCTGATTGCTTATTGCCAAGGAACTACATAAAGCCCACAAGGGACATGGCCAGGCAGACGCCTGATTGATCCCCTCTGGGGGGCACTCACCCTTTGTCTGTTGCAACATCGTTCACAGGAGAGGGGACACAGGCCGATGGGAGAGCTTTCCCTATAGAGATGGATAGGCAGAGTAGTGAATGTCAGGTCGCCAGTTCTGTTCCAGGGGCTGGGACATGAATTCTACCTGACTGTAACAAAAAACATCTTCCTGGAGCCCGTCCTGACTATCTTACTTCCACCATGGAACAAAAATCTGCCCACGCTGTCTGGGAAAGGAGAGGGAAGCATTACTCTCTACCTAGAGGGGGGCCAAAAATCTGCCACCCCAGGCTTAGACCAACCCAGTGCACTTACCGCAAAGAGGATGGGCACCGGAAGGGTGAATGCCCCAAGCAGAAGGCAAAACAATGAAGGACAACCCAAAGCCCACTGGAAGCCCCCAAGACTTTCCACCCAGAGCCCTCAAGAGACCTCCTAGCCATGATGGAATTGGAATAGGACCGACCAGGCTCCATGATCCTGGGCCCCCAAAATCCCCTGGTCAACGTCAAGGTAGGGGGCCAACCGATAACATTTATGGTAGTTACTGGTGCTGAACACTCCATTGTAACGCAGCCTCTGGCTTCCTCATCAGGCCAAAAAGCTACTATCATGGGAGCCACTGGAAACACCAGGATCCAGCCCTTCTTACAGACGAGAAGCTGCCAATTAGGGGGATACTTGGTCACTCATGAGTTCTTGTACCTGCCTGATTGTCCAATCCCATTGCTGGAAAGGGACCTATTAACTAAACTTACAGCACAGATCAGCTTGACTCATCAGGCTCAGCTGCTTTAAGCATCAGTCCCACCAAAATCCTAACTGTGGCAAGGCCCCAGGAGGAGGAACGGTGAATGTTCGCTCCTGAGGCACCCAGTGAAGATATCGAGGTACTTTCTTCACTTGTTAGAGACTTTCCTGCAGTCTGGGCTGAAGGGAGTCTGCCAGGTATGGCAATTAACCACCCACCTATACTGGTCAAACTGACACCTCAGGCACAGCCCGTGCACCTTCAACAGTACCCAATAAGCCGAGATACTAAACTGACCATGCAGAAGTACATCAACCAGCTCACAGAAGCCGGAATCCTGGTAGAATGTAGGTCTCCCTGGAACACTCTTTTTTTCCACATATAGAAGAGAACCTCTAGAGACTATCAGCAAGTCCAGCACATGCGAGCCATGCACGCCGCCACAGTGTCCTTACATCCCACCAGACCCAATCCATATACTTTGCTGAGTGCTCTCAGCAGAGTCTGAATGGTGCACTTGTCTATATCTCTTCTTTTGCCTGAGACTAGCAGCCATCAGCCAACAGATATTTGCCTTTAAATGGGAAGATCCAGACACTCAAAAGAAAACTCAGCCCTAATGGACTTGGGTCCCCCAGAGCTACAAGAATTCCCCAACTTTGTTTGGAGAAGAACTTGCTGCTGACTTGGAAAACTTCCCAAGCCAAAAAACTGGATGCACTCTACTCCAATACATCAATGATCTTCTGCCCAAGAAAATTACCAGAAGGGAACTCGAGAGCTGCTCCCGCTTCTGTCTAAGACAAAGTACAAAGTTTCAAGGAAAAAAGCCCAAATCTGCCATACCCAGGTGCGATTTTTGGGACTCATTTTTGACTAAAGGACATCTTGCTCTTGGGCACAAATGAAAGCAAGTGATATAGGAATTGCTTCAGCCCACAATCTGGAAGCTACATGAATTCTTGGGAGCTGCAGGATTCTGTAGAATTTGGATTCCAGGCTTTGCTGAAAAGGCTAAACCACTGTATGAACAATTAAAAGGCCTAGAAGGCGCTCCCTTCGAATGGGGACCCCTCCAAGAGCAGGCTTTCAAAGATCTTAAGTCAGGACTTGGGAAACCCTTGGCTTTAAGACTCCCAGACATCACCCAAGAATTCAATCTATTTGTATATGAAAAAAGTCAGATAGCACTAGGAGTTCTGACTCAGTCCATTGGGCCTTGGGAGAGACCCATTGCCTATCTACCTAAAGGACTAGACCCAGTGGCATCCAGATGGCCCTCTTGCCTACGAGCCCTTGCTGCCACTGTTGAATTGATTAAAGAGGTAGACAGGTTACCGTTAAGCCAAGTTATCAATGCCCAGGTCCCTCATTCAGTGACCACCCTGATGAACACAAGGGGATATATGTGGCTAGCCAGCTCTAAGATGGCCCACTACCAGGGCCTATTAATTGGAAATTCCCAAACTAGACTCCAGACTCTGCAGACCTTCAACCCTGCTAGCTTCCTCCCGGCCCACACTGGGGCCTCCTGACCACAGTTGTGAAGAGGCCCTTGATGAGGTCTTTTCTGAACGCCCTGATCTTGTAGACACACTGCTGAAGGCCTCCAACCTCACTCTCTTCACTGACGGTAGCAGCTCCGTGAAGGATGGAATTCAATATGATGGCTATGCCGTTACCTCTCAAAAACACAGTAATCAAGGCTGGGGCACTGCTCCAAGGATGGTCTGCTCAGCAGGCTGAACTCTGGGCATTAATTCAAACCTTAAAATTGGCAACCAGTAAGAGGATAAACATCTACACGGACTCACGATATGCATTTGCTACCCTGATAACTAAGTCTCCCAGTGATGCCTTCCAGAACCCAACTGTAGATGCCATTCATGAAGGCTGCCCTGACTCGGGTGACCCTCTCCTCTTCACCCCACCATTGTATCTACTGATAAGGAGAAACAGAGATTAGTAGTTTTACCTGTGATCAAACTCACAGACTTAAATTCAGGCCCAATGACAACCAGGGCCTATTTTGCTCTACTAAGATGAGGGTATATTTGGTCTGTGGCGCTTATTCCTATCAATGCCTGCCAGCTAACTGAATAGAAGCATGTACTTGGGCCGCCCTGACTCCCCAGATTGGCATAGTATCTGGAAATAAGACTCTAGAAGTCCTCTAGTGGCCGGAGCCCACATAAAATGGTTTATCCCATTCATCCCCCTCTTCATTGGACTTGGAATTTCTGCGGGAATAGGCACTGGAGTTGGAGGAATAATGACTTCCTCCTACCAGTTCTCACAGATCAGTAAGGAAATGGCAGAGGGGTCCCAGAAAGTAGCTGGAACTATAGAAACTCTCCAAGACCAGCTTGACTCCTTAGCAGAAGTTGTCTTACAGAACAGACAAGGACTGGATCTCTTAACTGTGGAAAGTGGTTGGGCTCTGCTTATTTCTGGGGGAGGAATGTTGTTTCTACACTAACAAATTGGGTATAGTCCAAGACATGGCCCAGGAGCTTAGAGATTTAGTCTCCAAACAGCGACAAACAACAGCTGACTCCTGGGCAGGTTGGAAAGAGTCCTGGGTATGGGCCCCATGGCTACTCCCTCTCCTGGGTACCCCAACAGTTATTCTTTTGGCACTGGCTGTTGGACCATGTGTCCTTAATCTGATTACATGGTTTATAACCTCCCACCTTGAATCCATCAAATATCAACTGCTTGTTGCGGTTCAGGGAAGTTATGTTTACCACGCCCCTGTTGACTGACCCTCCTTGAGTGTGATTGAGGCGGCTTATGAGGAGGGGGGAATGGTATGAGGGGTCCAGAACTCACAAATAACCCAAGGCTGGTAATTGCTGAAACTTCCCATTCTTCTGTGAACTCACTGTCCCTCCCTTGAGCCATAAAGAAACTTGAGACCTCAAGAAGTTAGACTCCCTGCTTCTCTGCCACTTCCTTTTTAGGGCAAATCCTGAGTGCCTTTTCCCGATAGGATACCCCGAGCATGCTGAGACTCCCCCTTCCACAACTCCCCCATAAAAGACTGTGTCCAACTCTCCTCAGGGCCAGAGATTTAGACTATTAACTCCTCTATGCCTGCCAATGTAATAAAGAGTTCTCCCTTCTCTCCTAGTGCCATTTTTCCTTCCTCAGCATCTGTTTTTCTGCACAACAATAGCAAAAATATCTCAAAAAAAAAAAAGTTTCAGATTCTGTCATGGTTTGTATACTTCTCATCCCTGTTTTCCTTATCAGATGAAGAAATACTCAATTTTTTAAGAGAGATTTTTGCTTTATGGTGCATGCGCTCCCTGGAGAGACAGAGAGACAGAAAGCAATAAATCACCCCCTATGGAGTATGGCCACACCACAATCCCTTCTCCATTCACCTCTTGGGATTTGGGGCACATATGTACATGTGCCTGGTGTGAGTTTCAAGCTGCTGGGTCTAGGACTCAAACTTCAGTTGGCCATGTGGGAGTCCAACAACATAACCATTACATCATCTGCCAATCCTCATAAATACCTAATATTACTGAACTTAATTCATATTATAAAATTTCTGTACCAAAAGAACGGTACACCTCCTATCTTACATATTCTTTTTTTTTTTTTTTTTTTTTTTTTGAGGGAGATTTTTGCCTTAGAGCATGTGCGCTCACCAGAAAAAAAGAGATAGAGACAGTGAGAGGGAAAGTGAGAAATCACTCCCCCCCCCCCCCCAGTGGGGGCGGGAATGGCCATGCTGTAATCCCTCTCTTCTATTGTCCTCCTGGGATCTTGGGCATGCACACATACACATCCGACATGATTTTCTTCTCTTCTCTTCTCTTCTCTTCTCTTCTCTTCTCTTCTCTTTTCTCTTTAATTTTATTTATTTTTACATTTTTCCACAAATATTCATTTTACATACCCAACAATTTTTGCTCATAGTCCATAGTTCTTGACAGTTAATAAATAACTTTCAAAATATTGAATTTTAAAGCTAATGTTCAAAATATATATATATATTTTTTGAGAGGTTTTTCTCTATAGGGCGCGTGCACTCGCCAGACAGACAGAGAGAGACATAGAGACAGAAAGCGAGAAATCACCTCCCAGGGGGGATGGTCACGCCGCAATCCCTTCTCCTCCATTCTCCTCTCGGGATCTTGGGCACGCACGCACACGCGCCCGGCGTGAGTTGTAAGCCACCGGGTCCGAGACGCGAACCGCGGTTGACTACGTGGGAGTCCAGCGACATAGCCATTACGCTAACTGCTGGTTCCCGATATTTTTTATAATTTTGTATAATTTTGTTTGCAACTCTGTAACAACAGAGATAGTATGTTTTTAAATATTTTTGAGAAAATATTTACATGTCAGCTACTCAAATTGTTGAAAAGCAAATGCCCATCACATAGGTCACACATAAACCTTCTCAATTCAGCCCTGCCTACCAAATATTCTGTGATATACCCTCTGCTGCCAAAGACATTCAATGTCTTTCTCAAGATAATCCTCTGGTGTGGTTGCTCTTTTGCAGTCTCTACTGATTACAATGCTAGGCTGGAAAAGTCCAGGTTATTTTATGTTATAAATTCTTTTATATATCTTCTCTAATCCTCTCTGCCAGGCAGAACTATTTATGGGGCCAGGCCATCTTTCTAAGAGCATCTGTTGGCTTACTTGAGATCCACCTTAGTTCCATAGTTTCCTGATTAATCTTCAGATATGACATTCCAGTTAAAGCCCTGTTCAATAATGAGTATTTCCAATTTCTGAGTCAATGCAGCAAGCATTATTGATCTTATACAAATAACTCTTCTGCCACAAAATAAGAATACTCCCAAATATTTTCCAATTCCGGAGGGGTCAAGAAGGAAGAAAAGTTTATGTTTCCATTTAAAGAAATAAACAAGAAAAATATTTTAACAAATTGCTGAAACTATCAACAACTCAGAAGAAAGTAAAATGCTTAAATTGGGAAAACAAAGCATAGTAAAAAAAAAACAGTAATATTTTACTCAAAAGTCACAAAATTCTATTTTGCCAGTTCAGCCTTATGTTCAAACTCTCTTCTGTTTAATATGTAGTTTTATCATGGTCCAGTCTTTCCATTTAAATCCTGGAAGGTAACATTCAATGTTATTATTGATATTTCTTGTCCCTAGCATGAAATTGGTCATTTTCTTGGTTGTCTTTTGTTCTCTTATTTCTGTATATATCTTTAGTTTTCCTGGTAGAGCACTCATTTCAGAACTTCTTGAAGAATAGGTCTACTGTTGGCAAATTTTTTCAGGTCTTGTTTATCTGAGAACGCTTTTATGCTTTCTTTCCATATGAAAGATAATCTTGCCAGGTATAGTATTCTTGGTTGAAACTGTTTTTCACTTAACACTTTGAATATATTTTCCCATTCTTTTCTTGCTCGCATTGTTTCTGATGAGAGGTCAGAGATTAGCCTGATTGGATAACCTTTATAAGTAACCTGACAGTTCTCTCTTGTCAATTTTAATACCTTGTCTTTGTCTGTAGATTTGGCCAGTCTTGCTATGATGTGCCTTGAAGAAGATCTTCTTGAGTTGATTCTATCAGGGCTCTATATTTCTTGGGTCTGGATATCTGAATGCCTCTCTAGATTTGGAAAGTTTTCTTCCAAGATTTCATGGAATAGATTATCAATACCCTTATTAGTTTCTCCACCTTCTGGAATACAGATTATCCATATGTTTGGGTGCTTAATGCTATTTAGTATTTCTTGTATAGTATTCTCATTTTGGGGAGTTATTTTTTTCAGTATTTTTGGTTGTTTTTTCTAGATCAGAGGTTTTGCCTTCCACATCCAGGATTCAATTTTCTGCATGGACTAATCTGCTTTTAATACTTTCAAGGGAGGCTTTGATTTCCTGAATGGCAGCCTTCATCTCTAATAACGCCACTTGATTCTTTTTTATGATGTGTATTTCCTCTTTCAGATCATGGAAGAACTTCAACCTCTCCTGGAACTCATTGTCTCTTTTCTCCTGCATCTTCTGGTGTTCATTATCTCTCAGCTCTTGCATCTCGTTTAGTTTTGTCACTACGAATATTCTGAATTCTCTATCAGACATTTCTACAAGTTCTACTGTACTATTTATGGATGATGAGGGACTGTTCTTTTCCCTTAGGGGAGAGATATTTTCTTGGTTTCTGATGTTTCTTGTGCCTCTGCGATGGTTTCTGGTCATTCTGTGACAAAATCTCTCCTCTATTGTGCTTGTTTGAATATTTCGAGGATCTAGAAGAAGAAGTTTAGAGCATAGCTTTCCTGAACAGGCCAGCTGAGGACACACCTCAGCTTTAAAATGGCTTCTTGTCTGAATATTTTGGGGATCTAGAAGACCCGCCCAACATGATTTTCAAGCCACGAGGTCCAGGATTTGAACCATAGGCAGCCATGTGGGAGTCCAGTGATGTAACCACTACGCTATCTACTGGCCCCCTCTCGTACATATTTTTTTTTTCTCTCTTACATATTCTAATGTTACCAATTTAAATATCTCCTTCATCACTCCCCTACAACGACAAGCACAGATCTGGGTTCCAGTTAATATAACCAGATCCTGGGCTCAGTAACCTACCCTACAAATTCTCGAGTCAGTCCTTAGCCTTCTATGCCCTAAAAGATTTCTTTTAACTCATTACTGTCCTTGTCTCTGCCATTTTTGTTTTTAGCCACAGTTTTATTAACCACTAGTATTCATACTGCTGATGCTGTTGAAAGGGTCATGACCAACCTCACCCAACAAATGACCTAACAAACTGTTGTTGACAAAGGAATATTATCTCAACTTCAGACTCTTGAAGCAGCCATACAATGGCTAGGAGATCTTCAAGATGCCCAAACCATTAGCCAAACACCACAATGTAATTGGGAACATTAGCAGGTGTGTGTTACAGCTTTACCTTATGATAGCCTTCACCCACAGCAAACTGTAAAAGCACCTCTTGGGAGAGTTTTCTACCAATCTCAGCTCCCAACTTTCCCATTTAGAAGCCTCTCTCCAGAACCAGCAGGTGGCGTGGTGGTTGAGGCGCTGGACACTCCCACGTGGGCGACCAGTCCTGAATCTGGTTTGAGTCCTGAATCTGGTGGCTTGCTTTCTCACTTCCTCTTTCCCTCACTCTCGGTCTCTCTCTGGTCAAATTAAAAATAAATAAAATAAAAATAAATAATTATTAAAAAAAAAAAGAAGCCTCTCTCCATCGACAGTTTGTTAATAGATAAAAATGAATGGATAAAAATAGTTTTAAAAAAAATAATAATTAATTAATTAAAAACAAAAACCTCAAACATCTACCTCACAAACATTTCAGGACAGTTTCAGATGGCTAAATCTTCTACCTGGTTTCAGGGTCTTCAATTACAAATGCAGGGTATTATTGTGCTAAGAATCCTAACCTTCTGTGTTCAGTCCTAGCCTTCCCATGCCTCTGCCAGACTCTCACAACTCCACGATCACAAGACTGTTCTTGTTGTACACCTGACTCTTCCTGCCAATAATCCACTAGTTTCTTTAAAAAACAAAAGAGGAGGAAACGTTAGGGAACAACAGAAACGCCCTGCTTCCAGAACACCTCGGATCTATGAACTCTGAAGGAATGGCTGCAGGGAAAATGGCGAACATGCCTGACCTCTTGCTCCTGCTTGAAAACGACAGGAGGCTGTTGAGTTTGAAAATGTGCTTAGGGAAAATGGCGAGAACAACTGCTTTCACGACACCTGCTCGAAAACAACAGGAAGCCAATTACATGGGTTTGCGATCTGATAAATGTTTTCCAAATTCCAAGAAGTTCTTTCCAGCCTCTGGTATCACTTAGCAATACCTCCCCTAATCGATACCAAAACCAATATGTTCCAGGAAATCACCTGTTTTTTTTAATTTTCTTTTTTCTAATTTATTTTAAAAATTTATTATTATTATTATTATTATTATTATTATTTATACTGTGGACAGAAGTCTGACTACTTTTCCTATTTTTCCAAAATCTTTTCAAAAGGGGACTGGGGAACTCATGCCCACAATCATTAACAGACCATTTATTTTCTATTAACAGGATTCTTCCTACCTCCTGTCCCTGGCATAGTATCTTTGAGATGTATATTTCAACCGATTACAGTATATTCTTTTGCTTATCCCTTCCCGAGACACAGAACTTCCCTTTCCTTGAGATGTATATTAAGCCTTTCTTTAATCTCTTCCCAAGACACAGATCTTCCTTTCCAATCACCAACCTAGGAATTGTGGAACCCACCTATAACCTACAAGCCCCCCCCCCCTTCTACATGTCCCGCCTTTTTGGGCCAGACCAATGGGAAAATCTCTTCACTTAATGTTGTCTGTCAATCCCAAAAACAAATAAAAGGAGCCCCTGTAAATGATCACCCCGAGAAAAGGCATGCGTGTCTCTTCTCCGACCTAGGTCACTCACGTTTGGCTTGGAAATAAACCGCATTGAGTATTAATTATTAATTTTTACAGTTGGTTATTTTTTTCTGTCGACAATACATTCATTTGCTATACATTGCCGGGACGAGCTCGGTATGAACACGTTTTTTTGAATGGGGAAGGCTGTGGATTAGAAATAGATGCAACAATAAACACACAAAGACACACAAGTATAGAAAAGTGAGGATTGGGTGGGCACAGCTTCTCTGATGGAGAAGTTGGACTAGAACCAGCCTCAGGTTTATTTTTTTAAAGGGCAGAAAATGGGGGAAGGGGAAAATAGGATGCAAAGGGAATGGGGAAGAAGGAAGTGGAATGCAAAGAGAATGGGGAGGAGAAATTGGAATGGAAAGCCAGTTGTTTTTGGATGTAAATTGTTGGAAGATGTGAAAATGGCTGGAGCCATATAATTTTTTTTTTTATCTTTTTGGGGGGACAATTTGATAAATGCATGTGACTTCCTTTAGCCCTTGGGTCATCAGTAAAGTCACGATGCATTTTTAGCATAGAAAAACATAGAAAAATATGTCATGACTATTCCAACGGCCCAATACATCCTGGTAGAGAAAATAAGGCCTTTATAGAAATATTAAAAATAAGAGAAAGAAGGCCTAGCCATGGTGGTGCAGATGGTAGCAGGTCGGATACTGGGCAGTATCTGGGTATTGGGTACCGACAACAGGAAGCTAATCACTGACAGCAGGCAGATACTGCTTTCCTACGGAGATGCTTCTCAATAGCCCTGCTGCACGTGTCTACAAGCCACATGTTTTAATCACATGTTTTCAAATTGACTGCTCTCCACAATACATCATTTAGATTGTAAAGAGATTTTACCCAGCAGGGGGGCCAGCAGGTGGTGTGGTGGTTAAGGTGCTGGACACTCCACACGGCTGACCACAGTTCAAGTCCCAGACCTGGTGGCTTGCTTTCTCACTCCCCTTGCCCCCCATCTCTCTCTCTGTGTATGTGTGTGTGTGTGTGTGTGTGTGTGTGCGTGTGTGTCTCTCTCTCTCTGATCAAATTAAAATAAATGAATGAATAATAAAATAAATAATTCTTTAAAAAAAAGGGGGGGGGGGACTTTACCCAGCACAATACACATTTCAGTCCAGCTGAGAATACTATACACATCCTCATCAACAGATAATAAATCATACCTGTGTTCCACAAATATCTTAACTCTACTTTTTTTTCAAATTTCCATATCTTCTGATTTTCTAAAAAATAACTCTCTTTCCCCCTTTACCTTAATAAATATAGAGGACGAGGGAGGCGTAGCAGGCATATACCTGGTGTGGCCTCTCCCTCCCCCTCTCAACCCAGATCTCTGTTTCTCGAGTAGTCATTCCATGTATTTCGGGTGACTCTGCCAGAGAGAAGAGTCACAAGTCACAGATGGAAGAATTAGTGTGGAAATGTGGGTGTACAGATGCTTGAATACCGTAAACACTTGGACAAAGGCAAGTAGTTCGGGCTGTTAAGAAGCAAAGGCTCCACATAGGAAAGAACAAGTGATGAGTTGTCAGGGTTTAGTGGCCCCAGTTGAGAAAGGACTTAAATGTGGGACCAGCAGTTAGCGTAATGGCTATGTCGCTGGACTCCCATGTAGTCGACTGCAGTTCGAGTCCTGGACCTGGTGGCTTAAAACACGCCAGGCACGTGTGCGTGTGTGCCCAAGATCCCAAGAGGAGAATGGAGGAGAATGGAGGAGAAGGGATTGCAGCGTGGCCATCCCCCCTGGGGGGTGATTTCTTGCTTTCTGTCTCTCTGTCTCTCTAGAGACAAATTCTCACAAATTCAAATTCTCTCTAGAGAGACAAAGAGACAGAAAGCGCATGTGCCCTATGGCAAAAACCTCTCCAAAAAAAAAAAAAAAAGGACTTAAATATGAGACTTAATCACTTTTCTTAATTTGGTAAGCAATAGGGAGTCTTTGGAGGTTGATAATAAGGATGTGCTTTTTAATTAAAAGTAAAAATAACATAAAACATAAACGGTACCTGTGTCTCCGACCTAAGAGGAAGCTTCCTGATGGAATTGGGAGGGGAGTGTTCTGAGAGGGAGGTGGGGATGAAGGCTAAGGGTGGGCTCCCTGCTGCAGGCCAGGTTAAAGACAAGTATTCCAAACTCTCCTAGGGAGCAAATTCACATGTCCCTGAGACCCAGAGGACTTAGTACCATAGGAGAGAGGGAAATGGCTTCCCTCCATCCTTCTGTGTTCTTTGGTTGGGCTACTTAATGAATTAACATAAAATAGATTCACAGGGGCCAGCAGATAGCATGGTAGTTAAGGTACTGGACTCCCACACGGCCAATCTTGGTTTGAGTCCCGGACTGGCAGCTTGAAAATCACACCAGACCCACATGTATGTGTGGCCAAAATCCCAGGAAGAGATGAAGGAGAAGGGATTGCAGTGTGGCCATCCCTCCTGGTAGGTGATTTCTCACTTTCCCTCTCTCTGTCCCTTTCCAATGAGCTCACACGCCCCATGGTGGGGGTGGGAGGGTAACAGGAGAAAAAACACTTGAATTAAGTTCATAAACACAGGAGTCCCACAGACTGTGAGATTTGGAGAAGGACCAGATGATTGAAGCTCTATAGCATCCCACAAAAAGGAATTGTGGGATTCCCAAGGGTGGTAGTGACACACATGAGCATTTACCATGTGCCAGGATCCATACGACACTTGTCATGGCGTGCGGGTGCTAGTTTCAGTCTGGCTTCACATCCTAGTTCTACACTTACCACTTACAGCACCTGGAGCAAGTTGCTTCACCTCTTTGAGCCTCAGTTTCCCCATCTGCACAGTAGGGAATAAAAGGAGCACCTGCCTCATAGGAATGTTGGAAGATCCCATTCACTGTCAAAGTAGCTCAGTGAGCATGACAGCCACTCTCTGCCACCTGGAAGCCGCATGACTCCACACAAGACTCCAGACCTCTCTGAGCCTCTGTTCGCTAATCCATAAAATGGGGATAGTTTTTTTTTTTTTTTTTTTTTGAGAAGTCTTTGCCTTAGGGTGTGTGTGCTTGCTGGAGAGAGAGAGAGAGAGAGAGAGAGAGAGAGAGAGAGAGAGAGAGAGAGAGAAATCACCCCCTGGGGGGATGGTGACACTGCAATCCCTTCTCCATTCTCCTGGGATCGTAGGCATACAAGTACATGCAGGTTTAATTTCCAGGTCACCGGGTCCAAAAATGCGGTTAGCCAAGTGGAGTCCAGCACCTCAACCACTCTGCCAAGTATTGAAGTTAAATCCTTATCTTCTCCTGTTAAGTGGGAGTTTTAGAAGGCTTATGGCTCTCATTCATGGCCAATATTGCCTCAATACCATAACCAAAGTGTAAAGTCTTATCTCTTATTTTGAGTCTTTGCAATGTAAATGGGTTTTTAAAGAATTGTTTTATTTAATTTTATTTATCTGTTTATTTATTTTAATTTGACCAGAGAGAGAGAGAGCATGAGGTCCGTCAGATCCAGAACCGCAGGCGGCCACGTGGGAGTCTAACGCCCTAACCACCATGCCCACTGCTGGCTCCTGTAAATGGATCTTGTAGTCCTAGCCCCTTAGAAAAGACATTTTACTTTTAGTTCAGCCCTGATTAATTTTCACTTTGGGAAATTCTTATTTATTCTTCAATAGAAAGGGAAACTGAGGACCCATCCCTCTCAGGGTGTCCCTGCTCAGTGTCAGTATCTCCCCAGAAGGTGTAGTGAGGATGAAACCCAGTAATTCGCGTCAAGCCTGGGACAGCGTTAGCTCAGCACATGGTGGCTGTTGGGATTTCTGTCCTGTAAGGAGGGCATTATTATTACCCCACTTTCCAAGCGACAGTATTCAAATCGTTTCTGCTCCAGGCGACCCTGTTCCTGTGAACAGAATCTCGGTGTCCCCAGGGTGGGGCCACAGCCAGCTGTCTGGGCCGGTCTTAACGCCGGCAGGGGATCGACCTTCGTAAATCCCACCGCAGAAAGCACTTCAAAAGAGAGCCCTTCCTTATTACAGTTGGGACTTCAGGATTCTCCTCCTGGAGAGGCTGCGGGGCAGATTCTGGGCACACAGTAGGAGCTTAGTGACGTGGGAGCCCCGCCCACCGCCCCAGCCTCTCCCCCACCTGGGCGGGGACTGGTTAATACTAACCGAGCCGCGGCCCGCCCCTCCCGGGCAGAGCCGCTGGAGAACTGGACCAGCAGGTAAGTGGGCAGAGCCAGCGCCTGCCGCGAGGGCAGGCTGCAGCCTCCAGGGGCCAGCCCGGGCTGGGATCACGGGACAAAGGGTGGGGGGACTTTGTCTGGAGACGGCAGGTGGCGGTGGCCTTTCCCCTACTTTCAAGTTGCGGGTAGAGAGAGGCCAGAGGGCTAGGAAGGAGGAAGGTCCTCCTCCAGGCTGGCCGGCTGATCCGGCTGGAGTTCGCACGGGCTGAGCAGCAAGCGGACTCTAGACCTCAGGTGGAAAGGCTGAGTCCCCACTCACCTCCGCCTGGCTGTATCTCCAGGCCTGGGGACAAGCCGGTGTCTGTGGGGGGTGTTAAAAGAAAAATAAACCCCAAACTCTATTAAATTGGTTTACTTTCCTTTTAATTGGGGGTAGGACGGGCATGGAGGGAAGGGGGAGCTGCCCCAAGGCCAGCTGCGTGGGAGGTCAAAGCCCTTCCTGGCCCTGGAGGGAGAGGAGGTGGAGGAGGAAGACTCCTCTTATCTCCTTCCCTCCTCCCTGGCAGCTACCCAGCCAGCCCAGGCCTCCTGGAGTGGGGGAGTTCTGAGGTCTCACCTAGAGCAGTGGAGACCCCTTGGTGCATGTGAGCAGAGGGTGGTGGCTGACCAGGGCCAGGCGTCAGCACACCCAGCTGCTGCCCTGCCTCCTGGCCTTTGCCTCTCTGCCTCAGCTTCTCTTTCCCTGACTGTTCCTGTCTTTCTTTCTGCCCACTTCTGCTTCTAGCTTGGGTTCTTTTCCATCACTCTGTGTCTCGATTCTTGGTCTCCAGTTCCCCGTTATCTTCCCATCTCTCTGTCTATTCTATTTTAAGGGGTTTTTGCCGTAGGGCAAGTTGCTCACCAGAGAGACACGCACTGAGAGGAAAAGTGCGAAATCACCCCCAAGAAGAGATGGCCATGCTGCAATCTCCTCTCCTCCACTCTTCCCCTGGGATCTTGGGCATGCACACACATGTGCTCGGCATGATTTTCAACCTGCTAGGTTGGGGACTCGAACCACGGTCGGCCATGTGGGACTCCAGCACCTCAACTATCATGCCACCTGCTGGCCCCCTCTGTCTGGTCTTATTTGTGACACCAGCCCAGTCCTTCCCAGTCCTGCTGGGTGGGGCCAGGGCCAGTTGCTATATAGAGGCCTGTGGGACTCCCTAAGGACTTTGGGCCACGTTCTTCAGGGACCTAAAACCCAGGATGACCTACTCGAGCAGACTGTCCAGTACTTTCCAGGGGACACCCTGATCAACTCAATACGCTTGGCTGAGGCAGATTCCCTTCAGTCTGCCAGCAGGGCTTGATGCCCACCAGCTGCCAGCTCGTCCATACAGAGTGAGAACCCAGCTGTGGTGCCAGGGAGTTGGGTGGCCCAGCCCTTGGTAAACCAGATGGCCACCTAGGCATTGGAGGAGAGGATAGGTCCCTGCTCAGATTACACTGCCCTGGGAGAGACAGCCCTCCGCAGACACAGATAAGCTCCCTCCCTAGCTGCGCTGGCATCACTAACACCTCAAAGGTGTGAAGGTATTGAGCAGAGGACAGGGGAGAGCCAGGGTGGAAGCTACTGGGCTCTGATAGTCAAGGGCAGACAGGTTGGGGAGGAGATTGCCCAGCCCACACAGTGAGGGTGCACTGGCCCTGGGCAAAACCTCACTCCCAGCTCTTGGGCATGCTCTAAGCTTTTGCTGCAAGAATGCCAAGGAGGTGCTTTTGCCTGGATCTGCTCCTTCTGGCTTCTCTTTCCCTTTCCCAGCCCATCATGGAGCATCTGAACTATCTCGTTCAAAGTCTCAGGTCTCTCACTGTCTCAGAAGGGTCCCCAGATCCTTGGAAAGCAGATATATCTTGGAGATTCTCAGACTCTCCTGGGTCTGTACCTCATTTCTCTCTTCCCACACTGCAGTGCTAGGGAGGCTGCTGGCAGCTCGGCCCCCACAGCCTCTTCATAACTCCCTCACCCCAAAGCCTTTCTCAGTCTGGTTAAGAGGGCTGGGCCTATTGCCCTTTCTCAGACTGGGCCTGGGCTCCAGTCTCAGCTCCTTGCTAACCAACTGTGTAACCTCAGACACGTTACTTTCCATTTTAGAACCTCAGTTTCCTCCACTGTAAATGGAAATAATCGTAATGCCTACCTCAGGACTGTTGAAAGGATTTGATTTGATGGATAAGGTGTGTACAAGACTTAGGACCAAGCCCAGGGGGATAAGCAGCTGATAAATGGAAGCTGTTGTTATTCTTGTGTGTTTAATTTTTTTTATTAATTGCCACAGGGTGTGCACATACGCTAGAGAGAGAGAGAAAGCACCCCCAGCGTGGCAAGAGCTGGCATGAGCCCGTTACAGACTGAATTAGAGGCCGGCCTGTAGCAGTGGTTGAGTGCCATGTAGCGGAAGCTGGATTCCACCTGGCCAACCAGCGTTCGGGTCTCAGCGCCAGTAGCTTACACGTTGGACATGTGCACCCCAGATCCTGATGGGTTGGAGAACTGGAGGAGAAAGGATTACAACATGACCAGGCCCCATTTGGGGGTGTTTTCTCTCTGTCTCCAGTACACACACCCTGTGCCATTTATAAAAGCAAAAACAAAACTAACTGGAGTGGATCTCTTCTCTGTCCAGCCATGGAGATTTTGGTTCCTGAGAAAACACTGAAGCTGTTACCTCCAGGGCTGCCTGGCTCCTCCTGTGTCCCCCTCACTCCCACGGCTGCGGCCACACAGGCCTCCTGGTGTTCTATGAACATCGAGATCTATCTCAGGAAGATCTCAGGATGTGGCAGATGTGGCCCCGCCCCGGGGCCTTTGCACTTGCACCACTCTTTCCCAGATGGGCTCACTCCCACACTTCCTTCCTGTTCCCTGTGCCTACCTCAACCTCCTTTAGAAGACAGCGGCCTCCCAGGTTTTACTTTCTCCCTCAGTCCTTGCTGCCAGCTGCCTTGTTCTCTAGCTCTGGTTTTATTTTGCTTGGGAACTGCTTCCTGCACTTTGCTGAGAGCAGGGATTGTTGTCCAGCCCATAAAGGGCACCTGATAAATATTGGTTAAATGAGTAAGCCAGAACTGCAAGATTACTACAGGAAAACTAAAAACATAGATAAAGATCTCTCTCTTTTTTTTTTTTTTTTTTTTTGAGAGTTTTTTTTGTTTTGTTTTGCTATAGGGCGCGTGCGCTTGCCAGACAGACAGAGAGAGACAGAGAGACAGAAAGCGAGAAATCACCCCCCAGGGGGGATGGTCACGCTGCAATCCCTTCTCCTCCATTCTCCTCTCGGGATCTTGGGCACGCACGCACACGTGCCCGGCGTGAGTTCTAAGCCACCGGGTCCGGGACGCGAACTGCGGTCGACTACGTGGGAGTCCAGCGACATAGCCATTACGCTAACTGCTGGTTCCCATCTTTTTTGTTTTGATAGAGGGCGCATGTGCTCACTAGAGACAGAGGGAGAGGGAGAAAGCACCTCCCAATGGGACATGCCATAATCTCTTCTCCTCCAACTCTCCATCCTGTTGGGATTTGGGGCACACATGCACATGCCCTGAGTGTTTTTCAAGCCTCTGTGGCCGGTATGCAAACCATGACTCAGCCATGTGGGATCTATCCCCCTTAACCACTAGGCTACCAGGCTGACTACAGATGAACATTTTTTTAAGAGAGCGATTTTGCTATAAGGTGCATACACTTGGCTTGCTGGAGACACAGAAAGCGAGAAATCATCCCCCAGGGGGGATGGCCATGCCACCATCACTCCTCCTTTCTCCTCTGGGGATCTTGGGCACGTATGCACGTGCGTCTGGCATGAGTTTTAAGCCACCATGACTTGAGCTGCAGTCAACTATGTGGGAGTCCAGTGACACCATCTGCTGGTCCCTCCAGATACACATCTTTTTAAATGTCCCCAACACTATGAGCCTCTCCTTAGTTCTCCAAAGTCACCAGACCTTTGCACGCACAGTCCCCTCTGCCTGGAACATCCCCCTCATTGTCATTGATAGTTGTTCCTCCTTGTGTCCTTCACATCCAGGAGCATGTGCATATCTGAGGGACAGGAGGACTTTGGGAAGGGGCCAGGACAAGGGAGCCCTGGAGGAGCCTCGTCAGGCCAGGCAGTCCCAGCACCAGGCTTGTCTTGCAGATAAGAAAGCAGATCACCAAGCCAAGTCACTCGCCTCAAATTACACAGCTGTGATGGCACCTGGGGCAGAACCCAGAGAACTTGGCTCTGGAGATGGGGACCTGGGCTTTGGGCCTAGGACCTACTGCATATACAGGAAATGCAGACTCTTTCCTCACCCTCCTCTCTCCCCATCACCCTCTGTGGCCTTTGTAAATGTGTAACTAGACACCTCCCAGAACTCTCATTAGCTTAATAGCCTCAGATTCCAAAGGTAACCATCATTTGCAAATTTGCCCCCCCCCCCTTTTAATTATTTACCTCTTCCCCTTGATTGGGCATAGCATTTGGCACCTCCTCTGTATCTTTGTTCATTTTGCACCTCTGTCCTGGCCTGGGACAGTGAGTCATCACCACCCGGTCCTGTGCTTTCCGTCATTTCTCCAGGCACGTCTGAGGCTGCTTTGAGAAGTGCTCATCAGAACATGGATGCTCTCTACAGTTCGGACTCCTCTAGGAATCATCATCTTTATCAGTATGAAATCAGTCTGGGGACCAGTAGGTGGCATGATGGTTAAGATGTTGGACTCCCACATGGCTGACCACAGTTTGAGTCCTGGACACAGCAGCTTGAAAATCATGCTGGGTGTGTGTACATGCAAGCCCAAAATCTCAAGAGGAAATTGGAAAAGGGATTGTGGTATGGCCATCCACCCCCCTACCCGCCAGGTGATTGGCCACTTTCCCTCTCTCTGTTTGTCTATGGTGAGTGCATTTGCTCTATGGCAAAAAAAACTTAAAGAAAAAAAAAGAAGAAGAAAAGAAAAAGAAATTAATCTGGGTCTCAGTTTCTACTCTTGGTACCAAATTCCATACAAGAGTTCTTGGCACCTTTCTCACTCCCTCTCTCTTTTGCATTTCTCCAGAAGACTGTTGCCACACAGTTTATTCTTAACATTTAAGTGTTTGAGTTTTTGTTTTTTTTTTTAGGTTTTTTGTTTGTTTGTTTGTTTTAAGGCTTTTGGCATCCCCCCTGGGGGGTGATTTCTCGCTTTCTGTCTCTCTGTCTCTCTCTGTCTTTCTGGCGAGCGCATTTCTCTAAGGGAAAAAGAAAAAAAAAAGCTTCAAAACTCCTGTTCCATGGGCTCACCAGAGAGGGACAGAGAGACAGCGAGAGGGAAAGTGAGAAACCACCCCCAATCCCATCTCTTCCATTCCTCCTGGGATTTTGGACATGCACACACATACACTCAGCGTGATTTTCAAGCCACCAGGTCTAGGACTCAAACTACTGTCAATCGTGTGGGAGTCCAGCACCTTAATAATCATGTCACCTGCTGCCCCGTTTCTTTTATATTTTAAAAATCCTTTTTTTAAAAAAAACAAGGTGGGGGGACAGGTAGTGAAAAATCAGCCTCCCATCCCCACGGGGATGATTGTGCTGCAATTTCTTCTCAGTTCTCCTCTTGGGATCTTGGGCAAGCATGCACATGCATCTGGCATGTTTTCAAGCCTCTAAGTCTGGTACTTGAACCATGCAGTTGGCTATGTAGGACTCAGTTGCCTTAGCCACCATGCCACCAGCTGGCCTAAACTTTACAATTTTTGTTTTGTTTTGTTTCTATAAGGGCACTTTTGCGTGACAGAAACAGACAGAAAAGGAAGTGAGTAAGAAGTACCCCCAAGGGGGATGACTACACCACAATCTCTTCTCCATTCTCTTTGGGTGTTCACACACATGTACCTGGTATGATTCTCAAGCTACCAGATCCAGGGTTCAAACTGCACACTGAGCCGTGTGGGATCCAGCCACCTTAACCACCACCTGCTGGCAGTAAGCATTTTTAAAACATGTCTAAACAACTTTTTTTTTTTTTTGGAGAGGTTTTTTCGCTATAGGGCGCGTGCGCTCGCCAGACAGACAGAGAGAGACATAGAGACAGAAAGCGAGAAATCACCCCCCAGGGGGGATGGTCACGCCACAATCCCTTCTCCTCCATTCTCCTCTCGGGATCTTGGGCACGCACGCACACGCGCCCGGCATGAGTTGTAAGCCACCGGGTCCGAGACGCGAACCGCGGTCGACTACGTGGGAGTCCAGCGACATAGCCATTACGCTAACTGCTGGTTCCCTAAACAACTATTTTCGTTAGGTTCTGATACTTGTTCAAATCCTAATTTAGAAAAGACTTGAGTTTCTGAGCCAAGGCGGAACTGCTAAAGGAGGTAACTGCATGCATTGGTTTTGGTTACTGGGGGCAGCAGACAGAGTAGTGGTTACGGCACTGGACTCCCACATGATCGACCGCAGACCGAGTCCCAGACCCAGTGGTGTGAAACTCATGCCGGGAACATGTGCATGCGTGCCCAAAATCCCAAGAGGAGAATGTAGGAGAAGGGATTGTGGTGTGGTCATACCCTCTGGAGGGTGATTTCTCACTTTCTCTCTGTGCCTCTCCAGTGAGTGCACATGCCCTATAGCAAAAATCTCTCTCAAAAAAAAGATTTTGGTTACTATAATCAGCCAATGTATATCTCTGTATACTTAGCCAGTGTTTTGCTGTATATAAAGTAAGAGTGACATAAGATAGAAATTGTATTAGGATTTAAGCATTAAGCAGACAGAATAGTTCAGCACAGGCAGAGCAGGGCAGGTATGGCTGCTCTGTGCATCAAAACTCCCAAGGGAGTCTAGTCTCAATCTAACCCCCCACCCCATCCTTCATAGTACAAAATGGCTGCTGGAATTCTAGTCATTACATCTGAGTTCCAGATAGCAGGATGAAAGAGCAGAAGGGTATACTCCCTTATCTTCTTTTTTTTTTTTTTAAAAAAAAGGCAAGGTCTCACCATACCATGATCCTCCTGCCTCCACCTTCCGGCGGGGAGCTAGGACCAGACAGAGTCTCACAATGAACTTCAAAGTCCCTTACAAATGCATTGACCTGTGACTGACCACAAGGCACTATACAGCTACAGGGAGGCTGGAAAATAGAGTCCTTCCTTGGGTGTCCATTTTCCCAGCAAAAAATTGAGTCTCTGTAATAACTGAAGAAGGGAAATGTGTGTAACAGGCATATGTGTGTATATATATGTATGAGAGAGACTCTCCAGTCAGAATACCATACCCCACCCCACACATTCCCCTTCCATAATGTCTCACTGTCTCACCGACTCCAGGTAGAACCTGTGCGTGGCAATGGGGGCAGCCGTTTTGGTGGGATGCTGCCTGCTTTGCCCCAGAGTCTGGCCTCAGGTGGGCCAGGCAGCCCTCCTTGAGACTTCCGGGACCGGGCAGTGGGATCTTAGTTCTGCATGGGAGCGCCTGGCGCTGAGAGTCCTCTCCCTCCACCACTCCTTCGATCCACCACGGACACACGATCCACTTAGCAGCTCTAGGGCACCTCCCTCACCATGGTGGGACAGGAAACCCTCCCGGTTCTAGTCCCAGCCACTGCCTGCTCCAATTCTGCCTTTGCCTTAGATGACCCACATGCTTTTCTCTGGGGGCCACCCTATGGCTTATGTGTCCCTGCCAGCATGGGACACACTGGGCTGGGCACGCTGCAGGTGGCTGATTAGGAGGAAGTGAGGGCAGAACTGTGCTGTCAAGAGTTATTTGTGTTGTGCCGAGCGTGCTCAGGGTGACTGCGTGTGCTGAGCATTGTGAAGTGGCAGCCATGACACCAGCCAGGGCTCACTGAGGGCTTTCTGTGTGTCAGGCAGCACTCCAGCCCTCTGTGGCTCATCAGCAAACAGCCCTGGGCTTGTTCTGGGCGAGGCAGGAGGGCGAGCCACATGCTTTCAGCTGGTAAGGGTTGAAGCCAGGATCAGAACCCGGGGGTCCAGCTCCAGCTGCCACAGGGGAGAGCGCTCAGGTGGCCGGAGGCAGTGCCTGAGTCTAGGACTGACAAAGGCCAAAGGCTGGGCTCCAGCCCCCGTTTTTCTCTAATTAGCGAGGGGTCCTGTGCGAGCCACATCTCTCGAGAATAAGGGCCAGGCCCAGTTGAAGTAGCCCACGCTGGATGCTGTCGCTCAGTGGGCCGAGGCCTCATGGGAGGCCTGGGTTTGGTTCCCAACCGCGGTCGACTACGTGGGAGTCCAGCGACATAGCCATTACGCTAACTGCTGGTCCCAGTTCCCCCACTCTTAAAAGCAGAGCATAATGCCAGCAGGTAGCATGGTGGTTAAAGTGCTGGACTACCACATGGTCCATCAATCATGGTTCAAATCCCAGACCCAGCAGCTTGAAAATCATGTGGAACACATGTGCATGAGTGCCTAAAATCCTGAGAGAAGAATGGAAAAGGGACCGTGGAGTGGGTCGTCCTCCCGAGGGGTGATTTCTCTCTTTATCTCTCTTTCTCTCTCCAGCAAGCACACGAACCATATGGCAGGGGGAAAAAAAAAAAAAAAAAAAACTGGGCACGATGGAGCACACCCATTCGCTACTCCGGAGGCTGAGTCAAAGGATCAAAAAAGAGCAGACCCGGTCTAGCCACCACCGCCCCTCAACACACACACAAAGAACAGAAAGGCTGGTGCAGTACCTGTGCGGCCTGGGTGAGCCTAAGTGAAAGAGGAAGTGGGACTCTCGCCATGTGGGCATTCCAGCCTGCGTGACCAGGTCTTCCAAAATACTCCCGAGAAGCCGGAAGCCCTGGATTTTGTATGCCATTTCCTGACTTGCAGATTATAATCAGGAAACCAAAGATCTGAGCAAACCACACTAACAGTCTGCTGCCCGGCTATGGCCGCTGAGTTACCAGTGTACAGATCCTGAGCTACACCTTCGAGAAAGGCCTTCCTCCTTCAGAATGCCAGGTTCTGAAGCAGCCCCTGCCCTGAGACTCCAGTCTCCAGGGCTCAGTATCAACCACTCAAGCCAACCTGTAGACGAAGGGCCAGGGTCCAGGCAGGATGCTGTGAATCCTGGCAGTCCACAGAGGCTTCCGGGGCGTGAGATCCTGCGGAAGACCAGGATGTGGGCAGAGGAAGGGACACGGCGCCCTGCCTAAGAACACAGCATGGGCAGTGGTGCCTGGGAGCTGCCCCTCTCCATGTGTCCTCTTGACCAGAGGTAGGCCCAGCCTGTGCTGTTAGCCAGGCCTGCTTCGTGGGGAGAGCTTTGCCTAAGTTCCCCAGAAGGGAGGTGGCAGAGCAAGTCTGACTGGGTTCCCTCAGAGGTGGTAAAAGGAAGTCCAAGCTCTGAAAGTCATCTCTGGGATCTGCAGGGTAGATGCAGGCGGGGCAGTTTCCAGGGTGAGGAGGCCACAAGGATGCTCCTCCATGTGTTAGAAAGAGAAGCTGGTAGTTAAAGACTGACAGCATGCCCTGAGGGGTCTGGGGCCACCCTGGCAGGCTGTGTGCTGCAGGACACCCCCTTCAAACCCCACCTCCACCCTCGGACCCTGTCCCCCATCAATAAGAGGTGGCTGGTCTCTGTGAAACGGTGCATATACCACTGGGGAATTTGGTTGATACTTTGTGGAGGAAGAACTATTTTTAAATATATATATATATATATATATATATATATATATATATATATATATATATATATATAATAGTTTGAGGGCCACCGGTGGTGCAGAGGTTAAGGCAGCTGGATGCAACATGGCCGACTGCAAGGTTCAAGTGCTAGACCTGGTGGATTGAAAGATAACGTAGGGTGCACGTACATGCCCAAAGTCCTGGGAGAATGGAAGAGAAGGGACTGAGGTGTAGCCATCCTCCCTGGGGCATGATTTCTCACTTTCCCTCCTTCTCTATCTCTCCCTCTCTATCTCTGGCGAGCACACATGCCCTATACAAAACTAAGATAATAATAACAAATATAATAGTTATATATTAATTTCCACATACATTTTTTTTGGAGAGGTTTTTGCTGTAGGGTACAAGCGCTTTCCAGAAGGACAGAGAGGGACAGAAAGCGAGAAATCACCCCCCAGGGGGGATGGCCGTGCCGCAATCCCTTCTCCTCCATTCTCCACTCGGGATCTTGGGCATGAATGCACATGTGCCTGGCGTGAGTTTAAGCCACCAGGTCCAGGACTCAAATCGCGGTCGACTACATGGGAGTCCAGTGACATAGCCATTATGCCAACTGCTGGTCCCAAATTTTTTAAAAAGTAGCCAGGTTACCAAACCTGGCATTTCATGATAATTGCACACCCTTGGTGAGTACTCCTGTGTGCCAGGCACTGTTTGAAACACCATAAACTCACCAATGTATTTACATCTCATTGCAAACCATGAGGTCCACACTGTTGCTGTCATCGATCTACAGATGAGTCATAGAGAGGCAAAGACTTGCCCAAGGTTGCCCAGCTAGTAAGTGGCAGAGCTAGGGTCATCCCAGGCAAACTGGCTCCGGAGCCTCGATCCTGGCTTCTCAAATATTTCAGCTTAGACCAAGGGAAGATGGAAGAATCTAGGAATGCAGGTGGGGACACTGGTAGTCAGGAAGGTGTCAGAGAGATGGCAGGATAACTCCAGAAGGCTTAAGTAGGTAGTTTCCCCCCTGTCCAGCTAGTGGGTTCTGTAATTTCAGGAGAGAAAAAAAAGCCAGACTGAAATTTTCTTTTGGGTAATCATATTTTTGTTTAACATGTTCACATGGTTTGCAGATCAAAAGTATATAAAGAGATCCAGGCCCAGTCTCGGTGGAGGTACTGGATCTGCAGTGCTGGAAGCCACCTGGGTGACCTTGGGTCCAGATCTTGGGTTAACCTCGAAACATACCAGGTCTGCTTGCACTGAACCGCTCAATCCTCACTGACTGGGTTGCTGTGTGACAAGACCCTGTCCAGGGTATCTGTCTGTCTCTCTTTCTTTCTCAATAAAAATAAATACATTTTTAAAAATATGTAATGAGGGTGTGCCAACATTCTAGCAGGTTTTGTGCATCAGAAGTTGCTGAAGGCAAATACAAGCCAAGAGATATATTCCTCCTCCTCCTCCCCTATGTCCAAAAATTTATCTCCCTTGATTTTGTTCACTCATCACCATAGCCTGCAGACATTTCCCTGTCAGCCAGCTAGGTCTTACACTTTCCACATTCCTTTTTTATTTTATTTTAAAAAATAATTATTTAATTTTTACTTTATTATTTTTAGAATTATTTTATTCTTTTTTTTTTTTTTTTTTTTTTCAATTTGACCAGAGAGAGAGAAGGGGAGAGTGAGAAAGCAAGCTGCCAGGTTCAGGACTCGAACCACAGTCAGCCATGTGGAAGTCCAGTGCCCCAACCACCACACCACTGGCTGGCCCCCCAAAAAAAAACAAGAAAGCAAGCAGCCAGACCTGGAACTCAAACCACGGTTGGCCATGTGGGAGTCAACCACCTTAATCACCACACCACCTACCAGCCCCTCCTTTTAATTTTTTTAAGAATTATTTTATTGGGACCAGCAGTTAGCATAATGGCTATGTCGCTGGACTCCCATGTAGCCGACCGCGGTTCGCGTCCCGGACCTGGTGGCTTAAACTCACGCTGAGTGTGCATGTGTGTGTGCCCAAGATTCCGAGAGAAGAATGGAGGAGAAGGGATTGCGGCTTGGCCATTCCCCCCATGGGGTGATTTCTCACTTTCTGTCTCTCTGTCTTTCTGGCGAGCGCACACGCCCTATAGCAAAAACCTCTCCCCCCAAAAAAGAAAAAAACAAAACAAACAAGAATTATTTTATTTAACTTTTCATTTATTTGTTTATTTATTTATTTTATTTGACCAGAAAAGGACATAACAAGAAAGAGAAGGAAAGCGAGAAAGCAAGCCGTCAGGTCCAGGACTGACGCCACACTTGGCCATGCAGAAGGCCAGTGCCCTTAACCACCAGCCACCTGCTGGCCCCACCCCTTTTTATTTTAAATAGATGAGTGATATTCCAGCGAGCAGTGTGTTCCCTTTCGTAAGTTCCTCTGTTGGTGGACACATGGGTTGTTTCTCATATTTTTTTAACTAATGAAGCCACAGTGAATAATAATAATAATGTCGGTCATTTTGTACAGGACAGGCAATCTTTGGCTTTGGGACAAACTCAGGGTGACAAATATCACCTTAGAGTTACTTCCCCATTGTGAATAAAGGTGATATTTTTAAAGATTATTGTTACTTTTGTTCTATTGTACCAAACCGTTCATATACGTGGCTCATTTCTTTACTGGGTCTTTTTGTTATTCTTTTTTTTAAGAATTATTTTATTTAACCTTATTTATTTGTTTATTTTAATTTGACCAGAGAGGGAAAGTGAAAAAGCTAGCCACCAGGTCTGGCACTCAAACTGTGGTCAGCCATGTGGGAGTCCAGTGCCCTAAACCACCATGCCACCTACCAGCCCCAGGACTTTTTGTTCTTAATTACTTTCTTTCTTTTTTCAAATGTTTCTTCCTTTATGTATCTATTTGTTGTGATTTCCAGGGTGCCGGGTCTGGGACCTGAACCATGGTCAGCCATGTGGGAGTCCAGTGCCTCAACTACCACGCCACCTGCCAGCCCTTGTTCTTGATTTCTGCAACTTCTTTATGGAGTAAGAGCCCTTTGTCTGTGATTTATGTTGCAAATATTTCTCCCAGGTTGTCAGTTGTCTTTTGACTTTGCTGTTCATATTTTCTGTAGAAAGTGCTTTATTTGTTTTTCTTGTTGCTTTGTGTTCTAATAACATTCATGGAGTTGAATATATCAAACTTTTGAAGAGTTATTTTACTGGGACCAGCAGGTGGCATGGTGGTTAAGGTGCTGAACACTCCCACATGGCCAACCATGGTTCAAGTCTTGGATCTGGTGGCTTACTTTCTCACTCTCTCTCTCTCTCTCTGGTTCAATTAAAAATAAATGAATGAATAAATAAAATTAAATAAATAATTATTTTTGTTTGAAAAAATTATTATTTTATTTAACTTTATTGATTGATTGATTTTAATTTGACCAGAGAAGGACAGAGTAAGAGAGAGGAAAAGGGAAAGTGAGAAAGCAAACCACCAGGTCTGGGATTTCTTTTCTTTTCTTTTTTTTTTTTTGGAGAGGTTTTTGCTATAGGGTGCGTGCGCTCACCAGACAGACAGAGAGAGACAGAGAGACAGAAAGCAGGAAATCACCCCCCAGGGGGGATGGCCACGCCGCAATCCCTTCTCCTCCACTCTCCTCTCGGGATCCTGGGCATGCACGCACACGCGCCCGGCATGAGTTTAAGCCACCGGGTCTGGGACTCGAACCGCAGTCGACTACGTGGGAGTCCAGTGACATAGCCATTACACTAACTGCTGGTTCCCAGGTCTGGGATTTGAACTGAGGTTTGCCACAGGGGAGTCCAGCACCCTTAACCACCATGCTACCTGCTGGCCCCTGAGTATATCAAACTTTTGAATTTGAGTCATGGCTAGGAAAACCTTATCTACTCGCAGGTTAATTATAAAGTAATGTATTTGTGTTTTCTGCTAATTAGCTTGTGGGGCTAGCATGTGGTGTGGTGGTTAAGACGCTGGACTCCCACATGGTCAACCACAGTTCAAGTACCAGACCTGGGGGCTTGAGACTCAAGCTGGTTGCATGTGTGTGCCTAAAATCCTGAGAGGAGAATGGAGGAGAAGGGATTGCAACGAGGCCATTCTCCCAGGGGTGTTTTCTCACTTTCTATCTCTCTGTCTCTCTGGCAAGCACATGTACCCTACAGCAAAAATCTCTCCAAAAATGATGATGATTATAAAGTAATGTTTCTGTGTTTTCTGCTATCAAGAAGTCAGCTTGTGGGGCCAGAGGTGGTTGAGGTGCTGGACTCCGATATGGCCAACCTGGCGGCTTGCTTTCTCACTCTCTCTCTCTTCCTCTCTCTAGTGAATGTGCGTGCTCTCTAGCAAATGTAAAATAATAACAATAATAAATAAATTAAAAAATGTTTTTTAAATCAGCTTGTTTATGAGGAAGGGAGGGATAAGAGAAAACCCCAAACCTGAAATAACTCACCTGGTATCTTTCTCGCTCTGGCCGCAGGCAGTCACCACCATGACCATCCTGATACACCTGCTGGTCTGCACCTTTGGGATGGGCTCCTGGGTAGCCATCAATGGACTCTGGGTAGAGCTGCCACTGCTGGTGACAGAGCTGCCTGAGGGCTGGTACCTGCCCTCCTACCTCACCGTCATCATCCAGCTGGCCAACGTCGGCCCCCTGCTGGTCACCCTGCTCCACCACTTCCGGCCTGGCTGCCTCTCCGAGGTACCCATCATCTTCACAGTGCTGGGTGTGGGCACCATTGCCTGCACCCTCTTTGCCTTCCTCTGGAACACGACGTCCTGGGTGCTGGGTGGCCACCACAGCATTGCCTTCATGGTCCTCACCTTCTTCCTGGCCCTGGTGGACTGCACCTCCTCCGTCACCTTCCTGCCCTTCATGAGCCGGCTGCCCACACACTATCTCACTACCTTTTTTGTGGGTGAAGGACTCAGCGGCCTCCTGCCTGCCCTTGTGGCTCTTGCGCAGGGCTCGGGTCTCACCACCTGCATCAATGTCACTGAGACCTCAGACACCACCTCAAGCCCTATGTCCACCAGGAAGATCCACATCACACAGGTACCCGGCATCACCTACAGCCATTGCAATGCATTGTGCTTGGTTACAGGTGTTGGGGGGACGGGCATTTGTTTCCCTTCACCCTCTAGGTTCTTGGGCTGACCTGTGAATTACATTGACATAAGGTGAGTTAACAGCAGAAGAAACATGTTAATTACAAGCATATGCACAGGAGTCCCACAGAAACATGAGACTCAAAGAATAACCAGATCCCAGCAGGTGGCATAGTGGTTACATCGCTGGACTCCCAAATAGTCAACCGTGGTTCGAATTCCAGATCCGGAGGCTTAAAACTCATGTCAGGCACGTGTGCATGCATGACCGAAATTCCAAGAGGAGAATGAAGGAGAAGGGACTGCAGCATGGCCATCCCCCCTGGGGGTGAGTTCTTGCATTCCTTCTCTGTGTCTCTCCAGCAAGCACATGAGCCCCATAGCCAAAATCTCTCTTAAAAAAAAAAAGAAAAAAGAATGACCAGAGGATTCGATTAAAGCTTATAAATTGATAGCATCTTGACCTACAGAAAGGAATAGGGGCATAGGCCTTCTGCAGGATTGAGGGGACAAGTTTGGGGAGGATTAGGGGAAGAAATGTATAGTGACTCCAGGTTGTCTGTTACACAAGTAAAAGTCTCTGATGGGAAAGGTGGTAACCTTTCTCTTCCTGGTACCCATAATTTACTAAGGAAAATTTCAGATCAACCCAGGAATTTGAACCCCCAGTTAGCCACATGGCTTCAAGCACTGCAGTTCAGTTGCCATAGCCTATGGTGTCAGGGTGGGCCAAGGAACTGTGCTCTCAAACTGGTTGCCCTTTGGTATCCTGGGGGAGCTACTGAAACATTACCAGTGCCCCAGTCCCACCCCAAGGATATCCAGACTGATTGGCTAAGGCTCTCTGAGAATGGGGCTTGTCGGAAAACCTCGGGGTCAGATTCTGCCTTGGAATCTGGAAGTTTAGATTGTATTATAGAACATGCCTGCCCTTGTTGGAGGCAACACCTGTGACCCAACAATCCCGCATTGCAACACGTTGCCTGCAGCGTGAATTCACTGGGCACAAATTGTGTTCACGCCCCGTGAGCAGGTTAGGCTGTAAATAACCTCCTGTCTCATCCAGTATTGCTACCAACTGAGTCAGAAAGGATTTTGATTTTCAGAACTTTTTGAATTCCGGAATAACAGATTGGGGATTGTAAACTTGTATTTATTCAAAATTCCCCAGATGATACTAATACAAATAGAGTTGAGAACCAGAGACATTAGACATTGCTTCAATCCTTCATTGTTAAAGTATCCAACTGTTTCTCTTTTTTAGGTTTTGCCAGACACATGGGCTCATCAGAGAGAGAAAGACAGGCAGATACAGAGAGACAAAGTGAGAAATCACGCCCCAGGGGGAATGGTCACACTGCAATCCCTTCTCCATTCTCCTTTCGGGATCTCGGGCACGCACGCACATGCACTCGGCATGTGAGTTTCAAGCCACTGGGTCTGGGACTCAAAGTGTAGTCAGTCATGTGGTAGTCCCGTGCCTTAACCACCACGCTGCCTGCTGACCCTAGCATCCAACTTTTCATCATTGGATGTTGGACAATGTACATCTGTCCGGCAGTTAATCCCAGCAGAACAGCAACAGTTGCAAACCAGTGGCCCCAAGCCACAGTGGCCTGCAAGCATTTTTAAGTGTTTACATTAGTTGCTATTTTACATTTTTGAAATTTTCTGGACACAAATCTAGATGTATGACATCTGGGAAAAGGTCAGGCCACATGGCCCAGGGTGACTGGGTGAGTCTGGGAAGCAGGACTTCCAGGCCTCACAGGTGGGGAGTTTCTCCCACTCGCTAGTCTCCAGCGAGCCTCTCCTCTGAACAAATCTGTGGTTGCCCCAAGTGGTGGCAGAGTGGGTTAAAAAAGAGCCTCTGAGTCAGAAGGCACCCGGGGCACTGGCTTTGCCCTTTACTCTCTGTGAACCCTGGTAAGAGACAAACCATTCTGATACCTCAGGTCCTTCTGACACGAGGGACAAATGGCACCACTGCCTGGGGCTGTCAGAGGTGACACACAGAGCTGAGATGTGCCGAGTGCTGGTGCTCAGTGGGCAGGAAGTCCATGCAAGCCGTCATGATTGTCATCTCCTAGCTGTTCATTTATTCGTCAGGTCTGTATTGATAACAGGCATCACGGGTCTTAGATATTTGTGCCGGCATTACTGTTGTTCCTGTGTCCTGCCATCCCCAGGGATCTGACTGGCCTGTTCTGTCTCCTGCAGAGAGCTAACGGCACACTGGTGTCCAGTCTGCTCGGGACACCCACCTTCAGGGCCCACCTGGAAAGCCGCTACCTGCCCGCTCACTTCTCGCCCCTCGTCTTCTTCCTCCTACTCTCCTTCATGATGGCCTGCTGCCTCGTCGCTTTCTTCCTCCTCCAGCGCCAGCCCAGGTGCTGGGAGGCCTCTGTGGAAGACCTCCTCAACTCCCAGATCACCCTCCACTCCATCCGGCCACGGGAAGAGAAGGGCTTGGGCCTTTCAGTGGACAGCAGCCAGGGCCAGGGGCACCTGGAGGAGAAGGCGGCCCCCCGGCACACAGCTCGCCTGGTCTTCATCTACACGCTGGTGGCCTTTGTGAACGCGCTCACCAATGGCGTGCTGCCCTCGGTGCAGACCTACTCCTGCCTGTCCTACGGGCCCGTCGCCTACCACCTGTCCGCCACCCTCAGCTCCATGGCCAACCCTCTCGCCTGCTTCCTTTCCATGTTCCTGCCTAACAGGTCTGCCCCACCCAGCCCCGGGAGCCCTGCTTGGGAGTGCTACACTCCAGAACCCAGATTTCCAAACTGCAGCTGCTGGGCTATGTGTGCAGTGGTTTAGAACATGGTTTTTGGAGATCAACAATCCGGGTTCAAATCTTAGCCCTGACACTTATTAGGTTGTCTGGAAAGTCGTGACGTATTTTTCTGTGTTTTTCCTATGCAAAAATGCATGATGACTTTCCAGACAACCCAATAGTTGTGTGACATTGGACAAGTCACTCTACTTCTTGGGGCCTCAGGGACATTTATCTGGAAAATGGGGACAGGGGGTAATAGGATTGCTTAGAGCATGAGATGAGCTGATTCTGTAAAGCTCTTGGGGCAGTCCAAGCACATGGCAGGTCCAAAGAAAATGACAGCCACCACTGCCATCAGCCCATGAGGAAGAGAAGCTGGCCACTACCAAGGTTCCCATTTAAAAGTGGAAACCCTGAGGCTTGGAGAAAGGCTTGACCTGGCCCACTGCCCAGGATCTCAGCCCTCTAAAGCCCTCTGCTCCAGCCCCCAGCCCCCAGCCCCCAGCCAGCTCCCTTATCCCACTGGGCTAGAAGAATGGCTGGGAGAATTGTCGAATGCAGATGATTGAGGCATCCTAGATCAGGACCTGGGATCTGTTTTTACTAAGCGACCCAAGTGGTTCTGAAGTGAAGGCTTCAGACTTCCATGGTATCTCGAAATGTTAGGCCCCCTCTTGGCCCTGCCTGCCCTCGCTGACCTCTCAGACCTGCCACCCCCCTCCACCCAGCCCCGGAAGGAGGTAGAATGAGGATAGGAGAGTTAGGAAGAAATGGTTGTTTACCAGGAAGCTGGCTTCTCTCACTTGAGGCTTTACAGACCATGGGGAGAGGACGGAGGGTTTGGGGGAATCAGGGCCAGAGACCACAGACTTGCAGCATCTGAGAAGTCGTGGATATTAGAAATGCAGACTGCGAGAGATGTGGAATCCGAGAACCTCAGGGGATACAGTCCTTAGCGTCAGGGCAGGCCTCTTTGCTCTTACCCAGGGCACAGACCAGTCTTGGTGTACTGGAGACTGTGGACAGTGGGGTCCCAGGGACACGGACCTCAAAGGAAGGACAGTGGCCTTGGCTGTCAGACCCAGGGACTGCATGAAGGGCCACCTCTAGAGTGATGCTCGTCCCAGCGAATATGGTGCTGCTGAGCCAGGTGCCAGGACCCCCGGAGATCGTGCCAGCCTTGTGTGGTAGCACAGATGGTGTCAGCCAAGGCCACAGGGAAAGTATCTCCTGAGGTCACAGGACACCCCCTGCCACCTCAGCAGCCCTGCTTCCTGGCTGAGGTTGGGGGTGCTGCAGGAGGAATGGCAGATGAAACACCAGGACGGGTCCACAGCTAGAGCCCGGCCCCGCACGGCTGCTCTCACAGGCCACCACAGTCTGCACGACTCCCATCCTGTAGGTGAGGGCGTGGAGGCTCAGGGACTAGTCCCACAGCCTAAATGGTGGAACTAGGATTTGAACCAGGCCCATCCAGCTCCAGTGTCTGTTTTGTTTTGTTTTTCTTGCTGGGATCCAGGCCTGCCATTAACATCTGGGGTGCCTTAGGGCAGTCTGGCCTCTCAGGAGCCTCACAGACCCACAAGCCTGGAACTGTCCACATAGGTCTAACCTTGGACCCTGGAGATGCCGACTGTCCCAGATGGCCACAGGAGTGGGGGCGGGGGCAGAGGTCAGGCTTCTCACCTCCTCACTCACCTCTCCACTCTATCCTAGGTCTCTGCCATTCCTGGGGATCCTCGCAGTGCTTGGGACCGGCTTTGGGGCCTACAACATGGCCATGGCTGTGATGAGCCCCTGCCCCCTCATGCAGGGCCACTGGGGTGGGGAAGTCCTCATCGTAAGTACCTGGGTGGGGCTGCCCAGCCCCTCTCCAGCTCTTCCCTCTTTGCCAAGGCCTGAGGAGATCCCAGGTGTGGCCTTTTCACCAGAGTCGGTGGGCTGTTCTCAGGAAGGCCCCTCTCACTGGGGAGGTGAAGTGGCTGGTCCCTTCACGTTCCCTGAGCTGTCCCCTTCTCTCAGATGTTCCTGATTTAATGGCAGGAGCCAGAAACACCAGTAGGTTCTCCTTGCAGGGGTCAATTTCTGGGATCCCCTGAGCCCCGCAAGGTCTCCCCCTAAGGTCCTCCTTGCACCTTAGAGGATATCCCACGGGTTTCCCGTAGCCCCATTAAGTCACCCTATGAAGGCGTTTTGCCCCTGGAGCTTGCCCACGAGCCCCCTTCACTGCATCTCTCCCGCCCCACGCCGCAGGTGGCCTCCTGGGTGCTGTTCATTGGCTGCCTGAGCTACGTCAAGGTGATGCTGGGCGTCATCCTGCGCGATCGGAGCCGCAGCGCCCTCCTGTGGTGCGGCGCGGCGGTGCAACTGGGCTCGCTGCTCGGAGCGCTGCTCATGTTTCCGCTGGTCAACGTTTGGAGGCTCTTCTCGTCCGCCGACTTCTGCAACCTGCACTGCTCCGCCTAGGCCGGCTGGTAGGGACCAACGCCAGGCGCCAGCCATGCCCCCTGCACCAACAACCGGAAACGGCGGCCCAGGGAGGCAAGGGACGTGCCCATGGTCACAGAGCTGAAGGTGCAACGGGGTGGCTGAGCCCCGAGGCCCGAGGCCCGCAACTTTGAAAGCAAACGCTCGTTTGGGACGGTGGGGATTGCAGTGGGCCTCCTGTGGGACCTGGCAAGGCAAGGTGCAGCCCTGCCCCCACTCTGTCCCATTGCCTCTGATTCCACCCGTCGGATCCTTCCTGGGACCCTTGAGAGGGAACTTACCTACAGTACCCAGCTGCAGGCAGGCCTGTGGGTGTTAGAAGAGAAACAGCTGGGAGGGCGAGCTGTCCCTGGCAGGCTGTGTGACCCTGGGGAGTCATTTCATTTCTCTGTGCCTCTGTTTTCTCATCTATGAAATGGGGATTGTAAAAAAAAAAATAGCACCTACCTCATAGGCTCGGACCAGAGGAAAAAAAGGGAGAGGCTTTCAGAATGCAGCCAGCCCTCCTGGGCCATCTAACCCGACGCCCACAGTGACGACAGGAGTGGCAACTGACAACACTGCAGCGGTCAGGGGGCTGAGAGACGGCCTTTGACCTCTCTCTATTGTCCTTCTCCTTACAGAGGGGGCTTCTACAAGAGAGATGACCAGTGATAGAATCTTGGGCATCTTAGGGTCTTGATTTCTGTATGGAGGGAGGGACATTGTACCTGACACACCCCTTCCTGTCACCCTGCCTGGCCCCGGGAGCCCTGCTCTTTGGAGAGGAAGTGCCTTCCTGGGAGGCAGAGAGACGATGAGTCCTCTGATGAGTCCTCTGATGAGTCGTCTGAGTCATCGGGAGCCATACCCCTTGAGGGGCCCAGCTGGCATGTCAAGACAGGAGGAGGGGAGGAGGTGAAGTAGCAGAAAGGGCTTTCCAGGCAGCAGAACCTGCACTTGCTACGCCTCTGAACAGTGACCTCCCCCACCAGGCGAGAGAGACCGGACACTGAGGACCCTGGGCACTGCTTCTCTTAACTAGAATGGGGAGAGGTGATTGTTACTTTCTTTTATTCCTTGTTTTTCTTTTTTTTTTTTTTTTTTAATAAAGACATTCCCTGCTTTTTTTTTTTAGATTTTTGGTATAGAGTGAGTGTGCTTGCCAGAGACAGAAAGCAAGAAATCACCACCCCTCCCCCAGGGGGGATAGCCACACCACAATCCCTTCTCCATTCTCCTCTCAGGATTTTGAACTTGCATGTACATGCACCAGCATGAGGTTTTTTGTTTTTGTTTTTTTTTTTTTTTTTGGAGAGTTTTCTTTTGCTATAGGGCACGTGCGCTCGCCAGACGGAGAGACAGAAAGCGAGAAATCACCCCCCAGGGGGGATGGCCATGCCGCAATCCCTTCTCCTCCATTCTCTTCTCGGGATCTTGGGCACGCATGCACACGCGCCTGGCGTGAGTTTAAGCCACCGGGTCCGGGACGCGAACTGCAGTTGACTACATGGAAGTCCAGCGACATAGCCATTACGCTAACTGCTGGTCCCTCGGCATGAGTTTTTTTAAAGCTGCTGGATCCAGAACTCAACCACTGTCAACTATGTGGGAGTCCAGCAATGTAACCATCATTCCATCTGCTGATCCTGACATTCTCTGCTTTTACACTCAGACTGGCCTTCAGAGAGAAGCCCAGTGTGGGAATTGTATCCATATAACCAGTTTTCATTTGGTTGGAAGACAGAGGATAAGCTCAGAAATGAACAGAATCAAGTGCTTAGGGAATCCCTGGCCCTGTCTTTTGTGGTCTGTTTGCTTGTCACTACCACCTTACTCCCGCTCCCTTTATTTAATTTTTAATTTTTTTAAATTTACATTTAATTACTGTACAGGTTTGCAGGGTACAACATGGTTTTTCCCGGCATGAATACGGTGCATATTAGTCAAGTCAAAGACTATCGGCTTTTAACTTAATTTCATTATCATTGGCTTATAACTTAACATAACTTAACTTCATTTTTGTGTCTATTAAATGTGTTGTTTGTTTTTAAAATTTATTTTAAGTAGGTCATAAAATCACAAGTTTCAAAAATTAGAAAATGTAAAATGATGTACCAGACAGAATCCCCATCCCTCTCTTCTCCATCCAACTAGTTCCTCTTAACTCTCACACACACACACACACATACACGGGCCCTTTCATTCCTTGTTTACCCTTCCAGAGATTATGCAAATGTAAGAAAATACGGTCTTTACAGGACGAGTGGTAAACTTCTGTGTGCTATGTACTTTTCATTCAGTGATGAAAATGGAGAGCACCTTCTTGTTCTTCATCACAGCTACGTAGTATTCCATTGTGTGGAAGGTGCCAAGTTTATTCAATTTGTCCTCTGTAGAAAGATATTTGAAGGTTTTGGGGCCAGCAGTTGACGTAATGGCTATGCCGCTGGACTCCCATATATTCGACTATGGTTTGAGTCCTGGACCCGGTGGCTTAAACTCACGCCAGGCGTGTGTGCATGCATGCTCAAGATCCCGAGAGGAGAATGGAGGAGAAGGGATTGTGGCGTGGCCATCCCCCCCCCCCCCCCGGGGGGACGGTGATTTCTCACTTTCTGTCTCTCTCTGTCTTTCTGGCAAGCGCACATGCCTTATAACAAAAACCTCTCCAAAAAAATAAAAAAGAAAGAAAGACATTTGAAGGTGTGGAGTATAAAATTAAAAATACAATCTCCCACCAATTCAGAAAGCCTCTCCACAAATGTAGAAGAGATTAGGTCCGAGACTTGAACTGTGGTCGGCCATGTGGGAGTCCATCGCCCTTAACCACCATGCCACTTGCCGGCCTTGTGTCCAGCATGTTTTTTCAAACCTCTGGGTCCAGAACTAAAACTTGAAAAAATTCATCTTTTTAAGATTTTTTTTTTTTTTTTTTTTTTTTTTTTTTTCCTTACCAGAGAGAAAGGGAGAAGTGAGAAAGCAAGCCACCAGGTCTGGGACTCAAACCACAGTCAGTCAAGTGGGAGTCCAGCCCAGCACCTCAAACACCATGCCACCTGCTGGCCCCAAGAATTAATTTTTTTTTCTTTCTTTCTTTTTTGGAGAGGTTTTTGCCATAGGGCACGTGCACTTGCCAGAAAGACAGAGAGAAACAGAGACAGAAAGCGAGAAATCACCCCCCCAGGGGGGATGGCCACGCCTCAATCCCCTCTCCTCCATTCTCCTCCTGGGATCCTGGGCACGCACGCACACGCACCCAGTGTGAGTTTAAGCCACCAGGTCCAGGACTTGAACCGCAGTCAACTACATGGAAGTCCAGTGACATAGCCATTACGCCAACTACTGGTCCCAGGAATTAATCTTTTTAAAAGAATTATTTAATTTTATTTATTACAATACGTGTGATCTCCAGAGAGAGAGAAAGCAAGCCACCAGGTCTGGGACTTGAACCACAGTCAACCATGTGAGAGTCCAGCACCTTAACCACTATGCCACCTGCTGACCCAAGGATGAATTTTACTTTTATTCATCTGGGTTATTTCCAGTCATTCCCTCCCAGAAGTGATGCTAGAGTGGATGATGGTCAAGAAGACAATTTCTCCATGCTTACGTGGAAGGTGCTCCGAGATAATCACACCCCCCCACACACACGTGCGCGCGCACACACACACAGAAAGTAGACACAGAGGACAGCTGGACCGTGGTGCTCTCTGCACTGTTCTGTCAAAGGCCAGGTGGAGGCTAGCTGGCATGTGGGAAAGGTCCCTGCACTTGACCACCCTCGCTGGGTTTGCTCTTGCCCCCCCACCTCGGAGGTCTTTAGTTAACGTGCACCAGTCAGCTGTCCTCAGCCACCTTGTACATGGAGTGACAGGCATCTCCATCCCGAGATCGCTGTGAGGGTTCATTGAACGAACACAGGCGACGGAACCCGCACTGCACCTGCAAACAGTGCTCAATGGATGGCGTTGAACAGCTGCCGTGTAGGGAGAATACTCATCATGCCCTGACATTCCAGAGCTAAACTCCCACTCCCACCCCCCGCCACGCCCAACTTAAGTTCTGTTTTAAGGCTGGCCTGAGACATGTGATGTCCCCACAGACACTGAATGACCAACCAAGTAAGCTTCCTGAGAAATGAGGCTGGGCCTCCTCAAGGGTGCCACCCCAGCTGGCCTCTCAAGGCGGGTAGGACGGGAGGAGGTGGAGTAGGCAGAAGGGGCCTTCCAGGCAGCAGAAACTGTGCTCGCATCACTGTGGGGTGGGAAGCAGCAGGGTGCATGCTAGCACCCCAAAACAGGCTAGCGTGGGGAGCCCAGAGGCAGCAGGAAAGAGTGGAGGCCTTTGAGGTCTAGCTTGGAAGAGGTGGAGGTTTGCATTAGAGGGTGACACTGAAAGGGACCACAGCAGATGCAAGCAGACCCAGAAGCTACCATAGCCACCCCGGACAAGTGGAACCCCACATTAGGTGAGCAGGACAAAGGGCCAGCATATCACATAAAGGATGCTTTCTGTGATCTGAGAATTACTCAGGAGATTGGTGACTGACTGGGTCAAGGGACTCCTCAGGAAAAGGACAGAATAACCCTCTCCCACCCCAAGCCAATGAGAGGGAGCTGAAAGGATACGAACATGGGGAGTCCAAATGGGGTCCCATCCCCTGCTTCGAGATACTGCAGCAAGAGGGGCTGCTCTGGTTTGAGGCTGACCACCCAAACCCCCAAAGTCGGGGTCCCCTGAGACTGTCCCTCCTGCCTTCTCTGGGGCAGTGTCCTCTAGGATATTTTTTGAACTATCTGGAAACTAGAGCCAGAAAAGTTCTATCTGCCTGGGGCAGAAGGGCACACCCATCCTGGCTCCCTGGGGCACTTGACCCGGTCAGTCTTGTTCTAGGTTTGGGCAAACTCAGCCCTAGCCCAGAAATCCTGGACCCAGCCCCAGTTCCTGCCCTGCCCTGTCCTTCCCTGGGTTGGAGAAAGCCCCGAGCCTCCCAGGATAAACTAGTCCCAATGGGTGTGGCTTGGCTTCTACCTTTTGACCCTCTGGAGACACAGCCTGGGGCCTGCGTGTGTGCCAGTCCCGCAGATGGGGTGAACTGTTAGCGTGGGCCTTGCTCTTTAAGTCTCCGAGCTGCATGACCGAGGGCCCAGTCTGAATTTTTCACCCCATACCTCCCAGAGCTCAGCAGTCTCACCATGAGGACTCCACCACTATTAGTAAGTGGTGGGGAGAATGGCTCCCCCAAGGTGTGCATGTCCGAATTCCTGGATGGTGGGAAGATGTTACACTTCGTGGCAAAAAGGTCAATGCAGGTGGACCAAAGGCTGCAGATTTTAACATAGGGAGATTGCTTGGATTATCTGAATGGGTCCAATGAAATCACACGAGGCCTTAAAAGCAGAGAATGCATGAGGTTGCGTACAGACGTTAAGAGAACAGGCAGGAGAGGCCAGGGAGATCCCAGATGAGGACTCAGCAGGCCTGTCGCTGTGGCTCTGGGAAGCAGGAGGCGCCCAGAGCAGGAGCCCTAAGAGCTGAGGGCAGCCCAGGCCAGTGAGGGAATGAGGGAACGGGAAGCTCGCTCTGCACCCGCGGGGACTGGATTCCACAGCAGCCAGAGTGGATTCGGAAGCAGATTTCTTCCTAGAGCTTCCAGCGAGGAACGCCGCCCCGCCCGACGCCTGCTTTTGTGTCTTGGCCTGACTTCTAACCCAAGGGCTAGTGGCGCAATGCAGAGGCATTGTTTTGTTTTGCTTTGTTTTGGAGAGATTTTTGCTATAGGGCTTTGCACTTGCAAGAAAGACATAGACAGAAAGAGAATTCACCCCAGGGGATGGCCGCGCACAACCCCGGCTCCTCTATTCTCCTCTGGGATCTTAGGCACCCACGCACATGGGCCCAGCGTCCAGTTTTAAGTCGCCGGGTACAGAACATCTGCAGTGGACTTCGTGGGAATCCAGCGACGTAACCATTACGCCATCTGCTGGTCTCCATCTATATCTATATCTATCTATCTATCTATCTATCTATCTATCTATCTATATATATATATATTATTTTTTGAGAGGTTTTTGCTATAGGGCACGTGCACTCGCCAGACAGAGAGAGACAGAAAGCGAGAAATCACCCCCCAAGGGGGGATGGCCACTCTGCAATCCCTTCTTCTCCGTTCTCCCTTCGGGACCTTGGGCACGCACGCACACGCGCCCGGCGTGAGTTTTAAGCCACCGAGTCCGGGACGTGAACCGCGGTCGACTACATGGGAGTCCAGCGACATAGCCATTACGCCAACTGCTGGTCCCTCCATCTATATTGTTTTAAAGCAACTGTCTGTGGTCCTGGGCAACCATGGCAATGGGAATCTGACCAGATGATGATCCCTCTGCGGTCCTTGCAACCCCTCAAGCTTGTAGAATGTGTTCATGTGCGTGATGACAGCCACGAACCGGCCCTAGGAGTCCAGGTCACATTGCAGGTGTGGAAACTAAGGTCCCCGGTAAAGAATGAACTAACCAGAGTCCCACAGGACAAAGGCCACAAAGTCAGGGCACAAAGCCCACTCTAGCTGGCTCTGAATCTAGGGTTCCTTCTAATGAGCTGTTAGCGCACACACCAAGGTGCCACATTTTAGATTTGTCCTGGAGGAGGGTGGCCCCAGGGACCCAAAAAGGTAAAATCAGGCCAGGGCTACTTTGAGGACAGACTCGTGAAGTCATTCGAAAGAGAACTGGTGGGCATGACATCACCCCGGGGTGGTCAGCACTGGATTCGCTGAGCAGCGACCTTGACCCTCCCTACCGAGGTCCACTAGGCAACCATCGGCTTCACGATTTAGAGAGCCTTCCAACTGCCACTCTTCCTGGCTGGGCAGTGCCAGCCCTCACAGAAGCCCTGTCAAATGCTACCTTTTATTATCAGTTCTATTTTGCAAATGAAGAAAGTGAGACACAGAGAAGTTAAGTATCTTGCCCAAGGTCACAAAGCCAGTGAATGACAAAAGCAAGACCCGACTAGGCCACCTGCTCTAGATCACGCTTGAATTTCAGAGTATGTGAATCGGTCAAGAAAGCCTTGGTCCTGGGGAACAACAGGCTGGTGGCACAGTGGTTAAGCCACTGGATTCCCACACGGCTGAACTCAGTTCCGGTCCCAGACCTGGTAGCTTGCTTTCTCACTTTCCCTCTGTCTCTCTGGTCAAATTAAAAAATAATAATAGGGGAACCAGCAGTTGGTGTAATGGCTATGTTGCTAGACTCCCATGTAGTCAACGATGGTTCGAGTCCCAGACCCGGTGGCTTAAACTCACGCCGGCCGCGTGTGCATGTGTGCCCAAGATCCCGAGAAGAGAATGGAGGAGAAGGGATTGCAGCATGGCCATCCCTCCTAGAGGGTGATTTCTTGCTTTCTGTCTCTCTGTCTCTCTCTGTCTTTCTGGCGAGCACACGCATCCTATAGCAAAAACCTCTCCAAAATAAATAATAATAATAGGAACCAGCAGACAGCATAATGGTTACGTCGCTGGACTCCCACTCTCCCTTCTCCTCCATTCTCATCTCGGGATTTGGGGCATGCACACACATGTGCCTGGCATGATTTTCAAGTCACTGCCAGGCCCGAGACTTAAGCCACAGTCAGCCATGTGGGAGTCTAGCACTTTAATCATCATGCCGCCTGCTGGCCCCTGCCAGAGAAGTTTTGTCACACACTTTACCGTGCCATTTCTGTTCGGTATTGGAGGGAGGGCCTTTCCTAATTTTTCCATGATGGCTACAGGGGTAAAATCTGGGACATGCTGTGGCTGGTCAGTATTGTGTTGCTGGGACTCTGCCTTTCATCAGAAATTGCTGGTTGAGCAGCTGGCTCCTGGGCAGGCCTTAAAAAAAAAAAGGCCTGGTGGTTGAGGCAGCAGGATCCCACATGGCCAACCGTGAGGTTTAAGTCCTGGACCCAACGACTTGAAAAACACATCAGACACATCTGTGTGTGTACCCAAAATCCTGAAAGGAGAAATGGAGATGGGATTGTGGTATGGCCATCCCCCATGGGCGGGGGAGGGGATGCTTTCTGACTACCCCTCTCTCTTTCTCTGTCTCTGGTGAGTGTGTGTGCCTGCTGGCAAATTTTTTTTTAAGAGTTTTTTTTTTTTTTTTTTTTTTGGCTATAGGGCACATGCGCTCGCCAGACAGACAGAGAGAGACAGAGAGATAGAAAGCGAGAAATCACCCCCAGGGTGGATGGCCACGCTGCAATCCCTTCTCCTCCATTCTCCTCTCGGGATCTTGGGCACGCTCGCACACGCACCTGGAGTGAGTTTTAAGCCACTGGGTCCGGGACGTGATCTGCGGTCAACTACATGGGAGTCCAGCAACATAGCCATTACGCTAACTGCTGGTCCCGCTGGCAAATTTTTTAATAAAGGAAAAAAAAAAAGAAAGAAAGAAGGTAGGGCTGCTCTGATGTAAGCAGTAATTCCACGCAGTCCAGCCCTCTCAGAGTTCAATATATAAGATACAGAGGGCCAGCAGGTGGCGTGGTGGTTAAAGTGTTGGACTCTCACATGGCTGACCATGGTTCAAGTCTCAGACCCAGTGACTTGAAAATCACACCAAGTGCATGTGTGTGCGTGCCCAAAATCCTGAGAGGAGAACGGAGAAGAAGGTACTGCATGTGGCCAACCACTGGGGGGTGATGTCTCACTTACTGTCTCTGTCTCTCCAGCAAGTGCACATGTTCTATGGCAAAAAATCTCTCTCAAAAAAAAAAAAAAAAAAAAAGAAGAAGAAAAGAAAAGAATATATATGTATATGTACACTCACACACACACACACACACACACTCACTGTCACATGGAATGAGGCCCAGAAAGATATATACCAAAACATTAACCTAGTTAATTCTGGGGGAGGAAAGGAATTTCAGGTGATTTTTTTTTTCCTTCTTGACATTTTGCTGTTCTCTGAAGTTTTCTTTGATCAAGCATTACTTCAAATTTCAACAAAAATAAAATCCGAAGAAAGGAATGGTCTTATAAATAGATTCTATTGTTTAATTCACCTACATTTGCTTCAGATCAGCCTCCAGAGGCCACATGCACACACCTGAATTTCGTTTGGGGAATATTTGGCTGTATTTCCTATAGGTTACAGAATTTTTTCTTTTCTTTTCTTTCTTTCTTTTTTCCCCAGAGTTCTTTTTACTGAACAGAATGTCTTGGAGATGGTTCCATGTCCTATGTATAGGGTGACCTCATTTCTTGTAACCAACACAGAGCGCTTCCGAGCTGGTGTTGGGGGGGTTTCCTGGACAGCCTCTGGTGGGCGTCTGCACTGTCTGATGTTAAATATGGAAACCAGCGCAATGATGGACGTCCTCGTCTCTGCCCCTCTGAGTGCTCGTGTGAAGCTTCGGAGTCTAACGTGTGTTTTTGTTGTTGTTGTTGTTTTGTGTTTTTTTTTTTTAATAACTATTTATTTTATTTTTTATATATTCATTCGTTGATTTTTTTAATTTGACCAGAGAGAGACAGGGTGAGAGTGAGAGAGAGAGAGAGTGAGAAAGCAAGCCACCAGGCCCAGGACTTGAACCCTGGTCAGCCTTGTGGGAGTGTCCAGCGCCTTAACCACCACGCCACCCGCTGGACCCAAGTCTAACGTGAGTTCTGATCTGATCTCCTGCTTAGTTCCTGCGTCGTCCTCAGGCAGGTTACTGTGCGTCTCAGCGTCTCTGCATCTTCATCTGTAAAATAGAAAATTACTAAGGCTTGACTTATACAGTTCTAGTGAGGAGGGCTGGATGGCGGCATGGTGGTAAAACACAACACCCTGAAGGCTGACCCACATGAGAGGGTTCCAGGTTCGCTTCAGGAGGCCTCCCTGTGTACTCTGGGCCCATGATTAGAGCTGACTGTGGCTGGGGTGGTTTGCAATGCCAGGGCCCTTGTAGGGGTGCTGTCTCTCTGTCTCTCTCTGTCATAGAAGAAATGAATGTTTTTAAAAACTTAAAATGATAATTTTTAAAAATTATTGTAAGAGGGACCAGCAGTTGGCATAATGGCTATGTTGCTGGACTCTCACGTGGTCAACCATGGTTCAAGTCCCAGACACAGTGGCTTAAACTCACACCGGGCGCGTGTGCGTGCGTGCCCAAGATCCAGAGAGGAGAATGGAGAAGAAGGGATCATAGCGTGGCCATCCCCTCTGGGAGGTGACTTCTTGCTTTCTGTCTCTCTGTCTCTCTCTGCCCTTCCGGCGTGTGCATGCACCCTATACCAAAAACCTCTCCAAAAAAAAAAAACTTATTGTAAGAACAATGACAGCTGTATTTATCTCACACTTACAACATGCCAGGCACTTTTCTAAGTACCACAATTAGCTCATTTAATCCTCACAACAAGGTGACATGAGATAAATATTAGTTGTTATTATTCTCACAATGATTTTTAAATTATTAGAAAGCAGCTCTGAAAGTCTTCTAGAAACTTCTGGCTTTCAAACAGTATGAAACCCTCTGGCTAAATTTTCATGTGAACCCTTCCATGGACTTCCTGGAGTTGATGGGTATATTGCAAATACTCTCTGGGTAACTTCATGGCCACACGTCGCTCCCATCCCCTCCTCATGAATCTGAGTGAGCCACGTGACTTGCTCTGACCAATAGCCTGTGGCAGAAATGGCATCATGTGGTTTCCTGTCCTGGGGCTCAAGAAGCCTTGTAGCTTCAGTCTTGGACTTTGAACACTGAGACTCTTGGACTTCCCGGTAGGGAAGCACAGTTGACCTAACAGAGGAAAAGTGACCACTCAGAAGAGGACAGAGGGCTGTGGGAGGAAGCAGTAATCTCTGGTCTTCTCTGCTTACACTTCAGGTGGAGAATCTTTATTTTATTTATTTATTTACTTACTTACTTATTTATTGAGAGATATTTACTATAGGGCATATCACTTGCTAAAGAGACACACAGAGAGAGGCAGAAAGTGAGAAATCACCCCCAGGAGGAATGGCCACGCCACAATCCCTTCTCTTACATTCTCCTCTTGGGATCTTGGGCACGCATGCACACGCACCCAGAGGGAGTTTAAGCCACCAGGTCCAGGACTCGAACTGCAGTCGACTACATGAAAGTCCAGCAACATAGCCATTACGCCAACTGCTGGTCCCATTATTTTATTTTATTTATTTATTTATTGAGAGATATTTGCTATAGGGCATGTCACTCGCTAAAGAGACAGAGAAAGAGGCAGAAAGTAAGGAATCACCCCCAGGATGATGGCCATGCCACAATCCCTTCTCCTTCCATTCTCCTCTCGGGATTTTGGTGCCTGGTATGAGTTTTAAGCTGCTGCATCAGAGACTCAAACTCCAGTAGGGGGACCAGGAGGTGGCGTGTTGGTTAAGGCACTGGACACTCCCACGTGGCCGACCACAATTTGAGTCCCAGACCTGATGACTTGCTTTCTCACTTTCTCTTTCTCTCTGTCTCTCTCTGGTCAAATTGAAAAAAAGAAAGGAGGATTACATGAATCAATGAAAGAAGAGGGCTCAGAACAATGCCTAATACATAATAAGTGCTCAATAAATGTTAGCCATTTTTTTATAATTACTTATTTTATTTTATTTATTCATTCATTTTTTTTTTTTAATTTGACCAGAGAGAGACAGAGGGTGAGAGTGAGAGAGAGAAGAAGTGAGAAAGCAAGCCACCAGATTCAGGACTCGAACCCTGGTCAGCCATGTGGGAGTGTCCAGCGCCTTAACCACCATGCCACCTGTTGGTCTCAATGTTAGCCATTTTTATTTTATTTTTAAAATTTTGCTATAATGCATGTGCACTCACTGAAGGGAGACACAGAGACAGAAAGACACAGACACAGACAGCACCCCCCCAGGGAAATGACAACACCAATCTCTTCTCCTCCATCCTCCTCTCTGGATTTAGGGCATGCAGACACACGCGCGTAGCATGTTTTCTAAGTCATAGGGTCTGGGACTCGAACCGTGCAGTCGGCCATGTGGGATCCGGCTGCCTTAACCAGCACAGGTTGGCCCAGAGTTAGCTATTTTTCATCACATAACTTCAGAAATGTGGCTGCATGTGCCAAGAAAGAGAGAAAGGAGAACAAAACACAGTGTGAGAGCTGCTGTCTGGACATAAGCCCAGCCGTGAGCAAGACGTGAGCTGTGCAGACCCGCTGTTCCAAATCCCACACATCTCTGAGTGAGAATAGAATCTAAAATCACAGCTTGCAAACATATGTAATCGCTACCATATACTGCCCCTCTTTGTCGTCGGTGTATTTATTACTGCAAAGGATTACATTCAGAAAACTGCCCATACTACACTTAATGGCTGACAAAAAAAGATTTTGTTCTTTAGAGAGATTTTTGCTGTAGAGCACCTGCACTCACCAGAAAGAGACAGAAAGCGAGAATCACCTCCTAGGGGGGTGGCCACACCACAATCCCTTCTCCTTCAGTCTCCTCTTGGGATTTTGGGCACACACGCACACGCACCTGGCATGAGTTTCAAGCTTCGGGGTCTGGGGCTCTAACTGCAGTCAGCCACATGAGAGTCCAGCGACGTAACCGTTAAGTCATCTGCTGGTCCTGATGGAAAGGATTTTTAGGAGTTTTTCTAAATTTGCTTAATTTTATCATTTTCTCTTCAGTTGGAATCTAATGCCCCCATTGCCTGGTTTCCTACAGTAACTATACCCCAAAATAGCAAATGCTGAAATAAAGGGGCAAGGGTTCAAAGGTTACTTTGCTGGTGGCTGGGGTGGGAGAGGCAAAGCTGGACCTCAGCCTGAGGGCTCCAAGGACAGTGTTCCTTCTCCTGCAATCTGGATTCTGAGAGGACAACCCTGACATCCCCCCTAACACCCTCAACCTGGGCTCCTGGCTCTTTTCTGAGTCCTCTAGGTCAGGGGTCCTCAGTCCCTGGGCCATGGACAGAAATCGGTCTGTGGCCTGTTAGGAACCAGCCGCCACACAGCAGGTGAGCAGTGTGCAAGCCAACCAGCAAGCGAAGCTTCATCTGTATTTACAGCCACTCCCCGTCACTCACTTACCTCCTGAGTCCACCTCCTGTCAGATCAGCAGTGGCATTAGATCCTCATGTTAAAACATGCCAAAACTCCAACGCCGAAGCCAGCAGATGGCGTCATGGTTACATCACTGGACTTCCATGTAGTCAACCACAGTTTGAATCCCGGAGCTGGTGGCTTAAAACTCATGCCAGGCGCGTGTGTATGGGTATCCAAAATCCCAAGCAGAGAATGGAGAAGGGATTGCAGCATGGTCATCCCCTCTGGGCAGGTGATTTCTCACTTTCTGTCTCTCTGTCCCTCTCTAGCAAGTACACATGCCCTATAGCAAAAATCTCTCTAAAAAAAAATAATAAAATCCCAATGTTCATTCACCACCCCATAATACCAGATCGACTCTGAAGGCAGACACATTCTAAGTGCAGGAAAAAAGCTCAGAGCTCCCACCGACTCTGCATTACAGTGCGCAGCATCATTATTTCATTATGTGTCACAATGTAATAATAACAGAAACAAAGTTCACAACAAATGTAATGTGCTTGAATCATCTCAAAACCATCTCCCATCCTGGTTCATGGAAAAACCGTCTTTCATGAAACCAGTCCCTAGTGTCAAAAAGGTTGGGGACCGCTACTCTTAAGGCCCACAGCAGAACTAGAGAGGGTCCCCACCCCACCCTCAGAGGGTGATGGAAGTAGAGATTACAGGAGCTGTAGGTTCTCAGCCCAGATTCACAGCGGGCTCTGTGTGATCTCCTGAGCCTCCGTCTCCAGCTGTACAAAACAGAGGTAACGACACCTAGCTTGTGTGTGTATTCTAAGTGTTCTGTGTTTTCCCGGTCCTCTGCCCTTACCTATGCAGGCTGAGTGGATGCTGGGTGCAATGTAGCCCTAGGCCAGCAGGTGGCGCTGCAGCCTAAGAAGCAGGAAAAAAGGCTCGCAAGAAAGGGGTGTGCCTCAGGGTTGCTCAAAGGAGATCCTCCTGCTGGGGATGGGGGATGGGACACTCAGAGCGGAAGTGGGAGCCCAGGCCCCGCAAGTGCAGGCTGATGCCCCACATATGCACACTCAAAGCTCATACGCACGCATAGCTGAGCACCAACCTTGCAGTGCAAGGAGGCCTTTCCTTTATGATGTCTTTCAAACTGATTTTAAATTTTAACTTATTTATTTGTTTTTTGAGAGAACGAGGCACTCAACAGGGTCTTCTTTGCTTCCATCCACCCCCAGCCTCAGCCAGCTCGGATTGTAGGCACCACATGCACCCAGCATGCATTCAGAGACCTTAGCGCGTGACCCCCTGTACCTGCCCAGATGGCTTCAGCACGGCACAGGGTTGTTACTGCAGCGCCTGCAGCTGGGTTCCCTTATGATCCTAATCACAACTGCTCTGTGGCAGTGCCCAGATGATCCCATTTTACAGGTGGGGAAACTGGGCCAGGAGCTGTGAGTGACCTGCACTAGGTCACATAGCAAGTTCATGGCAGAGCTGGGTTTTTTGTTTGTTTGTGTTTTGCTACAAGTGCTTGTCTAAGAGCAGAGAGAAAGTAAGAAAGCACTCTCCAGCAGGGATGATCATCTAACGGTCCCCTTTCTTCCACCCTGATCTCAGAGACCCAGGGCTTGTTTCCCAAGATCCCCAACCACCACCACCTGCTGGGACCATGCAGTTAACACAAGCTGAGTATGAAAGAACTGCCCCTCAAGCCTAAAGAGCAAGGACTCCGCTGAGGAGAACTGTTTGCAAGGTCAACAGTTTTTCAAGTTCTAATTCTCTATTGTGTCGCTGTATTGGCCTGCACTCGATTTCTCTGCCATGGGCCTTATTGCCATACCCCGGTACCCCATAAAGGCACTCCTAGCCTTACTATAACTTTTACAATAATCCTGAAAGAATGTGGATCCACTAAGGCGGCAGCTGCATAAGGCGGCTGCGAACAGGAGTTACTCCCATTAGACAGGAGTTACTCCCCACCCTCCTGGAAAAATGTCAATAAAGAATGCTACATTCACTTCTCCTACTGGGGATTACATAGATAAGCATTAGAAAGGTTTAGGTTAAAGCTACTAATGGGCTAAACGATCTCAGTAGCCAGGGGGGGCTCAGGGACTCATCCACGAGGTGCTGTTACCCCAAAGACCATAAGCCACCCTTACTCTCAGGACAAGGGAAGATTGCCATTCCCCAAGCCACAGTCATTGTATAGTGCAGCATGTAGAGGGTCCCAAGTGCACAGTAATCTTTAGGTCAGTCATTTAGCTACTCACAAGACCACATTCCTTTCCTATGTAGACTCACCCTCTTAGCTGTAGACTACCCCAGAGATAACATAGGTATTTCACTTTAGTATATACTAACCTTGTCTTTACTAAACCAGACAGAATTTATTTCTAGGCTCTTGTAATTGCTGCCACCCTAGCCTGAGGCTGAAGTTACCTGGGGCTCAAGTTCTCAAGCCAATCTGGGACTAAAGTGATCAAGCTGGTCTGGGACTGAGGTTATTAAAATTCCTGGAAACCCTCTCATCCAAAGACCCTCCCTGGTAATCAAGATCAAAGAAGAGAATGCACCCGAAAAATGGACTTCCTCGTTCTAAAAATTATGACTGTTTATACCTAAACAAAACAGATGTCATGTTTTATGATTATTGTTCCTATACTTTGAATGCTTTACCTTTTAGAGTAAAATGTTTCACTTACTTCCCCTCACCCATCCTAATTCTGTAAAACTCCTTCTATAATAAATACGCATGACTCCTGGCCATCAGGTCTGCAGTCCTGAGTTTACTCTGGCTGTAGTTGGCTGAGAACATGCTAAAGGGCATGAGGTATCAGTCTAATTCCTGTTCACCCGCATCGCCTTCCTGTGCACCCACCCTGGCTGGGGCACGGCTCCCAGCAACCACTGCCACGCCACCTGCTGGCCCAAACTGGAATTTGATCTATGCCCATAACATATGAACAGCCAACCTTATGTCATTCCCACATGGGCCTAAGCACTTCAGTGACTATTAACTCATTGTCATGGCAGCCCTACTAAGTGGCTGGAATATTTTTAGTCTCATGTGACAGAGAAGGAGATGGAGGCACTGAGAGGCTAAGCAACTTGTCCAAGGCTATTCAGCCAGCACCTGAGAGCTGGGATTACAAGCTGCGTCTGTGCCCTGACCCACTGCACACCCCTGGCTGCGGGGAATAGACACACAGTTACACACACTCCACTCTCACGCTTACGTGCTTCACCAGGGCTGGCCTCTAAACTGTTCAGGGTATGTGATCCTCTGGGTGCCATGATGTGAGCAGGGTCAAAGCATACCCCTCGCCTGGCCCTGACACTACTCTCTCTTTCTGGCCACCTCAGGAGCCCCACTTCTGGTGAGTGAGGGGGGAGATCTTCCTCAGAAAAACCCTGCTAAATGCTCCCATTTCCCCAAGGGAGCCTCCCCGCTGTAGCCTCCCGGAGGCCATGGAGTCACCTCTTCCATCACAGCTCCACCTAAGCAGCAAGGGGCAGAATAGACAGGTAAGAGTGAATCAGAGAGACCAGCAAGGAGGCTGTGGGACCATTCAGGTGAGTCAAGATAAGAGCCCAGGTAGTGGTTTTGGAGGTGGAAGGAAGGATTTAAGTTCTGGATGTTTTAAAGGAGAAGCTAACAAAATGTAAAGAATTCAGTGTGCAGGCATGCAAGAAATTATACTATATAATAAAATAGACTACATATTCCAGATTATAGTATTTGCTATCAAATGTCACATAACTGGGCCAGCCCCAAAAGGGAGCTGGATTCACATAGCCAACCACAATTTGAATCCCAGAGCAAAGGCTTGAAAACCATGCTGGGCACCTGTGTTGCATGCCCCAAATCCCTAGGGCTGGAGAAATGGATGAGAAGGGATTGCGACATGGCCACACCCCATTGGAGGGTACGTCCTCCTTCTCATCCTCTCTCTTGTCTCTCTCCAGCAAGCACACACACTTTGTGACAATTTCAAAAATGTTGCTTGACTAATTAACCTAAAATGTAGTGGCTTAAGACAAGAGTAAGCATTTGTATCTCAGACCATTTCCATGAGTCTGGGACAGCTTAAGTGGAATTTTAAGCTCTAAATTTTTAAAAAATTATTTTATTCAATTTTATTTATTCATTCATTCATTTATTTTAATTTGACCAGAGAGTCACAGAGAGAGAGAGAGAGAGAGAAAAAGAGAGAGAGAGAGAAAGTGAGAACGCAAGCCTCCAGGTCCAGGACTCAAACCATGGCTGGCCATGTGGGAGTCCAGCACCTTAACCACCACACCATTGCTGGCCCCATTTATACTATTTTTTTAAAGAGTTAATTTATTTATTTAACTCCATTTGTCATTATTATTTTAGTTTGACCAGAGAGAGACAGAGATAGAGAAAGGGAAAGTGAGAAAGTAAGCCACCAGGTCCAGGACTCGAACCATAGTTGACCATGTGGGAATCCAGCACCTCTAACCACCACGCCACTTGCTAGCTCCTACACTATTTTTAATATTACAATTTGGTGACATTAAGTATATTCACATACATCATCACCATCTATCTCCAGAACTTTTTTCACCTTAAGAAAACAAAACTCGGGACCAGCAGTTAGCGTAATGGCTATGTCATTGGACTCCCACATAGTCGACTGCAGTTCGTCTGGCGAGCGCACGCGTCCCGGACCCGTAATGGTGGCTTAAAACTCACACCGGGCGCGTGTGCGTGCGTGCCCAAGATCCCGAGAGGAGAATGGAGGAGAAGGGATTGCACCGTGGCCATCCCCCCTGGGGGATGATTTCTCGCTTTTTGTCTCTCTCTGTCTGTCTGGCGAGCGCACGCGTCCTATAGCAAAAACCTCTAAAAACAAGAAAAAAGAAAAGAAAACAAAACTCTGTACCCATTAAAGGACAGCGCCCCACGGCCAGCAGATGGTGTGGAGGTAAAGGCACTGGATCCCACATGGCCGACTGCACAGTTCAAGTCCCAGACCAGCAACTTGAAAAACATGCCAGCACTTGTATGCGCACATGCCCAAAGTCCCAAGAGGAGAATGAATGAGAAGGGTTACAGCATGGCCATCCCCCCAACCACTGCCGTGCTTTCTCACTTTTCCTTTCTCTCTGTCTGTCTCCAGCAAGCCCATGTGCCCTATAGCAAAAATAAAATATTTTAATAAATAAAAAAAGACTCCTGTCCTCCCATCCCGCATCCCCTGGCAACTGCCCTTCTATTTTCTGTTTCTAAGCATTTGACTGCTCTAGAGACCTCATATAACTGGGTTCACACAGTGTCTTCGTGGCTGGCTTTTCACACTTAGCAAAGTGTCTTCAAGGTTCACTCATATTGTAGGCTGGTCAGAATGCCCTTCATCTTGTAAGATGAATAATATTCCACTGTCTGCTTATACCACATTCTGCTCGTCCATTCATCCTTCAGTGGGCACTTGGGTTGCTTCCACCTTGGGGCTACTGTGAATCATCCGCTATGAACGTAGGTGTACAAACATCTGTTACAGTTTCTGTTTTCAGTTCTTTGTGGTGTATACCCAGAAGTAGACTTGCTGGATCATATGGTAATTCTATGTTTGATTTTTTGAGGAGCCACCAAATTGTTTACAATAGCAGCTGCACTTTTTTTTTTTTTTTTTTTTTTTTGAGAGATTTTTGCTATGGGGCGCCTTTGTTTGCTGGAGAGACAGAGAGACAGAAAGTGAGAAAACACCCCATACAGGACATGGCCACCTCACTATCCCTTCTTCTCCATTCTCCTCTCAGGATTTTGGGCACGCATGCCTGTGTGTCCAGTGTGAGTTTCAACCCACCAGGTCCAGGACTCGAACCATGGTCAGCCACGTGGGAACCCAATGCTTTAACCAGCATGCCACCTGCTGGGCCCAGCAGCTGCACCGTCTTACATCCCCACTAGCAAAGCTCAATGGTTCCAGCTTTTCCATATCTTCACCAGTACTTGCTATTTTCTGGGGAGTTTTGGTTAGTGTATAATACTCATCCTAATGGGTATGAAGTGATGTATCATTGATTGTGACTTTGATTTGCAGTGTGAGGGGCTGGCAGGTGGCATAATGGTTGGGGTGCTGGACCCCCATATGGCTGACTATGATTCAAGTCCTGGACCTGGTGGCTTGCTTTTTCTCTGCCTGCCCCCCACCCCCCCCCCCGTGTCTTAATAGTTTTTATTACTAAAAACTAATAAGAATTGGGGCCAGCAGGTGGCGTGACGGTTAAGGCACTGGATACTCCCACATGGCCAACCATGGTTTGAGTCTCGGACCTGGTAGCTTGCTTTCTCACTTCCTCTTTCTCTCTCTCTCTCTCTCCCGCTCAATCCATCTCTGATCAAATTAAAAATAAATTAATAAATAAAGTTAAAATAATTCTTAAAAAACTAATAAGAATTAATAAAATTAAATAAATAATTCCTATTAAAAATAAAATAATAATTAGCAGTGTGATATCTTTCCATACGGTTATTAGTCATCTTTTTTGGAGAAATGTCTATTCAAGGTCTTTGCTCCTTTTTCCACTGGGCTGTTTGTCTCGTTGATTTCCTTTCTCTGCAGTTAGGCACACTGAAAGCCGAGGCAAGTCACCCATTTTGGCTCTGCCTCCTTCTGTCCACCCTCAGTCCATGCCAGGCCTTGCCCTAAATGCTGGGGTTACATGGAGAGCAAACCACAGGTTCTTGCCCTACGGGCCCACTCTCCCATGGGGCAGCCAGACACTGATGGCAGATGGGACAGAGCAGATTTCAGCTCAGGTGACATCTGCAGACAGCCTCAAACCCCTGCCTGAGGCCTGACAGGTTGGCCCCTGGCAGCATGGTCTATAGGGCTTCCAGCATTTTTTTTTTTTTAATTGGAAGACTTGGAACCAGCAGATGGCATAGCGGTTATGTCTCTGGACTCTCACATAGTTGACGGCAGTTCAAGTCCCAAACCCGGCATCTTAAAACTCACGCTGGGTGCATGTGCATGCATGCCCAAGAACCCAAGGAGAAGGGATCGTGGCATGGCCATCCCCCCTAGGGGATGATTTCTCTCTTTCTGTCTCTGGCAAGTGCACACACCCTATAGCAAAATCTCTGAAAAAATCGGAAGACTTACCATCAAAATGTAAATTTACAAGCCTAGCTATGGTGGCTCACATTGCTAAAACGGTATGTTCCGTAGGCTGGGACCACAAAGGAGGCCTGGGTTCAATTCCCAGTTCAACCTAAATGCCAGGAACAGTGACTTGTGCCTGTAATCCCAGCAACTCGGGGAGACTGAGGCAGGAGGATTGCAACAGAGGGAGACCATGCTTTAGAAAAAAAAAAATCTAGATTATATCCTGACCACCTGGGCCTGTTTCCACCTGGCAGCTCTTACCTGGACCAAGGCACAAGTCCCCATGTCCCCAGTGTGTTGGCTACTGATGACTCAAAGGGGCTTGCTTGACCCCCACGATTTCATCTTTCCCGGGCGCAGCCTCTCCAAAGACTGGTGAGTGCAAGGTAGAGGCTTGACCTCCTGCACACTGGAGACTGGCTGTGGCTGTCTGAAGGGCTAGCCCAGAGCTCTGGAGGGAACCGACTGAGGTCTCTGCTATAATTGCCTGAGCCCGCTTCCCCTGCTCTACTGAGAGCCCAAGAGCACTTTCTGCAAAAATGCTTGCCTGCAGGTCCCCATTTCTGGGCCTGTCCTGTGGACTCCTACCTTCAAGATGGGCAACAGAGGGACCAGCAGTTAGTGTAATGGCTATGTTGCTGAGTTCCCATGTAGTTGACGCTGGTGAGTCCCAGACCTGGTGGCTTAAACTCACACCAGGCGCGTGTGCGTGCCCAAGATCCCGAGAGGAGAATGGAGGAGAAGGGATTGCGGCATGGCCATCCCCCCTGGAGGGTGATTTCTCACTTTCTGCCTCTCTGTCTCTGTCTTTCTGGAGAGTGCACATGCCCTATAGCAAAAACCTCTCCAAATAAATAATAATAATAATAATAAATAAAATAATTCTAAAAAAATTACATCTCTCTCTTTAAAAAAAAAAAGTTAAGATAGGGCATAAGTGCTCCACAGCTTCTGCCAGCCAACCCCAACCACCTGGCACTTGCATTTCCTAACCTGCTGTGTCCCGGCCTCCCCACGGGGGAGGGGGGGTGGCAGGAGGCACTGACACTCCAAGGCAGGGACCATGTGCTGGGCCAGCGTGTGCTTGCCTCTCCTGCGTGAGGACACTTAGGGGCCACCCAGATAATCCAGAACATCTCCTCATCTCAAGATTCTTAGTTGAATTACATCTGGAAAACTCCTCTGTCCAAATAAAGTAGCATTTACAAAATTTAGGAATTAAATCTCAGGTGTTTCTGGCGGCTACTATTCAACCATTCTACTAGGGACTTGGGAGAAGGATACTCACTTTTACAAAGGAACCTGAGGGGTCATTTCGGGGTAATGGAAGTCTAGATATTACTTGTGGTGATTATATAACTTAGACATTCATTGAAACCTATCAAACTGTGCATTTTTCTTTCTTTCTTTTTAAAGTTTATTTTACTGGGACCAGCAGATGGTGTAATCGTTACGTCGCTGGACTCCCACTTAGTCTACTGCAGTTCAAGTCCCAGGCCAGGCTGCTTAAAACTCATACCATGCGTGTGCGTGCACGCATGTGCCCAGGTGCTCAAGATTCTGAGAGGAGAATGGAGGAGAAAGGATTGTGGCATGCCCATCCCTCCAGGGGGGAAGTTTCTCACTTTCTCTCTGTCCCTCTGGTGTGCTCACGTGCCCTGTACCAAAGATCTCTCCACAAAAAAAAGAAAGTTTATCTTACTTCTTCCTAGAGCTAATGTTAGAGCAGGCTTGCATCTGGCATGTTTTGGGTCAATCAGAATCTGAATCTGGGGTTAGCCATGTGGCTTCCAGCACTGCAGATTCACCTATGCTACTACTGCCTGCACCACCAAGACGGGGCCAGGGGGCTGGAAGGTGCCATGGTGGTTAGGACACTGGACTCCCACATAGCCAACCGTGGGTCCAGTCCCAGACCTGGCAGCTTGCTTTCTCACTTTCTCTCTCTCTCTCTTTGGTCAGATTAAAATAATAATAATAATACAGTTAAATAATTATTTTTAAAAAATAATAAAAATGGGCCAGATTTGTGCATTATTCCCCCAGGGTAATGTTGTCATAAGTGCAGAACTTGGGATGAATGAGGTAGACTTGTCCAGAGTCAGTCTCAAGGTAATCAAGATTCAGTGTATTTCGGGGTGGGCAGTGGTGGGGTTGTGGTGAATGATGGTGAATGAGTCGGGGCAGGAGTTCTGAGTTCCACTGCTAATAACTCAGCGAACGAATTTGAAAATGACAGGAATAGATGAGCTCTCCCACAGGGCAACATTTCACCATCCTGGATGGCGTGGTTCTCTGGTTTCCAGATTCTCAGCTTCCGGAATTCCTGGAGGCTGAAGCCGCTGCCCACTTTGGAGCTGAGAGCCCCCATCTGGGATGCTCTGCTGGTGGGGGAGGGGATCGGATGTTGGAGGTGGAAGAAAAGAATAGCAGTGGGGAGGGGGGATGCTTCTGACCCCTTTCCCAACAGAGCACTCACTCCCTGTCCTCAGGGACAAGGCCTCTGTCCCCTCCATTCACTCACCCCAGCTGATGCCACAGCCCCCCACCAGAGGCCTCCCCACATCCCCTCATTGTCTCCGGGCTCAGATGGAGGGGCAGCCCATTAACCCCTTCCTGGCCTCATTGCTTCACTCTGCAGCTGTCACACCCGGGGCCTCGGGCAGAGCCCGGAGAGGACCCGGTAGTTAATCACAATTACAGAGCAGGGTGTCAGCTGTGAGGCTGGCCTCCTTCACCGGCTGCCAGCAGGCCTGGGTGAGCAGCAGCAACCAGCCTCTCGGTTGGTTCTGGGACCTACAGAGACAGAGAGGACAGGCCCTTCCTAGTTCCCTCCTGGGGGTCTCCCCAAACCTCAGTCTGGTGTCCTCTATGGTGAGAGCTGCATCTGGTAGCTTTCAAACCACCCAGTCCCCCACCTGATCCTCACATGGGGCGCCTCATCCTGAAGGTCTCCACTCAGTCGTCACCTCCAAGGCGCCTTCCCTGGCCACACTGGCTCATGTGGCACCTTCCCCACTCACTCTCAGCCACATACCCTGTGTACATGTTTTACTTGTCCAAAGAGCTTGTCCCTACCTAGAACTACCTTAGGTCCTAACTGGTTTAGCATGCGTATTCGTTTCCTAATATGTGCATTGGTTTGTACAGTGGCAAGTTACCATAAACTGGGTATTATTTTTGAATTGCCAGAGGACATTTGGGCTCACCAGAAAGAGACGGAGAGGCAGAGAGAAACAGAAAGAGGGGGAGAAAGCACCCCTCCAATGAGGGGCGATCATGCCACAATCCCTTCTACTCCATTTCTCCATTGGATAAATGTGGGCTTGAGGGGCACACGCACATGTACCTGCAGTGTTTTTCAAGCATCCAGAGCCAGGATTCAAAGCATAGTCAGCCATGTGGAAGCCAGCTCCCTTAACCACCAGGCTACAGGACTGCACTTTTCTTTTTTTCCTTTCTTTCTTCCTTCCTTCCTTCCTTCCTTCCTTCCTTCCTTCCTTTCTTTCTCTCCTTTTTTTTTTTTCTTTTTTCGGAGAGGTTTTTGCTATAGGGCGCGTGCACTCGCCAGAAAGACAGAGAGAGACAGAGAGACATGAAGCAAGAAATCACCCCCCCCCGGGGGGATGGCCACGCCACAATCCCTTCTCCTCCATTCTCCTCTTGGGATCTTGGGCACGCACGCACACGCACCTGGCGTGAGTTTAAGCCACCGGGTCCAGGACTGGAACCGCAGGTGACTACATGGGAGTCCAGCGACATAGCCATTACGCTAACTGCTGGTCCCTCTTTCTTTCTTTCTTTCTTTCTTAGCTTAGAGAGAGAGAGAGCAAACACTCAACAAGGTCTTGACACCTGATCAACCCCCAGCCCCAGTCAGCCCTGCATCTCAGACACGTGTATGTACCCTGGTGTGCATGCTTGGGGATGTCTGGGGACAGGGACCCAGGGCCTTCCCCATGCGGGTCCAGCTGTCTTACTGCTGGGCCCACGGCCTGGGCCCAGCTGACTGGTTTTGACCACAGGAGTGCTTTCTCACTCTCTCTCTGTCTCCCTGGTGAGTACACATGCTCTATAGCAAATGTGTATATGTGTGTGTGTGTGTGTGTGTGTGTGTGCATGTATGTGTGTGTGCGTGTATGTGTGCGTGTGTGTGTGTGCGTGTGTGTGTGTGTATATATATATATATATATATATATATATATATATATATATATATAAATTTTAGGTTTTTGCCATAAGGCACATGCTCTCACCCAAGAGAGACAGAGAGAGGGAAAGTAAGAATTCACCTCATGGGGGAACGGCTACCCTGCCATCACTTCTCCTCCATTCTGCTCTCAGGCATGCACACACATGTGCCTGGCAGGATTTTCAAGTTGCCAGACCCAAGGATTTTCAAGTTGCCAGATCCAGCCATGACGCCATGACTGACCTTGTGGGAGTCCAGCGCCTTAACCACCACACCACCTGCTAGCCTCTACAGCGAATTTTTTCAAAAAAGAAAACAAAACAAAACAAAAAAGATTCAACAAATATGGGACCGGCAGGAGGCATGGTGGTTAAAGGCGCTGGATTCCCACATGGCCGACCGTGGTTCAAGCCCTGGACCTGGCGGCTTGCTCTCTCTCTCTCTCTCTCTCTCTGTTCCTCTCTGGTCAAATTTAAATAAACAAATGAATAAATAATAAATAAAGTTAAATAAGATAATTTAAAAAAAAAGATTCGACAAATATAATGGAATATGGCAAAAAGTTACTCTCTTTCCCAGGCCCCCCACAACCTGATTCCTCTCCCACAAGCAACCACTGTTTCCAGTTTCTTGTAGAAAGAGTCAATACAGATACGAGAGGCTTCAAAAGATCATGGAGAATGCATATAATGAAAAAAACTGTGCATAGATTTCATTATTTTTTTGCTCCAAAATAAACTCATATGCTAATTTTGTTTTACATGAACTTTTTTAAAAGAATTATTTTATTTAACTTTATTTATTTATTTTAAATTTGGCCAGAGAATGACAGAGCGAGTGAGAGAGAAAGGGAAATGTGAGAATACAAGCCGCCAGGTCTGGGACTTGAACTGCAGTCAGCTATGTGGGAGTTCCGAGTCCTTAACCACCACGCCACCTGCCAACTCCTCCATGAACTTTTTGAAGTACCTGCATACAAGCAAATTTCCTTTCTCTTTATTTCTATTTATGCTTTTGAATAATTATTTTTATTTAACTTTATTTATTATTATTATTAGTTTTAATTTGACCAGAGAAAGGCAGAGAGAGAGAGAGAAAGTGAGAAAGCAAACTGCCAGGTCCAAGACTCGAACCACATTCAGCCATGTGGGAGTCCAGCATCTTTAACCACCACGCCACCGGCCAGCCCCAAATCTGCTTTCTTTTTAAATATACAAGATTGCATAATTTACACATTGCTCTGCACCTTGCTTTTTAAAATATCGAAGTATAATTTATCTACATTGAAATACACCTGTGTAACCAGCACCCCAATGGTGACACAGGAGATTTCGAGAAGGCAAAGAAAAAAAAATTAATTATTTTATTGAACTTTATTTATTTATTCATTCATTTATTTGTTTTAATTTGACCACAGAGGGACAGAGAGAGAGAAAGTGAGAAGACAAGCCACCAGGTCCGGGACTCGAACCACAGTCGGCCATGTGGGAGTTCAGTGCCCTCAATCACCATACCACTTGCCTGCCCCATGCAAAGAAAATTCTTTTTTTTTTTTTTTGAGAGGTTTTTCACTATAGGGCGTGCGCTTACCAGACAGACAGAGAGAGACAAACAGAAAGTGAGAAATCACCCCCCAGGGGGGATGGCCACACCGCAATCCCTTCTCCTCCATTATCCTCTCGGGATCTTGGGCACGCACGCACACGTACCCGGCATGGGTTTTAAGCCACTGGGTCCGGGACGCAAACCACGGTCGACTACGTAGGAGTCCAGCGACATAGCCATTATGCTAACTGCTGGTTCTTGATGCTCCTTCCCAGTCCATTCCTTACCCCAGAAGCAGCCACTGCTTTCTAGCACCATAGATAGATTAGCTTTGCGTGTGCTGAGTGTTACGTAAACAGCAGCATTGCAGTATGTTATTTTGGGAGTCTAGCTTATTTTTGTTCGGTGCATACTGAGATTCATCCATGCAGTTGTGTGTATAATTCACTGATTTATATGTAGTGTAGTATTTGGCTATATGGGTTCATTAGCCTATCCACTCTCTGGTTGATGGATAGTGGGCTGTTTTTAGTTGTCTATTACATATTAAGTGTATGAACAGGGCTGGCCCTATAGCCCTGTGCATAGAGAGCTGGAACTCACATGGTCAACCGTGGTTCAAATCCTAGTCCCTGCAGCTTGAAAAGCACACCACGCCCATGCATGCCCACAACTCTGAAGGGATGGAGAAAAGAAGGAAAAAAGACTTCAGTGTGGCTGAGCCCTATTGGAGGACCCCTTTTCTGTCTTTCTCTCTCTGGTGAGCACGTGCACTCTCTGGCAATACAAAATATAAATAAAGATAAACTATTATAAACATATGTGTACACATCTTGTGGGGATATATATTTTTATTTCTTTTGGGTGAAAACCTGGAGGCAAAATGGCTAGGGAACATACACACTCCATTTTATAAGAAACTGCCAAATCATTTTCCAGAGTAAAAGTATCTGTTTTTTTTTTCTTTAGTTTTGTTGTTGTTGTTGTTTTTTGTTTGTTTGTTTTGCTATAGACATGTGCGCTTACCAGAGAGAGAAAGAGAAATAAGCCCCAAGGGGGGGATGGCCACACTGAAACCCCTTCTCCTCCAGTCTCCTCTCGGAATCCTGGGCACGCATGCACACGTGCCTGGTGCATTTTTTCAAGTCGCCAGGTCTGAGACTCAAACCACACAGTCAGCCATGTGGGATCCAGCTTCCTTAACCACCACACCACTGGCTGGCCCGAGAATATCATAAATACCATTTTGTATCAGTGAGTTGAGAGTTTCCTCGGTGTGTTCATGGCTGTATAGTGCTCCCCGTGTGAATGTCCCATAATTTATTTAGCTGGTCTGCCTACTGATGGATATTTAGGTTGTTTCCAGTCTTTTGCTGTCACAAGCAATGCTGCAGTGAATAACTTTTTTTTTTTTTTTTTTTTTTTTGGAGAGGTTTTCGCTATAGGGCGCGTGCACTCACCAGACAGACAGACAGAGAGAGATAGAGAGACAGAAAGCAAGAAATCACCCCCCAGGGGGGATGGCCACGCCGCAATCCCTTCTCCTCCATTCTCCTCTCAGGATCTTGGGCACGCACGCACACACGCCTGGCGTGAGTTTTAAGCCACCGGGTCCGGGACGTGAACCGCGGTTGACTACATGGGAGTCCAGCGACATAGCCATTACACTAACTGCTGGTCCCGGCAGTGAATAACTTTGATGTGTCACAAGTCACATGGGTAAGCACATCAATAGAATTCCCTCCTAGAAATGAACTCCTGCGTGTGACAGAGACTAATGGTTGTCCCCAGTATTCAAGCTCCTTCTTTCTTTGAAATGGAACCTCAGATTTCATGTGGACACATGGTACCTGGAACACAGACCATTTCTCTTAGCTTCCTTTGTAACTTAGCCATGTGACCAAGTTCCAGGCAACAAAACACATGCAAAACCATCATATGTAACTTTCAGAAAGGGTCTTTAGGGGGAATGTCCTCACTTCTTGGCTCCTTTCTCTACTAATGACTGGAAGGTGTTCCATCTTGGGATGCAGATGTGATGACTGGTATTTGAGCAGCTATATTGGGTCATGAAGTGGAAGCCATATACTGAGGTGGGAGGTGGAATAAGATAGAAAAAGTCTAGATTCCCAAACTGTGAAGCCCCAATGACAGCCTTAGACTGCCTGCCTCTAGGCTATATTTGTGAGAGAAATGTTCCTACTTTATTTGAACCAAGATTATTAAGGGCTTTCTGTGACATGTAGCCACGGGGTTAGAGATGCTCTACATTTGTCATTTTGAAAAGCAAATGCCACAAAACTTTGCTTTTTCAGAGGTTATTTTGGAAAAAGGGGTGTAGATAGATTGAAGGGCAAAATCGTGCCTAGGGAAACCAGTGAGACCACTGGGCGGAAGTCAAGGAGAATGACGTAGCCTGAGCCCTAAAGGGAGCAATTTAGGCGGAGGTGAAGGCAAATTCTCTCCAAACTTAAAGGACAGAATGATAAGCCGGAAATGACCTGACAGGCGTCCCCACTGCAGCCAGCACACACCTGCACTGTGCCCTGTGTCCTCAGACCTTGGCCCACTTCACCCCAATGCTCACTTCAGCTCTGGGCGCGGTAAGTACCACCCCTTCCCCTCCCCTTCCCAGCAAGTCGCTCTCCCCAGGAGTGCATTTCACTTCCTCCACTACAACCCTTGCACTCACTGCACCCTCTTCCTGCTCGCCCTCATCTCCCTGCCCCCCTCATCCGTCTCCTGGTCTATCTCAGACGAAGCCACCTCCTGTGAGCCTTCTGAGATTCCCTGGTATTCCAGAGGATCTGCTCCCCCCATTCCCTGTTGCTGCCCTCGCTCTGTATTTGCCTCCCTGCATTAAAGCTGTCTCCTTCCAGGACCTTCGGCAGCGCTAGGCTGTGCGCCTTTCCCTAATAAAGACAGAGCCAAGAGGGACCAGCTCCGGGACAGGGCGCTAAACACCGGGGCCTTGCCTTGTTCTCAGCACGCCGCGCTTTTGCAGCTGCCCTGTGAACCGGCGAGTGAACGAATGAATGAGTGAACTAAGGAATGAAGGAAGTACCCACCAGGGGGCGATGGCGCGTTGCCACAGAGCCCCGGGCGGGGCAGGAGACTGGAAAACTGCATTCCCAGCGCCCCCCCTCTCTACCGGTCTCGAACCCCGCCCCAGAACCTCCCCAAGGGAATCGCCCCGCCCGCCCGACCCCTCCCCGCCTCAGATAATTAACTCGAACCAATAAAACGCTGATTGCGGCGCCTTTGTACAAGCCGCCTCGGCATTGTGATGGAAAACCGGGTTCCCTCCCCACCCCGAGCTGCCCTCCCCTCCCCAGCCCCCGCAGCTGGCCCGGCGTCGGCCCGAGCCACCTGGACGGGACCGGGGGACCCCGAGCCGAGCGGCGCTGGGTCCATCTGCTCCCCACACCCACACCCACCCCCACTGTCAGCTGCGGACACGGCCCAGCCGGGGTGGGCGAGGGCCTCCTGCCGCGCCCCGAAGTCCGCACCTTTCCCCACCACTCCGCCCGCTGGACCTGGGGGGTGGGGGGAAGGGGAGCGCACCGGGGGTCCGTCCGCACGCTGAGCTCGGTCCCCAGGGACGTCGGGCGGAGGGTGTGTTCCTGGACACAGAATAATAACGGCGATGAGAGCCCAAGAGTGCAGAGGGAAACTGTGGCAAAGCCCGGTCCCCAGCCATTCCTAGTTCCGAGAGAGAACCTTCGTGTGTGTGTGTGTGTGTGTGTGTGTGTGTGTGTGTGTAGGGGGCACGGGGGTCCACAAGTAACGGGGGGGAAAACATGTTGGACGTGACCCATTCAAACAATGCAATGAGGTGTTTTTGCTTGTTTTAAAGGATGGTTCCCCTTCATGCCCCCCTCCCCGTGGCTGTCAGTTTTGGGTGAACTTCACCAGTTTTCTCTGAGTGCACATAAATGTATCTGCATACACACACATACTAACCTAAGTGGAATCAGGGCCTGGTAGCTGTGGGTCGCTTTATTTTACCTGGCAAGTGATGTGGTAGAGATCTCACGGCTGGGCTGGTGCCTGAACAAGGCTGCGTGGGGCCTCCCCAGAGGCTGAGGGATCATCACATCGGATGCCCACACCCCCCACCCCCCTCTTCAGCCTGGGTGTGGTCCGCTGTCTGGCCTGGGTGCCTGGCCCCACCGCTGCGCATTTGCTGGCAGAGGCTGTCTGCCCTGGAGCGAATGGGGATGGGATGAGGTGGTGTCTGTGTGGCCCTGGCTTCTGAGAACCTATGCGGTCCCTCAGCTGCTTTTCAACAGAGAGAAGTGGAGTCATAATGAAATAATAATATAAAGAAGAAGTGTCCACAACTTGGAAATAAGACACAACTGCTGGGCCAGCAGGTGGCATGATGGTTAAGGCACTGGACTCCCACATGGGCAATCACGGTTCGAGTCCCGGACCTGGAGGCTTGCTTCCCTACTTTCCCTTTCTTCCAATGTCTTTCTCTGGTCAAATTAGATAAATAATAATAATTATAATAAATGAAATAAAGTAATTCTTTAAAAAAAAACACAAGTGCCTCTGCGTGCCTTTCCATTAACTATATATATATATATATATATATATATATATATATATATATATATTATAGGCCAGCAGGTGGAGTGGCAGTTAAGGTGCTGGACTCCAACCTGGCCAATAGTGGTTCAAGCTCCAGATCTGGTAACTTGCATTCTCGCTTTCCTTCTCTATCTTTCTGGTAGACATACGTGTCCTGTAGCAAACTGAACAAAATAACAATCATGATAAATAAAATTAAATAATTATTTTTAAGTGTATTATTATTATTTGTTTGTTTTGTACTAAGTGGGGGAAGGGTGAGAAAGCAACCCCCCCCCCATAGGGATGGTCACACTGCAATACCATCTCCTCCATTTCTCCCTCTAGGAATTTTGGGCATGCACACACACATGCCAGGTGTTTTTTCAAGCCATCGGATCCAGGATTTGAACCATGCAGTCAGTCCCATGGGATCCAGTTGCCATAACCACCATGCCACCAGCTGGCCCTGTGTTCCCTTTCCATATCATGCTAAGGCACTGTCTGATGAACTTCCCTGGGTTACCTGGTTGTTCATGAAGTTACATGTTCCCTTGTAAAAGATAAGCAATTTGCAGAGGCCAGCAGGTGGCGTAATGGTTAAGGTATTGGACTCCCACAGGGTTGACTATGTTTCAAGTCCCAGACCCAGCAGCATGAAATACACTGGGCATGTGTGCATGCATACCCAAAATCCCATGGAGGAGAAGGGATTGCAGCGTGCCATCCCCATCCCTGGAGGGGGGAGGTGATTTCTCTCTGTCTCTCCAGCAAGCACATGCAGCCTATGACAAAAATCTCTCTTTCAAAAAAAAAAAGGTAATTTGCAAATTCTGTCCTATAATAAAAATACCATCTTATTGCCCTGTTAAGACATTAACTAGGGGGCCAGCAGGTGGCACAGTGGTTAAGGGCACTGGACTCTCATATGGCCAATCGTGGTTTGAGTCTCAGACCTGGTAGCTTGCTTTCTCACTTGCCCTCTCTCTCTCTCTCTAGTCAAATTGAAATAAATAAAGTTGAATAAAATAATTCTTAAAAAAAAAAGACATTAACTAGTTTTGCACTTGACTTTCTGCCATCCACTTTGTACTCACTCTGCCACCTGCTGGTTCCCTCGTGAGAAGATAGATAAAACTTTGACAAGAGTTTACTACGTATTTTTATGAGATTCATGTTTCAACTTTCCAAAAACAGCATTTTGAACCAGTGAACCTTTCTTGAAGGGTTGCTCTGTACCAGGATCCATCCTGATGGCATCTTCATGTCAATGAAGAGGCCAAGAGGGTGGGCAGGGCAGATGTGGGTATGAATTCCCCTCACGCTACTCACCAGCTGTCAGCTCTCAAGTGAACTTTATTAGACACCTCTGTGTACCAGGCCCATTCACAATCTCATCCTTAATTATACGCAAACTGCACAGCAGCCCATGAGATAAGGCTTATTTTTCTTTTCTTGGAGAGGTTTTTGCTATAGCACACGTGCACTCGCCAGAAAGAGAGACAGAAAGCGAGAAATCACCCCCCAGAGGGATGGCCACACCGCAATCCCTTCTCCTCCATTCTCCTCTCGGGATCTTGGGCACACACACACACGTGCCCAGTGTGAGTTTAAGCCACAGGGTCCAGGACTCAAACCACGGTCGACTACGTGGGAGTCCAGCGACATAGCCATTCAACCAACTGCTGGTCCCCTGATAAGGCTTATTTTTCTATCTTTCCATTTTGTGCATTTCCCTGGGCAAGACCATTCCCTCCCTAAACTTTAGAGTCTTTGACTATAAGATGGGGTTGGTAATAACTTCCTGCTGTGAGTGTGTACAGATGTAATGTAATAATACTTGGAAAAGGCCCAGCCTGAGTGGTGCAGTTGGTAGCATCACTGGACTACAGTCCTGGAAGCCACATGCTGACCGAGGGTACAGATCCCCAGGCTTCCTGGAGGAGGTAGCCTGAGAGAGGAAAAGAGCGCTTGAGTGTGAGAGAAGGCTTGGTTGGGAGAATTCATATGGTCTTTAGGAAATTGATTTAATACTAGCCAGTCTGGCAAGGTATGGCCAGGAATGAGACAGAAAGTGGGAGACTAGCTGGGAGTGTGGGGGGGAGCTCTGGGCTTGGGGTTTGGCCACTCTGCGGGAGATATCTGAGATGTAGAGCTCTAAATTCTGGATTTTCCTCTCACCTCCTGACCCATTAGTAGCTGCCAGACCCTAAGAGAGCCCCTGGTGATCTTCTCTTGGTATTCACACTCCTGTTGAATTCTAATAAAGTCAGCCCGCGTAACCAGTAGGGTTTTGTGGAGATGACAGTGTGATTTCCAAGGCTAGGCCATAAAATGTCCTGCAACTTCCGCCTTGGTCTCTGGGTTTGATCGCGGTAGGAAAGCTGCCATGCTTTGAAGTCAACCAAGAAACCCCGGGGAAAGGCCACATGAAGAGGCACTGAGGTCCCACCTGCAGCCAGCTGCGGCTCACCAGTCACATGAAGTGGCTCCTCCCACCCCAGTCGAGCCTTCGGATGAGTGTAGCCCAGAACCGCCCGGCAGGCTGGCTCTGAATTCCTGACCCAGAGAAATCATGTGACATGTTCGATTAGGATTGTTGCTATAAGCAATTTCCGCTTCAGTGTGTTTGTGCTGTATCGATAATAAAGGCTTCTTCATGTCCTCTCTTGACTTCGTTGGTTATTCTGTCATCTGATGAAAGTCTGGTGAAAACCAAGGACTATCCTCCAGAGGAATTCAGACACACACAGATTAAATTGGGGTACAATTTCAGAGAGCTCCCGGGCCATCCAATTCCAGATCCCCAAGTCCCCAGCTAGTCCCTGGTGGGCACGGAGCCTGAGTGAGGGGTGAGCAGTGCTCAGCCGCTGAGCTGTGGGAGGTCTGCTTCCGTAGATAGCGCAGCCCGAGCGGGCCGTTGCCAGGTCTTCGGCTTGGTGGGGGCTGAGTACACGAGGCTTACTCTCTGCGCTCTTCTCTGCACCCTTGGCAGGCTGCCCCTGCAGAGGAGGCCAGCAGGCTGAGGGTGAGGCTGTGGCTGCGAGCAGGGGAGATTCGATCTAAGGGGAGCTGGAGGAGAGAGTCCATTTCGTTGTGTACAGGCGTCCTCCAGCCAAGCTGTGCTGTTGCTGAGGCTGATACTTGGCGGCTGCCTCTGCCGTTGGAAGACACACGAGAACGGAGAACGGAGGCAGGGAAGGCCATGGGCCTGAGCCCTGCACCTGGAGCTTACAGGTGAAGCACATGGTCTCGCCAAATCCTTCTCCCTCATGTCTCCATCCCATCAGGATCTGGGGCACACATGCACATTTGCCATGTGTGTTCTTCAAGCTGCTGGGGCTGGGATTCGAACTGAGGTCACCTATGCGGTATCTGACGCCCATGCACAGGGCTCTTTTCTGTTTCCTTTTCTCTCGTAATCTCCTCTTCCTCTCTACTCTGCCTCTCTCCCCATTTCTCCTCCCTCTCCACCTTTCTTTTATCTAGGCTTTGTTCCCCTGGCCCCTCCTTTCTCTCCTCTTTGTCTTCATGATGACTAAGAGCATGGACTCTGGTGTCAGCCTGCCTGGGTTCCAATCTCCGCTCTGCCGCAGACCGGCTGTGTGACCCTGGGAAAGGTGCTTTGTGTCTCTGTGCTTTGGTTTCCTGAGCCGCAGAGTAGATACCAACAGCACCTCTCTTGAAGGTGGTTATGAGAGTACCTGAGGCGCACCTAGCCCCTCCGTGCTGGGTGCTGGGTGCTGGGTGCTGGGTGCTGGGTGAGCGTTAGCTAGTCCTCTGCCAAGTCCTCCCCGCCTTCTCCTCAGTCTGCGCAGTCTCTCTCCTTTCCTCTCTCAAAGCCCCGGGCTTGGCTCCTACCTCTCTAGCCAGGCATCCTGGGCCTGTCTCCAGCGCCTGCCCCGCCTTGCTGCCCCACCCTCTCCCTGAGCATAAGGGAGGGGAGCCCCGGCTGGGGGCCAGGATGCCCGGGAACAGTTGCAGAGCCAGGTGGTTGGAGTGCGTCCCTTTGGCCCCGCCCATGATGACGAGCGCGAAGACTGCCTTTGTGCCACCGGGTGACAGCCTCTCTTGGCACCTCATTTGGCAGAGCCATGCAGCTGGCCCGGGGACAGTGGTGGCCCTGGAAGGCGGGGCGCTCTAGGATCCCTTGTCATCCCCCTACGAGACCCTCCCAAGAAGGGTGTTCTCAGGGCCCCGCTGGTCCGCCAGACCCACAGGTACCCTGGGTGCCCGGCGTGGTGCCCGATTCCTGCAGGAGTTCCACTGGGGGAGGGGCGAGAACGGGGCCCTCAGCCAGGGCCTCTGAGTCCTTGTCTGGTGCCAGGCACTGTTCTAAACGTCCTTTCATCTTCACAGCAACCCTGTGTGGTAGGGGCTGTTGTCATCCTCTATTTCAGAGATGAGCAAATTGAGCCACAGAAAGTGTAGGGAATTGCTCATAGTTGATTTTTCCCTCCTTTATTTATTTCTTCCATGAGTGAGACAGAGAGACAGACAGAGAGAAGCACCCCCAACGGGGTCTCCAGGCCATCATCATCCCCAGGCTCAGCCAGCCCTGGATCAGGGGCTTGCATGTACCCGCGTGCTCAGGGAGGTCTCAGGATGCGAAACCCAAACCTTCCTGGAAGAGCGTTGCATTTTACCACACCGCACCACTGTCCGCCCCCCCACTCAAGAGTGAAGGAATGAAGGAATAACAACTCAGGCGGGAAGGTATTTAACCGAGGAGGAAACCAAGAGGCATGACCGGTTCCCCGTAGAACCCAGGAGTCAACACTACCTCTCACGTGTCTATTGGGGAGGTGAGGCTGGGGGTGGCACTAAAACTCGCCCCACTCCCCACACGGAGCTGGGCCAGTGGGTGTGACTCCAAGTCTCACATTCTGACTTCCAACAGGTGACACTACCTGCCCTCCCCCACTGAGGGAATGTCTAGTTGGGAGAGAGCTGGGGGATGGCAAGGAAAGAGAGGCTCGTGGACCCCAGCCCCAGCCTTCTGCTTCCACTGTCCAGGCTGAAGCCTCGTGCCCCTGTGTCCATCCTTTGTACAGATGCCTGGGTACTGGTGGGTACTGGCCTCTTCACTGTCCTGGAAGCCGGGCCTGGTGAGGGTCACTGTGCGCATCTTTCTTTCTTTTTGATTTTTTAATTTAATTTTATTATTACTATTTTTTTTATTTGACACACACACAGAGAGAAAGAGGGAAAGTGAGAAAGCAAGCTGCCGGGTCCAGGACTTGAACCATGGTCAGCCATGTGGGAGTCCAGCACCTTAGCCACCACACCATCTGCTGGCCCCATGCATCTTTCTTCAATTCCCTCCTTTTCCTCCCCCTGCCTCGCCTCCTCTCTCCTTTCCCTCCTCCCTATTAAGGAACAGACTACACACAGTAAAGTGTAAGAGCATAGATATCTTAAGTGTGCAATTCAATGAATGAATAATTACACACCCGTGTGACTGCCATCCGGATTGCGATGTAGAACATTTGCAGCTCCTCTGCAGACTGCCTGATCCCCAGGGAACTCTCCTTTGATTTTTATCACCATAAATTTTGCTTGGTTTTGAAATTCGTGTCAGAGCAATTGTACTTCCACGTCTATTGACAGATGAGGAAAATACAGATGGGGGCTGGCCTGCTAGAGCTCAGAGCAGGGAGCGAGGGGCAGCAGCGCTCACCAACCCTCCCTGAGCTCTCACGCAAAAGCCCACGTGGTGTGGTTGGTCTAACCACGTGTATGTGACTCTGCACTCCCTGCCTGGGATTGCTCACTCAGAGGGTCTTGCAGAGGGTGTGTGGCTCCCTGCTGATCACCAGGGAGAAGCTTGTAGTGGGTTGAAGAATGCCTCTTCCCCCAATTCACATGCACCTGTAACCTTGAAATATGACCTTGTTCAGAAATAGGGTCTGGGAGGTATAGTCAAGATAAGATGGGTGGTAGAGATTAGGGCGGACCCCCAACCAGTGACTAATGTCCTTATAAGAAGAGAAGGAATGAGACACAGAGGTCTGTAGGGAGAACGCCTGTGACTGGAGGCAGAGGTTAGGGTGATCCATCTTCGTGGCAAGGAACACCGAGGATTTCCAGAACCTTCAGGCACTAGAAGAGACACATGAAGAGATTCCCCCTCAGCGCCCTAGGGATTAAGGCCTGGGCGACACACTCATTTCAGACTTCACCACTCAGCACCATGGGACAATAAATTACAGTCGTTTCAGATCAACTATTTGTGACACAATACCCCTGAAAACAAATACACTGGGGCCAGCGGGTGGCAGAAGGATCCCACATGGCCACTGTGTGTTTGAGTCCTGGGCCCGGCAGCTTGAAGGACATGCCAGGCATAAGTGTGTGTATGCCCAGAGTTCCAAGAGGAGAATGAGGGGGGAGAATTGCAGCACGGCCATCTTCCCTGGGGGGATGTCACCAGTATCTAGTATCTCTCACCTGGTTTGGTGCATGAGTTCCCCGGCAGGTCTCCTGCTTTCATTCTTGCCCACTTTGGTTAATTTGATCAATCTAGAGATTCTATAAAATATATGTCAAAAGATGTCCCTCCTCTTCCCAAACCCTCTCATGGCTCCTGTCACATTTGGTGGAAAAGCCAAAATCCCTATAATGGCCTACAAGGTCCTACCTAGCTAGGACCTCATCCCCTTCTGCCCACATTCCCCATGGAACTCTGCCCCAGCCACACTGCCTTCCCTCCGTTCCCAAACACACATGGCGCTCTCTCAAGCACACACTCAAGGCCATCTCCCTGCTGTCCCCACTCACTGTCCAAAATTCTCTGTCCTCCATGCCCCCATATCCCTGAGGCTCAATCCATCACCTCCTTCAAGTTTGTGTTCAAATGTCACCCTCTGACAGGTCTGGGACTCTAACTGTGGTCAACCATATGGGAGTCTAGTGCCTTAACCACCATGCCACCTGCTGGCCCCTGTTTGTTTTTTAGAGACTTTTGCTATAGAGTGCATATACTCACTGGATAGACAGAGAGACAGAAAGTGAAAAATCATCCCCCCCAGAGGGGATGGCCACCCCATAATCTCTTCTCTACTCTCCTCTTGGGATTTTGGGCATGCATGCACACGTGCCTGGTATGAGTTTTAAGCCGCCTGGTCTGGGACTTGAACTATGGTCAACTACATAGGAATCCAGCGACATAGCCATCATGCCACCTGCTGGTCCCTGTTTGTTTTTAAGATGTTTTCAGACATACAAAAGCTGAGAGAATTTGTCACAAACAGACCTACACTGTAAGAAATTATAAAGGAAATCCTTTGCGCAGACAGAAAAATACCAGATGGAAATCTGGATCTACCCAAGAGAATGAAGATTGCCAGAAGTGTTAACTTCATAAGGAAACATATGATTTCTTTTTCTTATCACCTAAATGTCTTTAAAAGAATATATACCATTTAAACAAAAATAACATTTTGGGAATTTGTAGCAGGTACATAAGTAAAATGTATGCTAAAGACAGAATAAAGACCAGAAGGAGAAAGAATATATATATATATTTTTTGCTATAGGGCACATGCACTCACCAGAGACACAGAGAGAGACAGAGAGGCAGAAAGCAAGAAATCATCCTCTGGGCGGATGGCCACACCTCAATCCCTTCTCCATTCTTCTTTGGATTTTGGGGACACACACACACACACACACACACACATGTTCGGTGTGAGCGCCAAGCCACCGGGTCTAGGACTTTAACCACGAACAACCATGTGGGAGTCCAACGATGCAACCACCATGCCTCCTGGTGGTCCCGAATAATGAAAATATACTATCACAAGGTTCTTATGTTACACATGAAGTAATATAATATCACTTGAAGACAGACCACTCTATGTTAGAGATGGGGCCAGCTCTGTGGCAAGCAGTAATGAATTGCTCAAGGCAAGCAGTAGCAACTGTTGTTCAAATCTCCAGCCTAGGGAGCCAGCAGATGATGTAATGGTTATGTCGCTCAACTCCCATGTGGCTGACCGCAGTTTGGGTTTCGGATCTGGTGGCTTCAAACTTGTATCAGGAACATGTGTGTGTATGCCCAAGATCCTAGGAGAAGAATGGAGCAGAAGGGATTGCAGTATGGCCATCCCCCTTGGGAGAGTGATTTCTCACTTTCCCTCTCACTGTCTCTGATCCTCTTCCCCAATCCTGTCCCCCATAGCACTAGTGCCCTCAGGCAAAAACCTCTAAAAAAAAAAAAAAGGACATTAAGGAGAAAAATAGAGACAAGGCATTTATGGGTCAAAGAAATGGATTATTATCTATTGAAGATAACATTCTAGTATGGTGAACTGGACTGGTGAGAAATGCGCACATGTTGGAATATTCACTTTGTAAGCTAAGTAACATGATTGAATGTATAAAAGAAATAGAAAAAAAAAGAAATAAATAAATAGGAACAGAGAAATAAACAAACAAACAAACAAACCAGCCTGGTTGGCCTGAAGCACACCAGGCATGTGCATATGTACCCAGGATCTAATGGGCCAGAGACTAGAGGAAGAGGATTGTAATGCGAGTGGCCCTTATGGAGGATGTTCATTTCTCCCTCTCTCTCACTCTCACATACACACATTCACCCACTCTATCATAAATAAAGGAGAAAAAATTAAATTGGACAGATTAGGTTATCAGAAAAGTCATGATACATTTTTACATAGAAAATCCAGAAAAATCATGACTTTTTAGATGACCCAATATATCCTATAAATCTTTATGTAACCACTAAAATGTTAAAACAAAGAATTATAGCTAGTTAACGAAGGAGCCAAAATAGAATAACATCCAGTACAAAAGAAGGCATAAAAGAAGAAAAAGGAAACAAAGAATATATGAAACAGAAAGAAAACAAATAGTGAAATGATAGACTTAAATCTAACTACATCAGGTGAACTCTGTGGTTAGGGCAGCCAAATTCCTCATAGCCAACTACAGTGATCAGACAGGTGGCTTGAGAAACATGCCAGGCACGTGTGCTTACACATCCAAAATCTCAAAAACTGAGAGATGGAGGAGAAGGGATTGTGGGGTGACATTCCCCATAAGGGAGTACTTTCTCCTCTTCCTCTCTCTCTGGCTCTCTGTCTCTCTCTGGTGAGCACACATGACCTTTAGCTAAATAAATGAATAAATAAATAGATAAATAAATAAATAAATAAAACCACATCAGTAATCACATTAAATGTAAATGGACAAAACATCCACAACTAAAAAGCAGAGATGGGGACCAGCAGTTAGCGTAATGGCTATGTCGCTGGACTCCCACGTAGTCAACCGTGGTTCGAGTCCTAGACCCAGTGGTTTAAAAACTCACGCCGGGCATGTGTGCGTGCGTGCCCAAGATCCCGAGAGGAGAATGGAGGAGAAGGGATTGCAGCGTGGCCATCCCCTCTTGGGGGTGATTTCTCGCTTTCTATCTCTCTGTCTCTCTCTGTCTGTCTGGCGAGCGCACGCGCCCTATAGCAAAAAACCTCTCCAAAAAAACAAAACAAAAAAAAAAAAGCAGAGATGGGTGGTTAGATTTCTTTTAAATAAAAACAAGAACCAAATATGAGAGGACTTCAAAAACTGTGTAAACATGGAATTAAAGTATGAGTTTCTTTTGGTGCAAAATATTTTGAAATTGATGTAAAGTGTTTTGTAATATGCATTTTGCATGAGTTTTTTGAAGACCCCCTTCCTCCTATGTGCCACCTTCAACAAAAGCACACTTTAAAGATACAAGTAAAAGATACACAGGTGGGAAAATATATACTATACTATCACTAATCAAAAGAATACAGGAGGGGCCAGCAGGTGGCATGGTGGTTAAGGCGCTGGATACCCACATAGCTGACTGCAGTTCAAGTACCATACCTGGCAATTTACTTTCTCACTTTCCCTCTCTCTCTCTCTCTCTGTGTGTCTCTCTCTCTCAAATTAAAAAATAATAATAAATAAATTAAATTAAATTAATAATTTTTAAAAACCTAATAAAAGAACACTGGAGTGTCTAATTTAATTTCAAAGTTGATTTCAGAGGAAAGAATATTACCAGGAATAGATAAGGTCATTCCATAATGACGAAGAGGTCAATTAATCAAAAGCATATGTTTATTCATTCACTTATTTTTTAATTTGACCAGAGAGAGAGAGAGAAAGTGAGAAAGCAAGCCACCAGGTCAGGGACTCGAACTGTGGGCGGCCATATGGAAGTGTCCAGCGCCTTAATCACGCTTACCTGCTGGTCCCATGATTCTTTAATTAAGATTTATTTATTTTTACTTTTATTTGTTATCATTCTTCAATTTTGAACAGAGAGAGACAGAGAGAAAAGAAGAGTGAGAAAGTAAGCCTCCAGGTCTGGAACTTGAACCATGGCCAGCCATGTCGGAGTACAACACCTCAACCATCACACCATCCGCCAGTTCCCGTATAATTATTCATAATAGCTATGACCCTAATAGCAGAGATTCAAAATACATAAAACAAAAACTGACAGACTGCAAGAAGAGACAAATCTACAATTGTCAATTGAGATTTCAATTCTCAATAACTGAGAGAACAAGTAGAAAGAAAACAAAGTGGCACCTTTTTAGTCACTCCTGTTTTCCCATCAATTTTAATTATACCGCCACAGCTCCCTTACCTCTCTCCTACACACGACTTTCTAACATACTATTTATTTATTTTTTTTAATTTATTCATTTGTATAATGCCTGGAACGGAGTCTGGCATTTAGAAGATTCTCAAAAACAAAACAAAACATGGGAACCAGCAGTTAGCGTAATGGCATGTCGCTGGACTCCCACGTAGTCGACCGCGGTTCGCGTCTCGGACCCGGTGGCTTACAACTCACGCCGGGCGCGTGTGCATGCGTGCCCAAGATCCCGAGAGGAGAATGGAGGAGAAGGGATTGCGGCGTGACCATCCCCCCGGGAGGTGATTTCTCACTTTCTGTCTCTATGTCTCACTCTGTCTGTCTGGCGAGCGCACGCGCCCTATAGCGAAAAAACCTCTCCAAAAAAAAAAAAAAAAAACTCGTTAAATAAAAACATGATCGGAAGAACGTTAGTTGCTACTTTTAGGACGAGTACTCTGTAACTCTACATGTAGTCTTTATTGTTATTTGAATGGGTAGACCCCAACCAAATAGATTTTGGAGCTTCGGCATTCTACAACGTAAGGGTAGAAATCCTAGGGCTGCAGAATGTTTGTGTAAGATGTACAGGATGCTAAAATCCTAGGAAGTCAGAAGCCTACCATGTAGGACAATCATAGGATATTTAGAGCCAAAATGACAGAATCCGGGACCAGAATTGATGATGGAATTGAAACCTGGTGTGTAGGGGGTGGGGTGAGGGCTCTGGGTATCCCTAACTTAGGTATCCACAGGAGGTGTCCACCCAGCTAAACTCGGCAAGGCAAGGGCCTGAGGAACTGCAGGAAGAGGGCAGTACTGGCAGGGGGAAGGGAAGGGGACCGAGGCTGTGTAGTTCTCCATTTTCATTCAGCTCCTGTTCACCAGGCCCCTTCTGGACTGTGGGCTCATTGCGGTCATGCAAGACTGGAGGCTGTCATTATCGGAGGGAACCCCCACCATCACCACCTGGGGATCAGGGGGAGAGGCCACAGTAGCCTGAGGTCTGCCCATTATTCCAGGGACCCTGTCCCTGGGAGTTATAGGGCTGGCTGGAGTCTGCATCGAGGGGGTGGGGAGATGAGGCCACACAGGTCAGGATGGCCTAGTCTCTAGGTCCAGAAGTGGGCCTTCACTGCACTGGTGTGGGTGCACTCAGATGGATGGAGTGGGAGTCTGGAGGCTCCCTAATCTCACCCCCCTTCGCTCTTATCTACAGTTCTTACCATTTACTGGCCTACCTCGGGTCTTAGGTGTTTCTCATCCTCCTCCCAAACCAGACTGTGAGACGTGAGGGGCGCCAACAGCACTGCTTTTCTGGGGCTGTCCCCGGCATCTGTGATGCTATGAGGACCCTGCACCAATCAGTGTTCAATCGGTTCTGCGCTTGGACTGAATGGACGAGCGGCTTTTCCAGCCCTGTTTACTGGGATTCTTCACACACAGGAACACACTCCTCTGGCGGGATCTGGTGAGGGGCCTGAATCCTTTTGCACCCTTCACACACTGGTGCAAGGATCACAGACACACACGACCCTAGCCCTAGACTGCACACACCAAGGGTTTGGAGCGGGACATCACTCTGACACCCCTGGCCCGGTGCGGGACTCAGGAGCTTCTCCCCAGCACCATGGTTTTTCTGTTTTCTCTGTATCCGTCCAGGGAAAAGCTCAGAAAATACCAAGAAGCAACACTTCAGGGGTCTTACTGGCCACACAGCATGCCCACGTGGTCACCTCCACCACCTGCACAGTGGTCACCTAATGGTCTGTCCAGGTGAGTAAGGAGCACCGTCTGAAGCACCACGCCCCTGGCCTCTGAAACAGCGGGATTCACCCTGAAGTTCTAACATTCCATGCCTGAATCCAGGGCTGCCTTTTTGAGTCTGGGTCAGTTGCTGGGCAAAGTCCCAGAAAAATGCACAAAGAGGCAAGGATTCAGGGAAATTTGCAGGGACGTTCCCTCCCTCCTCCACCTTCCTCACCCCCTAGCCTCCCCGACCCAAGCCAATAACCAGGCGCTACGCACTCGCACCTGAGATATAGACAGGAAGGGTGGCAGGGTCCCCTCTTTTCTGGACACTGCTGGAACCCCCCCAAATTTCTCAAATTGCAGCTGTGCTTCGCACCCCTCTTCTTAATTATCACCGCACTGCTTAATTGGGCGGCCCCGCGAGTGTAAGTCTGAGTGCGAGTGTGCGCGCGCGCGTCTAGGGCCCGGGGCGGGGGGGTGGGGGAGAGTCACTTCTCACACATGGGGCTTCCGGGTGGAGGCGGGTGCTGGCTCCTTGCCCAAGAGCGAGACCCCTCCCCCCGCCCCCTGGCCGCTGGAGGATTGAGAAGCTCAAACAGATGGACCGAGCCAAAGGGGCGGGGGCGCGCTGATGGGGTGCGAGACGGCAGCGCCGCGGCCCGGCCTCCCCGCTCCCTGACAAAGGCGGGGGCCGGGCGGCGCGGGGCGCCTTATCAGCTCCAGCAGACCGGGCGGCCGGGCGGGCGCCCGCGGCCCGCGTTCAGGCGCACAAAGGCCCGGGGCCGGGTGGGGGTGTGGGGGGCGCGAAGATTAATTGCCCAATCAAGTTGTCGGCGCGGGGCGGGGGCGGGGGGCGCGGCCCCGGGGGACGCGGGGAGGCGCATAATGAAGTGTGCAAAAAGTTAATTTGCTCCGCGACTCGCTGCTCACCACAATCAAAGACAGGCGGCGGGAGGTGATGAGCGAGGAGTGCATGCCCCATGCCCCACCCCAGCTAGCGGTCGAGACGAGGTGGGGAAACACCGGGCACTTCCGAGCTGGGGGCGGAGGTCTCCAGAAATGCATTTTACCCCCACTTCCGCTCGCTCTGTGTCTCCGGGCAGGTCCAGTCCTCGCTCTGATTCCTGTTCGCACAATGGTTGGCATTTCTGCAGCGCCCACTCTGTGCGGGGCACTGTGCCAGGCGGCCAAGGGTTTCCCAGGAGTTGTCTCCTTTTATCTCTCAACCTGAGGAGGTAGGGTCTGTGAGCATCCGTTTTGCAGACAAGGAACTTGAGGCACAGAAATGCTGGGGAGGTGCCCAAGGTCACAGGGCTCTTACCCAGCCAAAAGCCTTCAGTGGAAAACCTAAGCACGACCGCAAGACAAAATGCACGGGACAACTGGGACGATGAGGTTATTCAAGCTACTGCAGGAGGGAGAGTGTCTCAGATCCCAAGACCAGGCTGTCCGGGTACGGTGGGCTTGCCTTAGACCTTTCTAGGGGGGCTAGACAGATTGCAATGGGGCTCTGAAGTTGGGATTGTCTTGCAGCCAGTCAGAAGTCTCCATCCGCCCGGAAGTGCAATGTTTATCTCGGTGTCTACTTTGCTTCAGAGGGAACTCACAGTTCTAATCTCAGCTAATCAACCATGACACACAGAATGGGAAGTGGGAGGGTCTTTGACCTTGTCAGCAGGTTCAGGCAAAAAGGAGAATAAGTCACAGGCAAGCAAGGGAGTCTTGCAGTTTTATGGGAGTCAGGAGAAGAGCAGACAACCAATGTTACCTAAGTTATATTGGGAAAGTGATTTATTTTTTAAGCCACTTCCCAGAACAGAAAAGGGAAAGGGGCTTTCTTAACCAGTGCTGTTTTCCAGGGGCGTGGGTTCTGGTACTGTTCAACACTATCAAAAGGTTGGTTCCTAAGACAGGCAGAGGGCCTGGATCCCTTCATCAGCAACTTTGCTGAAGTGGGCCACTGCCCAGCCCAGTCGGTTGCAAAGTGAACTGCAGTGCTGGAAGCCACAAGCCAATGATAGGTTTGGATCCCTGGTGGGCCTGAAAACATGCCCAGTAGGGACACATGCACCCAACATTCTGAGGGGCTCTAAAAGGGGATTGTAGGGTGAGGAGACCCAGTCAAGGGTGCTTCTCTCTCTCTGTCCCTCTCACTCTTATGCAATCATGTATGCTATGATGAAAAAAAATTAATCATGTTGTACCTCATAAATATTGCAATTATTACGTGTGAATCATAAATAAATAGGATTTTTTTTGCTTTCGTTTTGAGAGATGTTTGCTATAGGGTGCATGAGCTTGCCAGAGAGAGAAAGAGACAGAAAGATAGAAAGCAAGAAATCACCCCCCAGAGTGGATGGCCACACTGCAATCCTTTCTCCTTGATCCTCCTCTTGGGATTTTGGGCACGCACCCACATGCACGCACACAGATTCGGTGTGAGTTCTGAGCTGCGGGTTCGGGACTCAAACCACTGTGTGGGAGTACAACGACCTAATATTATGTCATCTGCTGGTCCCATGTTTTCTTTTTCTTTTTTTTTTTTTTAAGAGAGATTTTTGCTATCAGGTGTGTGTGCTCTCTGGAGAAAGAGACAGAGAGAGAAAAAAATGAAAAATCACCCCGCAGGGGGGATGGCCACACTGCAATCCCTTCTCCTCCATCCTCCTCTCAGGATTTTGGGCATGCATGCACATGTGCCCAGCGTGAGTTTCAGCTGCTAGGTCCAGGACTCAGCCATGTGGGAATACAACGCCCCAACCACTACGCCACCTGCTGGTCCTATAAATGTTTTAAAGGCCACTCACTGGTGAGGAGCTCATCTTCAGTAAATATGAATGTCCTTCAGTCATTCCTCTAAGAAACATGACCTTGGGCAAGTCATGTAACCAGTCCTCCATAAAACAAGAGCAATGATGCCTACCCTATAGGAGACTATGGTTGGTGAGAGTTTAAACGACAAGCACGAAGCACAGTGTCTGCACCGTGGTAGGTGACCGATTCATGCTAACTCAGTCACGACGATTTTCTCACAACACAGAGGTGGCAGGATTTGAATTCATGCCATCAGGTGTGCTGCTGGCTCTCTGTAATTGAATTCAGCCCATGAACACCAAACACATACAGAGCCTGTGTCCCAGGCACTGGACCCCCTGACAAGGACAGATCTGCCCCCCAGCACCTCCCCCAGTGAGGCAGGCCAGCCCTGAACAGACAATGGCACAAAAGCGGCAGTGACCCTGGCAGCTCAGAGGGAGTGCCAAGGCCCCCTCCTCCAGAAGTAGCTCCCAGGCCAGACTGGCTGGGCTCACACCCTAGCTCTGGCTGGTGGTTCTTGAGTCTTGGTTCTCTGATCCACTGCCTAGGCCTGTCCCTAGGCCAGGCGAGATGAGGGGACTAGTGAGGGAGCTGTTGAGAGTGACAAGAGCCAGGCTTTGAGGCAAGAAGGGGCAGGGTCACAGTCAAACCAAGATTTATGGACCTGTTCATAATAATGAAAGAAAAAAGAAAAAAAAAGATGCGTGTTCGGCAATGCCCAGGGACCAGGACTGCTGCCCTATTACCAAAAATGTCGTCGCTCTCGACTCTGCAAATTAGCATAAAACATGCTGTTTTGCATCAATTTGCATTTCATTTGCATGCTAATGACTTGACGCCACAATGCACCCAGTCCCCTAAGAGGTTTCTGGTCTTAGATTTCTCCCAGCCTCTGCCCCTTGTCTTGCACTGAGAAACCAGGAGATCTGGGTTCTAGGCTAAGATGGACTGTTCATTCGGCTGGTCCCTGCCCTTCTCTCAGTCTGAGTTTACCTGACCATGAGCCAAAGCAGACAAACTGAGGAAGGGTTTTCAAATTATCCTCCAGTAGCTCCCCTGGGGGCTGCAGACACAGAGACAGGGGAGCAGGTGGGGCAGGCACCCCCTCCCTCCATCCCCTCCGAACAGCTGGGGCCCTGAGTAAAATTTCTCTTGAGCAATGCAGAGCTTCTCTGCTAAAAACAAAGACCAAGAAGTTTGCAAACAAATGAACTCAGTTTTCTTTACCAAGTCTTAACAGTGCAATGTTCTCCTAAGACTTGAATAATAGAAAGAATCAGAGTTAAAATGCACGGCCTTTCCCATGTGCCAGGCACTGTTCTAAGCACCAGATTCATTATTCCTCACACAGCCTGAAATAGGTGCTAACATGACACCTCCACTTCATTGATGGGTAAACTGAGACACCCAAATATCCAGTAACTTAGCTCTAAGTGACTGCATGATAAAGTGAACGTTCAAATCCAGGCAGTCTGGCTCTAGACTCTACACGTGTTTATCCAGGTCAACCTTTCCATTGTATAGGTGAGGAAACTGACACCCAGAAAGGGAGAGAGAATCTCTAAGTCTAGCAGCTAAACGAGCATTTGAATCTTTTTTTTTTTTTTTTTCTTTTGGAGAGGTTCAGAAAGTGAAAAATCACCCCCACCACCCCGGAGGGATGGCCATGCCGCAATCCCTTCTCCTCCATTCTCCTCTCAGGATCTTGGGCATGCACGCACAAGCGCCAGGCGTGAGTTTAAGCCATTGGGGTCCGGGACTTGAACTGCAGTCGACTACATGGGAGTCCAGTGATGTAGCCATTACGCTAACTGCTGGTCCCAGCATTTAAATCTCGCTTCCTTGGCTCCTTGCCACTGGAGAAGGAGGCCTGTTTTAAAGATAGGTGCTGGCTGGGAACAGCAGTTAGCATAATGGCTATGTCGCTGGACTCCCATGTAGTTGACCGTGGTTCGAGTCCCGGACCCGGTGGCTTAAACTCACGCCGGGTGCGTGTGCGTGCATGCCCAAGATCCCGAGAGGAGAATGGAGGAGAAGGGATTTCAGCGTTGCCATCCCCTCTGGGGGGGTGATTTCTCGCTTTCTATCTCTCTGTCTCTCTCTGTCTGGTGAGTGCACGCGCCCTATAGCAAAAGCCTCTCAAAAAAAAAAAAATGATAGGTGCTAGCAGGTGGCATGGTGGTTAAAGGCGCTGGACTCCCTCATAGCTGACCACAGTTCGAATCCCAGACCTAGGAGCTTGCTTTCTCATTTTCTCTCTCTTTCACTGTGTCCCCCTGTTATGAAATGGAAATAAATAAATAAACAAATAAATGAAGTTAAATAAAATAATTCTTAAAAAAAATAAATAAAGATGGCTCAATAGGCCTGTGTGGGTGGGGGCACCTTCTTCCCTGGCTACCACCAGAGCCTGCTTCCTCTTCTTCAGCCAGCCTAGGCCCAGCTGGTAGACTTCAGGGAATAGGCAGGAGGAGCCCCTAAATCAGGAAGCCAGCAGGCTGTGAGAGCACCAGGTGTACCCACCCGAGCCAATACACAATGCCCTGCCCGGCGGTGCAGGTGGAGATACACTGGGGGGGGGGGGGGCTCTGGGGAAGGACTTGGGGGGCAGGGAGCTTTATGTCTACAGAAGCAGGCAGTGCCAGGCCAGCAGGTGCTCAGCCCCTGCCCCTTGGGGGTCTGGCTGGGAAACCCCCAGATGCAGAGATGACAGCCCCCCTGAGTGGTCCCCTGTGGGGGGCTAGTCATCCCCTCTCTCTATTCAGACTCTCCAGGGCATCTTGGAGTTTCTCCAGCCCCCTCCCTCCTGCCCGCCTCCCCCTTAGCTGCTCCCCCACCCCAATCCTGCTCTAGCCACCTCGGCTTTCTGGCAGTTCCTCCCCCACGCTAAGTTCCAGCCCACTCTGCACCTTTCCACTTGCTGTTCTCTCCACCTGCAACACTCTGCTTGGGCCATTTGTACACTTTGGGTCTCAGCTCACGGGTCACTTCCTCTGAGAAGCCTTCCCTGATCACCCATATAAAGATAACTCCCCCTACCCCTTCCCTGTTCATCCCCAGAGCCTCAACTTCGCATTGCTCCTAGCTACTATCACATCTGAACTTGCCTGTCTATATGTCTGCTCACTTAGCGGCTGCTCCAGCACTAGACTGTCACTGCAGGGGAGTCAGGACCGTGTCTGTCTTAGAGCAATGCAGTTCTCGGTAAATACTTGCTGAAGGGAAGAAAGAAAGAAAGAGACAGTAGCTGCTGCCAATTTATCTGGTTAGTGTCCTTCTCCCCATCCCCTGCCCTGCCCTAGAATGTCAGCGGGGGGGGGGGGGGGGGGCGGGGGGAGGGATTTATGTCTGTTGCGTTTATCTCTAGATCACCAGAGACTGGCCTGACACTATGCCTGGCACAGTCAGTGCTCAATAAATATTTGTTGCATGAAGGAGCAGTACGCAAAAGCTCTGGGCTGGGAGTTGGGATGCCTGAGTCCCTTCTTAGCCTTGCCTCGAATGGAGTATAGGACTCAGGGCAGGTTCCTTCTCCTCAGGGACCTTGGTTTCTTTGAAAGTTGGACTGGGACCAGCAGTTGGCGTAATGGCTATGTTGCTGGACTCCCATGTAGTCCACCATGGTTTGAGTCCCGGACCCAGTGGCTTAAACTCACACCAGGCACATGCGAGTGCGTGCCCAAGATCCCAAGAGGAGAAGGGACTGCGGCGTGGCCATCCCCCCCGGGGGTGGTGATTTCTCGCTTTGTGTCTCTCTGTCTCTGTCTTTCTGCCAAGTGCATGTGCCTTATAGCAAAAACCTCTCCGAAAAAAGAAAAAAAGAAAGAAAAGAGAAGAAAGTTGGACTATGGAACTCCCGCCACCTTCACCAGGACCGTGGAGGGTCATGTGTGGTCCATCCTCTCGCGCTCCCCAGCGAAGGTAGTGCGACTCCTGGGAGGCAAGGCGCAGGCAAACCTGAGTTCTAGTAGGGACATGGCTGCCACCGGGCTGTGTGACCTGCGGGAAATCGCAGTCCTTTTCTGAGCCTCCATTTCCTCATTTGCAAAAGGGGTACAACAGGAGGAATACATGAGATGACGGAGGGACCGGTGTGGTGTCCATCAGCGAGGCAGCGCAGCCAGGCAGTCACGACAGCCCCAACCACAAAGGGTCCTGTTTCCTTATCCCTAAAAGGGGCTCCCGAAAGCACCAGTTTGACAGAACTGCAAAGGATCAAAATGGAACATCTATGTCCTTTGTCACTTTATCCTTACACTCCCTATGTGCACCGGAGCAGTTCACGTTTGATGATTTGGAGGACTAAGGGAGACAGGAGGTGAGGGTGGGGTGGGGTGGGGGGTTCAGCTCAGCGTTGAGGGTGGAATGGGGAGAACAAGGCTGGAGAGATGGGCCAGGGTGAGCTCAGGCAGCCCTGAGCGTCAGGAAAGGACTTGGCCTTTATCACAGGACACTACAGCATCTTGAAGCAAGGCAGTAAAAGGGTCTGATTCAAGTTTCTAGCTTCTAGGTGCAGGTGTGGCTGGCATGGCTGGTGGTTCCCTATGTAGGGGGAGATAGTTCCTCTCTCCCTCAGTACTAGAACCCACAGATGTAGTTGGGCACATGGGCAGCCAGAATAGAGACCCCATTTCCTACTCTCCTCTTGCAGTGAAGTGTGGCCATGTGTCTATAGTCTGGCCAAGAGGCAGAGCAGAGACCCACATGCAATTTCTGGGGGGTGTCCCTTACAGAGAGCAGAGTATTCTTTTCCTCTTCCTCCTTCCCACTGGCTAGAACATGGGCATGATGGCTGGAGAATAAGCAGCCATTTTGGACCATGAATTATTGAGGGTGGAACAAGACAGAAAGAGACCTAGATCCCTGAGGATCAAGGAGCCATCATACCAGCCTGGGACTGCCTGCCTTCAGACAGTTTAAGAAAGAGAAATCAGCGTTGGTTTCCTTTAAGTCGCTTTTCTTTTAGGCTCTCAGTCACTCAAAGCCAGCTCCAAAACAAACAGCCAGTCTGCCGTGATGGTCTTGGAGCTCTGTGGCCTGACTTGAGCCATTAAATGGCAAAGGGTGCTCCTGGGTCTTTGCCTTGCTGCCCACACTGGCATGAGGCTCCTGGTCCTGACTGGCCAGCTCTGTCCATTCGAGGGCAGAGCCCAGGTCAGCCCAACAGAATTGGTTGGCACTTCTGGCTGGGCCAAGCTCTGACAGGTGCAGAGCTCATCAAGGCCCGGGACCAGCCTTCCTGCTGCTGCCCTCACAGGAAGGATGGTGGACAGGGTGGCACTGTCCATCCTTATAGGCCACCTCTAGTCCCTTCCTACCCACCCTCCACACTGTACCCAAGTGAATTTTATAGTGCCCTCTCCTGATCTCACAAATCTCACCCCTCTGTTTTCCCATACCCCCCAAGACCCTCAAGATGGCATTCAGTCACCTCTCTGGCTCACCTGACCATGTAGGGGGTGGCCCCTGATTGAATCTTCAGTGTTCAGCTTTGAGTCAATTCATGGGAACAAATCCTAGTTCTTCTCCTTATGAGTTCTATGACACTGGGCAACCTGCTAAAGGCACTTTGGGTCTCGATTTCCTCATCCGTGAAGTGGAGATAATAATAATAACTACTTCCTATTGCTGTCGTGAAACATAAATGCATCAGTATGGGGCTCTGGTTATTACTGCTGTGTAACAAACAGCCCCCAGCCCCAAAACATAGTGCTGTTAGCCATATTCGTTTCTTAAAGAATTATTTTATTTAACTTTATTTATTTGCTTATTTACTTTTCGTTTGATCAGAGAGGGACAGAGTGAGAGAGAGAAGGAAAGTGAGAAAGCAAACTGCCAGGTCCAGGTCAAACTGCAGTCAGGCATGTGGGAGTCTAGCACCCTCAGCCTCATGCCACCTGTTGGCCCCATTAGCCATATTCCTGTGCTCACAGATTCTTACAGGTCAGGAACTCAGTCAGAGCAATCTGGGCATGCGTTCTTCTGTTTTACAATGTTTGGGGCCTCACCAAAGAAAAGTTGAAGGCTGGAAGCTGGAATCATCTAGAAGTGTCTTCCCTCACATGTCTGCCAGTCAAATCCAGCTCAGCTGACACTGCTGGCCAGAACATCTACATGTGACCTCTGCTTGGGTTCTGGGTTTCCTCACAGCAAGGAGGCTGGGTTCTAAGAATAAGTTTCCCCTGAGACCCAAGTAGAAGTGGCATAGCCACTATTTTTTTGTTTTCTATAGGGCACATATACTCACTGGAGAGAGACAGACAGAGAGAGAGAGAGAGAGAGAGGGAGAAAGAGAAGGAGAGAGAGAAAGTGAGAAAGCACTCCCCAGGGGGAAATGACCATGCCACAATCCATCTCCTCCATTCTCCTCTTCAGATTTTGGGAACACACACGTGCATGCCCGGCATGTTTTTAAGCTGTCAGGTCCAGGACTCAAATTCTGCAGTCAGCCATGTAGGATCCAGTCAATCAGTTTAACTACCACACCACCTGACTGGCCCAGCAGGGCCACATCTAACCTATCCTCAGAAGCCACATAGTGTCACTGCTGATACATTTCATTCCTGGAAACAATCAATCAGAGGGGTCAGAGATCTTCTCTCTCTCTATCTATATATTTATATAGATATATATTTATATATATATGTTTTATTTTTAATTTTTTTTTGGAGAGGTTTTTGCTGTAGGGTGCGTGCGCTCGCCAGAAAGTCAGAGACAGACAGAGAGACAGAAAGCGAGAAATCACCCCCCCCCCCAGGGGGGATGGCCACGCCGCAATCCCTTCTCTTCCATTCTCCTCTTAGGATCTTGGGCATGCACACACACGCGCCTGGCATTGAGTTTTAAGCCACTGGGTCCAGGACTCAAACTGCGGTCAACTACATGGGAGTCCAGCGACTTAGCCATTACGCTGCTAGTCCCACATATTTAAGATTTTTGTCATAGAGCGTGTGTATTCACCAGAGAGACAGACATCATCACCCAAGGAGGATGGCCACACTGCAATCTTTTCTTCATTTTCCTCTTGGTATCTTGGGCACACACATGTCTGGAATGTTTCTCAGGCCACTGGAAGTGCCAAGGAATTTGTAGCTATTCCTTAAAATGGCTTGACCAGTGCCTGGCTCATCCTACACACTCATTAAACGTGCTAGGAGAAGTCATAGTGCTGTATCTGGGTTCAAGCCTATGTGTGTTCAAACATTTAGATCAGATACACTAGGCAGGGGTTAAGGGAGGAAATGGGGACAGGTCCCTGGAACCTGAGGTCCCTGCTAGGCCAGGACAGGCACTGTATGACAGAGCTGGGGAAATGAGAGCTAACACGCCTCCATATTCTGCCAGGCACCGAGCCAAGCACGCTCATGTCTGAAGGCACACCGTCTATTCAGCGTTCGAGAGCAGGGCTACCATTACGCCCACTCACTGACGAGGAGCCAGAAGCTTACAGAGGAAAGGGCCTTGCTCAAGGACACCCAGCTAAGAAGAGACACAGCCAAGATTTGAACCCAGGCTGTGAGTTGTCGGAGTTGGTCCTCGCTTCTCGAGACTACGGTGGGCAAGAATCCAGCCTGCCAGGTGGACCAGGCCGTCCTGACTGTTTGGTGACAGACAGGGAGGGCTCGTTCTGCTGGACGGAGAGCCAGGACCAGGAGGTTTGTCAGCTGCAAGCCCACAGCCACAGGCTGGGGGAATGGGGCCAAGACCTCCGTCTGGAGGACTGGGGGAGGGAGGGAGTGGAGAGAACCCAGTGAGCAGGGCAGAGACCCCTCCAGAGGCAGCGAAGTGCTAAGGCGCAAGGATGAAGCCCAGGTCATCGGAGCTGAGGCCAGGATCACAACAGGGCCATGACTTCTCCCCCTGGAGCCCCAGCCAGGTGTCACAGGTCCCCACATGGAGCAGGGCTCAGCCTAGGCCAGGAAGAGGCTGGAGCGGGGAGCACCGTTCCATAGACAGCCAGGGAGGGCCGCGGGCGCTCCAGCAGCACTGGGTCGGAGGACAACACCACGCTGAAGGCCATCAGGGGCTCCACCTGGGGCCCCCTTGTCTTCAGTTCCTTTTGTCTCATCTACTCCCCTTCTCTTCCTTCCGTCCTCTTTCCGTCCACCCCTCCTTTCGTCCCTTCCTTCCCTCCTATCCCTTCTCCCATTTCTCTCTTCCACACTTCCCTCCCACCCCCACTCCTCCCTGCTCCCTCTCTTCCCTCCTTCCTTCCACACCTTTCCCATAAGGAAGCCCACAGATGGGAGAAGGCAAGGGGAGGGCTGGTCTGAACCTGGTCCTGAGCAAGGATTTCATCCAAAGATGAAACAGGGCTCCTCAGCTGTCCCAGAAGCAAACACTAACAGTGTCGGGAACTCTCAGCTCTCCGGAAACTAGATGTAACGGGGGTGCCAACTGCTCTCTGTCCCCAGAGTCCGGGGGGTATGTCCCACAGCGTATGACTATCCTGGGTGTTACTGGGGACGGTTCCATAGGTACTACGTGATGAGCTGGGTCACCCTGCACTAGTTGCCGAGCCCCTCTGAGCTTCCGTTTGCTTGGCTGCCAGGTAAGCCAGAGGGCTCGCACTCGCACGCAGTCGCAGTCCTAGGAGCGCTCTGCCTGGCTGGGGCCCTCGCTGGCACAGGCCTCTGACCTTTCTCCCGGGCCCATGGGGCAGAGCCAGCTCCCAGCTGATGTTGGCGAGCGTCTGGGAGGGTGGACAGGCAGGCTGTCAGGGCCGGCCGCGTGCCCAGAGAACCTTCTGTGCCACTGTTCCCTCGGCCAGGCAGGCCCAGCCCGCCGGCCACTTCCTGTGCCCTGGCAGGACAGGCCTGCAGGCCCCTCCTCTCCCCCATCTTCTCCCATCTCAGCTCAGCTGACCGTGGTGGCCACCCCTCCTCCCCCCCAAGCCTTGGAAACAGAAGTCTCCAATATAAATGCAAATTCGCTGCGGTCCCAGTCTCGGCTGGCAGCTCCAGCTTGTGCTGCAGGCTGGGGAAGGGAGCTGACACTGGCCCAGAGGAGATAAGGCACTTCTGGGCCACCCCCGCCTCCGGCCCTGCCCACCCCTCTGCCTGTCAGTTCCACAAAGACCCCAGGGAGCCCCTGCCACCTCGCTTCCCATCCTCTTCACTGTCCCGTACTGTCCAGTAAGTGAGGCCTGAGAGGGGCCTGCAAGGGGGAACAATCCTCCAGGGATGCTGACACCCCACCTTCAGGAGGAAAGTGGGGAGTGGGACACGTGGGCGAAGGGTACCACAACACGGGGCCTCAGCTCGGACAGAGGGCCAGGAACTCACTAGCTCACAGCTCTCCTTGTCTGAATTACAAACAGGCACCCTTTGGACCAGCAGTTGGCATAATGGCTATGTTGCTGGACTCCCATGCAGTCAACCACGGTTCAAATCCTGGACCCGGTGGCTTAAACTCATGCTGGGCACGTGTGCATGCATGCCCAAGATCCTGAGAGGAGAATGGAGGAGTCGGGGGGATGGTTTTTCACTTTCTATCTCTCTGTCTCTCTCTGTCTTTCTGGCAAGCGCACACTCCCTATATTAAAAACCTCTCAAAAAAAAAAAAAAAAAAAAGAAAAAAAAAAGAAAAAAGAAAGAAAAGAAAAGAAAGAAAAAGAAAAGAAAAAAGAAACCAGGCACCCTTCTTCCCCGTGCAATAGCCCCCAGTGGGCTGCAAGCATCTCCGTAGTCCCCACAGGGCACCCTTGGACCAGCATGACTTGCACAGCTGTGAGCAACAGTCTTTGCAGGGCCCGTCTCACCTCTGGGACTTGGTTTCCCTTGGGCCAGGGGAATCACCTAGAAAGCCCCCCAACATTGCATGACTACTGTCAGCAAGCACACAGAACCCCTGGAGCGGGGCAGAGCAGTCGGGGTAAGATCTCTTCTGGCTCAAATGTCTTATTATGCTTCCATTCCTAGGTCCCATCGCCATGGCCTCAGGATTCTTTATTTTGGGGAGATTTTTGCTAAGGGTGTGCGTGTTTGCCACCGGTTTCAGGACTCAAACCGTGGTCAGCCATGTGGGAGTCCAGGAACATAACTGCTATGCCACCTGCTGGCCAATCCCAGGATTCTTAACAAGGGATCAAGGACTCTCTGGGACCATTCAGTGATCCACAGGAGACAGACTGGAGTAGGCTTGGTAGTCAGGAATAGGTATCGCAAATGCCACAGCCTGGGCTTAAATCTAGACATTCCTGGGACCAGCAGTTAGCGTAATGGCTATGTCGCTGGACTCCCACGTAGTCGACCGCGGTTCGAGTCCCGGACCCGGCGGCTTAAACTCACGCTGGGCGCGTGTGCGTGCGTGCCCAAGATCCTGAGAGGAGACTGGAGGAGAAGGGATTGCGGCGTGGCCATCCCCCCTGGGGGGTGATTTCTCGCTTTCTATCTCTCTGTCTCTCTCTGTCTGTCTGGCGAGCGCACGCGCCCTATAGCAAAAAAACCTCTCCAAAAAAAGAAAAAAGAAAAAAAAAAAAATCTAGACATTCCTGGCTCCAGCACTAACATGCTCAGAGAAGCCTTTTTCTATGGCCTTAAGGAGTGGTCCCTTCCCTACCTCCAGGGACCACCTCATATTGCTCTGTCTGTTTGTTGTTTTTCCCCCATTTTTTTTTTTTATCATTATGTGAAATTATCTCATTCATTTCTGTCTTCCCATGGTTACTTTCTGGCTCCCCTCTCCTTTACTGGAATTCAAGTTTCTGTAAGAGCAGATCATGAATCAATAGCTCCTGCCCTTGACACTGTCTGGGGGATGATGACACATCCCCTCCCATCGGGTTAGTGTTAAAGCGTTCAATGAGATGGTCAAAGTTGCTTAGCACAGAGCCAGCACACAGTAAGCGCTCAATAAATGCTAATGGTCATTGTGATTGTTATTGTGAAAGGTTCGTGAGAGTCTTGGTTCCAGAGGTGCAACTCTTGACACATCACCACCAATTTCAGACCAGATTCAGCTCTTCTTACCACGCTGCCACCCCCACTGCAGAGGTCTTCCCCACCCACCATGAGCAAATTGCTTCTCCTCTCTAGCTTTGGTCTCCCATCGTGAACTGATCGGATGACCTCCCTGTCACAAAGCTGCTGTGAGTGTCAAGTGACAGAATGAGGAAAATACAGTTTTTTTGGGTTTTTTTGGAGAATTTTTTGCTATACGATGTGTGCACTTGTGAGAAATCAGAAAGTGAGAAATCATCCCCCCCAAGGGGGTGGCCAGGCCACAATCCCTTCTCCTCCATTCTCCTCTTGGGATTTTGGGCACACATGCACACGCGCCCGGCATGAGTTTTAAGCCTCCAGGTTCAAGACTCTAACCACAGTCAACTATGTGGGAGTCCAGTGACATAACCATTTCACCACCTGCTGGTCTCGGGAAATGCAGTTTTTAATCTCCGAATATGATGTCTTTCTTTTTTTTTTTTTTTTTTTTTGGAGAGGTTTTTCGCTTTAGGGCGCGTGCGCTCGCCAGACAGACAGAGACATAGAGACAGAAAGCGAGAAATCACCCCCCGGGGGGGATGGCCACGCCGCAATCCCTTCTCCTCCATTCTCCTCTCGGGATCTTGGGCACGCACGCACACACGCCCGGCGTGAGTTTTAAGCCACCGGGTCCAGGACGTGAACTGCGGTTGACTACGTGGGAGTCCAGCGACATAGCCATTACGCTAACTGCTGGTTCCTGATGTCTTTCTTTTTAAAGAGTTATTTATTTTATTACTATTATTTTTTAACTTGCTATAGTTATCAGAGAGAGAGAGAGGAGGAAAGTGAGTAAGCAAGCTGCCAGGTCCGGGACTCAAACCAAGGTCAGCCATGTGGGAGTCTCAGTGCCCCAACCACCACGCCACCTGCTGGCCCCATTCCCCACATATGATTTCAATACCAAGATCTCTACATGCCCGCTCTGATTGGCCAGCCTCTGGCTGTGGCACTCTCTGCCTGCAGAGCCTCCACTACCCTCAGCCTGGAATCCCAAGACTCTGCCTTCCCCCAGCACCCCACAGCCATGTGTTAAGACTTCTCTGAAGCAGGGGGTTTCAGGGGGTTTTCGCTGAGGCAGCTTTTCCCCAAGTTTGGGTGTAATATTATCCCTTCCCTCTCCCACATCCATCCTCCATCTGCAGTCTGTCTTTCACACAATGTACTTGATATTTTTCTTTAAATTTCCTCATTTAAAAAAATTTGCTATAGGGTGCACAAGAAAGAGAGAAAGTGAAAAATCGCCCCTCAGAGAGAATGGCCAATCCCTTCTCCTCCATTCTCCTCTTGGGATTCTGGGCATGCACACACACACACCTGGCGTGTTTTTCTTTTCTTTTTTCTTTCTTTTTTAAAGAATTATTAATTTTGTTTATTCATTCGTTTATTTTAATTTGACTAGAGAAACAAAAGAGAGAGAGAGAAAGCCACCAGGTCTGGGACTCGAACCGTGGTTGGCTATGTGACCACCACAGCACCTGCTGGTACCCCCTGACGTGTTTTTCAAGCCACCAGATCCAGGACTCGAACTGTGCAGTCAGTCATTTGGGATCCAGCTCCCTTAACCACCACACTGCCAACTGGCTCAATTGCCTCATTTTAAAAAATAAAACCAATTCATTCTAATGGGAAGCTTTATACTATTGTCATAAATGAAAATCACTATCGGTTACTATAAAGAGAGGGTATATGTTGGGACCAGCAGTTAGCGTAATGGCTATGTCGCTGGACTCCCACGTAGTCGACCGCGGTTCGAGTCCCGGACCCGGCGGCTTAAACTCACGCCGGGCGCGTGTGCGTGCGTGCCCAAGATCCTGAGAGGAGAATGGAGGAGAAGGGATTGTGGCGTGGCCATCCCCCCTGGGGGGTGATTTCTTGCTTTCTATCTCTCTGTCTCTCTCTGTCTGTCTGGTGAGCGCACGCGCCCTATAGCAAAAACCTCTCCAAAAAAAAAAAGAAAAAAAAAAAAAAAAAAAAAGAGAGGGTATATGTTGATATTTGCTAAAATAAATGCTTAAGTATTAAAAGCTTGGTACCCCCACAAGAGGGGAATCCTGATATAAGGTTTTTGAGCTCTCAAACTGAGGGTTCCCTGGGAAACTTTCTTTAAAACATCCTTTGTTCTCTGGACGAACACCTCGTGAGAACGCGGTGTGCCCAGCGCAGCAGGCAGGAGCTATGTGACCATGGTTCCTGCCCTCACTTCAACACAGAGGCTGCCATTGAAGCAGCAGCTCATGCCATTCAAAAGATCATCAGCCAAGAATCATCACCCGAGCAGCCTCACTGGTAGTTCCTGGCTCTTTTCTCAACACCACCTAATAATGGCCTCTTACCTGGAAGGGGTAGGGGAGGAAGAGGACAGGGGAACGCGTTCAAAAGGTCTCCAGGACCCGACTTTACTGGTTCCTGATTCCTGGGAAGTGTACATTGCTTCTAGGAAAGGAGTCAGAAGGACACTCTGGCAAACTTGATAAAGTGTACTGGATATTGGGGACCAGCAGTTAGCGTAATGGCTATGTCGCTGGACTCCCATGTAGTCGACCGTGGTTCGCGTCCCGGACCCGGTGGCTTAAAACTCACACCGGGTGCATGTGCATGTGTGCCCAAGATCCCGAGAGGAGAATGGAGAAGAAGGGATTGCGGCGTGGCCATCCCCCCTGGGGGGTGATTTCTCGCTTTCTGTCTTTCTGTCTCTCTGTCTCTTTCTGTCTGTCTGGCGAGCGCATGTGCTCTATAGCAAAAAAAAAAAAAAAAAAAAAAAAAAAAAGTGTACCGGGTATTGGAGACTTTAAATGTGCTCACAGTTTCACTCCTAGGACTAGAAGAGAAATAATCATGAATGTAGACCACAACAGCTATACAGCTGTGTGTGTGTGTGTGTGTGTGTGTGTGTGTGTATATATATATATATATATATATATAATATTCATGTATATATAAAATTACATATTTATTTATTTAAATTTATTTATTTCTTTCATGAGAGAGAGAGAGACAAGGAAACAACATCCCCAACAGGGTCTTTCTTTGTTTAAAAAAGAATTATTTTATTTAACTTTATTTGTTTATTTATTTATTTTAATTTGACCAGAGAAGGACAGAGCATAAGAGAGAGAAAGTGAGGAAGCAAGCCGCCAGGTCCAGGACCCAAGCCACAGTCGGCCATGTGGGAGTCCAGCACCCTTAACCACTGCACCATCTGCCAGCCCCGTTTTTTTTACAAAAATTATTTATTTAACTTTATTTATTATTATTATTATTCATTTGCTATAGGGCATATGCATTCACCAGAGAGAGACAGAGAGAAAATGAGAAAGCAAGCTGCCAGGTCCCAGACTCAAACCATGGATGGCCATGTGGGAAGTCCAGCGCCTTAAACACCATGTAGCCTGCTGGCCCCTCCAGTAGGATCTGGACCCAGTGATCTGCCTCCCAGCTTGAGCCAGTCCTGGATCTGGGGCAAACTCAGATCTCACGGTCCCAGGAGGTCTCTGGACAGAATCCCTCATTGTGGGCCAGCCTACAGTGTGCTGCCCTTTCTCACTGCACAGCCTCCCCCCCCCCCCACTCCCCACACCCCCAGGGTCTGGCCCCAGCAGGATGTTTCTGGCTGCACTGTTGAAAAGCTGAAAATGACCTAAATGTTTATCAGTAAGGGATTCAGTAAATAACGGTAGTATATTTCATATCATGGAAAACTATGCAACCATTCACTAACGATGCAGGAAAACACTTAGACGCTGGAAAGTGTGCATACTGTGTTAAGTGACAAAGTAGCTGCAAAACAGAATGTATGTGAGTTCTTCTGAAAAAAAAAATGCACTGTAGGAAGACTGCGATTGTTGGTAAGAACTTCTGAAACAATAAACACAAAGTCCAAACCAGGAAGATAAATATTAATAAATTAATCTACTCTAGAATCGATTCTTCATCAAAGTTCATCATTTAGGGACCAGAAGTTAGCAGAATGGCTATGTCGCTGAACTCCCATGTAGCTGACCGCAGTTCGAGTCCTGGACCCAGTGGCTTAAACTCATGCCGGGTGTATGTGCGTGCGTGCCCAAGATCCTGAGGGGAGAATGGAGGAGAAGGGATTGCGGCGTGGTCAACCCCCCTGGGGGGTGATTTCTCACTTTCTGTCTCTCTGTCTCTCCCTATCTTTCTGGCGAGCACACGCGCCCTATAGCAAAAATCTCTCCAAAAAAAAAAAAAAAAAAAAAAAGTTCACCATTTAAAAAAATAAATAAATAAACAGTGGAAAGATAAGCCACAAGCTGGGAGATGTTTATAACAATTTGATTGACAAACATTAGCATCCAAAAATATATAAAAAGCTCCTAAAAATCAATAAGACAGGATGAACAAACAAAAACAGGCTAAAGATCTGAATGGATACAGAGAACGGAAAACACGAGCAGCCAGTAGACATTTGAAAAGACGCTCAACCTCTGAATAATTAGGGAAATGCAAATTAAAAGCTCAATCCATGCCACTAGATTGGCAAAATTTAAAAAGCTAGACAAATCCAAATGTGATCAATTATATGGAACAAAGACGACAACTTGACACTGGGGGTGGAGGGTCAGTTGTGCAAGCACATTGAAGAACAATTCGGCATTGTTTTGCACTTACTCTATGACCCAGCTCTCCGTTCCTGGAGACACTAGAAAAAACGCTTGTGTGTGTGTGTACCAGGAGGTGCAGATCGGCAGGGCTGAGCCCCTCCCTCAGCCCCCTGCCCTCAAACACCTGATGAATTCCTCCTTCCTCTTTCACTGCCTTCTAACTTGGACAGAGCTGGCCCCAGGGATAGGGCTTTAACTCTCCTATAGCTCTGGGTGGTGTAATCCGCCCATGCGCAGAGCCAGGCATGGGGGGCATCACCTGTGTGGCATGACCTAGAGCTTCCGTGACCCTCCTGGGGGGCCATAGAGAGGCCAAGACTGCTCAGGATATTAGAAGAGGTGGCCGAGTTACAGGCAGGCCTAGTTAATAAAGGACGGTTCATCCTAATGACAGACGGCTCTGCGGCTGTTACAAAAAAGGAGGCTCCATAAGAGCCTACAGGGAGCACCTCCCAGATACACTGCCAAGTGGAAAGGCAGCCAGAGCGGCTACAATTGGGCGAGGGGAGGAGTCCCCCATTTATATACATGTCCACATGCATGTGCAAAACATGCATCTAAGTGCAGGCAACTGGCCTTGGGGAGGAGTGGGGTTGGGGGTCAGGGCTGAGAGAGGAGACTTCTTTTTCACTGCCTTCCCTTTCGTACTTTCTGTATCTTGTGCACTGCACATGACACTATGAAAAAATTAATATAGTCATTTAAAAGTGGAAACAAGGGGCCGGCAGGTGGTGCGGTGGTTAAGGGTGCTGGACTCCCACATGGCTGACTGCAGTTCAAGTCCCAGACCTGTCAGCTTGCTTCCTCACTTTCTCTCTCTCTCGTCTAATTTAAATAAATAAATAAAGTTAAATAAAATAATTCTTTTAAAAGAAAATTGGAAACAAAATGCAACCACAGTAATAGAACACACGGGTAACTATGAGGAGGACTGAGCTCCTGCCCACCAGGGGACATAATGCTACTTGGTAGAGGCGTCATTAAATCTTATTGCTTTTAACTTGGGAAAGTTTCAAAACATTGTCTCCAGCCAACCTTTTTTCAGTTTCAGGCTTTTCCACGAACCCTTGAGCCTGTGGCTTCTTGGTTTTATGTCTACCAACCCAAATGCATAGAGCAGGTCCGTTCACCACCCATACCCACCAGCCTCCCAAGTCCTCAAGGGTTACTCTTCCATATGAATTCCTTTTTTAAAAATATTTATTTATTTTAAATTTATTATTAGTATTATTTTTTCATTTGACCAGAGAGTGACACAGAGAGAGAGGGAAAGTGAGAAAGCAAACTGCCAGGTCCAGGACTCAAACCGCAGTTCGCCATGTGGAAGTCCAGCACCTTAACCACCATGCCACCTGCCGTCCCCGCATATGAATTCCTTTAGCTTAAATCATCTATCTGTCAGACCCCAGCACTACCCTTTAGTATAAATGAGTCCATGGAGGAAACAGTATGACCCTCGTCTTCCTCAGAAGCCAAAATGGCACAAGGTCATTTTTGGGTCTCCCATTGGGCTATGCAGTTCATAGCTGCCTCTCCACCTATGACACTCTGCTCTTTCCTGTAACTCGCCCCTTGTTCACTTTTCCTAAGCCACACTACCTTTCTTCTTCCTCAAAGCCCCACTATGGTAGGCAGATTCTAAGGTGACCCCAAGATTTCTAGCCCTCCTCCTCCAGGTACACATATCTTGCAAAATCCCCTCAGCTATAAATACGAAAGACTTCACTCTTGTGATTAGGTTCTGTTACTTGGCATAGGTGACTATTTTTTTTTAAGAATTATTTCACTTTATTTATTTAAATTTGATCAGAGAGGAACAGAATGAGAGAGAGAGAGAGACAGTAAAAAAGCAAGCCATCAGGTCCAGGATCCAAACTGCAGTTGGCCACATGGTAGTCCAGCACCCCTCACCACCATTCTATCTGCCGGCCCCTGGCATAGATGACTTTACTATTCAGAATTTCCAGGGTGTGCCTGATCTAATTATATGAGCCCTTTAAAAGCAGTGAGCTGGGGGACCAGCAGTTGGCATAATGTCTATGTCGCTGGACTCCCATGTAGTTGACCGCAGTTTGAGTCTCAGACCCAGTGGCTTAAACTCACGCCGGGCGCGTGTATGTGTGCGTGCCCAAGATCCCAAGAGGAGAATGGAGGAGAAGGGATTGTGGTGTGGCCATCCTTTCTGGGGGTGATTTCTCACTTTCTGTCTCTCTCTGTCTTTCTGGCGAGCGCATGCGCCCTATAGCAAAAACCTCTCAAAAAATAAAAAATAAATAAATAAATAAAAGCAGTGAGTTGGGGCTGACAGTTGGCATGGTGTTAAGGACACTGGACTGCCACATGGCTGACCGCAATTCTAGTCCTGGACTTGGCAGCTTATTTTCTCACTTTCTCTCTCTCTTTCTCACTCTCCTCTCTGGTCAAATTTAAATAACTAACTAAATAAAGTTAAATAAAATAATTCTTTAATAAATAAATAAAACCAGTGAGTTTTCTCTTGCTGGTCACAGAAGAAGTCAAAGACCTGAAGTATGAGAAGGATTGACACACCATTGCTGACTCACAGAGGGCGGGGACATATACCCAGGAAGGCAAGTTCCTCTAGGAACTGACCTCAGCGGGGAAAAGAGGGCCTCAGTCCTACAACCCCAAGGAACTGACTCATTGCCAAGAACAAGAAATAAGTTTTTCCTAGAACCTTCAGACAGGAGAACTGAGGCTGGCCTACACTTTGATTTCCACCCTGAGCAAAGAAGCAAGCTAGACTGGTAACTTACAGAACTGTGAGCTAGATGGGTGTTGTGTTAAGCCACTACATTGGAGGTAAATTGTTACACGCCAAAGCAGCTCCTACATGTGGCAGGATGGCTCCACTCTGGCTCCCCATTTGCTCACCTGGAGACTATGGATGAATTGCTTCTCTCCGTGCTTCAGTTTCCCTTCACAAACTGGTGCTGCGAGTGTCAAGCAACAGAATGAGAAAAACCAAGATTTTTTGTTATGTTGTTGTTTTAGCTTTTTGTCAAAAGGTACATCACATGCTGGAGGGACACAGAGATAGAAGGAAAGTGAGAAATCCCCTCATCCTCAGGAGGGAATGTCTACACCACAATCTTTTCTCCTCTTGGGATTCTGGGCATCTATGCATGTATGATTTTTAAGCCATGAGGTCCAGGACTTGAACTGTGGTTGGCCATGTGGGAGTCTAGCGCCTTAAACACCATGCTGCCTGCTGGCCCCAAGGAGAATACAATTTTTAATTCCAAATGTGGTTGAGACCCTTGGATGGGCCCTCAGCCTAGAAAGCTCCCTGCAGACACCTATGGGATACTGCCTTTCCCTCAGGTCACTGCTCCAGAGAGGCTTACCCTTTCCTTTTTTTTTTTTTTTTTTTGGAGAGGCTTTTGCTATAGGGCACGTGCGCTCGCCAGACAGACAGAGAGAGACAGAGAGACAGAAAGCGAGAAATCACCCCCCAGGGGGGATGGTCATGCCGCAATCCCTTCTCCTCCATTCTTCTCTCGGGATTTGGGCACGCACGCACGCACACGCGCCCGGCATGAGTTTTAAGCCACCGGGTCTGGGACACGAACCACGGTTGACTACGTGGGAGTCCAACAACATAGCCATTACGCTAACTGCTGGTTCCCAGAGGCTTTCCCTTTCCTACACCTGCTAGAATAACACCATCCATTCCTTTCCTTCCTTCCTTTTTTTTTTTTTTTTTAAGAATTACTTTAATTTTATTTATTATTATTTTTAAAAATTTTTTTTTTTAGAGTGCATGCATTCACCAGAGAGAGAGAGAGGGAAAGTGAGAAAACAAGTCTCCAGGTCCAGGACTCGAACCATGGTCAACCATGTAGGAGTCCAGTGCCTTAACCACTATGTCCCTACTGGCCCCCACCCATTCACTTTCTACCCCATGGTTTTTCTTTTTCTTTTCTTTTCTTTTTTTTTTTTTTTTTTTTTTTTGAGACATTTATGCTATAGGGCGTGTGCACTCGCCTGACAGACAGAGACAGACAGAAAGCGAGAAATCACCTCCCAGGGGGGATGGCCACGCCGCAATCCCTTCTCCTCCATTCTCCTCTCGGGATCTTGGGCACGCACGCACACGCGCCCGGCATGAGTTTTAAGCCACCGGGTCTGGGACTACATGGGAGTCCAGCGACATAGCCATTACGCTAACTGTTGGTCCCCCATGGTTTTTCTACATATCACTTATCATTACCTGATAGTGCATGGTTTCTCTTTCATTCAGATAACTTTTTATTTTGAAATAGTACTAAACTTATAGAAGAAATGCAAACATTATACCAAAAAATTCCCAATTATCCTTCATGCAGAATCTCCAAATGTTGATATTCCAAACATATTTGCTTATCAGTCTCCCTTCGTATACACAGAGATTTTTCTCTGACCCATTGGAGAGTAAGTTTCCAGTCTGATTCCCTGTCACCCCAGAATACCTTAGCGTGTATTTCCTACAAACAGGGATAGTGTCCTCCATAACTACCACAGAACTGCCAAACTCAGAAAATTGGCAGTGATACGTTACTAGCATCTAATCTTCAGGCCCCAGACAAATATTCTCAACTGTCCCAATAATAATGTCCTTTATAATAAGCAAAAAGATCCATCCAGAAACACTCGTTGTATTTAGTTCTCTTATTGCTTAAATCTCCACGAATCTTTGTCTTTCATTACCTTGACACCGACCAAGATTACGGGCCAGTTGTTTGTAGATGGTTCCTCAATTTGGTTTCTCTGATGCCTCCTCATGACAGATTTAGATTTTGCATCTTTGGCAGCAACATCCAAGAGCAATTTTTTGCTCTTCTCTGTGCATCCCATCGGCAAGCCCTGGTCAGTTTGTCCATGACCGATGTGTATGCAACAACCTTTAAACACTCGATTGAGTGGTCTCCACCATGTTTTGCCACTGTAAAGTCACTCTCCTTCCCTTTTGTGTTAAGTGCCTTCAAAAAGTTTATGGAAACATGGAATTAAAGTATGAGGTTACCATTGCCCTGCTGGTGTGGCGATTAAAGTGCTGGACTCCCAGATGGCTAACCATGGTTCGAGTCCTGGGCCTGGTGGCTTGCTTCTTGACTTTCTCTTTCTCTGTCTCTCTCTGGTGAGCGCACGCACTCTTTAGCAAATTAAAAATAAATATATTTTTTAAAATATGAGGCTATTTTGGTGCAAAAAATATTTTAACCCATGCACAGTATTTTTTCCATAATATGTATTTTCCATAAACTTTTTCAAAACTGCTCATATTTTGTGAGGAGATACTGTAAAGCTATGGAAATATCTTATCCCCAGCAAACTTTCTCACAATTGTTTTAGTTTTAGCATCCAGTAGTACTTCTTGCTTGAACCTATTATTACTATAACATTTGCATACTTCCTTCAACATTTATCAATGGGGATTCTGTTGTAACAGAGGTTTCTCTTCCTGTGTACATATGTCCATATATATGTGTGTGTGTGTGTATGTGTGTATCTATATACATATATATGTATGTATGTGTGTATATCTACATACACATATATGTAGATATGTATGTATCTATATACATATATATGTATATGTGTGTGTGTGTATCTATATACATATATATGTATTTGTGCAACCACATCCACAGAATACATTTTTAGCAGTGAGAAGGTTAGGGACCAGCAAATGGTATAATGGTTATGTTGCTAGACTCCCATGTAGTTGACAGCAATTCAAGTCCTGGACCTGGCAGCTTAAAACTCACACCGGGAGCATGTGCATGCATGCCCAAAATCCTGAGAGGAGGCTGGAGGAGAAAGGACTGTGGCATGGCCATCCCCTCAGGGGGTGATTTCTGCTGTCTCTCTGTCTCTCCAGCAAATGCACACATCATATAGCAAAAAAAAAAAAAAAAAAAAAAAAGTGAGAGGGTTAATGGGCATATGTGTGTATGTGCCCCAAATCCTCACAGAATGTTGAAATAGAAGAGAAGGGATTGCAATGTGACCACACCCCCATTGAGGGGTACTTTCTCTCCCTCACCACCCTGTCTCTCTAGTTCTCTGCGTGGGTGTTAATGCCCACTGGCAATTTTTAAAAAATGAAGCAGGGAGGCCAAACAACAGTGCAGCAGTAACCCAACACCCTGCGAGGCTGGCTCACATGGGAAGGCTCCAAGTTCACGTCCAGAGACCTCCCTGAACATGCTGGGCATGCATGGGCCCATGATCCAGGGCTGGCTGAGGCTAATGGAGGCATCCTCACCTGTTAAAGATGCTGTTTCTCTGTCTGTCTTCCTCTTCCTCACTCATTCATGGAAGAAAAGCATACTTTTTAAAAAAAAAAAAGAATGAAGTTTTGGGGCTGGCAAGTGGCTTGATGATTAAGGGGCTGGACTCCCACATGGCCAACCACAGTTCAAGACCTGGATCTGGCATCTTGCTTTCTCACTTTCTTTCTTTCTCTCTCTCTCTCTCTGGTCAAATTAAAAAATAACAATAATAATAAATAAAATTAAATAATTTTTTAAATGAAGTTTCAGAAGAGAAATTGTTGGGGTAATCTCTCATTATATGCATATATGTTTAACAGTTAAGGTCTCTCTGCTCTCTTAAATTGTTATCTCTAAGGGAAAAGGGACTCTGTCTGTCACTGCTATTTTTCTAGCACCAGGAGCCATTAGGACACAGGAGGCTCTCAACCAACATTGATTCACTCAATGAATGAATGACCAGCACTCTCCAATTCTAGACTTGGCTGTCTTGAGCAGGTATGGAGGACCCACTGTGTGCTACGCATCCTCTTGTTAATCCTCCAAACCTCCCTTGGAAGTAGTGACTATTTGACAGCCCCATTTTACAGACAGAAGTCCTAAGTCACGACTAGGCTGATGTCACACAGATAAACAAGGCCAAGCCACAGTTTCCGCATCCACCTCGACTTCTCCACACACATGGCTCAGCCTTCCAGCCCTGAGGGACCCCTCATCTCACCTCCCCCATGTTCCTGATACCATGCACCTCCTCCCAGCCAGGGGCTCTTGCTCCCCACCCTCAGCCAACACAGGACCGGACCAAGGACAGGAGCTGTCATTTCCATACAGCTGTCCCTGGGAGTGGGCCCTGCCCGAGCCCCCCCATTCTCCCTGAAAAGGCTGAATTGTCTTGGCCATTTGGGGGGCACCTCTCAGCACAGGCCGGGCTGCTTGGGAAGGGCCTGGCGAGGCTATTATCCTACATTATCTCACTCCCCTGCTCCTGAAAAGAACCAGTGACTGCTCGCCCCCCTCAGCCCTCCCCTGCCCGCTCCCGTCTTTACACTTAATTACCTCACTCATTACCCCGCAGCCTGCAGAGGCCGGACCACAACTGGGGCGTGAGTAATCCCCGCATCGCACACCCAGCCAGCCGGCCGGCAAGAAGCAAATTGCTCACACAGCCCATAAATAAAGGAACAGGGCCTGCTTGGGCCTTCCAAGCAGAAGGACCCTTGTGGTGGCTGCCACGAGGGGCAGGTACTGGCCCCAGCTTCCCTGTTGGCCTTTGCCAGCCCGGGAGAGATGGCCTCCATCTTTCTCACCCCAGACGGTTACCTTGAACTTCCCCAGGCCCAGAAGTCATAGCTCAGTGCCCCGAGACTGCAGGGGCCTGCACCCCTCCCTCACCACCGTCTGAGCAAGACATCCAGGCCCTGCACGATGCCTGATGCCCCAGCCATCTCCCACCTTCTCACTCCCCAGTCTTGAATACTGTGTAAGTCCTGTGTCCTCTCTCCTCCCCAGCCCCTTTACACATGCGGTTCCTACTTCCTGGACACTCTTCCTTAGCACACAGAGGCTTTACTAGTTCCCACTCAGGCGAGAAGTCACCTCTTCTGAGGAGCCTCCCCTGATCTCTTCAGGCTGGGTTCCAAGCCTCGGGCACTTGTTCCCATCAAAGCATCAAGACTTACACGGTCACTGTTGGCTTGCTCCTCTCTCTCTCGGAGCAGGGAGTCTGATGCATCTCTCTGCCCAGTGCCCAGCCCAAGTTCAGGCCATTTACTCAGTCGTTTACCAGGGAGAGTAAACGAGAGCGAGTGGCTGAAGAGCAAAATGAACGAATGAGCCAAGGACTGGCCGTGCGTCAGCTCGGGAGTTAAATGTGCAGGGTGGAAAAGGTGTTTGGGCCTCTCTTTTTCCTGTTTCCTGGGCCTCCCTTCTTTCATGCCATGGGCTCCTGGAGTCCAGCACCCTGATCTCATGAAAGTGGATGATCTGGAACCTCCCTGAGCTTAAAACTGCCTTCTCGGGGCTGGCAGATGGCGTGGTGGTTAAGAGCACTGGACTCCCACGTGGCTGACCGCAGTTTGGGTCCCGGATCTGACAGCTTACTTCCTCACTACCATCCCTTCTCTCTTTCTCACTCTGTCCCTCTCTGGTCAAATTAAAATAAATAAATAAATGAAGTTAAATAAAATAATTATTAAATACAAATCTGCCTTCTCACCACCAGCAGTCAGGCCCAGTCTCCTCCCTCATGTCACCTTGGGAAATGCCAGCTTCTCACTCATCATGAGGTAGTCCGGCCATGGCCAGAGGTAGCCTCACAGACTTTTCCAACTACTGAAAGGCTCCTGCTGGTCCCATCACCTCCCACATCACCTCCAGGCAGCTGCCATAGGAGCTGCTGAGCAGTATGGCTTCCCCTGCCTGGGGGCTTCATCGCACCCTCCTGCTCCCATCTCAGATCCAGGATCAGGAACTGGAAAGGTGGCAGGGAGGGAGCTCCTCAAACTTGATAGATGGGAGTTCTTACCCATTTTTAGAACGAGGTGTTATGGAGCCCTTTGATTTCTGGTGAAGTTTATGAACCCTTCCTCAGAATAACTTTTTTCTTTTTTCAAGAGAGATTTTTGCTATAGGGCACGTGTACTCACCAGAAAGACAAAGAGAGACAGAGAGACAGAAAGTGAGAAATCACTCCCCAGCCCCAGGGGATGGTCACAGCATAATCCCTTCTCTTCCATTCTCCTCTTGGGATTTTGGGCACACATGCACAGGCGCCTGATAAGAGTTTTAAGCTGCCTGGTCCGGGACACGAACCGTGATCAACTACGTGGGAGTCCAGCAATGTAACCATTACACCATCTGCTGGTTCCAGAATACATATTTTTTGTAATTATTTTATTTAACTTTATTTATTTTAATTTGACCAGAGAGGGACAGAGCAAGAGAGCCAGAGAGAGCAAGAGAGAGAGAGGGAAAGTGAAAAAGCAAGCCACCAGGTCCGGGACTTGAACCGCAGTCAACTACATGGGAGTTCAGCGATATAGCCAATACGCTAACTGCTGGTCCCTGAGATTAGTAAAATTAAAGATGTAATGCTTTGCCTGTCTAAATTGAAGAAGAACCTCTTGAATTTGAACCACAGACCCTCAGTTAGGAGAACTTGTAACAGGAAATGACAGAGGCACCACAAACAACCTGGCACCTCCCTTCCTATCTCTTGGCAGACATCATTAATCAATTACAGCAGTCTTTCTCACTGAGCCGAAATTCAGTTTTAGAATTTATCTCAAAGCCATGTTCCCTGCGACTTCTACCAACCAATCAAGGTTGGGTTCTTGAACAATTTTCCATTCCTAGGGGGCACTGAAGAAGGCAATGCCATTGTGAGCATGAGATTGGGGGGGGGAGGGATGGAGAGGTAAGACACTTGTGGGACACAGATAAAGCTTATTATCTGTTTTTTTTTTTTTTTTTTTTTTTGGAGAAGCTTTTGCTATAGGGCGCGTGCACTCGCCAGACAGAGAGAGACAGAGAGACAGAAAGCGAGAAATCACCCCCCAGGGGGGATGGCCACGCCACAATCCCTTCTCCTCCATTCTCCTCTCGGGATCTTGGGCACACACGCACACGCGCCTGGCGTGAGTTTAAGCCACCGGGTCCGGGACGCGAACCGCAGTCAACTACGTGGGAGTCCAGCGACATAGCCATTACGCTAACTGCTGGTCCCAAGTTTATTATCTGTTGACGAGGATGTGTATAATAGTCTTAACTGAGCTGGACTGAGGTGTGAATCATGCTGGGTAAAGTCTCTTCTCTAAATGATGTATAGCAATTTAATGTACAAATAATAATAATAATAAGGGGTAGTTAAATGAGGTTTAGCAACAATATGGAGGGGACATGGAAACAAAACGGGTGGTGATCTAGCTTGGTGTCTGTCATCAGAAAAGCAAAAAGCTGGGGGACCAGCAGTTAGCGTAATGGCTGTGTCACTGGACTCCCACTTAGTCAACTGCGGTTTGTGTCCCGGACCCGGTGGCTTAAAACTCACGCCAGGTGTGTGTGTGTGCATGCCCAAGATCCCAAGAGGAGAATGGAGAAGGGATTGCGGCGTGGCCATCCCCCCTGGGGGGTGATTTCTCGCTTTCTGTCTCTCTGTCTCTCTCTATCTGTCTGGCGAGCACTCGTGCCCTATAGCAAAAACCTCTAAAAAAAAAAAAAAAAAAAAGAAAGAAAGAAAAAGAAAAAAGAAGAAAAGAAAAAAGCTTATGTGATGTCGGATCATGTAATTAGGAGTCCAATGTCTAGAGTGAGGGAAGTGACAGTTTCTGCTCAGCTCTGCTAGTAATATGAGGAGACTTCAAAACGTTTGTAAAAAATGGAATTAAAGTATATCATTTTTTCATTTCTGGGTTCTGTCCTCCCGGAGTAGCATCAACAAACTGGAAAAGGATTCAGGGCCGCAAACAGGGCAGGCAGCTGCGTGGGAACCGAATCACGCGTCATTTGTTCGTAAACCATTCATTTATACCATGAGCATGCATCAAGGAGTGCTTTGCTAAGAGCTGGGGACACAAATGTGAAAAAGCCAAGTCTCTCCAGGAGGTGAGGACAGAAGCAAGAACCAGGTATCTGCAGATCCGCACAGGGCTGCCTGGGTCACCAGGTGAAGCAATCTGTGGACAGAGAGATTCCAGCTTGATGTGGAGAACATATTCCTACTCGAGGGCCATTCAAGTGGATTGGTGCTTAAGGCAGCTGGATCCTGCATGGCCGATTCTACTGTTTGAGTCCCAGACCCGGCATACCCAAAATCCTGAAAGGAGGTTAGAGAAGGGATTGTGGCATGGCCATTTTCCCCTGGGCGAGAGCGTGATTTCTCACTTTCCCTTTCTCCAGCAAACACATTCACCCTATAACATAAAAAAGAAGAAGAAGAAAGAAAAGAGAACATTTCTGCTGGAGAATACAGACAGCAGCATGGACTGCTGTGCCAGCTGAGACCCATGGCTTCACATACACGTGGAGAATCTTCAGGAGGGCCAGAAACGAGGTTTGGAGGCTTCAGATCCAAGGCAAAAAGAAATCCCCGCACCAGGCTGAAGATAAGCCTGATGGAGACCTCACTTACACCCTGGGAACCCAAGACCAGAGCTCACATTGCTGCCACCAACGCTGGACCCTGACACCAGGACCTCCGCCCCTGCTACTTGTGAACACTGAAGGAGTGGCTACCATGCTCTAGCCAGATGGCATGGGGAAAGCCTGGGTCATGTGAGCACCCCTGGCTGCAGAGGAGGCTGAGAAGGCTATAGGAGGCGGGGCTCAGGAGGCCAGGATGTTGGAAGGTGCTGGGCAGCCCCAAGGAAGGTCACCTGTCCCCTCCAGCCACCACTAGGCACTGCTGGCATGGCCAGCTCTGCACTCAGCACCTTGCACGGATGCTCTCTGTCCATCATGTCGGCTGTCCTGAGTGCCTGCTTTGCCTGTCAATCCCCCCCTACAGGTGGGGAGAGTGAGGCTTGCCCTTATCTTTTCATTTGCATTTAATACAGGGGTGGGTTGGCCTGGGTGGGAGAGTTGTTACCTGCCAATCCAGGCACTGGGAACTCTGGGATTCCAGGCCAAACCTGCCATAGCTGTGCTAAAATGGATGCCCTGTGTCTCAACCAAGCACTTGCTGCATTCTGGACTCCACCTCAAAGAAACCTCAGAGAGGTCTTCCTTGACCATCCCATCTAAAATGACGGCTCCACCTCTCTCTCCCTTTGCCCATGTCGCTCATTTTCCCGTTGCTTTTTATGATAGAACGTTGGCACTTCCACCTCCTTTCGGAGTAGTCGGGTATAGGCTGCACCAGAACAAGTCTTTGTCCTGCTCACCGCCACGTCACATAGTAGGTGTTCAGGAAGTACCTGCAGACTTATGGCTATAAGCCCTTGGGCAATTTCTTTCTTTTTTTTTTTTTTTTTTTTTGAGAGGTTTTTGCTATAGAGCATGTGTGCTCGCCAGACAGACAGAGAGAGACAGAGAGACAGAAAGCGAGAAATCACTCCCCAGGGGGGATGGCCACACCGCAATCCCTTCTCCATTCTCTTCTCAGGATCTTGGGCACGCACGCACACGCGCCCGGTGTGAGTTTAAGCCACCGGGTCCGGGACTCGAACCGCGGTCGACTACGTGGGAGTCCAGCAACATAGTCATTATGCTAACTGCTGGTCCCAACCCTTGGGCAATTTCTTAACCTCTCTTCCCAGTAAGCCTTTTTTTTTTTTCCCAATAGAGATTTTTGCCATACAAAGCATGCACTCACCAGAGAGACAGAGAGATGGAAAGCAAGAAATCACCCCCCTCCCCCGGGGGGGATGGCCACGCTGCAGTCCCTTCTCCTCCATTCTCCTCTCGGGATCTTGGGCACACACACACCTTGCATGAGTTTTAAGTCATGGGGTCCAGGACTTGAACCACAGGTGACTATGTGGGAGTTCAGCAACGTAACCACTACACCATCCGCTGGTCTGCCTAGTGAGTGTCATTATGAAACAGGGATAATAATACTATCTCCCTCCAAAAGTGGTCATGAGGATTCCATCAGTTCAGGAAGTATCACAGTCAAGCAGATCTTTTAATGAGCACTTACTGTGTGCCAAGCCTATATGAGGCACCTGGGCCCTCGTTTTTGCCTTTCCTTAAAGCATTCCCCATCTAGAAAGAGTTCCAGTGGAATTACATTGCAGGGTCTTTTTTTTTTTTTTTTTTTTTTTTTTTTTTAGTTCATTTATTTTATTCATGAAAGAAGGCATGTGGATGTGCATAAGAGGGAGAGAGAGATGCACTCTGAACAGGGTCTCATCATGCCACGGTTCCCGTCCCCTCGCCTTCCAGCTCATCAGGATCTTGGGCACATGCATGCGTGTTTCCAGGCTGATCCAGGGGTCTGAACCCATGCTCGGTCACGTGACTTCCAGCACTGCAATTCAGTTCACTACTGATTATACCAGCCGGCTGGGCCCATGGCAAGGTTTCGTTTTGTTTGCTATAGGGCGTGTGCACTCACCAGAGAATGATGAGAGAGACAGAGAAAGCACTTCCCAGGGGGAAGCCACGCCACAATCCCTTCTCCTCCCATTCTCCTCTCGGGATTTGGGGCATGCACACACATGTGCCTGGTATGATTTTTCAAGCCACTGGGTCTGGGACTCAAACTTCTCAGTCTGTCATGTGGGATCCACCATGCCACCTGCTGGCCCTACTGTGGGGTATTGCCCGTTAGACCCATGACAGTCAGAGAGACGATGAGGCTCCATGGGCCTGAGAGGACCAATAGGTCAACTGAAAGAGGATGAACTCGGCACCAGCAGTGGCTGACGCCTGGAGCACTGGCTGTGGCTGTGTGCTCCCATGTGCCTGGTGAGGTGAATGCCATTAGTGTCAGCATCCCCGCTGAATAGGTGAAGAAACCAAGGTATAAAGAGGATAGGTGAATCCTCCGGGGTGGGGGACAGGGGACGGGAATAACCTGTTAGTAAGAAGCAGAGGTGGATGGGAACCAGCAGTTAGCATAATGGTTATGTCGCTGGACTCCCACGTAGTCGACCGTGGTTCGTGTCCTGGACCCGGTGGCTTAAAACTCACGCCGGGCGCATGTGTGTGTGTGCCCAAGATCCCAAGAGGAGAATGGAGGAGAAGGGATTGCGGCGTGACCATCCCCCCTGGGGGGTGATTTCTCGCTTTCTGTCTCTATGTCTCTCTCTGTCTGGCGAGCACACGCGCCCTATAGTGAAAACCTCTCTAAAAAAAAAAAAAAAAAAAGAAGCAGAGGTGGAGTTTGAAACGGAGGTGGGGTTTGAACCCAGATCATCCATGCTTTTAACCCCTGTGCTCCTGGGTCCCTCTCAACGGGAGGAGAGGAAGGAGAGCCTAGGAAGGTGAGCACTAGGGGCATGGGGACACTGACTCCTTAGGAGACTGTCCTTCCACCAAGTCTGGGGTCAGGCACAGGTCAGTGTTGACAGCCCCCTGCCTCCACACACCTGGGCCACCTCCTGCTTTCTCCAGAAGCTGATGAGTCCCAGCTGGTGTATGAGCAGAGGCCGAGCAGGAGGCAGAGGTGGGGGTGCTGAGAGGGGTTGATTCCTCAGTGCCAGGAGCCCTGGGAGCCCGGAAATGCCAACTCTGCAGCTCCAACAGCCGCCTCAGCATCTGCCAGGATGGTTCTGAGCTCGGCTGGTGGGGAAGAGAGGGAGGCAGAAGAGGCCACCGTGCAGTGAGGGAGCCAGCCTTAACTGGCGGGGGGCCTGCACCGTTACAGGAAGGCCCTTCCACTCCCATGCCTTAGTTTCCTCCCCTGTCAAGTGGAGGGGGGCCATATACTCCTATTTGTGGAGGGCTGTCTACACTCCAAGCTACATCGAACGCTATTTAGTAGGTGCTCTCCTCACTGGCCTTAGTTTGAGAGGTGAAATACAGACATAGGGAGGCATAATGACTTCCCCAAAGTCACACAGCTTAAAGAGGCACAGCTGGGATGAAAACTTGGCTCGGGGTAACCCAGGCACAAACTCTCGACCATCTCACTTGCTTGAATGTGGGGCTCCTGGGGTAGGAGCTTTTTAGCCACTCCACCCCCAAACCATGCTGAGAGGGCCTGTCCCAGTCTCCTGGCACTTTGGGAGCCTGTTGAGAAGAGCCCTGCCAGCCAGGCCCTTCCAAAGCTTTCAGGGAGCTGGTGTGACCTTGTGAAGGACAGGGATTAGCAATGTTCAGGGAAGTCTCCGACTTCGCAAGGAAAACACTTTAGTGGGGGGATATCAGTGTCTGTGATAGGGTAGGGATTCAAGTACCCCTGCAAAGCAGAGGGAAATCTTTTTTTCTTTTTTTTTTTTTTGAGAGGTTTTTGCTATAGGGCACATGCGCTCACCAGAAAGATAGAGAGACAGAGAGACAGAAAGTGAGAAATCACCCCCCAGGGGGCATGATCACACCTCAATCCCTTTTCCTCCATTCTCCTCTCAGGATCTTGGGTATACACGCACACGCACCCAGTGCGAGTTTAAGCTACCAGGTCCAGGACTCAAACTGCAGTGAGTCCAGCGACGGAACCATTATGCCAATTGCTGATCCCAAGCAGAGGGAAATCTTGAGGGCTAACAAGTTAACTTGCTCTTGCTGAAGGGGACCAAGGTGAATGAGAGTCAGGAAGAGCTCTGCACTCATTAGCTACTCGTCCATTTTAGAGATGTATTTATTTATTTATTTATTTATTTCATTTATTTTAATTTGACCAGAGAGAGAGAAACAGACACAGAGAAAGAGGAAGAGAGAGAGAGAGGAAGGGAGAGAGAGAAAGCAAGCAACCAGGTCCAGGACTTGAACCATGGTTGGCCATGTGGGAATGTCCAGCGCCTTAACCACCACGCCACCTGCTGGGCCCAGAGATGTATTTATTGACCACTATCGTTTGCCCAGCTCTGGGTAGAGGCAGAGATGGAGCAGATCTGGGTCCCAACTTCAGAGCTCTCAGCCCCAGCAAAGGGGAGAGCAGCGAGACCCCCTTAAAGGGTCTTCCCCTACAGCCCTGCATTGGCACCTTTGGCTCTCTTTGACACAGGGACTTGTGATTTAAGATCAGAGCTTTACAGCAAGACACCAGAATCCTGACGCCAGTGGTTCCTAGCTGGGTCTCCTTGGTTCGCTCATCTGTAAAATGGAGACAGCAGTCGGCTCCAGCTCACAGGCCACTACGATGGTTCTACAGAAAGGGCTGGACTTGGTTCCTGGTATATAATACTCAATTAATGCCGGGACTCTGGAACATGCTCCTGCCCACCACATGTCACCTCTATCCTGGGCTAGATCCTGAAGTCAAGTTGGGGAGCAATAGGAGGAGGGGTCAACTAGGCCAAGAGGGGAGGAAGAGTGTTCTGGGAAGTGGGAACAGTACATGCAAAGGCCTCGGGGTAAGAGGTTTGGGGGAAGCAGGGTAGAAGCTCTACCCTAGTCAGCCCCTTCCTGAATTCGGTTGAGGCTCTGGGGTTCTGAGTCAATGAAGAATGAAAATGGAATGGTTCCTAGGGCTTTGCAGCTAGAGAGGAGGCTGTGTGGTGGGGTGGTCAGAGCACGCCTCTGGCGCAGACGCCTGGGTTGGACTGGTGGTTTACCACCTACTGGCTGTGAAACCTTGGGCAAGTTACTTCTCTGTGCTCCATCTTCCCCTCTGTGAAGTGGGGCTAACAATTCTGTCTGCCTCAAAAGGTAATAAAACTAAGATAATATTTATAAAGTACAAAGTTCACTGGCTCATGGCCCAGGGCTCTGTGTGGATGAGATGAATGAGGAAGCACACGCCACAGCTACAGGGAGGTGCCACTCGGACCTCCTTTGACGGCAGCCTCCCAGAGCTCCCCGGTAGCACCACTGCAACCTGCCCCAGTGCTTCAGTGGAGGCCACACAGCCCCAGTGGATGACTGAGCATGGCGGGGAACCAGGGTCAGCCCATCCTGTCCAGGGAGGGACCCCTCGACAGGAAATCTTCACACTGGAGCTCCCTGTTGGGTTGACCTAGACTTCCTCAGAGCTGCTCCGTGGCCCAGGCTCCTCTCCTGATCTTCCTTTCTCCTACCTCTCCTTTTGTTGGTGTCAGATTTACACCCCTGCCTGAGGACTAGCCCCTTTCCTCATGGGTGTCATCCTCTGTCCATGTCTGCTCCACTCTCCCATTTGCTGCCCAGAGGCCCAAAGTGACACAAGAGAGGAGGCAGCATTTATCAACTTCCAGAGGACCCACTGCGTGCCCCAGGGGAGGCCATCCGTGAGCCTGAATGTGCAGAGCTGAGAAGGAGCCTCAGTTTCATCCTTCCCCTACTGCCTTCCTTGGCTCAGAGCAGGAGGGTCTGGATAAAACCCACTCGGGCACCAGGGCAGACTAAGTGAAGCTTACCAGAGAGCCCATCAGTGTGGAGCGGATGCATTTGTGGCCACTCTCCTCATTGGAATTCATACAGGATTCCATTATCGGCTCTGGACAGCAGCTCAGGGACCATCTTGTCCCATCCCCATTTGACAGACAAGAAAGCTGGGGCCCAGAGGGAGGGCCGAGGGTGTGGAGCAGGGGCTGGACTCAGGCTCCTGGCTCCCAGGCCTGTGCTCCTTCCTGACACCATGGATCGCAGCCTGCAAATCACGTGACACCCATCTCCTCCTTACAGATGTGCAGGGTGAGGCTCAGAACTCTGCCAGCCAGCAAGAGTCCCAGAGCTCTGAGAATCACACCCAGGCCCTGCTAGCTGCCCTCCTTCCTGATGGGCAGGGCAAGGTAGACAACTGGAAGATCCCAGAGCAGGCGGGGTAGGACCTGGAGGACTGAGCCTGCAGTCTCCACCAACTGGTTCCATTAATGCAGGCCTGGGCAGGAGGGGTGGGGCTCCTGGGGAGGCAGGCAGTGGACTGCCTGAGACATAAGACCCTCCCCAGCCCTGACACGGTGACCACATGGCCCTGGGCCAGTCATCTCACCCCCATCTGTACAATGGGCCAATAACGGAGCAGCCCTTATGAGGCCACCATGAAGCTCAAATTAGTGAAGATACGTAAATAACGTGTCAACGTTTATCAAGTCAAGTCGCTGTGTGCCAGGCTCTGTTCTGAGCACTTTGCAGACACATTATCATTGAATCCTCATTGCAACCTGGTGAGCGGTGAGCAGGCCCTATTTATGTCCCCATTTTACAGGCGAGGACTAGAGTGCAGAGCCAGACCTTGACCTGAAAACAGGGTGACTCTCAAGCTCTCAATTTAAAGCCCCAGGCAAGACCAGCTTCTTAGCACAAACACATGAGCTGCTTGGGGAAGTTTGCCGTTGGTAGTGCTAGCTTCTCAAAAGTCAGAATGGCTTCTCAAAATGCCAGAATGCTGGCAGAGTGGTTAAGGTGCTCAACTCCCACATGGCTGACGGCGGTTTAAGTCCTAGACCCAGTGGCTTGAAACTCATGTCAGGCGCATGTGTGTGTGTGTGTGTGTGTGTGTGTGTGTGTGCCCAAAATCCCAAGAGGAAAATGGAGAAGAGACTGGGGTGTGGCTATCCCTGGGGGGGGGGGGGGGATTTCTCACTTTCAGTCCCTCTAGCTTGCCCTCTTTCTCTGGTGAGTGCACGTGCCCTATAGCAAAAAAAAAAAAGTCAGAATGGATAAAGAATAGTTTAGAATGTTTTACCAAATGTTACCATTCCTTTCATTGTCATTTGGAAGTAAGCGGCTAGTTGGCAAAGTGCTAAGGACAAATGTTTGTTGAGACATTTTATGGTCATTTTGAGATAAAAAAAAAAAAGAAAGAAAAGAAGAAAAGAAAAGAAAAGAAAAGGAAAGGAAAGAAAAGAAAAGAAAAGAAAAGAAAAGAAAAGAAAAGAAAAGAAAAGAAAAGAAAAGAAAAGGTGGTCCAGTATCTTAACCATCATGCCACTGCTGGCCCTCTTTTTTTTTTTTTCAATGTTTTAAGAAATTGCTAGGGCACATGCACTTGCCAGAGAAAAGGGGAGGGTGAAAGCACCTCCCATGGGGAATGGTCATACCACAATCCCTTTTCCTCCATTTCTGTCTTCTGTCAGGATTTTGGGCATACATGCACTATGGCCAAGTGTTTTCAAGGGACCAGGGCCAGGATTTGAACTGTGCAGTTGGCTAGGTAGGATCCGGTTGCCTTAACCACCAGACAATTGAGCCTGCCTGCCCCATAATTCCTAATATGTTCATTGAGTGGATGTCTTCTTCACAACTCCCTCTCCACTTTTTCCAGTTTGGGGTTTCTATTCATCTCTGATGTTGCAGAAAACTTGCTTGGGAGGGACCAGCAGTTGGCATAATGGCTATGTTGTTGGAATCCCATGTAGTCGACTGTGGTTCAGGTCCTGGACCTGGTAGCTTAAATTCACACCGGGTATATGTGCATGCATGCCCAAGATCCCGAGAGGAGAATGGAGGAGAAAGGATTGTGGCATGGCCATCCCCTCTGGGGGGTTATTTCTCACTTTCTGTATCTCTGTCTCTGTCTTTCTGGAGAGCATGTGTGCCCTATAGCAAAAAACCTCTCCAAAAAAGAAAAAAAAAGAAAGAAAGAAAGAAAGAAAGAAAGAAAGAAAGAAAGAAAGAAAGAAAGAAAGAAAGAAAACTTGCTTGGGAATCAAGTTCTTCCTTCGCCTGATATGATATGGAGAAATTAATCCCTAACAGGGGACTTTTGAAACCAGTAAGCTGGTATTGGGGAAGGTTTGGGGACAGAGGTCCTTCTTGGTGTCCTTGTGATGACACAATGCTGATTACTGTGTATTTCATCCATGCTTAAGGCCTTCTTCCTTTGAAGGTTCTTTTGAGCCTCGACTTCTGGGCTAAAGGGTTTTTGTTTGTTTGTTTGTTTGTTTTGTTTGTTTTTTTGTTTGTTTTATGGCAAAATGTGCACATGCTACCTTCCAACCTATAGTCAGAAACCAGGGAGCTTATCCTCAACTGGACACTAGTGGTCCATGGCAGCAGTCTCCAACCTTTCTGACACCAGCATCCGGTTTCCTGAAAGACAACTTTTCCACAAATTGGGGGTAGAGGAGAGGATGGTTTATGACAGCATGCAACCTAGATTCCTCACATGCTCAGTTCACAATAGAGCTTGCGTTCCTAAGAGAAGCTAATGGCACTGCTGATCTGACAGGAGGCAGAGCTTAGGCAGCATGAGAGCAATGGGGAGTGGCTGTAAATACAGATGAAGCTTCGCTTGCTCACCTGCCACTCACCTCCTGCTGTATGGCCCAGTTCCTAACATGCTACGGGCTGGTATTGGTGTTGGTCTGTGGCCTAGGAGTTGGGAACCCCTGACCTACGGATTTCATTTCCACAGGGCCTCCACTGGTCAGTTAAGGGGTGGATCACCTCGGGACCAGCAGTTGGCATAATGGCTATGTTGCTGGACTCCCATGTAGTTGATCCCAGTTCAAGTCCAGGACCCGGTGGCTTAAACTCACGCCGGGTGCGTGTGCATGCGTGCCCAAGATCCCAAGAGGAGAATGGAGGAGAAGGGATTGGAGCATGGCCACGCCCCCCGGGGGGGTGATTTCTCGCTTTCTGTCTCTCTGTCTCTCTCTTTCTGGCAAGCACACGTGCCCTATAGCAAAAAACTCTCTCTCAAAAAAAAGGGGAAGGGTGGATCACCACTATGTCCTGCTTACTGAGAAGATCTAATGAGGGAGAGACCAGCCCCAGCTCTGATCCAAAGTTGCTGTGGGTTCTTGGCACCTTGGTAAGCTCTCTGAGTTCATTTCTGTCATCTCTTATGTGGGAGATTGGAGTAGTAGAACCACCAGACAGACAGAGATGAGCTCATCAGCACCCATTTGTTATTTACTCTCAGTGAACTAGGCACCCAAAGATGACAAAGATTCCAATACCCAGCACAAACTCAAAAATATGGCTACACCACGAATAATTGTCAGCAAATGAACTAATAAATAATGTCCTCTATTTGAGCAGAGAAAAGCTATTATCCAGCCAGTAGGTTCACCTGCTAGTTACAACAATAGTTATAGACTGAATCTCACCATTGTAGTAATTCATTCATTCATTCATTCATTCAGGATTTGCTAAGCACCCTCTGGGTTCTGACCCTGCCAACTTCTTGACCTCATCTTCCCCCACTTCTTGATGTTCCTCAACTAGCCAAAGCTCATGCTTCCTCAAGGCTTTTGAACTTGTCAAGTCTCTGCCTGGATCATTCTCTCCTTGGCTCCTCCCATGGCCAGCTCAAGTCTCAGCTCAAATGAGTGTCTTCAGGAGACACTTGTTGGTTGCCCTGTCTAAAGGCACCATCACCCTTCATCACCTTACCTGCTTTATGTTCCTCACAGCACTGAACAACTATTTGAAGGGACATTGTTGATTTAAGTGTTTTCTAACAATTTAGAGTTCATCTACTCTCCCTTGAACAGCAGCTCTATGAGAGCAAGGACCAGGGAGGTCACCACTTATTCCACAGGATCCCAGAAACTTGTGGTAAGTAAATGCTAGATGCTACAGGCATGCCACACATCGAGCACCTACTATGTGTCAACCATTCCTCGCCCTTTCTATCCAGCAACTCTTGTGGCACTCCCAACCACTCTGAGGTAGCAACGGCTACTGTTCTTATTTTATAAATGGGGAAACTGAGGCATGGAACTCAGTAACATGCCCAAGGTCCCATGGCTAGTACGTAGGGGAGCTGGGAGACCCTAGTGTACACTAAGAGGGTGCTAAGCCATACATGAAGCAGAGCCCTTGTCTTCCAAAAGCTCAGGGACTAATGGGCAAGCTGGTCTAGTCCACAGTGAAGGGAGTCAGGGACACTTCCTAGAGGAAGAGATGCCTCAATGCAGTCCTGAGAACAAGGGGAGGTTTGCTAGGGTGAAGAGGAGGGAGGGACGCTCTGGCAGAGGAACCAGTGTGGAGGCCAAGAGAGAAGCAAGCCTGAACATGAGGAGTAGGCTAAAGTAGAGGACACCTGGGTGTGTCATGAGCTGAGAAGGGGTACCCCAACTCTCAGGGACTGAGGTTTAAAAAGTCTGGGGGGCAAAAAGATGAGGCAACACCATGGGGAAGATGGACAGGGACCCTCACATCATGCAGACTTGTCAAAATCAGTGGCTCAAATCTTATTCTGAGGTTTCTTAACTACACTGCAAAGACCATGACAGACCCTGACTCAGTGATCTCCAAAGGTTTCTGGGGTCTCTGGAAATTGTTGCTGACTCACTGTGTGACCTCAGGCACCTCCATGGCCTCTCTGGGTCTTAGCCTGCCAACTGCTTTGGGATCTCCCAGTCCCAAAAGGACAGCCCCGCTCCATCAGCCTTGCATCCCGTAAGTAGAATGTCATTGACCAGTGAGAGCCTGGCATTCCTAGAGTCTGGTTCTGGACTCCAGTGACTGGCCATTCCACACTTGCTGAGGTTGGTGCACCACCACCCGGCTTTGCCCAGCAGCCTCTGGGAAAGAGGCTGAGTTCTCCCGTTTCTCAGTCCTGCCAAGATGGGGGGGCTCCCCTAGGTTTTGGCCAGGCTGGGGTATTGGGGGTGTCTGCTCGGATCCTTCCAGAGACAAAGAAGCTGACCTGCAAAGAGTTCCAGCAGGAGCCCCGCTCCCCCTCCCTTCCCCCCTCTCCCTTCCCAGTCCACGTGTCTCTATTGTCTGCTCCCCGCTTCAGGGAAAGACACAGCCTCGGATGTGTCAAAACCACCACCCCCCGGCAGCAGGGAAATTAATTACTGGACGATTTTCACTTCCTCTTGCAGCGCCTGCCTGAGCTAGGCACCGGAACAGGACCGGCTGAGCGAGGCCAGCCATTGGCATGGGGGACTTGCTCCCCACAGCAGTTCTGGGAGAAGAAAGTTGAACCCCAAACCCAATAGGGGGCTCCAGGAGGAGCCCAAGCTGGCGAGGAGGGCACTTCCTCTAGTTAGAGCCTCGTGTCCTTACTGGCCACTTCAGAATTGAGGGAGAGGGAGAGGGCTGCAGGCAGGGGGTCGCCGCTGGCGAGCGAACACTTCTCTCCTTCCTCTTTCCTGGCTTCCCATGCGCCTGAACCCCATCAGCTCAGGACCGGGACGCTGTTTCTCTGCTCCCCTTGGCTTCTCCCTCTATCTTGCACTTTTCTTTTCCTTTCTTTGCAGCCCTGGAGTGTCTTCTTTTTGTGTGTCTGGATCTCTTCCTCCTGTGGGTGTGTGTGTGTTGCGACTTCTCTCCGTCTCTCTCGTCTGTTTCTCTCTTGTCTTTTTGTCCTTATCTTGGTCTCCCTGCTTCTATTTCTACCTCTTTCGGTGCGTCTCTCTCTTTCTCTGCATGTCTCTTTCTGTCTTCCTCCGTGTCTCTCTCCCGCCCTCTCTCTCCCTCTCCCCCCACTCCCCTTTCTCCGTCTCTGTCTCTGCGCCTTCCTCGCCCTCACTTTCTCCCCTCCTGCCTGCCCGCTGCTCCCTGCGCCTGGCCTGCCCCCACCGCCGACGGTTCAGGGGAACGTGTGCGGAGCGATTGTCCTGGGGGACATTTGATGGATTAGAGCGCTGAACAGTTCCATTGCTAGGGGACCACCTGATCTCCTCCAGCCTGCGTCCCATATAAAGCCGGCAGCCGGAGTGCTGAGCACAGCTCCAGCGATTGCCTGACTGCGCGCCGCCGCCGCCAAGCCCGAGCGGGAGCCGGAGCCTGAGCCGCGGCCGCCGCCACACCGGCCGCCTCGGAGCGGTCGCTCGCCCGCCCGCCCGCTGGGAGCTGTCCAGTGCTGAAACCCCGCGCGGACAGCCAATCGCGCCCGGCTGGCCGCCTCCCCCCACCGGGGCCCCACGCAAGTGCCCCCGCCGAGCCCCCTGCCAGTTGCACCATGCCGCGCTCCTTCCTGGTGAAGAAGATCAAAGGGGACGGCTTCCAGTGCAGCGGGGTGCCGGCCCCCACCTACCACCCCTTGGAGACCGCCTACGTGCTGCCTGGCGCCCGGGGGCCTCCCGGGGACAACGGTGAGTGGGACCGGGAGGGGGCGAGAGAGGGGAGGGCAGCTCGGGCCCTCCCCAACTTGGGCCACGAGGAAGGACGCGCGCGGCGGGGAACCCCGGGAGGAGATTTCTCCCCGCGGTCTTCGCGAGAGCGGGCCGGGCGGGGCAGGGGCCAGGTCTTACAAAGGGAAAGTCACAGGGTCGGCCCATCCCGCAGCCACGCGCTAGCCGGCGACTTTGAAACTTGTGGCCCTCGAACAGGGCTGGAGTGAGGGGGTGGATGAGAGAACACACAGAGGGGGTGCTCATAAAGGGCTAGTGTTGGGGGCGAAGGCACAGGGCAGTTCGACGGTACCCTCTGGGGGTCAGGGTGGAGGAGAGTCTGGCTGCCTGAGTGTGCCCCCCTGGTGGGGAAGTCAAGGAGGCCTGATTACCAGTCTCTGGAGAGATGGGATTGGCTTCCCAGGGGTAACTGGGGGCTTCCTTCTCTCTTCAAACCTGCACCCTGCTGAGGCCAGACAAGTGCTCTCAGACCCTCTTTTGTTACCCTCAGCCACATGTCTGGCAAAAAGGCTGGAACTGTCCTGGGGAGGAGGGGTTCCCCCAAAGTGGCTCCTGGTCCTCTGGGCTGGATTCTCTCCCCATCCCCAGCTTTTCGCCTCCCTCCAGAGCCAACCCTGCTGCCACTCCTTCTAAGGTCCCCCACCCACCCGGCTCTCCTCCACACATACTCCATCTCTCCTCAGAGCAAGTTCCTGCAGGGACAAGGTGTGGGGGACGAGAGAGGTCATGCAGGCTCAGAAGGGGGTGATCTCTGGGGAGTAGGGAGAAGAGCAGAAACTGCTCTGTGGACTTCGTGCTCCATCGAGGGGATCACAAAAGGGTTCTCCTCTGAAGGCCCCCACCAGGGCAGATGTCTGGAGAGGAAGCGTCCCTTTGGTAGGGGGAGATCTGACATGACATGTGGCATGGACTGTGGGGTGTGCGCGTGTGAGAGGAAGAGAGAGAGAGAAGAGAAATAGAAGAGGAGAGAGAAGAAAGGGCTGAAGATGAAGAGGGAGCTGAGATGGCAAAGACAGGAGGCCTGGAAGGTGGGAGCTTCTGCCTTGGGGACTTCCAAGCACTTCACCCACATTCCATCACTCTGCCCAGCCAGGCAGAGAGAGGGTGCTGGGCAAAGGGCTCCGTGACCTCATCAAGGTCAAAGAAGTTAGGGAGTGACAGAGACACAGCTATGGTCCCTCAGCCCCTGGACAGCCCTAGATTTCCAGCAGAACCCCCTTCTCCTTAGTCCACACATGCCTTCTCCTGTTCTCTTTTCTTGACCCCAGGGCCTCTTGGGGTTAAGGACAGAGGCTCAGAGATATTCCTGGACTGGGCTGAAGGATGACAGGACAGAGGGTGGACCTGGGGCCATGCCAAGGCTGGGGAGTGTATGCTAGGAGCTGGCAGAAACAAATATCTGCAAGACTGGGATATGAGTCCCTTAGGGGACTGGCACAAAGCCCCAGTTCCTCACCCCCTGAGGTCCCCTTGATCCTGTCCCCAGGCCAGCTGAGGAAACCCAGAGAAGCCCAGAGAATTTCCCACGCATAGCCAAAACTGCAGGCAGTTCCTCAGGAGGGAGGCAGAAGAACGCCTTGCCTTGAATTCAGTCCAAAAATGCCTTGAAAGGAGCCCCAGAGTGAATGGAGGGACTCTGGGTGGGGGCAGAGTCATCAGCAGGGGTGTTTCTGCAGAGTTCTACCAGGTTCAACACCCTAGAACCACCCCTGTCTTTGTCCTTTCCCCAAAGGGCTCCACGTCACCTCCCTGGCCTCTGGGGAATCTTGAAAATCTGGTAGCTGGGTACCTAGCCAGGAACTCAAGAGGCTTGGGCTCTAGCTCTGACTTGCTGTGTGACCTTGGGCAAGTGCCTTCCCTTCTCTGGTCCTCGGCTGCTCCAGTAGTGAAAGAGTTTGGATGGGATGAACTAAGCATCCTTCCAACTTTGATAGGCTCAGCTGTTGTGAAGGTCAAGTACAGCGTGGGAGGCACTGGAGACGCCTGGACCAGGGTCTACCAAAACGCCTGGAGGCCATTGTCAGGGTTTCCTTAGGGTTCGTTCCATTGATCATATGCCACCTGGCTGAGGCTGGCAGGGTTTCTGGGATCAGGCATTTTTCCTGGCTCCAGTCTCTGCAGCCTGCCCTATGGTGAGGACAAGCACCCTGGTCTGGCCACCTTGGCAGTGTGTCTGCAGTGGATGGTCGGTGCGGGAGACTGGGGAGTGGGGGTGGCCCTTCAAGCCTAGGTAGGACTAGGAAATACAGGGTCTTCCTTATTGTGTTTTCAGGGGCCTCTCCCCTCCCTTGTTGGGCAGTGAGGGCTCCCTCATTGCACGGGTGGGTGGGGAGAGCTGGGGGTCCTCAGAGAGCCCTCCGGCTCCTGGTGGCCCGTTGTCTCTGCTCTGCCGGAAATAACCTTGCTGAGCGTTTGAGGGAAGTGTGAAAAATTGCTGAGCCGACGTTTTTCTCTCCCAGCGTGTGTAAGTGTGCTGGGTAAACAAGGAGAAAGAGAGGAGGGGGGGAGATGAGAAGAGGGAGGGAGGAGGAGGAAGGAGGGAGGGTGGGGGAGGGGGAGGGCCTGAGGCTGGAGATAGTTCCAGTTATTAGAAAGATCCTCTTACAAGCCATTCCTGCAGCTCGGGCTGCAGGGTCAGGACAAGGCTGGTGGGAGGCAAACTGGGGGGAGGGGTGCAGGGCAGAGGGAGGCTGTGACTGTGGAAGTCAGACGAACCACAGGCTGTCAACTGATGAGCATGCAGGACCCCACATTTAGGAGGTGTATTCCCAACTCCAGGAATGCCTGGGAATGCTGGAGAATTCCTGTAGGAACACACACACATATACACACGCGCGCGCACACACACACATACACACACACACACACACACACACACACACACACACACACGTTTTGCTCTCCTTGGCCTCCCTGTTCCTCTCCCTTTCAGCTTCCACAGCCAGGCAGGGCAGAGAGTGCATCAGGTGTGTCTGTGCTCCAGGCGCCCCACAAAACCACAGGACCCCTAACTAGGGAAGGCAAGGCCCCCTACACCCCACCCCACGTCCATGGGGAAAGCTCCAGGTCTGTCTGCAGGGCTCCCCATGAAGGGAGACAAGATCTGGTTTAACCATCCCTCCAGGAAGATGCTCCCCGCCCACCCCCAACCCTGCCCCTTGCTTCTCAGTGTCCGCTGCCTCTGTGCAGCCTGCCTTCTCTCTTGTCCCCTGGGGAATTCTGAGCACAGATTCAGCCTGTGAGAGGCCAACTCACAGCCTCCTAGCCCACTCAGAACCTCACCCCCAATGCATGAAGCCCGCCCTCACAGACCAGCACCCCCATCCTGGCAGATGCTGGGACTCAGCCACCCCAGAGAACGGCTGCTCGTCCATCTGCACGTCGGTGGTCTCCATGGACCCCTGCCAAGGACAGCTGCTGGAGCGTCCACCTCCCCTCACGCCTGAACTCTGAACTCCAGCTGGGAGCAGGTCCCCCATCCCCTGCACCCCGCCCAGGCCTACCCCCATCCCCACTCAGAGTGCATCCGACCCAGGCAGAAGAGGGATCAATGCCAATCCAATAACGCAGTTGTCTGCCCTCTGCAGCTACATTAAGCCTCCCCGGCAGGCGGAGGAAGCTCTCCTACTTCCACCCATAGGCTAGTACAGTTGACCACACTGTATCAGCACCCACTTCCTCTCACTCCCTCTGATGGCGCCGCACTGTCGCCCCAGGCCAGGCCTAGGAGCCCAGCTGTACGTCCCCAGCTGCGGCACACGCATCTTGCTCCTCACAAAATTCATTTGGGGATCAGGGATACAAAAAAGCTGTCCAATCTCTTGGCAGAGGGAGCCCAGAGAAGGCTGGGGAGGTGCCCAAGGACACACAGCAGGCCCAAGTTGTCTATGTCCAACATCAGGCTCAAGGTCTAGGTCCAAGGTTACAGTCCAGGTCCGACATCCAGGACAAACCCATGTCCAAGTCTCAGTGCCTGAGAACAGATTCAGGGCAATGGTCTGGGTCCAGCATGGAGATTCAGGTCCAACATTCAGCCCAAGGTCATGTCCAAATCCATTTTCAAGACTCACAGGGTTCAAGTCTTAGACATACCATGAGCTTTCTGTGTGGTTTCACCTCATCTTTTCCACCCAAGCCTCATTTTCGCTTTCATAAAATCAAGCAATTGACCTTCAGAGGACCCAGGAACCAGAATCAGCAGGAGAGAGATACGGAGTCCGGGGGCCTGTGGTTCGGTCATAGGGGAACGTGAGGGGCCCAGGCTGGCTTCTGCAGGTCATACAGCTCTGTGACCACTGCGGAGCCCGTACCAAGTGCCCTAAGTCAGCGCAGTAGCTGAGCCATCCCAAAGGCTCTCGAGCCACACTACACAGTGGGCAAAGCCCAGGGAGGGGAAGGGAGAGTGAGTTCCACCCCACAGGGGCAAAACTCACCCCACAAGAGCAAAACTCAGGGGCAAACTCAGGGCACCAGCCTGTGACTTAACCAAAGTCACAAGAACCTGATGGGTGGCCTCTGTAACACCCTGTATCACATGGTGGGTGCTTTACCCATATGCTGTAGGGACCCCCCTCCACATTTAGGAGGCCCGCTGGGGGATATAGTGAGATGCCGCTGAGAGAAATGGAAAACCCCAGACCTCTAGCCTCCTTCCCCACTGTGGTCTCTCCTGGAGTGAAGTGTCTGTTGCCAGCCTGTGGTTCAGAAAGGGTTTGGAAGGGGCCCTCGGATCACACCCTTCTAGGAGGTCAAGAGGGCAGGAAGCAGAACCATAGAGGAGGTGGGGTACTGTGCAACATACCTTGATTCCAGAAACCCCCCTGCCCCCATCCCAGGGAGCAGGAGGCTAACCCACCAACCCGGGCCGGACCATTTAAGACCCCAAGCCACTCACTCCCCATCTCCACAACCCCCTGAAAAATCTTTTCCATTGATTCCTGTGGAGCTGTGGACCTCCCTGTGGGCCACCAGAATTGGGTCACAGTCAGGGAAGACCAGAATAGAGGGAATTCCAGGAGCTGAAGAGGGGCTCCGGAATTCTCTAGAAGCTCCCTGGGGCACAAGTCAGTGGGCATCAGCCTCACATTCTGCAGCCCTGGTCATGTCGGACTTGACCTCACTCTGTCCCCTGCTCATCTGGACTCAGACCCCTCCCCCACAGGCAGATGTACCAGCTGCCAGGCCCTGGGAGGAGGTGGGTGTCATTTCTGGTCCAGTGCCCAGGGAACCGCTAACAAAGATGCTATAATAAGGGGAGGGGGAGGTACCCAGCCCCTTTGCCCAGCTCTGTGAGCAGACAGGAGAAACTATTTTTATCCTGCTTTGCTGCTGACAGACCTGGCTTTCTGCTCAGCTGGCTGGAGCTGATTCTCGAGGCCCGAGGCCCTGGCACAGCAAGCAGCAGCTCTAAATATACCCGTGCAGCAGCCCCTCCAGCCCCCCTCCACCCGGCAGGGCCGAGCCCTCCTCAGGAAACTGGGCCGCCTGGGAAGCCAGCCCACCACCGGGTCCCTCTCTTCTCTGCCCATCTCAGGATGGGGAGGTAGGATTGAGGCTAGAAACTCCCTGGAGGAAGTTTGGCCCCCTGGGAGTCTGAGAGAGACTGAGCAAAGGAACCTTGCTTGGATTGGCTCCATTTTTTAAAAGGAGGCCAGCTAGCTCGGATGAGCCCCTACTCTGTGACCTGAGGTAGGTCAAAGCCCCTCTCTGGGCTCCAGCTCCCTGCAGTGCAAGGGCATGGAAAGACGCAACTTTGCCCATGAGCTAGTGCGGGTAAAGCACTTAGCAGGGTGCCTGGCACAGAGTAGGTGTTCAGTGAGTGTTAGTCATCACTGTTCTTAAGTATCAGTTACAGACATGTCCAAGGGGCTGGATCGTTTTCCAGAACAGCTCTACCCCGAACACCCCACTGTCCCATATGACACAGGCCAACTGGGTGGTGGTATTTGAGGAAACCCACCACCTTTTATCCCACCAACTGCAAACTCTCCCTCCCCAGCAGGTCTCCACAACCTCTCTGAGGTCTAAGGAAAACTGGAGAAGTTTTGGAAGTACCGACCCTGGCTCCCCCTCCAGGGACCTGGGGCACATCCTGGGCCCACTCTGGCTCTGGGCACAGTGCAGTGCCTGACCCACAGGGAGGGCTGTGATAGCTGAAGCACTAGTAGCAATGGTGGTACTTGTTACAGACCCCCCACTCCCACCCTGGGGGGCTCAGGAAGTTAGATGAGACTGTCTGCAGAGGGCTCAGAGCCTTAATCCTCATCAATTTCTCTCTATACCTTTGGATACAGAATTTTTTTGCAATGGATTCTGAACCTTCAGTCTAAAATATCAAGACACTGGGACAGGAAAACCAGAAGTCATTCTCAGGTGACAGGAGTGCTTCTGGGCCCTCCCCATAGCACTACAGACAGAGGTGGCTCTGGTCCCCATCCCTTCAATGGGGAATTCAAGCCCAGCAAGGCTGTGTGACTTACTCAAGGTCACACAGTGAGAGCCTGAGTCCAAGAGCCAGGAAGAGAGTCAGGTCTCCTCTCTGAGTTCCAACTCCTTCCTCTGTTGGGTCTCCTGCCTCTTTTGGGATCCAAATAAGTGAGTCCTGTCTCTCTCTGTTGAAGATGGGTAGCTCTGCCTTCTAGTCACCCTTGGAGCAAAGGAAGGCACCCCAAATCTCCCGAGTTCCATAGGCTTAAAACCCAGCTTACGGTGTTCTAAAAGACTCTCCAGGGCTGAGGCTCCGAGAGGGTCAGGAGCTTGCCAAGGTCACACAGCAGCCAGAGACACCCATATGCATCTCCTACTCTCTGGCAGCTTACAAGATCACCAGGAAATGTAAGAATAATGATGATACGATAAAGATAATGGCTTAGAAGCAGTTATAACGAGCCAGGGACTGTATGAAGCACTTTACATGCGTTCATTCATCCAATCCCTCCCGAACTCCCTTATATGGATACGGCAAAAGAGGTTAAGTAACATGCCAAGGGCTCGCAGGGAAATGTCTGTGGAACTGAGAACGGGGTGGAACAGTGGAGGGCCAGAGCATCACAGAGACACTGATTCAGCCATGACACAAAGGATCTTTATAACACCTGATCAATCTTTCTCTGGTACAGACAGCCCGAGAAGTTAAGCAGCCTGGCCATGGTCACCAACAAATTAGAATTACGTCCTCCTAACATGGCCACACAAACTCTATGATGCTCCCACCCCCAGGAAAAACTCCACAACCACTTAATTCCTGTCCTGAAGTCAATTCCAAGTCCCTAGGCAAAGGAGCTGCCTTTGTTCCAAATGCCCCTGTTCTGGTACAAAGAGCCTCTAGCGACGAGTGAGGTGCTGCAGTGCTGCAGACCGCCAGCAGGGGGCGCCACAGACAGAGAGCCCAGTGTGGGTGGGGACCGCTCCTACTATCCTCCAGGTTTTCTCATCAGAACACGCGGTAGAAATTGCACACCCTGGGGGAGAAAACAGAGGCCCAGAGAGATGCAAGATGTGTCAGAGCAGATGCCAAGAAAATTGCAGCATGGAAGCCCATCTGGGGACACTGCTCATATCAGCCAACCTGAGCTGGGGATTTACTACAGCAGACACCCGGCTAGGATCTCCGCTCTGACTCACTAACTCCAAGACGCCAGGCATGTTACTTACCTTCCTTGTGCCTTGGTTTCCTCATCTGTAAAGTGGCACCACCTTAGTCATGAAAGTACAATGCAGTCCCGTGTAAAGCCGTAAAAGCAAGGTCTGACAAGTGCTCGAGGAGTGTCAGTTGTTAGTTTCATATAGTTAGTTCACTGGTAGACTCCTTGCTGAGACTGGAAATGTCCAGAGAGGTCAAGTCATTTGTCTGAGGCCAAACAGCTGGAAATGGTAAAATCGGTACTCCATCCAGCAGTCTGGCACCGAAGTTGTGTTCTTAGCCTGTATGTCATCCTTCTTCAATAACAGAACATGTGGTCGGCTTGTGGCATGGTGGTTAAAGCAGCTGGATCCCATATGGCCAAATCTACAGTTTGAGTCCCAGACCTGGTAGCTTGAGAAACATGCCAGGTGCGTGTATGCATGCATATCCAAAATCCCAAAAGGAAAATCCCAAAAGGAGGGAGAAATGGATGAGAAGTTGTTGTTGTGAGACCATCCCCATGGAGGGGGGGCAGGTGCTTTCTCACTTTCTCTCATTCTCTGTCTCTCTAGTGAGTGCATGTGCTCTCTGGTAAAATTAAAAAATAAACAAATGAGGCCAGCAGGTGGTATGGTGGTTAAGGCACTGGACTCCCACATGGTCGACCATGGTTTGAGTCTTGGACCTGGCAGCTTGCTTTCTCACTTTCCCTCTCTCACTCTCTCTCTCTCTCTCTTTCTCTCTCTGGTGAGTGCATGTGTCCTATAGTAAATTAATAATAATAATAAAATTAAATAATAATTATTTAAAAAAATAAAAAACGAGCATGGAGGTACTGGCCACCTTTCAGCTGTGCCCCCAAAGGATCCCATACTGTCCCCATTTCTACAGCAAGGATCCGAGGCACAGAATGATGTCCAACTTGCCCAAGGTCATCCAGCTAGTATCTGTCAGAGACCCTCATAGTCCTTCCCACCCCATAGCCCAAGCCAAGTGAGGTGTAGCCCTATCCTGAGCCTCAAGCCCAGGCAGACAGGACTGCCTACAGGACACCTGCTGGGCCATGCCGTGAAGTCCACATGGCAAATCCTGTTTCACACTTACTGAGTGTCCTCTAGCTGGGGCCCTGGGGTAGGAAGGGAAGCACCCAGCCACAGCCCCTTCCTCAGGGACCTCCCAGCCTGTGGGAAACGAAGGGGACAGTGCAGTACACCCTTACTCCGACCTGTGAGCAAGTATCATCACTGCTCTGTTCCTCAGTTTCCCCATCTGTCATGAGTGCTTCTGCGACGACTCAGTGAGAGGTGGGAAGAGGAGCAGTTAGCATGGAGCCTGGCACAGTTAAGGGCTCAACATCCATTATTTTCATCAACAATTACAGTATGAGGATGCAGGACAAGTAGGGAGTTGCAAGTACTCTACGGGTCTTTCACTCAGTCTAAAACAACGCTCCCTGAACATCCTGCGGTCTGAGGACCCGGCCTGGTTCTTGGGGTGGAAGGTAGGGGAACCTCCAAACAAAGGCAGATGGGAGAGGAAGGACAGGACCCTGAGAGGTCCTGAGAGGTCGTGTACCTTTCCCCCAGGTTAAAAAAAAAGTACCACCACCCTTCCCTGCATCTGACCACAGAGCACCTCCCCACTGAGCCATCCTACTCCACAATCCCCAGTCCCTAGGAGTGCAGAGGGCCCTGTGCCGGCTGCTGAAGGAAGAGGAAAAAATGAGGGTGCCCCCTTGCCTTCAGGGTTGAGGGAATCTGTGTGACCATCCTAAATACCAGATGAGAGGAAAGGCCTGGAGACTGAATCAACCCAGCGGGAAGTCTGAGCATCACTGGAATCCAGTCTCCACCTGCTCACTTCAGCAGAGAAGGCTGCCCAAGAGGGGTGGTTCCAGGTCTCAGGGGTCAGCAGGAGGAAGTCAAATCCCACTGTCTGCCACTCCCCAGCTGTGAAACCTGGAGAAAGGGCCTAACCTCCATTATTTTCCAGAATCTAAGGACAATGGTAACACTTGTAATTAAGTGCCAAAATGATAAGTTTGTTTTGACGTCTGCCAGAAACTCTCCAGGGAGCCCAGTCACCAGGGTTCCCAGGGAAAGTGTTAGCCCTGGGTTAGCCATGAGAGGCTGAGACCAACTGGGGTGGCCCCTGCCCTTGAGAAGCCCTTACGGAATCCCCTGGGAAGCCCCAGCCTGCTGTCCCATCAATCACTCAAACCCGTGGCAGACAGGATTCCTGGCCCAACTCCAAGGCAGAAGGAGGAGGGGGAGGCAAATTCTCGCTGAGGACTGGGGAAGACTTCCAGAAGAGTGAGAGTGAACTAGGCTTGGGAACCAGTACAAGGATGTCTCCCTCCTGGACACCTACCTACCACATGCCACACACTTGACCCCCTTCAATACCTCCAGCTACCTAGGGAGGTGGGTCTAAATGGACTGTGATTCATTTATGCAACATCTACACAGCCAAGTGCTGGGCATGCAGACCCAGCCCTGCGGAACTCGGAGTGTAGTGGGGCAGACAATTAAACAATCTTCAGTGAAGTCACTTTTTCAGGCAAGTAAAAAGTGTAATTATTTATAATAGCTAACATTTATATAGCAATTACTGTGTGTGCCGCTCTTTCTCAATTTCCTTATATGTAAAAGGGGGATTATAATCGTACCTGCTTTCCTGAGTCTGTGACTATTAAAATGAATTAGCATGTGTAAAGCACCCAGACAGAGCCAGCGCACAGTAGGAGCTTAGTACACACTGCTCTTGCATCGATCCTTGGAGAGGGTGTCCAATTACAAACTTCATTTTGTAGCTAAGAACACTGACATTCAGAGATTATAGGGCTGGAATGACGGGATGCTGGAATAGAGTACGTGGGCTGTGGTGTCAAAGAGCTCAAGTTCCAATCTTGGCTCCACCACTTAGTAGTAAGCTTAGACTGACACCTCTCTCCCTCCCTCTCTCCGTTTCTCTATCTGCAAAAGGGGTGTAATAATAATAAAACCTTCACTGCGTGGATGTGAACGTTTAAGATAATGAACGCAAAGCCCGTGCCGACCCTGCGTCACGCGGTGGGCAGCAGTATTTGTACTGTAGCCCGTGGGGAAGGATGTGAACCCAGGCAGCCTGACACCACAAGCTGAGATGCACGTCGGACCACTGTCTTCCAAGAGCTGCCGCGGGGACGCAAGCTGGTGGGCTTGGGGAATGACCTCCCCAAAGGAGTAAGTAGTCCCGAGCGCGTCACCCTCAAACCCTCTCCCCATTTCTCATCCCTCCAGGTTACGCCCCGCACTGCCTGCCCCCCAGCAGCTACGATGCGGACCAGAAGCCGGGCCTGGAGCTGGCGCCGGCAGAGCCCGCGTACCCGCCGGCGGCGCCGGAGGAGTACAGCGACCCCGAGAGCCCGCAGTCAAGCCTGTCGGCGCGCTACTTCCGCGGGGAGGCGGCCGTGACCGACAGCTACTCCATGGACGCCTTCTTCATCTCAGACGGGCGCTCGAGGAGGCGGCGCGGCGGGGGCGGCGGGGATGCGGGCGGCGCGGGGGACGCCGGGAGCGCCGGGGGGCGCGCAGGGCGCGCGGGGGCGCCGGCGGGGGGCGGGCACCGGCACGCGTGCGCCGAGTGCGGCAAGACGTACGCCACGTCGTCGAACCTGAGCCGCCACAAGCAGACGCACCGCAGCCTGGACAGCCAGTTGGCGCGCAAGTGCCCGACGTGCGGCAAGGCCTACGTGTCCATGCCCGCGCTCGCCATGCACGTGCTCACGCACAACCTGCGCCACAAGTGCGGCGTGTGCGGCAAGGCCTTCTCGCGGCCCTGGCTGCTGCAGGGCCACATGCGCTCGCACACCGGCGAGAAGCCGTTCGGCTGCGCGCACTGCGGCAAGGCCTTCGCCGACCGCTCCAACCTGCGCGCGCACATGCAGACGCACTCGGCCTTCAAGCACTACCGCTGCCGCCAGTGCGACAAGAGCTTCGCGCTCAAGTCCTACCTCCACAAGCACTGCGAGGCCGCCTGCGTCAAAGGGGCCGAGCCGCCGCCCCCGCCCCCTGCCGGTCCGGCCAGCTGAGCCTCCCGCGTCGCCCGCGCGCCCGGAACTCGCTCTCCACGCGCCCCGGGCTCCCCACCTGCGCCCGCAAGCACCCTCTCCATCCCCCAGCGGCATTGCCCTCCCCACCCTCCTCGAAGGGACCCCCATCCTGCCCAGGAACTTCTCTAACTCTCACACCCACAATTCACTTCCGGCATTGTCTCTCCCAGCGCACCTCGACCCACATCGTCCTTCCCGGCCACCACTCGGACCTTGACTCCCCTGTTCATGCCCTCAGGGCTCCCAACTCAGGCACCAGGTCCGCACCTCCCCCGTCCCGCAGCCGGAAATGACTCCCGCCCAGACCCTGCGCTGCTCTTCTGACTTTTAGACCTTTCCTCTGACTTCTCAGTTTTCTCCAACAGTTCCTATTTTGGAGGCCCCAGTCTGAAACCCAGTCTTGACGCTCATGCCTGCCTCAGTTTCCTCATCCATACCAGGATGCAGGCCGTGCAGCCCTCAGACCACAGTCCGACCCCGACCCCAGACCGTTTCTCTGTTTTTTTCTGGAGTCTGCAGTGCACACACTCATCTGGGATCTAACCCCCACCCTTCTTAGAGTCCTCAGTCTGTCCCTGATTCTCTCCATTCTGGACAGTAGGTCCAGGTGTTCACAAACGCCCAACCCACTCCCAACACGTTATTTCCTACTCCAGTCCTCAGGAGGCCTCCTACGCTCGGTCCCGCACCCGCGCCAGCTCTCACCTCTGGGTTTACCTAACCTGGCGTGGAGGTGAGGGGCAGTTCAGGGCCCTGCCCCCTAATGTAGCCCCTCTCTCACCGCAGGAGAGCCCTCCCCTGGGCTTCCAGCCTGGGGCCTCCCTTCTCCATTCTCTGAGCACTTTTCCCCACCCTTAGGACTACAGGAACCCCTCTTTATTGGTTGGGGGTTCTGGAGCACCTCACTAATGCCCTTCTCCTTGTCCTGCTGGGCCCCTCCAGCTATTTATTTGTGTATTTATTTATTTATCTATTTATTATTCTATTTAATCTCTTGGCCTCACCCAGGGACAGTCTGGCTTCCCAGCTGGACTGGGAGGTCAGGGAGCCAGGCAAGGGAGGGACATCAAAGGCCATAGCGGGTTGCCCCCCACCACACACACACACACCCCTGGCTCGGAAGAAGCCCCACCTCATCAGAGCCTGAACTCACTAAGAAAGGGGACTGGAGAATGGGAAGGGTAGCCTGCTGGCCCTCAACCGAGCGGCCTGAGGGCATCAGGAGGTCCAGTCACGGGGCAGGCCCCGCCCTCCTGCGCCTTCCACTCCCACTCTAGGGAGCCGGGAAAGAGGAGCCTCCTTGATTTGTTTCCTACTTAGTCCTCTTCTCGAGGGACCCCAGGTTCCAGGGACCGACTGAGCCCCGGACCCCGCTGGGGCCTCTGGCCCACTTCGCTCCCCCGGGAGGAGCGCTCTCTCCCGGCCAAGTCTATGCAACTCTCCGAGCAGAGTGGCCGGGGCCGCCAGCCACCCGCCCTTGGCTGCCACTACCTCCTCCGCCGCGCTTTTGCATGCCCGGGCGAGGACCGAAGCACACACCTCCATGCGCACGGGCGCCGGCCCCCTCTGCTTTAAGCACACGCCTCTGCCCCACTGCTCCGTGGCCGTTTGCTGGTAGGAGCCCTGGAAGCCCACTCTCCTCCACTGACCCTGGCCACAAAAGAGGGTGGAAACAGGAGGGGCTCCTGGAGCAGGGGCACCTCTAGGGCTTCAGAGGGGATGGTTGGTCCTTTCGCCCAGCTCCAGGCCCACCGGGAAAGGAGGCTGCAGGGACGGTGGGCGGGAGAGGGTAGCAGAAGCAATTATGGAGGGTGTTGACCCTGTAAATAGGACTTCTGACAGCAATAATTTTCCATGCATGCTAAGCCTTTTGGCCATATTTTGTATGAGCGCTTGGCGCTCCCCCACCCTCCTTCCTCCCCCCTTCCCTCCCCACCTCCAGCAGTATTACTTGTAACGCAATTCAGGGATATTAAAGGGACTTTGGCCACTCACCAGCGCCTCTACGGATTTTGTGATTGGGTAGGGAGGCGGGGCTAGAAGGCGGGAGGGCACCTGAGAGACAGCGAACTTTTCCAGTGCATTTCCTCCTCTGTAACCTGACTAGCCTGTGGTTCCAGGCTATAAGGTTCCAGGTATCCTTAAACCTAAACGGTCCTCGAATAAGCGTTCAAGAACCAGATTAATAACATAGGTTAAGGAAGTTATTTGCCTTACGGTATTAGGGAGTGATAGAGCCTGTGACTAATAGGAAAGAGTATGCCTCACCTTAAAGATTGTAATTCAAGGGGTCAATGGATGGCACAGCGGTTACGTCGCTGGACTCCCACATAGCTGACCACGGTTCTAGTCCCAGATTTGGTAGTTTGAAAATCATGCCGGGCACGTGTGCATGCATGCTCAAGATTCCAAGAGAAGAAGAGATTGCAGTGTGGCCATGCCTCCCCCCATGGGGGGGGTGATTTCTCATTTTTCCCTCTCACTGTCTCTGTCTCTCTCTTTCTCCTGGCGGGTGCATGTACCCTAAGACAAAAACCTCTAAAAAAAAAGAAAAAAAAATTGCAATTCAAATAAACAGACCTGTAGATCAGATCTGTCTGCTGACAGCCAGTTCACATCCTCTGTATTCCCCTCATTTCTTCCCCTTCTGCTCTGCCCCCGTTTCTGGCCAGCAGTACGTGGTCATGCATGCAGTAAGTGCCCGCATGCAAAATGGTAGACTTGGGCTCAGCAGGCAAAGTTATCCAAAACCAGTGAGCTGCCTCTGTGCACACACGCTCCTGTGTTTCTTTTGTGTGTGTTGGTGTGGGTGCGTGCGCTTGCCAGAAAGAGAGAGAGACAGAGAGACAGAAAGCGAGAACTCACCCCCCCCCCCAGGGGGGATAGCCACGCTGCAATCCCTTCTCCTCCGTTCTCCTCTCAGGATCTTGGGCACGCACGCAACTTGTGAGCCACTTGACACCAAAATATTCAGGATGAAGGATGTTGGACAACCAACCCATCCTCCTTGCCAGCTGCCGTGGTTTCTCTCTCTCTCTCCCTCTTTTATTGCCAGAGTGTACTTTTACTTACCTATGAGAGACAGAGACACAGAGATAAAATGCACCCCAAATGGGATGTGGCCATGCCAGAATCTTCTCCATTTCTCCAGCCTGTGGAGATTTGGGCACACACGCTCCTGTTTTTTTGTTTGTTTGTTTTTTCTTTTTTTTAATAATTATTTATTTTATTTTTATTTATTCATTCATTTACTTTTTAATTTGATCAGAGAGAGACAGAGGGTGAGAGTGAGAGAGAGGAAGTGAGAAAGCAAGCCACCAGATTCAGGACTTGAACCCCAGTCAGCCATGTGGGATTGTCCAGCACCTTAACCACCACGCCACCTGCTGGTCCCCAGTTTGTTTGTTTTTTTTGAGAGGTTTTTGCTATAGGGTGCGTGCGCTCACCAGAAAGACAGAGAGAGACAGAGAGACAGAAAGCGAGAAATCACTCCCCAGGGGGGGATGGCCACGCCGCAATCCCTTCTCCTCTATTCTCCTCTCAGGATCTTGGGCACGCACGCACATGAACCCGGCATGAGTTTAAGCCACCAGGTCCGGGACTCGAACCGCAGTCGACTAGATGGGAGTTCAGCAACATAGCCATTATGCTAACTGCTGGTCCCACATGTTCCTGTGTTTTTCAACCCACCTTCTTTCAAGCCATTGGCCATGTTGGATCCAACTCCCTTAACCACAAGGCCACGGGGGCAGCCCATGAGGTGACTTCAAACCCCTTTGCCTTTCACTGGGGATCAACAGCCCCCCTGCCACTTACCCCAGTCTCCAACTTAGACTCACCAAGTGGCCTGCATGCTCTGGGGGATGGATGATAAGGTAAGTGTGGGGCAAGGGCCGAAGTCTGGAACCCCACATCCCCTGGGGCCTCCTTGTGGGTTTCCTCAGGCAGTAAGCAGTGCCCTCAATTTTAGACCCTCTCTCTCCTTGGTTTCTGTCCACCTTCCCCTTCACACACCTCTGGATGGCAGCTGCACCCTGAGCGATATGCTGGGTGTTTCCAAAAACAGCAGTTGTGGGAACCCCCACATGAAGCCCCAAGGCAAAAACCTCAAAAAGAAAAGAAAAGAAATGCAACAGTGCCTGGGCTCCTCACAGAGGAGGTTTTTGCCTTGGGGCACACGTGCTCCACTGGAGAGAGAGAGAGACAGAGACAGTGAGAGGGAAAGTGAGAAATCACCCCCTTCTCGCAGGGGGAATGGTCACGTTGCAATCCCTTCTCCTCCCAGAATCTTAGGCATGCACGCACACGTGCCCGGCGTGATTCTCAGGTCTGACACTCAAACTGTGGTACTGTTGCATTTCTTAACCATCTACACAGGGACCAGCAGTTGGCGTAATGGCTATGTCACTGGAATCCCATGTAGTCGATCGTGGTTCAAGTCCCGTGTCCGGTGGCTTAAACTCATGCCAGGTGCTTTGTGTGTGTGCCCAAGATCCCGAGAGGAGAATGGAGAAGAAGGGATTGCGGCATGGCCATCCCCCTGGGGGGTGATTTCTCACTTTCTGTCTCTCTCTCTCTTTCCGGTGAGCGCATGCACCCTTATAGCAAAAATCTCTCAAAAAAGAAACCATCTACACAGAATCCCCTGTGGTTACACACTGCTCCTGACAAGCTGCTGCTGCCTCCGTTGTTTCTATCAGGTACAGGGAAAGAACCCATATTAAATCAGGATTTTATAAACATATTTTGAAGCTGAAAGTATTTAATACAGGGAACTGACTGCTGACAAAACACGTGGAAAGGCTGAAAGCGCGAGCCCTCAGTTGGGTCCTCGGATCCCCACTGCAGAATTGCTGCCACCAGGAGAGTGACAGCCTCTTCCACAGTCAGACAGAGAGGGGGCGGATCAGGAGGCTGCACTGAAACTACTGAGTTCAAGAACACAGCATTCCAGGTACAAGCTGGGGATTAGGAGGCCCCTGCACTGCCTCTATACCTGTCTGCTTTCTCCTGCTCCACAGGTGGCTCAATGCTGGAACACTATTATAGAAAACTCAGCACTCTAAGACCATCTTGACAGTAATAAGAGTCAAAGCAGGAGGAAGCTGGCCCCTGCCATCCAAATCCCACAAAAGTACATCTAACTGGCAGAATTTCATTCACTGTCAGTACCCTTGCTGCAAGGGAGTCAGAAGAATACAGTTTTTAACTCTCTAATCATGCAATCCAGCGGGACGTGGGCATGGATTCTGGGAGACCATCTACCATATCCAGCCCAGTCATAGTCATCCACCATCCATCCCTTCCTGCTCAGTGAGCAGCCATGCAATCTGGGGACTAAATATAAACTTAAGGGATGGTCTTAACTGGCCTAAGAGTAATATCACCCCCATGGGTTCGGTAATGGGCACTCGATTTAATTCTGGCCAGTAAGACTGAAGGAAAGGGTTGCCGGAAGCTGATGAAAAACGTTGCCACTTCCTCTCTCTTGAAAGAAAGGAAGTCCAGTCTCTCTTCCCTGTGAACATGAACAGGGAAGTATGTCATCTTGTGTCTGTGAGAGAACTAGCCTTAGCATGAAGCCCACACCATGAATGGCCAAGATAGATCATGTAAAAAGGCTACGTTCTTGCTGACATCAGGGAGTCAGTGGAAAACCACTTGAAACCCACTCAGCACACTGCCTCTGGACTTCACAGTATGTATGAGTATCTTTATTGTTTAAGTTAGTTGAATCAGGCTCCTGTTACCTGCAGCCCAAAGCACCTCAACTGGCATTATCAATGGTCTGCTTTTCCTGATGCTCTCAAAGGCCTTCAAGACCTCCATGACATGACTGTCGGGCTCTCTTCTTACCTGTCTGGTGCCCCACCCAGCAACTCTGCTGGCGCATCTTCCTATACCCAAAGAAGGAATCTACTAGTTCCTGATGCTCTCCTGAAGCAATTTCCTTACACCTCTGGCTTCAATCTCCACCTACATGCCGATGACTCACACATTTACATCTTCAATTCTGACCTCCTTTCTGAGCTGCAAATCCATATGTGCCTTCAGGCCACTTTCACTGAGATAGTCCCAAAGCGCCAGAGACCGGTTAAGTCCAAGCCATGATTCGTTCTCTCCAGGGTTTCCCACCTTTACAAACAACACCAGCACTCAGCCAGTCTTACAGTCACAAAACCTAGAAGTCACAAAACCCACCTCCATCTCCCCCACACTGTCAGTCGATCCATCAGTAGGTTCTGTTGGTTTTTCTTTTTCTCTCCATCTTCCTAGTCACTACTGTGTTTAAAACCACCATCATCAAAAAAAAAAAAAAAAAAAAAAAAAAAAACCACCATCATCGCTTATCTGGACAACTGGATCAGCCTGTCACTGATCTCCCAGGATCCATTCAGCCTCCTCCACCTCCCTTCCTCTATTCACAGCAGCCAAAAAGATTTTTTTTTTATTTTGGTAGAGGTTTTTGCCTTAGGATGCATGCACTCCCTGGAGAGAGAGACAGAGACAGTGAGAGGGAAAGTAAGAAATCATTCTCCTTCATTCTCCTCCTGGGATCTTGCACATGCACTTACAAGCACCTAGCATGAGTTTCAAGTCACTGGGTCCCGGACTCGAACCGTGGTCAGCTATGTGGGAGTCCAATGAAGTAACTGCTACTCCATCTGCTGGCCCCAACCACGGGGATCTTTTCACCAATGCAGATCTGATCGTATCTGTCCTCATCCGTTTAGACTGCTGTAACAAATTACTAGGAATGGGTGGCTCATAAACAACAAAAATTTATTTCTCACAGTCCTGGAGGCTGAGAAGTCCTAGATCAAAATGCCAACGGAATTGGTGTCTAGTGAGGGCTTGCTTCCTGATTCACAGACATCAGTCTTGTGTGTCTTCACATGGCAGAAGGGGCGGAAGGGGCGAGGGAGCTCTTCTGCCATGTGAAACCAATCCCATTCAGGAAGGCTCTGCCCTCATGACAGAGGAGTCGCACTCCTAATCTCACTTCCAGGGTTAGAATTTCAACATATGAGCTGGGGGGCAGGGAGACACATTCAGCCTATCGCATTCCATCACTGACCCTCCAAAAACTCACATCCTTTTCACAGCAAAATACATTCATGACATCCCAATAGTCGTAAAAGTCTTAACTCATTCCAGCATCAATTCTAAAGTCTAAAATCCAAGTATTGATCACATCTTATCTAAACATCATCTAAATCAGATATGGGTAAGATTCAAGGCACAGTTCATCCTGAAGTAAATTGCACTCTGGCTGTGAGCCTATGAAATCAAATACATTATTGCTTACAAAACGCAATGGTGAGACAGACACAGGGTAGACATTTCCATTCCAAAAAGGAGAAACAGAGAAGAAAGGGGAAACAGATTCCAACGAAGTCCCAATTAGAAGGTGAATTCCATGAGATCTCTTGGCTCAAGAATAATCCTCTTTGGCTCAATGGTCTGCCCTTGAGCTCACTGGGGCTGTCTTGTTGACCTACTAGGGTGGTGATCCTACCCTCTGCACCCACTGGGGTGATGGTGCTGCTCCTACAGCTTTATCCTGCAGGAGCTATTACCTCAGGTCTCTAGGTAGCCTCACCCCAAAAGCTATGGGCACCTCAACCACCATGGCTTTGGAAGGCCATCTGGCCTACTAAAAGTAATGATCTCCCCTCCAGCTATTTTTCCCTTAAACTCTTTTCTTTTCTTTCTTTCTTTTTTTTTTTTTTTTTTTTTTTTTTTTTTGTTTTGTTTTGTTTTTGTTTTTGTTTTTTAAGAGAGATTTTTGCTATTGGGCACATACACTCACCAGAGAGACGGAGAGTCACAAAGCAAGAAATCAACCCTCACCCCCACACACACTCCAGGGGAGATGGCCATGTCACAATCCCTTCTCCTCTATCCTCCTTTCAATATCTTGGGCACACACACACACACACACACACACACACACTAGGAGTGAGTTTTAAGCTGCCGGGTATGGGACTTGAACCATCGTCGACTGCGTGAGAGTCCACCGACATCACTATTATTCCATCTGCTGGTCCTAAGAATGATTTAATTTTATTTATTATTATTAATTTTTAAAATCTGAGCAGGGAGAGAGGCCCCAGGTCCAGGATGCAAATTGCAGTTTGCCACATGGGCGTCTGGCACCTTAACCACCACACCACCTGTCAGTCCATCCCCTCCACTCTTTAAATCCAAAGAGGCAGCCCTGATGATCTTAATACTCTCAAAGTCATGCTCCCCTAGTCTTGAAAAATAGCCTGTGTTCTCAGCTGAATAGCGCTCCGAACCCATCTTATAAAATCCAAGAAGTCTGACAGACTTCCTTTTTTCCTTTCCATCTTCTGCTTCAGTTCAAGCTGGCAGTTTTCCCGCTAGGGTGGTTGATTAAATCCATGGTTCATACCATAATAATCTCCTTGTCAAGGGATGCTTGGCCAAACACTCTAAGTGTTCTCGCCCAAACACTCTTTCTCATTTTTTGCCATATGGATAGGCTAATTTTTCAGATCTTTCTAAGGTTTGCTTCCTTTTTGTTGAAAAATTCCATCTTTAAGTCATTTCTTTCTGCTCATATTTTACTATATGCAGTCAGAAGCCAAACCACACTTTCAACACTTCGCTTAGAAATAGCTTTAGTTAAATATCGAATTTCATTGCTCCTGAGTGCTACCTTCCTCAAAACACCAGAACATGAACACAAATTGGCCAAGTTCTTGACAACTTTAAAACAAACACGGCCTTGTCCCCATTGTCCACAATGTGTTCCTCATTTCCATCTAAGAGCTCATCAGAATGGGGCTTTTCCATCCACGTTTCAACCAACATTCTGTCCAGAATTATTACATACATAAGTATTCTCTAAGAAGACTGAGGTTTTTGTCTACAGCTCTTTTTCTTTTTTTTTTTTTTTCCTTTTGAGCCCTCACTAGAATTATCCTAAAAGTTCATTCATGGGGCCAGCAGATGACATAATGGTTATGTCACTGGGCTCCCACATGGCTGACCATGGTTCGAGCCTGGACACAGTGGCTTGAAAATCATGCCAGGTATGTGTGTGTGCATGTATGCCCAAGATTCCAGGAGGAAAATGGAGAAGGGATTGCAGCATGACCATCTTCCCTGGGGGGTGATTTCTCACTTTCCCGCTCACTGTCTCTCTCTCTCTCTCTCTCTTTCTCTCTCTCTCTCTCTCTCGTTAGCACAAAACCTCAAAAAAACCCCACAAAACCCCAAAGGTTCATTCATGGCATTATAGGCTTTTTCTGGCATGCACCTCAAAACTCTCCCAGACTCCACCCATTAACCAATTCCAATGCCACTTACACTTATTTATCACAACTAATAATCACTTTATTAAAATAGTTGACTTTAGTATTGCGATAGTGACTTCAACCTTAACTACTGGCTCAATATTGATGGAAATAACCTGCTGAACAACCTCAGAAAGATGGTGCAAGTCAATGAGCCACTTGCGGACTCTCATCTGGAAATGATCCCATGTCTTGGAACCTCCACCACAAGGTGTTTACACTGCGAGTTCACACTGCAGCTGATGAGGGTAATTCAAACTCAGAGAATGCCACCTCTGGTTTTTACCAGTGTTCTTCTGGTATCTTTAAAGGCCACAAATGTGCCATATAGGGCACATGCACTCGCCAGAAAGATAGAGACAGAGAGACAGAAAGTGAGAAATCACCCCCCAGGGGGATGGCCATACCACAATCCCTTCTCCTCCATTCTCCTCTCGGGATCTTGGGCACAAACACACACGTACCCGGCATGAGTTTAAGCCACCAGGTCCAGGACTCGAACCGTGGTCGACTACATGACAGTCCAGCGACATAGCCATTACGTCAATTGCTGGTCCCAACACAAGGCGTTTTTCTTGAAGCAGTACTCAAAGGCTTGGTAGGCTTCTATCTGAACTGGTACTTTCACTTGGAGATTCTTTTCCTTTGTGCCTCTGATCAAGTCAGCAAGCTTGCTCTCCCGCAAGTTCACACTGGTAATTCAAACTCAGGGAATGACACCTCTGGTTCTTACCAGTGTTCTTCTGGTATCTTTAAAGGCCACAATGTGCCGTGCCTTCCTGACCGGCCTGTTCCTTGGTGAGAATGAGCAGCAGTGAATCAGGAGCTGGCCAGAGCTCACTAGCCCCTTGACTGTGTCTTTCCCCAAAAAAGTCACTTACATATTTTTAGACAGTCATTACAGAGCACCCTCACTTCTCAGTACCCATTTCTAACTTGGTTCCATTGGATTGCTACAACAACCCCCCATAGACTGGGGGGCTTATACACAACAGAAGTCTGTTTCTCACAGGTCTAGAGGCTGGGAAGCCCTGGGTCAAAGGGCCAGCCCATGCAATGTCTGGTAAGGGGCTGGTTCATAGACAGCGCCTTCCCACGTGTCTTCTGGGGGCGGCAGTGAGGATGCTCTCCAGGGTCCCTATTATAAAGGCACTAATAATCTCCACCCCCATGACGTACTCGCCTCCTAATGCCATCACACTAGAGGTTAGAATTTCAACATACGAAGTTGGTGGTGGGGGAACACAAAGTCACCTTGATCTTGGATTTTACCGCCTCCAGAACTGTGAGTAATACATTTCTATCATTTAGAAGCCACCCAGTGTATGGTATTCTGTTACAGTGGCCCAAATGGTTAAGATACCTCCTCCTGGACCACATGACATTGTTTTGCAGCTCTTACTACCCATGTACACGTTTCTCCTAATCACTGTGATTACTAGATCTTTATCTGTCCCCCCCCCCCCCCACTAGACTGTAAGATTAACAAGGCCGGGAGTGACAGTATCTTTTGCCCAACACTACATCCTGAGTCTAGCACAGTACCTAGCCAATAGCAGGTGGCCAGTCATTTTTAAAAAATATATTTATTTAATTTTTTTTGTTATTATTATTTATTTTTTAATTTGGCCAGAGAAAGAGAAAGGGAAAGAGAAAGCAGGGCATCAGGTCTGAGACTCAGACTGAGGTCTGCCAAGTGGGAGTCCGGCGCCTTAACCAACATGCCACTTGCCGCCCTCCCCAGTGATTATTTTTTAATGAACTCTATACATTTAAATCATACTCAATAATAGTGCCTTAGACTTTTAAAAAGTCTCTCACAGCCATAATCAATTTGTTCAGCTGTGGGCGCCTGATTAGAACACTTTCTTTCTCTCCCACTAAGACTTGTAACTTGAGAGCTGTGGCTCGGTTGTGAGCTACTTGTCAATATCTCTTCTCTTTCCTTAGTAAGAGAACTTCAATTCTAGCTGAACGCATTCCCAATATGAATGAAGACGACATATCCCAGCTGCCCTACACCAATGGTGACCATGCAACCAAGTCTGGTCAATGACATGGAAGAGAACATGTTAAATGGAACTTCTGAGACAGCATTCTTTTTTAAAAAAAAAAGAATTATTTTATTTAACTTTATTGATTGATTGATTTTATTTGATCATAGAGGGGCAGAGTGAGAGAGACAGACACAGAGAGAAAAGGAAAATGAGAAAGAAAGTCACCAGGTCCAGGACTCAAACCGCGGTGGGTCATGTGGGAGTCCCACACCCTTAACCACCATGACACTTGCCGGTCCCCCTGAGATAGCATTTTAAAAAGGAGAGGGTCGGGAACCAGCAGTTAGCGTAATGGCTATGTCGCTGGACTCCCACGTAGTCGACTGCGGTTCGCATCCCGGACCCGGTGGCTTAAAACTCACGCCGGGCACATGTGCGTGCGTGCCCAAGATCCTGAGAGGAGAATGGAGGAGAAGGGACTGCAGCATGACTATCCCCCCTGGGGGGTGATTTCTCGCTTTCTGTCTCCATGTCTCTCTCTGTCTGGCGAGCGCATGCGCCCTATAGCTATAGTGAAAACCTCTCAAAAAAAAAAAAAAAAAAAAAAAAGAGAGGGTCATATGTTTTTACCTTTCCTTTTCTCCACTTTCTTCCAAGCTGGACTTGGAAGAGATGGCTGGCACTTCAGCAGCAATCTTGAACCAAGAGACATCCCCGAGAATGGAAACCCTGCTTAAAATGATGGAGCAGAAGTGGATCAGCCCCCTATAGCCTAGTGATTAAAGGAGCCAGATTCCACATGGCCAACTGCAGTTGAGTCCTAGACCATGGTGGCTTGAAAATCATGCCAGGAGCATGTGCATGTGCGCCCCAAATCCCAAGGGGTTAGAAAAATGGAAAAGAGAAAGCAACATGACCATGACCCACTGGGGATGGGGTACTTTCTCCCTCTTTCTATAACTCTTTCTCTGTCTCCCTCTGGCAAGTGCACACGCCTTCTGACAACTTAAAAATAAATAAATAAAATGAGGCAGAAGGATAAGGACCCGTTCCCCCTGGTTATCTTGCAGTAGCCACCCAAGGCCTGGACTTCCTGCTTCCACACTCTTTCTCGTCATATAGGACACATTTCAGGGTATAGTAAACCTCTCCCACCAGGTCTCTCTTACTGGAAGTCAAATGTCATCCCTGTTGACAGCCATATTCCTATCATGTGGGGCTAATCTCTCTGCCAAGTGAGAAAAACTCTCTGAACTCCCTTTGCACTAACACCCGGCACCACCTCACCGTCTAGAGGAGCCAACCATGCCCATTTTCATTAAGCTAATTCACATTGGCTTTCTGTCACTTGCAAACAAGAGTCTCAGCCAATACATCGAGACGTAATCTGGAAGTGCAGACATGGAGAGATCTACAAGATCTATTATTAATGTAAAATGTAATCAAACAGCTGATGTTTATTGAGCACTTAAAACCTGCTGTGCACTGTTCTAGGGGCTTTCCCTAACATCGTCTCTTCTCTTTCCTCGTCAGCAAACCCCGGAATGAAGTGACACGATAATGTCTATTTTGCAGACTAGGAAACACGTACAGACAGGTGACTAACCCAAGGTCACACATCTAATTAAATATGTGCAATTTTAACCCAGGAAAGGTGACCCAGCATCAAATTCTCCCTTTGTCTTTGTTTGGATTCCCTGACGGCAAAGTCTGAGACTCGAGAACAAGCAGTTTGTGTGGGGGTGAGCCCAGGAAGCTGAAGTCAAAGGGCAGGAAGAACAGGGCATGGGGTGAGATAGTGAGGTCGCTATTGTAGTCATGGGGCCGAGAAAGGTCCAAATGGTCTAAAACAGCTCTCTGAATTGTCCACCAGTAACAACGGAAGGCGTATTTATTCCTCAGCACTGGTCCCCACTTGTGAACACCCTAACACCTCTGCTCGTGTATGGGCAGAACTCCCACAGGGATGGATACGAAATGTGGGAGACACAGGGAGCTCAGGCTGGGAAGCCGGCAGCTTCCCAGGTGAGTCTGAGCTGGCCCAGAACTTCCCACTACAGGGCCCAGCTGCAGTGAGCATGCTGTTAACCGCGGTATTCTGCAGGCTGGGACCACAAGGGAGGCCTGGGTTTGAGTCGCAGTCTAACATGAAGGCCAGCTCAGTGGCGTGCACTTTCAATCCCAGCAACTCAGGGAGGCTGACGGGGAGGAGCTCAACATAGCAAGACCCTTGTGTAAAAAAAGAAGAGGTGGGGGAGCTGTGACACTGACATCCGGGCCTTTACTACATCCTTTCCTTGTCAGCAAACCTCACAGTTGTTCAGGCATCCACCCAGCACCTAACCCGTATGCAGATGGCTCAGAGGAGGCCCACTTCAGGGGTGTGGCTTATCGGTCTCACCTTGCCAATAAGTTGTCCTCAGAGGGACAGTCTGGGTGCCTGACACATGCGGGTTCCTCAGAGGTCCTCAGCAGGAATGAGCTCCAATTGCCCACCACGTTAACCTTCTCACTAACAAACCGGTTGGGGCATTTCTCTCTTCTGCGGTACTTCCTGGGATCACTTCCTACGGCAGACGTGTCTTCCAAACACGGTCACATCTCTCATCCCACAGGCTCTTTCAGAACCTTGCTACCATTCTCATCAAAAGATAATGTCTAGGGACCAGTAGGTGGCATAGTAGTTAAGGTGCTGGACTCCCACATGGCTGACTGCAGTTTGAGTTCCAGGCCTGGCCACTTGAATATCATGCAGGGCACATGTGTGTACATGCCCAAAGTCCCAGAAAGAATGGAGAAGAAAGGATTGCAGCGTGGCCATCCTCCCTGGGGGTGATTTCTCACTTTCTCTCTGTCTCTCTCCAGTGACAGCACACATGCTATGGCAGAAAAACTTTTTAAAAAAGACGGATAATGTCTATGTCCCTTTCTCTTGAGCCTGGGAGGATTTGTGCCAGCTCCTGGAAGTGGGCTGTTGAAGAAATTCTGCCTTATGATGTCCAAGACTAGATTGAAAAAGCCCATGAAGATTCTGCCAGGTTCTCCTGGGATGTTTGCTCTCAGAAACCAGTGAACACTCTATGAGGAAGTTCAAGCCATACGGAGAGGGCACACATCATCATTCTGACCAATGGCAGTATCATCCACCAGACGTGGAAGTGGAAACACCTCCAGATGATCCCAGTCCCAGCCATCAAGTCGCCCCCAACTGTTGAGTCACCTCCCAGCTAACGGCCCAGACACCGTAGAGAAGAGACAAGCTGTTCTCACCCACAGAATCTGAGCATAATAAACTGGTTGTCTCATGCCACTAAATGTTAGGTTGATTTGCTTTGCAGCAATCCAATCAACAGTGGACCAGGAGAGAACAGACACAAAAGACAGGTGGGTCTCTCTTTCTCTTTTTTAATTTGCCAGAGGGATGTGTACTCTCCAGAGAGAGACAGAAAGGGAGAGAGATAAAACACCCCCCAATGAGGTATGCTTCTGCTGCAATCCCTTCTCCATTCCTCCACCCTATTGGGATTTGGGACATGCACGCACGTGCCTGGGCACATACACACATGCCCAGGATGAGATTCGCAGTTGGCCGTGTTGGATCTGGTTCCCTTAACCACTAGGCGACAGGGCCAGCTTACAGATGGGCCTCTTTCAAGAGATCAGCATAGACTACTGTTACTTCGGACATCAGAGCTCAAGGCTTTTCTGCCCTTGGATTTCAGAATTGAAAGCCAAGTTTTCAGGCTTTCAGCCAGGGACTTGAAGTCACATCATCGACCTCTCTGCCTCTGAGGTTTCCAGAGCTGGACTGAACCCCACTACTAGCACCTCAAGATCTCCAGCATGCAGATGGCCTGTTGTGGGACTTCCCAGCTGCCATACTCACGTGAGCTAGTTCCAGTAAATCCCCTGTTATATGTCTATGCAGCCTATCAGCTCTGCCTCCCTGGAGAACCCGAGCTAAGGCAGATGGGAAGAACACGAGTCTTTGACGACATTAGTTAACTGCCTCTTTACCAACCTTGAGATGTCCCTCTAAACAGCGTACTAAGTGTCCAACAACTCTTCTGGGAAAACAAATCTTAAGTTTAAGCTATTTGGAGCTGGGCCACAGTATGTTTTTGTTTTTGTTTTGTTTTTTTTTTTAAGAATTATTTTATTTTAACTTTATTTATCCATTTATTTATTTATTTTAATTTGACCAGAGAGGGATAGAGTTAGAGAGAGAGAGAGAAAGCAAGCTACTAGGTCCAGGATTCGAACCGCAGTTGGCCATGTGGGAGTCCAGCACCCTTAACCGCTATGCCACCTGCTGGCTCCTGTTTTGTTTTGTTTTAAGAGAGTTTTGCTATAGAGTGCACACACTCGGCAGAGAGATAGAAAGTGAGAAATCACCCCAGGGAGATGGCCACACTGCAATCCTTTCTCCCCATTCTCTTCTTGGGATTTTGGATGCACACACACATCCTCCCTGTGTGAGCTTTAAGCCACTGGGTCCGGGACTTGAACTGCGGTTAACTACGTGGGAGTCCAGCAACGTAACCATTACGCCATCTGCTGGTCCCAGGTCATAGGTATCTTTTTTTTTTTTTTTTTAGAGGTTTTTGCTATAGGGCGTGTGCGCTCGCCAGACAGAGAGAGACAGAGAGACAGAAAGTGAGAAATCACCCCCCTGGGGGGATGACCATGCCGCAATCCCTTCTCCTCCATTCTCCTCTCGGGATCTTGGGTACACACGCACACATGCCCGGCGTGAGTTTTAAGCCACCTGGTCAGGGATGCGAACCGTGGTCGACTACGTGGGAGTCCAGCGACACAGCCTTTACGCTAACTGCTGGTCCCAGAGAGAGAGAGTGAGATGGACTCAATGCCGCAATCCTCCAGCCTCCATAGGTTTTTGCCATAGGGTGGGCGCCACCACGCCCATAGGTATCTTAACATACAGAATTTGAGACCAGGAGCAGCGGCCTCGGTGGGCATACCATGATGACAGAGTCAGGTCACATCGCTATGGTTCCACTCCAGAAACAGTTCTGCCTGTAACAAGAAGCGGCTCTAGATGGAAGCATTTCCTTCCTTCTGGGGCTGAAACAAAGGATGATTCAGGTACCCACAAGGATGATACTCCGAGACTGCAGAAATGGAAAGAAAGGTTCAAGTCAAACTCACAATGGCCTTAGCATTCTAAGGTTTTTGAAGACTGGGACCCAACGCAAATGATCTGCCAAATGGAAAGTTATGCAATTCTGGGCCGGGAGGGGAGGTTAAGGTGGCTGGATCCCACCTGCTGACTGGGTCATTGGATGCAGGACCAGTTCCTTGAAAAACACACCAGGCTTGCCTGCCCAAAATCCCACAGGAGAATGGAGGAAAAGGCAATGAGGTAGGCCATCCCCTCAGGAGGGGGCAGGGGCCACTTGGCACTTTCCCTCTTTCTGTTTGTCTCCCTGCAAGCACACACACTTGAGCAGGCCAATCAGTAATCACACCCTGTAGCTAAAAATTAAAAACGATGCGAGTCATAGAGCGCTTACGTGCACCTCTCAATTCACACTCACGACCCAGAGAGTCTGATAGCTCTACTTCATTTTAGAGATGGGGTCAGAAGGTGTCAATGACTGGCAGACGGCCACGTGGGGCCCCCCGACCCACAAACCTCTGCTCCCCTCCCCACCATGTCCCGTTTCTTCTTGGCAGGTGAGTATGCGTGCCCCACCCCTGTGCCAACAGGGCGAGAAAGAAGGCAACCAAACTAGTGTGGTCTCCACTGCCCACCTTCCTGCTTGGAATCGGACATTACGCAGCCCTGGCTTTGGCCTTGGATGATCTGACTTTCATTTTCAGCCGCCCTACCTGGGACGAGCAGTTCAGTAACTGCACCTACGCAATGACGTGATGGGAGAGAGGGGGTGCTGGCGGTGCCCACTGTTCGTCAGCTCGATTCCAGAAGGCTCCACGTGACGGTCACTGCCGCTGAACCAAAGCAGCCAGCGGTCGGGGAGAGAGCGGACTCCGGGGCCAGGCTGGGTTTGAACCTGGATTCAGGCACTCACTAGCTCCATGACCTTGGGTAAATCGCTTTAAGCCTCTCTGCGCGGCAGTTTCCTCGCCTATTCAATGGGAATGATCACACCTATCTGCAGCGTTGTTTCGAGGTTTAAATAAGTTAACACATATGTAAAGTGTTCACCACTGCGCCTGGCACAGTGGGCGCGTGGCCCGTCGCATTACTGTTGTCCTTAAGTTTTATTATCACCTCCACGGCCCGTGTTCTGGGGCTGCGCGGCTGGGGCGCCGAGCACTGCGGGTTCTGCCGACTCATCCTCGCTCCGCAGGTCGGGCCGCCGTCCCCCTCCCCCGCTCCTGCGGGGCTGAGTCACCCCGGATTGTGCGTCACCCGCGGCCCGCCCGCCCCACGACCTGCAAACTCACCCTGAGTCAGCCCTCCTGGGCGCTCCCACTCCCCGGACGCGGCGGCGGAGGGGAGGCGGCAAAGCGCCCCCCGGCGGAGAGCGGGAGTCCCGCGCCGCTCGGCCGGCGCCCGGCGAGCGGAGCCGACGTCCCATTGGGGACCGCGGGGACGGGCCGGGCCACTACGGAGCCGGGGGAGAAACGCGCGCTGCGCCGACCCGGGTCCCCCGCCTGGCCGCACGGAATGGTACGGCCCGGCCGGAGTTAAAGCCGGGGAAGGCGGCGCGTCCCGAAGCGGCGGCGGCGCGATGGGGCTGCGGGCGGGAGGATCGCTCGGCAGGGCCGGCGGTGGCCAGGGGTCGCCGGAGGGTCCCGGACGGAGCGGCGGCGCGCAGGGCGGCAGCATCCACTCGGGTTGCATCGCCGCGGTGCACAACGTGCCGCTGCGCGTGCTCATCCGGCCGCTGCCGTCAGTGCTTGACCCAGCCAAAGTGCAGAGCCTCGTGGACACGATCCGGGTGAGGCTCCGGGGGAGTCGGGCCGGCTGGAGGGAAGGTTCTGGAGGAGGGAGGTCGCACTGAAAGGGAGACGGAACTGGTCCTACCTCCGCCGGAGTTAATTAAGCATTTGCTGTGTGACCTTGTGCAAGTGCTGGGCCTCTCTGGGCCTCTGTTTCTTTTCTTGGGCAAGGAGAGGATTGGACGGGATAATTAAAGTAATTACCGCTGTCTCCTATAAAGAGTGCTTGCAGTGTCCTGGGAGCTGTTTTAAGTTTCTTAGCTTCCTGTACCAACCCTGTAACCCTTCTTTTACAAATGAGAAACTGAGGCATAGGATTCTAGCAGCCTTCCAAGGTCACGTAGGAAGTGGCAGAGCCAGAATTCACTCGCAGGCAGCGCCCAGAGTGCTACACAGTCCTGAGATAAGCTGTGCCCGTTCTTCTGGCTGTGACAGTGGCAGTGGGACTGGGCATGTCACATTTGCTGGGAGGGCCTTGTCTGAACTGGAAATGGGAGAGGACAAGGGTCAACTACTGGCCAAGGGAGAGTGTTCAAGAATGTTGGAGTGATCCTGGCAGGAAATGATGTGGGTTTGGAGGTCAAGAACATATGTGTCAGGGTAGGCCTGCATGGCATGGTGTCCCCTTCCCCCAGACCCTCGGAAAGTGAGGGCGTGAGACCTCTAAGCTTCGCCAACACTGGTGGTCCAGCCTAAGGTCCTTCAGTTCTAGAATTTGCATGTCTGTTCCCCTCCTGGAGCCATCTCCCCAGACAGCCCCAGGACGGGCTCCCCTGCCTTATTCAGGTGCCTACCTCCCTGACGCCCCTTGCAAGTGTCCCCCCACACACACATACACCGGCTCTAGCTCTCCCCTTACCCTGAGGTTTTTTCCATGTAACTCTTCCACCAGAAATTGTGTTAGGTATTCCGTTGTTTGTGGCTGTCTGTCTCCCCACCCCATGTCACCTCCACAGGAGCAGGGGCTGGTCACACCTGACTGTGGGAGGGAGAGGGCCACCCGTGCGTGCTCCCTCAAGTTTATTTCTTTCTTCCATGAGCAAGAGAGAGAGACAACACCTACAACAGAGTCTTGACATCCATCCCCAGCCAAGCCAGCCCTGGATCGGGGCACACATGTGCCACCCGTGCTCAAGGATGGCTCCCGTGTGGGTTCACCTCACAGGGCATGGTCTTTAACCACTGTGCCACCGTCTGCCCCCTACTGAGCTTTTGGTTAATGTGTTCCCTTCTGGTCTTTGTATATGATTTACTTATTTTGCTATAGTGTGTGTTTATGGGAGAGGGACAGAGAGAGAGAGGGAAAGCGAGACATCACCTCCTTGGGGGCGGATAACCACATAGCAACCCCTTCTACATTCTCAAGATTTGGGGCATGCATGCCCATGTGCCCAGTATTTTTCAAGCCACCAGGTCCAGGACTTGAACTTCACAGTCAGCCATGTGGAATCCAGTGCCTTCACCACTCACTACCAGCTGGCCCACACACAGCTTTAATGGCCTGGTGAGACACCTACCTGCTGTACCAGAACCATGTCTGGGGAGGTTAAGAACCAGATCCACCTTTACTTACTTACCATTGGATTCGTCTTCTATGGCCACAAACTTAGTGGCTTAAAACAACATAGATGAATAATTTTACAGTTGTGTGGCTCAGAAGTCCAAAACGGGTTGTTCTGGGCTGAGATCAAGGAGTCCCCACGGCTGCGTTGCTTTCCTGATACTCTGGGGAGATCCATTTCCTTGCCTTTCCCAGCTTCTAGCGGCCGCCCACACCCCTCGGCTCGTGGCCCCTTCCTTTGTCTTCAGAGCCAGCAATATCAGGTCGATATTTTCACATCACATCGGTGCGACCTCTTCTGCCTCCCTCTCCCACTTTCAAGGACCCTGGTGGCTACATTAGACTCATCTGGATCATCCAGGGTAATCTCCCCAGCTCAAGATTCTTAATTCCATCTGCAAAGCCCCTTCTAGCACGTCAGGAAATATATTCCCGGACTCCAAGGATTAGGATGTGGACATGGCTGGGGGCCATTATTGTGCCTGCTCACCACCATGGCCCAGTGCCCAGCACAGGCCCACCTGGCTCGGCTGCCCCTCCCTGGTGTTCACTGACTCCTCACATGAATCAGCTCGTTGATTTCCAACAGCAGCCCTATTGGATGTCTTCTTCCCATTTTACAGATGCAGGGCAGTGTGCAAAGAGGAGGCCGCGTGCTCAGCTGCTCTGTAAAGCATCTGAGATTCAAATTCAGGTTTGACAGGTTCCACAGCCCCTGCTTGTAACCGGCTGTGCCTGCTGATTAATAATTATCTGTGGAGCGGCCAGCAGGTGGTGTGGTCGTTAAAGCATTGGATTCCCACATGACTGACCACAGTTCGAGTCCTGGACCCAACGGCTTAAAAATCACGCCAGGTGCATGTGCACGCATTCCAAAAATCCCGAGAGGATAGAGAAGGGATTGCATCATGGCTGTCCCCAGGAGGTGATTTCTTACTTTCTCTCTCTGTTTCTCTCTGGTAAGTGCATGTACCCTTTGGCAAAACCTAAAAGGCTAAGAAAAGTTTTTAAATTATTTGTGAAACATGTAGATAAATGAATTCAACGGCCATATCAGAGAGAACCCGTGAGCTAGCAGCAGGAGGCCTGCTAGGCAGCACGCGCTTAGTGAGGTCCCCCCAGTGGGCTCTGCCCCCCACCCTGTCCTGCCCCAGGTGTTCACTACTTAGAGGACAGCCCGCTGTCTACCCAATGACTTGGGCCCCCAGCAGGAAATCAACTCAGATTCTCTTCTTCTTCTTGCCCTCATGTCCTCCCCCTCCACAAGCCCCTTGGAATCTGCCCCCTACATGTGTCCCAAACTAGTTGCCTCTCTGTGTCATCCAGGCCAGAGACCTCTGCTGAATACTTGCAGGGGAACCGCCTCCTCCCTGCTGTGCCCTTGGCCACCCTACCAAGGCTGTTCTGGGACAGCTTTCTAGAATGCATCAGATCATGTCCCCTTCCAGGCCCTGCCTGCTGCTCTTAGCAATGACCTACTGACCTTCCTGACCTTGCTATTCCTCAACCCCTCAAGTCTCAATCCCTCTAGCCCCTCCTAGTCACACTGGCCTCTTTGCCATGCCTCCAAATAATGGACTTGTTCAGACATCAGGCCCTTTGTGCCTGCTGTTCCCTCGGTCTGGAATGCTCTTCCCTCAGACGATACCCAGCATACATCACTGAGCGCGTCCACGTGCCAGGAATTGTTCAAAGAGTGATATGTATGAACTCATTTACCTCAGCAGTTCTCTGAAGGGGGTCTGCTGTCATCTCCACCGAATAAACAGGGCAACTGAGGCACAAAGAGGCCAACTACCCTAAATCACATAGCTGTTCAGTAGCAGGGCTGAACTTTGAACCTGGGCATTTGAATTCTTCGTCTAAACTATCCCACTTCTCTTTTTTCCTGTGTGGCTCTCTTTATTGTCACCTCAGAGATAGGGGCCTTGTGGATCCCCATCCCTGTCATGTCAGCTGTTACTGTCTTTATAGCATTCGGCACTCTAATATTCACCTGTTTCATTTCACCTTCCTTCTTTCCTCCCTGAAGCCCTGGGAAGGTAGGGGCTCTGTGTGTCTTGCTCTAGCTACCTTATTCCCAGAGTCCAGCACAGGATGTGGTGTAAAGTATGCCTGTGGTAGGTTGACAAATGTTTAACAACTTGGTCTCCAGGGAGAGAGATATGCCTGGTTTGTAGCATCGGCCCATGTTCCTGGTGTAAATGCTTTCACCATGGCTGCTTTTCTAGCTACCAAGATGATGGCAACCAGCTCACAAAATTCCCGGATATTTAGCTGTCATCTTTCATAAAGCAATGTGAGCACCCTGTAGGAGCTCCTCGCAGGTGGGCAAAGCCTGCTTTGTGAGCTTCCAAGCGCTGTACCATCCCCACTCATCTTGTTCCCCTTCTTTCCAGGAGGACCCAGACAGCGTGCCCCCCATCGATGTCCTCTGGATCAAAGGGGCCCAGGGTGGGGACTACTTCTACTCCTTTGGGGGCTGCCACCGTTATGCAGCCTACCAGCAGCTGCAGCGAGAGACCATCCCGGCCAAGCTTGTCCAGTCCACTCTCTCGGACCTGAGAGTGTATCTGGGTGCATCCACACCAGACTTGCAGTAGCCTCTTTAGTGCCGGCCACCACTACCCCTGATGGCCCAGAAGACACACCCAACCTCCAGTGGGCTGGACCATGCAGAAGGTGTAGCAGGAATGCATTCTCTTTGCACTGAGGAGGAGGCTCTTCCTTCACTAGCCACAGGGCTTCAGACTCATACTGAACAGTGTGGGAGCTCCAGTTCCTACCTCTGTGAAAAATGGGGTCATGACCTTGAAGGATTATTGAAAAGACGAAAGGAGATGTGTTTGGAGAGCCACATGCTTTTGCTCCAAGTTCCCAAGGGCAAGGATCTTTGTGCATTTTTGTCTTTGTATTTCCTTTTAGTGGATTATGTTCAGCTGCAAGTAAAGGAAAACCTAGGTTACAGTGGTTTAAACAAAGAGGTTTGTTTTTCCACATAGAATGAATTCTCCACATGGATGGCTAACGGTTTTAGTTCAACAGCTTGGCAATCCTATTGCCTTGCCTTTGTTACTTCATGGTTACAAGATGGCTGCTATAGCACCAGGAATCATGCTTATGTTTAAAGAAGAAAAATGTGGGGAAAGAGGAAAGGCCAAGCCAGCTGATCTTGTTAACTTCTATCAGAAAGTAAAGCCTCTGTCAGAAAACTGTTTTCTGCTCACTCTGCCACATAGTCCTACCTAGGTTTCTTTGGGCTAAGCCAGCTACCATTGCTACCCCCTAGCTACAGAGAAAGCTGAGACAACAGAGAACAGAATTGTCATAGTTGAGTAGACAATCATGCCCCGTCTTCTAAGACAGGCACACTGCCTCATGAAATAAAATTGAGATCCCATTATGAAGAGAGAAATGAGGAATTGTGTTATCAGTTAGTCCGTGCTGTGTAACAAACCATCTCAAAACTTAGAGCTAAAAACAAGTCATTTACCTGCCCACAATTCTGTGGATGGTCAATTTGGGCTAGGCATTTCTATTGGTCTTACCCAGGGTCCCTTATGAGGCTATAGTCACTTGTCACTTCAGCTGAGGCCAGAAGGTCCAGGACAGCCTTACTCACCTGTCTGGCAGGTGATTTGCAGTTGGTTCAGTTGACTTGGTTCTCTATGTGGTGACTCCAGCAGCCCAGCTCAGACTTAATTTTGTGTCCATAGGGTTCCAAGAGAGTCAAAGTAGAAGCTACAAGTCTTGAGGTTTTGTTTTGTTTTGTTTTGTTTTTGGAGAGGTTTTTGCTATAGGGTGCATGCACTTGCCAGAAAGACAGAGACAGAGAGACACAAAGCGAGAAATCACCCCCCGGGGGGATGGCCACGCCACAATCCCTTCTCCATTCTCCTCTCGGGATCTTGGGCACGCACACACACGCGCCCGGCATGAGTTTAAGCCACCAGGTCCAGGACTCGAACCGCAGTAGACTACGTGGGAGTCCAGCAACATAGCCATTACTCTAACTGCCAGTCCCAAGTCTTGAGTTTTAAGCCCAAAACTTGAATTCTAAGTTTTTTAGTGAGAGCAAATGTAGGCTTTGTCCAGAGGCCAGGAATGGGAAACAGACCTCTTATGGGAGAAACCGCAAAGAACTTGTGGCCATTGTTCATCTATCACAGATAATTCAGGTGGACAGATGGACAGATAGCAGCATTTCTCTTCCTTTCTCCCTCCCTCTCATGAACACACATAGGGCATTGCTTTACCTGGTTTGAAGTCACTATGACATTGTTCTGGCCTCCAGGGACTACGGGTCGTGTTGTCTTCCCTGGTAGGATGGGGTGAGCCAGGCAGGACATTCCTGAGGGACTTCTGAAAATCAAGAGTCCTAGGGAAGGGGAGAGTAAGAGGGGTGCAGTGAGGTGGGCCTTGTTCTTACTGCCACCCAAGGGAATTTAGTCTCTCTACATTTTCAAGCCTCAGTTTCCCCAGCTCAGTAATGAGAGCAACAGTTTTCCCACCTATTTTTTATTCCAGGGATGAAGGACGGAGATGGCCAGTAGAATTGAAAAGAGAGATTGTTCTAAATGCAATGTGATACCCTGGGTTACAGCTTGAACCCCAGAAGGGAAGTTAGTGGTGAGCGAGATCTGATAAGGTCTGGATCCCAGTTAATAAGGTGCACCATCAGTGTCCTGGTTTGGATGAACGCACCATCGTTATGCAAGATGCTGACATTGGGGTAGGCTGGGTGAAGAGTATACGGACACTCTTTGTACTGTTTGTAACTTTCCTGTAACTCTAAAATCATTCCAAAATAAAAGTGTATTTAATAATAAAGAGGGTATATTTGCTTCAGACCAGTAGTCCAGGTGCTCAAGCTGGGGCACTGAGCACCAGTTTCTGGGCCGCAGAGCGTCTGCTTCAGTAGATCTTCAGGGCCTGAGAATGTGCATTTTAACAGGCCCCCGGCGATGCTGACTCGGACCACAAGCCGAGAACTGCTTAGCAGTGGCTGTCAGATGTGTTGATCCCACCCCAGTGGAGAGGAAAGACCCTTGTGCTGGGATGTTGTTCTGGCCTCCCGGGTTTAGGGGAAGAGGTGATGGGACTGGGGGCAGGTCTTTCCATGCCTCAGCCAGGGCCTGTCATGCAGCCCTTTCCCCCTGCTCTAGGGGGGCAGGAGAGCAGCGCCACCTGCTGGCTCACCCTTGTGTCGGGTCCCAGGAGACTTGTGTTCTGGGACGAGTTTACACTCACTGTTTGACATTGGATGTCTTTCCCTCCCCTGGAGGATTTCTCCAAGCTTTCAAATGGACCGTCTACCCTTCAAGTTTGTAGTGAGGGTTAGGGAAGCTGAGGCCATGCTTTATAAACTTGTCCTGAAGTGCTGCTGTCGTGAATAATCCACTCTCACCTGCTGGTCTGGAATACCAATCTCAGCACTGTCACCTGAAAGATTTTTTCCTTCTTGCAGAGAAGCCACGACCAGCGAGCACTGAGGGCCCTGCTGGGTGCTTGGAGAGCTGCCGAACAGACTTGGGGAGGGAGGGATTGGCCACTTGAGGAGGAACTGACCTTGAGAGGGTATGACCCTGCTAGCTCTGGGGAGTTGAGAGCAGTGTTTCCCTTACACCAGCAGGTGGCGCTGCCTTCCTGCCCCCGGAGCAACTGTCCCGGGAAAGGGCTGAATGGCAGAGCCTGGCCAACGGAGGTGGATCCCAGGAAGCCTGGGACTCAGGCATGAGGAGGAGCCATGGCTGGGAGTGGGAGTCTCAGGTTCTCTGTCCCACCACTCTTGCCCTGTGGCCTGCACACATCATGGCACCAGGCCTGACTCCCTGTCTGTGCTGGGAGTGCTGGGCCAGAGATGCTCAGGCTCTACAAGGAGGCACTTCCTCCAAGAAGCTTCCCAGGTTCCTCCTGGCTGGGCTACATGCCCTCTCGGCTCCCATGATCCCAAAGCTCCTCTCCCCCTAGAGAGCACCCCTAGGAACTTGGATTCAGTGAAGGGCAGTGTATAGGGACCCCTTCAGCCTCTAGCTGAAACCGATCACTTCACCATGAAAAATTTTTACATATAGAAAAGTTCACAAGTTATCCATGAGCGCATTTCCCACTAAACATTAAGACAGTAAAACAGGAGCCAAAGCGTGGCAGTAGCACAGGACCAGAAGCTGGTTCACTCAGAAGGGTCTGGAGTTCATATTCTAAGACCTTGTACGTGCCAGGTTCATGCGTGCTCATAATCTGGGCTGGCTGATGCAGAGCATGGAGCACGGTGTGGGGGCCCTGTTGGGGAGCCTCCCTCTCTCTCTCTCTCTCTCTCTCTCTCTCTCGCTCCCTCTCTCTTGCTCCTGGAAGAAATAAATACTTCTTTTTGGGGGAGAGGTTTTTGCTAGAGGGCGTGTGCTCGCACCAGAAAGACAGAGATAGAAAGCGAGAAGTCAATCCCTCGGGGGATGGCCACGCCACAATCCCTTCTCCATTCTCTTCCTGGGATCTTGGGCATACACGCACACACACCTGGTGTGAGTTTAAGCTGCTGGGTCCAGGACTCAAACCACTGTCAACTATGTGGGAGACCAGCGACGTAACCGTTACACCATCTGCTGGTCCCAATAAAAAATAGTTTTTAGCAAAATAATAAAATGTTAAATAATTAAATATTTTACAATTTAAAATATAAGAGGCAAACTGAAGTCCATCTTGAGGCCTAGTCCTGGTTGTGTCTTTGCCTCTGTGGACAGTTATCTTCAGGAATTTGGTGTATACTCTTCCAGACTGTATCCTAACTTTGTAGTGGGGTGTGTATGTGTATGTGTGTGTGTGTGTGTGTGTGTGTGTGTGTGTGTGTGTGAAGTGTCTTAGTCCATTCTTGCATTGCTAACAGAAGCACACAAGACAGGGTGATTTATAAAGAACTAGAGTTTGGGGGGCCAGCAGGTGGCATGGTGGTTTGAGTGCTGGACTCTCTCACATGGCTGACTATGGTTCAAATCCTGGACCTGGTGGCTTGCTTTCTCACTTTCCCTCTCTCTCAATCTGTTTCTCTCTCCAGTCAAATTAAAATAAATTAATGAATAAATAAAAATAAATAATTCTTTTTTTAAAAAAAAGAACTAGAGTTTGTTCAGCTCACAGTTTGGTGGTCTGAAACCCAGGGGTGAAGCTGCAGTATAGCAGGGGACAGGGTTTGGTTTTGTTCTTTGCCAGAGGGTGCGTGTGCTCACTAGAGAGATGCAAAGAAGGCACCCTCAGCCCTTAGTGGTGTGTGGCCACACGGTGATCCCTTCTCTTTTTCTCCATGGGACGTTGGGCATGAACATGCGTACTCACCCACATGCTCAGCATGTTTCTCTACCAGGGCTGGGATTTGAATCACGATCAGCCAGGCCACGTGTGGTCCATGGGACCAGCCCCAGGGCAGGGTTCTGAGCAGAGTGGCATCCCAAGTTTCTGTTCTCATTCTGCCCTCATGTCTGTACTGATCACGTGCGGTCACAGGGACCCACCCTGTGACATTATCACACCTTGGGACATCATGAAGCAGTGAAGAATTCATTTAATATTTTTGCAACACAATCAAGTCCCAACACATGAATTTCAGGGGGACATCTAGATTCCAAAACATGAACCTTCAAAGGACCATTGTTGAAGTCATAACAGGAAGTAAAGAACGGTTTCCTCTTTTCCAGTGTCTTGCAGATTGCATTTCTCCCTTGGCAGTGCGTCCTACCCAGTCCACCCCTTTAATGCTTGTGCTTTTCTCCCAGCACCTCCCTCATTCTAGTCTCTGCTCAAATGTCACTTCTTCAGAGGCGTTGTCCCCACCCAGGCTGTCTAAACAGCCTCCCCTCCCATTCTTCTCTCCCTTCACACGGTTTTATTTTCTTTATGGCATTTGTCACACTCTCTGCAGTCATCGTCTTTGTGCATGCCTGTCTCGCCCACCAGAATGAATACAAGTTCTTTTTTTTTTTTTTCAAGTTTATTTATGAAAGAGGAAGGGATTGATTTTTGAAAGGGTATTGCCATATCAGGACCCTTCTGCCCCAGCCTTCATGTTAGCTAGAACCCCAGGGTCACACCACCCTGCACAGCCTGTTTAGGCTCTGCTGGGAACCAAGCCCAGGCCGCCCATGTGGCCTCAGCCTCCGAGTAACAGCGACTGAGCCCGAAATGCAAGTTCTTGAGGCAGGACCTGGTTTGTCTTCTTTATCCTGGTAAGCTCAGTGCTAAGAACTGCCTCACAACGCTTGGGCAGCACATAGGCTAAAACCAGACTGATAGGTTAGCATGGCCTCAGTGCAAGGGTGACATGAAAATTCATGAAGTGTTCCATATTAAAGAGAAAAAGGGGACCAGCTAGTGGCATGGTGGTTAAAGTGGCGGGATCTTGCATGGCTGACTTCATAGTTGAGTCCTGGGCCTGGTGGCTTAGAAAACATGCTAAGCATGTGGGCCAGCAGGTGGCATAGTGGTTGGGGCGGTGGATTCCCCCATGGCTAACCACAGTTCAAGTCCCAAACCTGGTAGCTTGCTTTTTCACTTTCCCTTTCTTTCTTTCTCTCTCTGGTCAAGTTAAAAATAGTAATAATGGGAACCAACAGTTAGCATAATGGCTATGTTGCTGAACTCTCATGTAGTCAACCACGGTTTGAGTCCTGGACCCGGTGGCTTAAACTCACACTGTGAGCGTGTGCGTGCGTGCCCAAGATCCCGAGAGGAGAATGGAGGAGAAGGGATTGCGGCGTGGCCATCCCCCCTGGGGGGTGATTTCTGGCTTTCTATCTCTCTCTCTCTGTCTTTCTATCTCTCTCTCTCTGTCTTTCTGGCGAGTGCATGTGCCCTATAGCAAAATAAATATATAAAAACTCTCCAAAAAATAGTAATACTAATAAATTAAACTAAATCATTCTTTTTAAAAAAAAAAAAAAAAGAAAGTAAAAAGAAAACATGCTAAGCATATGTGCATGTGTGCCCAAAATCCCGACAGGAGAACAGAGAGGAGGGATGTTGGCATGGCCATTCCCCTGGGGGTGGGAGGGTGCTCTCTCACCTTATCTCTCTCTGTCTCTCTCTGGCAAGCACACACAGACTCTGTAGCAAAAATTAAAAAGAACTGCTTAATACATAGTGATAAGTGTTCTACAAATACCTGTTGAATTAACCAGTTTCCTGAAGGTCCAACCTATTCTTTTAACTGCTGCATGGCATTCCCAGGTGTCAATACACCCATGGATTTGTCACTCTCCTGTGGATAGGCACTTGAGGGTTTACAGGTATTTGGTGTTTGAACCCAATCCCAACCTCCCAATCCCCTCCCAAACATTCCCTGCCCTCTCAGCTGTGGACCCACCTGGCCCAACCTGCATCATTTTCAGCTTCTCGGTACTGGCAGGTTGCTCTTCGTAGTGGCTGGTCCAAGTGTCACCCAGTCCAGCAGAGTGGGGAGCCCACTTTTCCTCACTCCAGCCAGTGCTTCTCCACCTTTTGGGTAGAGGGTGGTAGTCACAAACCTGGTGAAGAACCACAGAAAGCTGTGAACCTTTTCCCCAGAATAACACACACCTATTTTGGGCAGTTTCTGGGGCTCCCTGTTCTTTATGGCTTCCACTCCTGGGGACCCCATATCGAATGTTTAGAAGCCTAATGGTCTAGTGGATGGAACCTGAGGCCGGTGAATGAATGAATGGGCTCTGGTTTTGAGGGGGGAGGGGATTTTCAGGCTGGGACCTGCCTTCAGTCAGAAAAAAAAATCTATTTGAGTGGCTCCAGGTCTGCCCTGCCATGCGCCCGGGGAACCTGGACTTGAGTCTGGGCAACTCTGCAGGGGTGGTGTTAATCCCCCCACTTTACCTGGAAAGAGAGGCCACACCTGGCATCCAGGGTCAAAGCAGGGGCCCAGGGAGGACCCCTGACTCCCCTGGGCTGGGAGGGGGCTGCAGGACATCCCAGCCCACCTCCCAGGCGCAAGGCACTGGAGATTCCCAACCACGTTTGCTTCCAGTGCCCCACCCAGCCCCGGCTCTCGCACTGGCACGGAGCTGCAGTGGGACTGGTCCTTTCCCAGCAGCCACCACCACCGTCACCGCTTGGTGACTCTCACAGTAGTCCTTAGAGCTGGACAGGACAGAAACGATCTGCCCCGTCGGACAGACGCGTAAACTGAAACTTGAAGCTGGGCAGCGACCTGCCACCAAGCCCCTAGCGAGCAGCGCAGCCTGGTTCATGGGCCCCACACCGGTACCCCACCGGCCCATCCGCGCCGCCCGCCCTCGCGGCCCCTTCCCCGGGCCTGACCCCCGGCTCTGCCTGACAGATGACCTCAGCTGCCGCCAATCCATTGGTTCCAGCTCCCGCGGGGAGCGCAGAACAAAGCGCGCTTTGTGGCGGGGCAGTCCCCTAGCCCGGCGCGTCCGCTGCCGGGACCCCCTCCGGAACTCTGAGCGACGCCCCCCATCCGACAGCCGTGTAATGTCTTCCAGGCCGCGCGGCTTCTTCCAGAGCCCGGAGCCGGGCTCGCTCCCCCGGGGGGCTCCCCAGGCCGCCCAGGGCGCCCCGCCCCCTCTCGGCCCCCCCAGGCGACTGAATTGGGGGCGCCCCCCCAGGTTGGCAGCTCTGGGGGCCACCTACCTGTCCCTGCAGAGAAAGCGAGAGGACAGGCAATCTGCTCCCATGGCCCAGGCAGGGGCCGCCACCTGGCAACCTTTAAGGGCCACCTTCTTACTTTTAAAAGCCACCTTTGGCAATGGAAAATACCCGTGGCGATGTTACTGGTGTTGGAAGACACCCGGGGTGACGTTACTGTCCTTGTTACTATTCTTGTTGCTGTAATTATTCTTTTCACAGCTGACCCTTGAACAACACTGGGTTTCAACTGTGTGGGTCCACTTAAATGCAATTTTTAAAAATACTGTAAATGTATTTTCCTTGCGATTTCCCTAATAACATTTTCTTTTCTCTCACTTCATTGTAAGAATACAGGACATAATACGTGAAACTTACAAACGATGCGTGAACTGTTGATGTTCTCTGAAAGGCCTCCTGTCAACAATGGGCGATTACCAGTTAAGTTTGGGGGAGTCAAAATTATACCTGGGGTTGGGGGAGCGCGGGGGCAGCCCTAACCCTCCCCTTGTGTGTGGGCCAATCCCGCTTGTGTTTGTGAGAGGAGTCACTTTAGATGCAGCAGACCCGGGTTTACTAGCTGTGCGACCACGTTACAGTCACCTCTCAGAATAACCATAACTAACATTACCAAGCACTTAGGATGCGCCAGACCCTATTTTGTGTTTAAACACTTTATTTAACTCTCTCCATCCCCATGGTAACCTCAGACCGCAGGAATGATTATCCCATTTTACAGAGGCGGGAGCAGAGGCTCTGGATATTCTGGAGACAAATTCACCTTTCTGAGCCTTGGTTTCCTTTTCTGCAAAATAGGGACGAGCAAAATAGCCCCTCCGGGCATTCCCTCATTAGTCTGACCTCTTTCCAGGTGAGGGCACTGCAGCTGGGCACAGATGTCTGGCTTGCTCAGACACCAGCCTGGGTCTGTCCCTAAGGTCCCTGGGCCCCTGATATCTGACCACGCTCTGTGAGGGTGTAACTGATCAGGCTTATAGAGGATGGCGGGTGGAGGAGGGTCTGCCACAGCTGGAAACCCATCCCTGAGGGCTGGAGATGGGGCCAGAAGAGGAAAGCCATGTTCAGAGAGGGGAGTGAGGGCCACTGAAGGGTGGACAGGACTGGGAGTAACTGTCTCCCCACCCCTCACACACACAGCCCTGGGCCTGCACTCCACAGCTCAGCACTGAGCACCTCCTGTGCCCCAGGCACTGTTCCAGGCACTGTTCCAGGTACTGTTCCAGGCACTGGGGCCATCAGAGCACAGGGCAGATAGAAACCCCCATCCTCTTGGGGAGACGGGCAGTGACGCCACACACAATGTGTGTGAAATGTACGACATAATGTCTGGTTGTGATAAGCGCTATGAGAGAAAAGCAGGAGGAAAGAACGAGATAAGAAACAAAAGTTAACGTACAGCTGAGAGGGCATTGACCTGGACGAAGAGAGGAAAGAAGCCCTGTGCAGTCAGAGGGAAGCCTGACTCAGGCAGACGGAACAGCACGTGCAAAAGGTGGGCTCCTGTTCAGTGTCCACAAAGCAGCCAGGAGGCCACTGTGGCACGGGCAGCTGGAGAGAGACAGGGCCGGGACTGGGCGCGTGATGAGGTTGGAGAGGTGAGCCCGTCGGCTTGGAGGGGCTTGGAGGTGGGGTGGACTTTAGCTTTCCCTCCGAGGGAGCTGGGAGCCATGTGAGGCTTTGAGCACGTGGGGCACGTGGCCCGGCTCTGGCTGCTGGGTGGAGCAGAGACAGGAAGAGGTGATGGGAGGGCTGCCGCTGTCACCAGACCCCCAGGTGATGGCGGGTGGATCAGACCACGGTCGAGAGACATGAGCAGAATCTATATAATCTGGAGAAGGAGCCCCAAGACTTCTCGTGGATGAGACTAGATCTGGGGGATGAGCAAGAGAGGATTCCGGTGACCCTCAGCTTTGGGAATCCATCAGCTCTTTTCCAGAAACTTCACTGCAGGCCAGAGTGTGGACAGTCTGGGAGCCCCTGGGCTGACTCCCACTCTGCCTCTGGTGCCCTGGGAGACTTGGCCATGCATGGGACACACAGTGAAGCCTTTGGTTCCCCAGGAGCACAACAAAGAGGTGAGGTTAGAAAAATGTTTCTTAAAATCCCATCAAGTGTCACCTTCACAGCATGGGCTAGTTGGGAAGACAGGCTTGCCTTCACCTTAGGGACCATCTTTCTTTCTTTTTTTTTTTTTTTTTCCTTCAAAAGAGATTTTTGTTATGGGCATATGCACTTGCTGGAGAGACAGAATGACAGAAAGCAAGAAATCACCCCCTGGGGGGATGGCCAGGCCACAATCCTTTCTCCTCCATTCTCCTCCTGGGATCTTGGGCATACACGCACATGTGCCTGGTGTGAGTTTGTTTTGTTTTTGTTTTTGGAGAGGTTTTTGCCATAGGGTGCGTGTGCTCGCCAGAAAGACAGAGAGAGAGAGAGAGAGAGAGAGACAGACAGACAGACAGACAGAAAGATAGAAATCACCCCCCAGGGGGGATGGCTACGCTGCAATCCCTACTCCTCCATTCTCCTCTCAGGATCTTGGGCATGCACACATAAACACCCAGCTTGAGTTTAAGCCACCAGGTCTGGGACTCAAACCATGGTCGACTACATGGGAGTCCAGCGACATAGCCATTACACCAACTGCTGGTCCCCTGGCGTGAGTTTTAAGCCACCAGGTGTGGGACTTGAACCATGGTCACCTATGTGGGAGTCAATCGACATAACCATTCTGCCATTCTGCCATCTGCTGGTCCTGGGACCATCACTGTTTTTTTGTTTTTTTGAGAGATTTTCGCTATAGGGTGCGTGCGCTTACCAGACAGACAGAGAGAGACATAGAGACAGAAAGCGAGAAATCACCCTCCAGGCAGGATGATCACACCGCAATCCCTTCTCCTCCATTCTCCTCTCGGAATCTTGGGCACACACGCACACACGCCCGGCGTGAGTTTTAAGCCACCGGGTCCGGGACGCGAACCGCGGTCGACTACGTGGGAGTCCAGCGACATAGCCATTATGCTAACTGCTGGTGCCAAGGGGCCATCATTCTTGAATGTCCAGTTGTGTTTATATTTTTTAAAAAAAGGAAATAAAATAAGATGGAAGTCGTCATGGAACATAAATAAATGCAGCTGAAGTATAACAACATACATAAAACACTGTTACACACTTCCTCCCACTTCCTCCATCTGGCTGAGGCTGCTTTCTGCAACAAGTGTTAGAGACACCCCACCTTACCAAGCCAGAACTCTCTCCTCATAGAAATCAGGACAGAAAAGATTGAAAAAGGACTCACTGAGGCCAGCAGGTGGCATAGTTATTAAGGTGCTGGACTCCTTAACAAGCAATTAACCATAGTTTGAGACCCAAATCTGCAACTTGAAACTCACTCCAGGTGCATGTGCGTGCATGCCCAAAACCCTTAAAGGAGAATTAAAGAGAAGGAATTGTAGCGTGGTCAGCCCTCCTGGGGGATGATTTCTTACTTCCTGTCTCTCTGTGTCTCCCGTGAGTGCACATGCCCTATAACAAAAATCTCTCATCAAAAGTGCTGTTTGTTAAATACAATGCAAAAGGGTGAGGACACTGAGAGGTGTAGTCCCCTTGTCCACAGCAGGGATGAGGCAGAGCCAAGCTTTGACCCAGGCAGGTCTTTTCTGGCGGCCACTTATTTGACCACCACAGAAATATGTCCCTCTCCATTTTTTTTAAAGAATTATTTTATTTAACTTCAATCATCATCATTTATATTTGACCAGAGAGAGAAAGTGAGAAAACAAGCTGCCAGGTCTGGAACTCAAACCATGGTTGGCCTTATGGAAATCCAGCTCTTTAACTACCACGCCACCTGCTGGCCTCAGAAATCTGTCTCCTAAAGACATATCAGTATCACTTTGGGGAGCACTGGATTATTGAAACTAGATGGGTCTTCCATTTTAATTCAGTAAGTAGTTATTGAATGGTTACTGAAATATGAGGAATCTTTAGAAAGTTCATGGAGTGGCTGGATAGTGGCTCAGCAATGGAACACGAGGCTCTGTGAGGCTGACCTACATGGGAAAGTCACTAGTTCAATGCTGGAGACCTTCCTGAGTATGCTGCATGCTTGTGCCCCAGATCTGGGCTGGCTGTGGCTGGGAGTGGATCACAGTGTCAGGACCCTGTTGGAGGTTGTCCCTGTCTCTTTTTCTCTCTCTCTCACCCTTGGAATAAATAAATAGACTTTTCTTTTAAAGGATTATTTTATTTAACTTTATTTTATTTATTAATTTTAATTTGACAAGAGACAGAGTATGTGTGTGAGAGAGAGGGAAAGTAAGAAAGCAAACTGCCAGGATCAGGACTCGAACCACAGTCAGCCTGTGGGAGTCCAATGCCTTTATTCATGATGCCACCTGCTGGCCCCAAATAAATAAACTCTTTAGAAAGTTCATGGAGGAACCAGTAGATGGAGTAATGGTTATGTAGCTGGACTCCCACATAGTCGATCACAGTTTGAGTCCTGGACTAGGCAGCTTAAAACTCACACAGGTGGGGCCGAGGCGGGGGGTGGGGGGGGGACAGAGAGAGAGAGAGACAGACAGAAAGAGAGAAATCACCCCCCGGGGGGATGACCACGCTGCAATCCCTACTCCTCCATTCTCCTCTCAGGATCTTGGGCATGCACACATACACACCCGGTGTGAGTTTAAGCCACCAGGTCCGGGGGGAGGGCATGGCAGCTGTTCTTACCCCCTTTCATCCGCCCACTCATTCATTCATTCATTCATTCACATGACAAAGGTTGACTAATAGCTGCTCTGGGCTGCCTCTGGAGTTAAAGAGGAAAACTATGCTCCACGTACTTTGTCAGCCTAAGGGTGGCACGTGCCTGCCCATGGTCAACTCTGAGCAAGTACTTGTTGAATGAAGTGTTGTGAAATGAAAGATACAAATACTCATATCCTTTCTGCTACTCCGAGCTAATATATTAACAAAGTCTACCTGGAGCAATGAAGGAAGGCTTCCCAGAGGGGATGGACCTTGACATGAAACTTGAGAGAGTTCATTCTCCTTCCACTCATTTGACACATGAGGTATAGAGGCACAGAGAGGTAAAGCGACTTGCTCAAGGCCACACAGGAAGAAGAGAGAGAAATGAGAAATGAGCAGAACCCAGGACACAGGGCCCCCACCCAGCAAGTCTCTCAAGGGCCAAGCCAGGTTGCAGACCAGGAGGCAGAAGAGTAGGCCTGGGGAGGGGACTCCCAGGCTCTGAGTCTGGAATCCATTTGCTCCGGCCAGCAATGTTTTCCCAGGGAGAAGTAGGAGGCCCTGGCCCTGCCTCTCCCAGCAAAACCCCCCACACATGCACACACCCACACCATCTGCTGCTCCCTGTTTATTTATTTATACTTAAGTCTCACCTCCCAACCCTGCCGGAGGCACCAAACACACCGGCCTCCCTGCAGAGAGAGTGAAGGGGGAGAGACACTGTCAGCCCCTATCACCAGGGAAAGCCCAGGTCTGAGAGCTCCCCTGCCCCAGCGTCCAGCAGGGATTCGCCGGGAGGATCAGGCTGAAATCCCAGCTCTGCGGGTCTCCGGCTGTGCAACCGCTGCGTGCCTCAGTTTCCTCATCTATAAAATGGGGCTAATAGCAGCCATCCCACAGGGCAGGTGTGAGCAATCAGTTACGTGCTTTGCAGGGTCTGGCACAGACCGCTCCGAGCGCTGCTGCTGTGTCCTGTGGGCTCGAGAAGAACGTTGCCCCTCATCTCTGCAATGGGCAGCTCACCGTGCAATCAACGGGCACTCCAAGCTTAACGTCCTAAGGTTTGTGAGGTCACGGCCTTGTCCCTTCTTAGTGCCCAGCTCTGACCTGGCACGGGAAAGGATGCCAGTGCCCTGCCTCCAGTCGCAGGTGTCCTTCCACCGTCTCCCAGTCTGCGACTCCCTGATTCCCTGATTCGTGGCCCCCTGGAAGGCTGGCACTGGCTGCCATCCGCAGGGTGCTGATTATCGCTGTGAATGCGAATCCCAGGAAACGGGCCCAGCTGCTCATTAATGGTAATTAGCTCAGGGTCTGTCAGCCAGGGAGGAGCTGCAGGCCCAGGCTCCCCGCCACCCTCGGGGCTTTGTTCTGCTGCTACATGCTCCCCACACTCGGCTGACACAGCCCCCCCTCAGAACTGTGGGGGACTGTCCCCCAAATTGACCCTGTGTCTCCATTCTACCATCTGAGCCTTCATCACCTTATCTGAGCCCCCACCCCCTTCTCCCATTCCCTTCTCCGAGTCTACAAGCCCCTACCTGAGGTCTCTACCAGCTCCCTCTGTACCCCAAGCCTCCGTGAGTCCACTCTCTATTATCCCTATTTTGATCCCCTCCGCTATACCTCCTCCTTTGAGCCCCACTTCCCTGATTGAGCCCCACCTCTCCATCCCCCACCCGTCTCTGTAGCCCACTACCCCTACTCTAGCCTGACTATCTTTGAGCTTGTCTGCCCCCAGGGCCCCATCCTTACACACCACACAGTGCACAGGTACCTACATGCTATCTGAGGGCTTTTGGGGCTGGATGCTTTGCATGGTGGCACAGGTGGGAGGCTCCAGGCTGCTCTCTGTGGACCTCTCTGACTGTGGGCCGGCTCCTGGCCTACTCCTTCTCCACGGCTACCTGGGGCTGCAGGAGAATCAACCCTGTTGGGGGCGCTGTCTCTCTCATGAAAGAAAGGCATAGATAAACTTTGAAAAATAATAAAAATAAAGACCTTTTGGACTTCTCCATTTGGCATCTAGGCAGCCCCTCCATGCGGTCCACACTGCCCTGAGGAAGCCGCGGGGGCAGCTGGCTGTGGAAGAGAGGGAGAACCTCTGATGGGCAGAGCCAAGGGGCCTCTTTGGGCAGCTTCCACGACCAGACAGGAGAGGGTAGTGGGATGTTCAGAGGACAGTGAAGGGGCACAGAAACAAACCAGCCATGCTTCACCGTCTGCTGGACGTGATGTGAGGTTCGTTTCCTCCTCATTGTCCTGAGGAAACCGAGGCTCGAGATTAGTGATCATTTGCCTGAGTCTGGCAGAAGGGCCTGAGCGGGGATGGAACCAAGCAAGCCTGGCCCCATATCCCCACTTCTCCCTGCTAGCCCCAGCGCAGGCTGTCCAGGCCTTGGGAGAATGGAGAGGAGGTGGGGTGAGCCCTGCTGCATCCCTCTGGACCCTGGACCGCCCACACCCTCCCACGCCCGGTGGGAGGAGGGAGGAAAATGATGCCCCAAGGAGGGCGGGAATTGGCGGGGGATGGAGAGAGGAGGCAGGTGTCTGTGGGACGCACTCCCCCTGCCCTCCTCAGTCCTCCATCACCCACCCCCAGCGGGCCCCTGACCCCCCCTGCTCCGCTCTCATCTGGCCTCCATGTGCTGACCTGCACCTGAATACACACTCCCTGCCAATCCGTCTTGGGCTGTCAGAGGATCAATGGTGCTCCCAAGGCCCGGCCCAGCGGGAAGCTGGAGGGGAGTCCCTAACCAGAGTTACGAAGGGGACCCTGGAAAGGGGCAGCCGGGAGAAGCCAGGCTCAGAGCAGGGCCATGAGCCTGGTCCTAGCATTGTGCTGGGAAGGCCACTGGAAGGCCCAGTTCCCCAACGATGAGGCTTTCGACTCCATGTATAGGAGGCCCAGGCTGGTTTCCAAGACTGTTTTGTCTCTGACCTTGGGACCATGTCCCTTCCCCACTCTGGACCTCAATTTCCTTATTTTTGAATGCAAAGAGATTGCACTATCCTGGGATTGCAACTCAGGTGGACCTAAGTTTCTAAGATCAGCAAGAGAGCTCTCCTGCATGCAAATATAAAATGGTCTCCAAAATGTCAAATGAAATAAAGTGAAATGCAGAGTAATGTGTATATTTGGCTCCCTTCTGCATGCATGTAACTATTAAAAAAGAGGTATGTGGGACAAGCAGATGGTATAATGGTTATGTCACTGGACTCCCACGTAGTCAACCATGGTTCGAGTCCCAGGCCCAGTGGCTTAAAACTCATGCCAGGTGGGGCCAGCAGTTGGCCTAATGGCTATGTTGCTGGACTCCCATGTAGTCGACCGCAGTTTGAGTCCCGGACCCTGTGGCTTAAACTCATGCCGGGCACGTGTGCATGCATGCCCAAGATCCTGAGAGGGAAATGGATTGCGGTGTGGTCATCTCCCTGGGGGGTGATTTCTTGCTTCCTGTCTCTCTGTCTCTCTCTGTCTTTCTGGCGAGTGCATGTGCCCTATAGCAAAAATCTCTCAAAAAACAAAAAGAACTCATGTCAGGCATGTGTACATGCGTGCCCAAGATCCCAAGAGGAGAATGGAGGAGAAGGGACTGTGGCATGGCCATCCACCTGGGGGATAGTTTCTCACTTTCTGTCTCTATGTCGCTCTGGCGAGTGCATTCGCCTCATGGCAAAAATCTAAATAAATAAGTAAAATCAAGTTGTTCTTGGGACCAGCAGTTAGCGTAATGGCTATGTCGCTGGACTCCCACGTAGTCGACCACGGTTAGAGTCCCGGACCCTGTGGCTTATTCTCATGCCGGGCTCATGTGCATGCGTGCCCAAGATCCCGAGAGAAGAATGGAGGAGAAGGGATTGCGGCATGGCAATCCCCTCTGGGGAGTGATTTCTCGCTTTCTATCTCTCTGTCTCTCTCTGTCTGTCTGGCGAGCACACGCGTCCTATAGCGAAAACCTCTCCAAAAAAAAAAAAAAAAAGAAAAGAAAAAAAAAACAAGTTGTTCTTTAAAGCTGCCTTTGGAGCAGAGTGGTACCATGGACAGTCCCCTCTGATTCAGTCCCCACTCTTTCATTTGCAAGTCCTGTGACAAGGCACTTGGCCTCTCCTTGCCTCGGCTTGCCCCCCTGTGAAGAGGGCAGTGATAGCGCTGCTCTGGAGGGTTCGTGAGCAGTGCACTGAGAGAACGCAGGTGCGGCCTAGCATGCCTGCCACGCCGGGAGCGCACAGCACACAATCCGTGGAAGCTGCTCTTTTCGAACACTTCTCCTGTGGACAACAATCCAGGACACGGAAGAAAGAATGATGGCTCTGTTGAAAGTTGGGGGCACCTCCCCTACACTTTATGGTCACCACTGAGGCACTTCCCAGAAGCTGAACCTTCCCTGAGACTGACCTAAAGTGTCCATGTAGAGATGAGAAGTCCGAGGTGGCTGTTCTCAGCCGTTCCTCACGCAACGGTTTTTACTGAGGGCCTACTGTGTGCTGCTCCCTGAGCTGGGTGTGTACAGGGAGCGTCTGGTAAGAAAACCCTCTGCCACCTGACGTCAGGGAGCCACTCTGGCTCAAGGTAAAGAATGGATGACTGAGGGACCAGCAGTTGGCATAATGGCTATGTCGCTGGACTCCCACGTGGTCGACCGCGGTTTGCGTCCTGGACGCGGTGGCTTAAAACTCACGCCGGGCGCCTGTGTGTGCGTGCCCAAGATCCCAAGAGGAGAATGGAGGAGAAGGGATTGCGGTGTGACCATCCCCCTGGGGGGTGGTTTCTCACTTTCTGTCTGTATGTCTCTCTCTGTCTGTCTGGCGAGCGCACGCGTCCTATAGCAAAAACCTCTCCAAAACAAACAAATAAACAAACAAAACTTACACTGGGCGCATGTGTATGAGTGCCCCAAATCCTGAGAGGAGAATGGAAAAGAAGGGATTGCAGCGTGACCATCCTCTGGGGGTGATTTCTCACTTTCTGTCTCTCTGTCTCTCTGGTAAGCGCATGCACCCTACAGCAAAAATCTCTCTGACATAATAATAATAATAATAATAATAATAATAAAGAGCAAAGAGCTCCCATGTGAAGAAGGGTAGAAGACAACTGAATGTTACCAGCACATAAAATGGAAAAATGGAAGAGAAGGGATTGTGGTGTGACCATGTCCCACTGGAGGGTGGGGTTCATTTTTCCTCTCCTTATCTCTCTTCCTTTCTCTCTCTCTCTCTCTCTCTCTCTCTGGTGAGTGCATGAACCCTCTGACTTATAAACATAAACAAACAAAAGAAATATCAAGAACTAGAAACAGCCCTGTATTCAACCATATGGGCTTTGGGGTGGTATGTTGTGGTATATCCATATAATGAAATACTACACAGCAGGGAAAAAGAATGGCAGCTGGCTCCTTCACACACGTGGATTGCCAATGCTTACTGTGGGAAGAGAAAAGCCAATGAGATAGCACGCATGTTACAAATATAATATATATGTATTATATATAATATATATGTATTATATAACAGGCTTTTCTATGCATTTAAGAATGAACTATGGCCAGCCTTCTGTACACACAGGTTCCACATCCAGTGGATTCAACCAACCCCTGATGGAAAATGCTACATTTTTGCCAACGTGTGCAGTAGAGTTAGGCCTAAGATGGTGAGTCCCTCATGGGTCTGTACTGTTTTTTTTTGTTTTGTTTTTTTTTTTTTTTTTTGGAGAGGTTTTCGCTATAGGGCGCGTGCACTCGCCAGACAGACAGAGACAGAGGGACAGAAAGCGAGAAATCACCCCCCAGGGGGGATGGTCACACCGCAATCCCTTCTCCTCCATTCTCCTCTCGGGATCTTGGGCACGCACGCACACGCACCCGGTGTGAGTTTTAAGCCACCGGGTCCGGGACGCAAACCGCGGTCGACTACGTGGGAGTCCAGCGACATAGCCATTACGCTAATTGCTGGTTCCCGGGTCTGTACTGTTTTTCCTGTCATTATTCCCTAGACAATCAGTGTAAGAACAACTTGCACTATTTGCTTAGCATTTACAGCGTATTAGGTATTAAAAGTTATCCTGAGATTATTAGAAATGTACGGGGCCAACTGGGGGTGCAGCAGTAACATAAAGTCAGCAACGCTGAAGTCATACTGCAAAGTCCCAGGTTCCCTTCCTCAAGTTTCCCTGCACACACCCGGCATGCACATGTGTGCACATGAGCCTGGCTGGCTCAGGCTAGGGTGGATCAAGACATGAAGACATGAGATGGGGGTGCCCCCATCTCTGCCTGTCTCTCTCATGGGAGAAATTAAAATCAAGGGGGACAAAAGTACACATCAGGATGTGTGTAGGTGATATGGGAAAGCTGTACCATTTGATATAAAGGACTTGAGCATTCACGGATTTGGGCATCCATGGGAACACTAAAACCGGCCTCCCAGGGATACTGAGGGTCAACTCTATTCCTATATATTGTGTAAGGATTTATAACATATAGTAAAAGTTAGAACATTCACGGGAATAATAAATAGCAGGAGAGTGGTTTCTTTCAGGGTGGAAAGGGGGGCTGTTATTGGGAAGGGATACCAGAGGCCCTCAGTATGAGCTGTCTACTCAGCATAATAATCCAAAATGCAGTGATTTATTTATTTATTTATTTAGAGAGGTTTTTGCTATAGGGCACATGCACTCACCAGAAAGACAGAGAGAGACAGAGAGACAGAAAGTGAGAAATCACCTCCGGGGGGGATGACCATGCCACAATACCTTCTCCTCCATTCTCCTCTAGGGATCTTGAGCACTCACACACACACGCTCGGCACGAGTTTAAGCCACTGGTTTTGGGACCTGAACCACGGTCAACTACGTGAGAGTGCATTTTGCCAACTGCTGGTCCAAAGCGCGGTGTTTTAAAGCAATAATAATCATGTGTGATAGCCCACAGTTTTTGAAGGTCAGAAACTGGGACTGGTTTAGCTGGGTGGTGCTGGTCCTCAGGGGGTTGCATACAGATGTCCACTGGGGCTGCAGTCATCTGAAGGCCTGACAGGGACAGATGTGGTGAGGCTGGAGAATCAGATGGCAAAGGAGCTCTTCTTTGTAAGACTTTTTTCCATAGGGCTTGTACACTCATGTAAGAAAGACAGAGAAAGGGAAAGTGAGAAATCACTCTGCATGGGGGGTGGCCACATTGTAGGCCCTTCTCCTCAGTTTCTTCTCAGGATTTTGGGCATGCACACGCATGTACCAAGTGTGATTTTCAAACTGCTGGGTCTGGGACTTGAACTGTGGTTGGCCTTAACCACCACACCACTTGCTGGCCTCTGTGTATATTCATTTATATTTTTGCTCTTGTGCTCATTTCCCGTTTAACATCAAATCCAGCACGTTTCTTCTCTACCGCCCCAGTGAGGGGCACCTGGATGCCCTCTACTTCCTTGCCACCACAGCACCGCCATGTCCTCGGATGGGCTGTTAAGAGCATTTTGTCAGGACCAGCAGTTAGTGTAATGGCTATGTCTCTGGACTCCTATGTGGTCGACTGTGGTTCAAGTCCCAGACCCAATGGCTTAAACTCATGCCAGGTGTGTGCGTGAGTGCCCAAGATCCCGAGAGAAGAATGGAGGAGAAGGGGTTGCAGCGTGGCCATCCCCCCTTGGGGGTGATTTCTCACTTTCTGTCTCTGTCTCTCTCTTTCTGTCTGGCGAGTGCACACGCCCTATAGCAAAAACCTCTCAAAAAAAAAAGATGGCTTCCTCACTCACACTGCAGCCTGGATGCACCTGACCGCTCCCCTCACACAGCGTCTCATCTCAGACGACTCTGCTCCACAGCTACCTGTCTTCTTCACAGCATGGCAGTCTCGGGGGAGTTGGATGTCTTCCGTGGCAGCTGGCTTTCCCCAAGTGATTGTTCCCATAAAGAAGTGGGAGCTGCCGCTCTTAGGGTCTGGGCCAGAAAAAGGACAGCCTCACTTCTGTCATCAACATTGATCTCCAAGCAGTCTCAGGCCAGCCCAGATTCAGAGGGTGGGAACATAGATCCCCCTCTAGATGGGGGGGTGATGTCAAATGGTGACTCTATGTACACTCCAATATATATATTTAAATATTTGTAAAGTCCATTTATTTCTTTCTTCCATGAGAGAGAGACAGAGAGACAGGCATTGCCCCCCACCATGTCAAGATCTACCCCGTCTCAGTCAGCCCAGCTTATGGAATGCACTGTGCTCCCAAAATGCTCAGGGAGGCCCCAGGATGCGAACCCTGACCCTGTCCCATATGGGTCCACTGGTGTTATCACTCACCAGTGCCTGGCCACTCCCATAAGTATATTTAACCTCACAGAATGCTCTCCAGATGGCAGCTCCTGTCCACCTACCCCCTCACCCCAGGGCTCTCCCCACATCTCCACCCACAGTTGGCTCTATCCATCCTGCTCCGTCCCCTTCACATGGCAGCACATGTTCTTGGCAATGGGCCCTTTCACACGCGTGCAAGTACAAATATAGGACAAGGTCCCAGAGGCAGATATGCCAGGTCCAAGGTACGTACACGCATTACACCTCTGACAGGTTTTGCCAGCCTACAGTAAACCTGGTTTGCATCTCCTCACAACGGATCCAGAATCTGACCAGATCTCACCACTTCTACCCATGCCGCCTGGTCCAGTCACCCTCCTTCCTGGACCCCCAGCTTCTGCCAGGGCCCATGTGGTCTCTTCTCTGCAGGGAGCCAGAGGGACTCTCTCAAATTCCGAGTCAGATCCTGTCTCCTCTGCTCAGAAGCCTCTAAGCTCCCACAATGCGCAGAGTGAAACATCCTCGCCATGGCTCTGAAGTCCTACCTGTGGCCCCTCACCTGTTTCCCCATCCCCTCCCTTCGAGGCCCCACCCTGAGCTCCACGCCGTCCACGCTCACATCTCAGAACTTCTGCATCCAGTGTTCCCTTTCCCTGAAATGCGAGCAAAATTCCCTGCCATTATTATAATAGTTTCCATTAGTAACAGCGACCATCGACTGCACACTGACTGGGTGCTAAGAGCTTTTTCTGCATCTGCACGCCTTTGACAGCCCTGGGGAGCTAGTGACACAATAACCTTATTTTACAGATGAGGAGACAGAGCCCCAAGGCGGAGCTGAGATTTGTTCACTGTGCCTCTGCCACTCACAGGGCCTCAGAGTATCTCCATCTGCAGAGGATTTTCGTGACTTCTCTCACCTGATTTCATAGCCACACCTGGAAGCCCATACCCCCTGCCATTCCCATCTTGCATGAGGAAATCGAGGTGAAGTGCCCTGTTCAAGACCATACACAGTCTTTTGCAACAAATCAATCTGCCTGGAGTCCCCCCATGGAGTCCAGGATGTCACAGCTGGAGGGACCCGATTTATAGCGCAGGAAGGAGCCAGTCAAGGCCTCTGGGAAGCTGGGCAGGCTTCTAGGCAGTTGCCCAGAGATCCTGTTTACTGGCAGGGCCAGAGACACACAAGACCAGGAAGGAGGGAGGCCCTTGGAGACGCCCCTCATTCAAATCTTCAAAGCCGGGCCCTTGCCCTTGCCCTGTCTTATCCTCAGGGCTCCCCAAAGGGGCAGCAAGCCGTCTATACTGGGGAATGTCCTCCACACCAGCTCAACACAGCTTCTCCCCTCCCACCCTTTCCTGATCGCGTCTGCTTCCACACAGACAGCCCTCAGAAAGGCGGACAGCCTCTTCTGGGATCCTGCAGCTCATTCATTCATTCAGCAAACCGCTGTTTAGTGTCAGGTACTGTTTTAGGCACTGGTGCATTAGAGAATGAACAGATGCCTGCCCTGTGGTGCTGACGTTCTGAGCTGGAGGGAGCAGGCAGGGGGTAGGAGAGGGACGAGAGACAATAAATAAGAAATACAGTAAATAAATAAGGTATGTTTGCCAGTTAGAAGAGCCATGGGAAATAAACAACAGAGCGAGCCAAGTGGTTTGGGAGCAGGGACAGAGGGCCATGGTGCTAAACAGGGCAGACAGGGAAGGTCCCACTGAGAGGGTGACATCTGAGCAGCAACTGAAACAAGATGAGGGACTGAGCTCAGCCACACCTGGGGGAAGAGCTCCGGACTGGGCAAGGGCCCTGCGCAGAGCGTGTCTGGTGTTTGAGGTTAGCGAGGAGGCCGTTGTGGCTGGAGAGGAGTCCTTCAGGGGAGCCGGTAGGAGACTGTACAGAGAGATGGTGGGGCGGGAGGGGAGGCAGATCACACAGCACCCATGGGAGGGCTCTGCTGGGAGCCCAGGGAGGGTTTCACACAGAGGAGGGACATGGTCTGATTTATACATTAATGGGACATCTGTGACTGCAGTGTCAACAGCGCAGTGCACAGGGGAACGAGAGGAAGCTAGAGCTGCAGCCATCCTGGCAAGAGAAGAAGGTGACATGCCCAGGGTGGTGGCCATCCTCCCTGGGGGGTGATTTCTCGCTTTCTGTCTCTCTGTCTCTCTCTGTCTTTCTGGCTAGTGCAGTGGTAGTTGAAGCGCTGGACTCTCACATGGTTGACCATGGTTCAAGCCCTGGACCCAGCAGCTTGAAACTCACTCCAGGCCCCTGTGCATGCATCCCCAAAATCCTGAGAGGAGAATGGAGAAGGGATTGCAGCATGGTCATCCCCCCAGGGGGTGATTTCTTGCTTTCTGTCTCTTTGTCTCTCTCTGTATCTCCAGTGAGCACATGTGCCCCATAGCAAAAATCTCTCTCTCAAAAAAAGAATTATTTATTCAATTTTATTTATTATTTTTTAGACTTTGCTATAGGGCACGTGCACTCAACCACTATACCACCTGCTGGCCCTTAGCGGAGTCTTAAAAAGCGATGGCACTGAGCCCAAAGAGGAAGAGGGCATCTCAGGACAAGGAGAATCAGGAGCTCTCTTACTGGGAGCGGAGGAGTGCATGCTTGAGAAGTGGGTGCTGGCACTGACCGTCTGGGTTCAAATCCTGCCTCACTCCTAGTAGGCGGCATCAGGCAGGCCGCCTTGCTACCCTGAGTCTCAGCTTACTCCCCTCTGACACGGGTGATAACTTCACTGTCTTCAGAGGAAGAAGTGCTCGTGAGGTCCCCGCTGAATAGAAAGAGCCACAGGCTGTCCACTCTGTTTGGAAAACGACACACGGTGGTCACTTGCTCAGTGTCCCTGGGCTACCCAGTGTCATGCAGCATAGAAGGGAGACAGAGTCACACACAAGTGTCCTCATCCTCCAAATTCACTTTGGAAAAGCTGGGGAGGGGGTGTCATTCTGTCCTCGCTAATGTCCCCACCCTGTCTCTCCCCGCCCCTCTCCCCCAGAAATCCTGTGGGCCTCAGGGGGAGCACTTGACCTGGAGGTGGAGGCTTGAAGATGGAGATGCTCTCTGCTCTGATAGGGGCCACACTAGGTCCCTTCCGCCCACCCCCGGCCTGTCCTCTCCAAGTCCCTGTTCAGCAGGAATTCCTCAGTCCAGCATGGAGTTCCGGCGGATTTTATGGGCCAGCCACAGCAGACAAATGGAGAAGAAAAACATCCCTCTGGAGTCCTGCTCCGCTCTCAGGGTCTGGTTTCCGCTCAGCCGGAAGGAGGCTGGGCCTGCTCTCGCTCTGTGGAAGGGACCATGGGGTCTGATTCAGGAGTCTTCTTGCTTCCTGCCCCGACTTCCCTGCCCAGACTCAGTTCCTTGTCCTGCCCCGGGCTCAGCCGCCCCCCTCCTCCACAGACCTGCCTCAAAGGGCCCAGATCCTGGTTTCTGGTTATCCCCGGAGCATCCCTTACTCTCAGCCTCCCGTTGCCAAGCGCCGGGCCAAGCATCTTAGAAACGCCTGGCCTGCTCATGGCACGTCCGGAGAGCAGGGTATGGGACTCGGACAGACCGGCATGGGACTCGAACAGCAACAGCTTCAGGACCCAGCCCTGCCGGTTTCACCTGTAAGAGCTTATGCAAGAGCCCTTAACCTTGCTGCGTGCGAGCGTCCTCATGTGTCAAATAAGCGTCATGACAAGATGGATTTGATAGGACTGTGGTCAGGATTAAATAAGAGCAGGTATATTGGGGCCTGCAGGTGGCATAGTGGTTAAGGATGCTGGACTCCCACCTGGTCGACCGTGGTTCGAGTCCTGGAGCTGGTGACTGGTGGCTTGCTTTCTCACTTTCCCTCTCTCTCTTTCTCTCACTCTCCCTCTGTCCCTCTCTAGTCAAATAAAATAAATAAATAAATAAAGTTTAGTAAAATAATTCTTTTTTGGGGGGCCAACAAGTGGTGTGGTGGTTAAGGCACTGGAATTCCCACATCACCGACCACGGTTCGAGTTCCATACCTGGTGGCTTTCTCCCTCTTCTCCTCCTTCTCTCTATCTCCCTTTCTCTCTGTCACAAAACTCATGTGAAGAAATAAATAAATAAAATAATTCTTAAAAAAAAAGAACACTTAAAAAATTTTTTAAAATTAAAAAAAAATAATTCTTTTTTTAAAAAAATAAATGAAACGAGAGTAGGTATATAAATGTTTAGTGTGGACCCCCCACCCCCCCCCCACAGCAGTGCCCCTTTATCCATGGAAAATATGTTCTAAGCCCCCCAGTGGATGCCTAAAACCACAAAACCTTAAATATACTATGTTTTTTCCTATACACACTTATCTATCATAAAGTTTAGTTCATAAAATAGGCACAGAAGAGATGAATGATAACCAATAATATAAGAGAGCAATTTTTGTATACTGCAGTACGATATGCCGTAAACAATGTACCGTAGTGAAAGTTATGTAGATGTGGTCTCTCGCTCTCCCTCTTTCTCAAAATATTTATTTTTTTCTTCATTCATGATAGAGTGCATACAGGAGCGTGCATGTGGGTGGGGGGTGGGGGGCACCCTCCAAGGGCCCACGCCCTCCCTCCAGCCCTCCAGTCTTTCAGACCTTGGGCACGCTGACGCATGCCCAGGCTCTTTCAGGCTGACAGGGCCAGAGGTTTGAAACACAGCTATCTGTGAGATCTGGCTTCTCTCTCTCTCTCTCTTTTTTTTTTCTCTTTTTTTCTTTTTTTTTCTTTTTTCTTTCTTTTTTTTTTTTTTTTTTTTTGAGAGGTTTTCGCTATAGGGCGCGTGCGCTCACCAGACAGACAGAGAGAGACATAGAGACAGAAAGCGAGAAATCACCCACCAGGGGGGATGGTCACGCCGCAATCCCTTCTCCTCCATTCTCCTCTCAGGATCTTGGGCACGCACGCACACACGCCCAGCGTGATTTCTAAGCCACTGGGTTCGGGACGCGAACCGCGGTCGACTACGTGGGAGTCCAGTGACATAACCATTACGCTAACTGCTGGTTCCCTCTCTTTCTTTCTTTTTTCAGTTTGCTATAGAGTGCATGTGCTCACTGGAGAGAGAGAAAAAAAAATAAAAAGTGAGAAATGAACCCCCCAGGGGGAATGACCATGCTACAATCCCTTCTCCTCCATTTTCCTCTCGGATTCGGATTCTGGACACACACACACACACACACACACACACGTACATGCAGCATGTTTTTCAAGCCACTGGGTCAAGGACCCCAAATGCACAGATCCTATGTGGTACCTAGCACCTTGTCCACCATGCAACCTGGCTGACCCGCGATCTGTCTTCTCCTGAGCAGTGTGTTCCCACCACACCACTGAGCAAATACCGCATTATTCTACACTTGCCTGTTTCTGGGCCACAGTGGGCCTGGGTAACAAACCACAGAAAGCAAAGCCATGGGTCAGGGGGGACTAGAGTACAGAGTAGTTACCATGTTGTTACTACCCTTTCCCTTCACACACCTGGCAGGGTGGGCACCGTCATCACGTTTTACACATGAGGCTCTTTCTTGGGACTCTCCTTTACCTGTCCTGTGTGTCCCATTCTCCAATGATCTTTAACAGGACCATAAACCCTGAACTTATTAAACAACGCAGTTGGTCCTTATTATTCAGAGATTCCATATTTGTGAATTTGCCTACTAACTAAAAGTTATGTGTAACCCCAAAATCAGCAACACTCATGGGGCTTTCATAGTCATTGGTGGACATGTAATAGAAAACTAGAGTCATCGTCCAGCTGGTGGCATGGTGGTTAAGGCGGCTGGTTCCCACACGTCCGGCTAGTGTGCTGTAGATGGTAATGGTATGACCTTCATTCATTATTAGGCCTGGATAATGGCCTGCATTTGGCTGCATATAACAGAAACCTAATATAGTGATTTCATCAAACATGACTTTTTTTTTACAAGAAGTTGGGGATTGTGTAGCTGCTCAAAGAAATCATCCAGAAGCCAAATCTCCTGGTTACTACTCTGTCATCCTTAGCATGTGACTTTTGTCCTCATGGCCCCAAGTTGGCTGCTATACCTCCAGCAATTGCATCTCCTTTCCAAACAGGAAGAAGATGAATGGTAAATGACAAAAGCTTTCTTAGGAGACTGTCATTTCATCTGGGGAAGCAGGCCCCCCCTAGGAACTTCCACTTTCATCTCAGTGGCCAGAGTGAGCCACATGGCCACATGTAGAAGCAAGGAAGGCAGAGAAGGGGGGGTACCTATAGCTAGACCTACTGCTGCCCCAGACAGATGGGGGTTCGACTGATAGAGACAGGAATGAATGTTGTGGTGGGCACATGTGGCGCCAGCATCACTATAGACCATTGAGAAAAGACAAACACAATTCCATCATGAGGTTTCCTCATTCACCATAGACCATCAAGGAAAGACTAAAACACAATTTCATCACAAGGCCCCCTCATTGAAGGTAGGCCATGACTCCCTAAACTGGAGCCAGGCCACCTTTCTCTAAGAGGTTTTCTCAGACCACTTGGGGTGTCTGATCACACTCCTCTCTGAAATCACATTGTCTTGCAGGCTACAGAACCCAGAACTGGGTAATGTGCTCAGCCCAGGCCCGGGTCTGTGGCCTGGGCGGCCTGCACTCCCCACTGCACAGCTCGCCCTGGAGGGCGGCTGCCCACACATGCTGTCCACTGCGGGGCTCAGGCTCTTTGCAGACTTTCAATAGGACTCCTTGAATTTTCAAAGGACTCTGCAAATGGTGGTCTCCTTTAGCCCCATCTTGGTGACTCTGATGGAATGGGCATTAGGGTCAACCCAAGCCAAGGGGTACCTGGGCAGGATGAATTATTTAGCAACTCGATAGTCTTTGAGCATCAGCCCAACATTTCTTTTTCTTTCTGTCTTTCTTTCTTTCTTTTATTTATTTATTTATTTATTTTTTTCCTATAGGGCATGTGTGCTGCTGGAGAGACAAAGAAAAAGAAAGCAAGAAATCACCCCCTCAGTGGGCATGGCCACACCACAGTCCCTTCTCTTCCATTCTCCTCTCGGGATTTTGGGTACACACGTACATGCACCAGAGTGTTTCAAGCCAACAGATCCAGGACTCAAACCACGGTCAACCATGAGGAAATCCAGTACCTTAACCACTACACCACCTACTGACCCCAACCCCAACATTTCTTTAGAGGGATGGAAATGAAAGAGGGTACCCATGGTGGGACCAACCTCTGCTCTATCATTAAACAATTCCATTCTGATTCCACGCATCCCCTATTCAGCAAGATCAGAGTACTACAGCTAATGAGGCCCACTCTCCCTGGAGCAGAATCTTGAGAGCATTTGAGTTTAAACTACTCTGGTGGTGGCCGGAGTTTCTTCCCTCCTTCTCGCTACCATAAACAACTTATCAAAGAATTCCTATCCATTCTCTAGCTGTGTGACCTTAGGCAAACTACTTAACTAGTCTGTTCCTTAGTTTACTTATCTGTAAAATGGGAATGATATTAGTACTTAGCTCATGAGGCTGCTGTTTAAGTAACCCCACAATAATATTATTTTTACTTATGTCACATTTCCACTGAGATAAGTGTCAGGAAATATATTTATTATTCCTCAACATATTACATTTTTTTTAAGAGAGATATTTTTTGCTATAGGGCGCATATGCTCATCGAAGAGACAGAGAAACAAAAAGAAAGAAATCACCCCCCGGGGGGATGGCCACACCTCAGTCCCTTCTCCTTCATTCTCCTCTCAGAATCTTGGGCATGCACGCACACACACCCACACCCGGCATGAGTTTTAAGCCACTAGGTCTGGGACTGAAACCGTGGTCAACTACATGGGAGTCCAGCAACATAACCATTACACCATCTGCTGGTCCCAACATATTGCATTTTCAATAAGAATTTAGTGTCCCTTAGAGAGCGAGGATCTGGGCAAATGTCAGCATGTCCCCCTCTTCATTCACCTCTGCCTGGAGCCAGCATCCATCTGCTCACTGCTGCTTTGCTCTTATCAAACACTCTGTCAAGAAAGAATGAAATATCCATTTACACTGAGGTGGATAGAGAAATCCACTAACAGTCTGGAGAAATGTCATCCAAATTCTATTCTCTATTAGGTGCCTGGGTTGTAGGACTGACTGTGATCAAATAAGCCTAAAATAAGGTTAGAAAATTCAGACCTAGGGGCTGCCAGGTGGTGTGATTTAAAAAAAAAAAAATTTAACATGTTACTGTAATTTTAAATTTCACATATGATAGTTGTACATATTTATGGAATATAGCATGATTTTTCAATATATGAATACAACGTATAATAATCACATCAGGGCAATAAACATATCCACCATCTCAACATAGTGCTTGTCTTTCTTTTGGATATATACCCAGTGGTGGGGTTACTGGGTCAGAAGGTAGTCTATATTTGGTTTTTGAGGAATCCCCATACTGTTTTCTTTTTTAAAAATTAATTAATTAGTTAATTAATTAATTTTAATTAATTTTTATTTTTAATTAATTTGCATTCATTCACTGAGCATTGTCACAGCATACAAAATGTGGTTTCTCATCCAGAATATGCTGCATAGTGGCTTAATCATACATGTTATCGTCAATAATTTTCCATTTCTAGTTTCATATATATGTGTGTGTGTGTGTGTGTGTGTGTGTGTGTATTGTTTTGAATCCTTATTTCTGTGTGACTGTATTTAATTCTCCTGGTATAGCACTCCCTGAAGAACTTCTAGGAGATCTGGTCTGGTGTTGGTAAATTCTTTCAGGTTTTGTTTATCTGAGAATGTTCTTGTCCTTTCTTCCCATATTAAGGATACAGCATTCTTGGTTGAAATTGCTTTTCCCTTAACACTTTGAATATATTTTCCCATTCTTTCCTCGCTCGCATTGTTTCCGATGAGAGGTCCGCTGTTAGCCTGACAGGATATCCTTTGTAGGTAACTTGCCGTTTTTCTCTTGCCAATCTTAGTATCTTATCTTTGTCTGTGGTTTTGGTCAATCTGGCTATAATGTGTCTTGGAGAAGATCTTCTTGGGTTGATTCTATTGGGGGTCCTTTGTATTTCTTGGGTCTGGATCTTTGAGTGCCTCTCTAGGTTTGGAAAGTTTTCTTCCAGGATTTCATGGAATAGATTATCAGTGTCCTTATGAGTCTCTTCTCCTTCTGGGATACCAATTATCTGGTTGTTTGGACATTTGATGGTATCTAATATTTCTCGTATATTATTCTTATTTTGGGGGGCAGTTTTCTCAGTCTTCATGGTGGATTTTTCTAGGCCGGTGATTCTATCTTCTACATCTGAGATTCAATTTTCAGTATTTTTCCTTGGAGGAGAGGTATTTTCTTGTTTTCCCATATTTCTTGTGACCCTGCAGTGATTTTTAGTCATCTGAGGGATGACTCCCTAATTCTTGAAGTTCAATCTGAGCGTTCAGAGGCATGCAGGAGGAGGTAATCTGCAATTGCTCTTCCATTCCGTTTTCACTCTTTATGCATTAGAATCAGTGGTAATAGAAGAATATTCTGATCCTAATCATATTCAGATGTTTAGATCCTGTTCACTTGGACCTAAACACTTAGTAAGTAGGAGCTAAGAAGCCAGTGAATAAAGATAAAGAAAAAGGAAAAGAATTAGAGAAGAGGAAAATATAAAAGAAAAAAGATAATTAAAAAAACTTTAGATTTTAATTTTAAAAAGTAAAAATTGAAAACCACGCAGCTAAAGTTCAGGATCCATGTGAAGATGGGCCTGGATTTGTGCCTTTCCTAAATAAAATTGGGAAAGGTGCAATTAGTACAATAAAGAGGGGGCTTAAGAGCCCAGAGAATACTTTACCTTAAAAAAAAAAATTAAAAGGAACAGTGAGACAGAGAGACAGAGAGAAATGAAGAAAAGGAAACAAGAAGCACTACCCACTGGAAATGAGTGTAGAGGGGGAAGTCTCAGCAGAAAATCTTCATTTTAAGTCTCTGAAAGCAACATTTCACAGCTGAAGTTCAGGATCCATGTGTCAGTGGTGTGATTGTGAAGAGCGCTGACTCCCACATGGCTGACCACGGTTCGAGTCTCAGACCAGGCAGCTTGCTTTCTCACTTTCCTTCTCTCTCTCTCTCTCTCTCTCTCTCTCTCTCTCTCTCTCGTTCTGTTCCTCTATTGTCAAATTTAAATAAATAAATGTTAAATTAAATCATTCTTAAAAAAGAAAGAAAGACAATTTAGACCTAGGTGGGGCCCAGTGAGTGTCTTTGATGCATGATTTCCAGAGCCTATCACCTGCTAATAAGCCTCAGTGCTCCAGAAGAGGCATGAAAAAATGCAGCTTCCCAGACTTTTTTTAATCATGGAAACCTGGTCATCCACCAGGACAAGTGTTCCCAGGAATCCACCATGGAAAATGGCGTGGAGGGACATTGGAGAGAGTGTGTTCTAGGGGTGGCCTCTAGTACGGCCTCACCCCACACAGGAGGAAACATGCAGGGTCCAAGGAGCAGCCTCATTCATTTGAACCCAACATCTCTATGAAAGGACGGTTTACATGTGTATTTTACAAATTCACTGAATAGATAGTTTGGAACACTTATTATGTGCCAGATACTGACCTGGGTCTTGATCTTGTTCTCTAAGAATTTTGATGGAATGAAGCAAGTGGGGAAAATTGCTCTCGGGCCAAATTCTGTTTCCACCACTTACTAGTTGTGTGACCGTATAAAAACCCTTGTAATGACTAAATAATGACAACAGTTAATACCTACATAGCACATACAGTGCACTAGGACTGTAATAAATGCTACATACATTGACTCATTTAATCCTCACAACAACCCTATAAGCAGATCCATTTTACAGATAAGGAAACTGAGGCACAGTGAAGTCTGGTAAATTTCCCAAGATCACACAGCTGGTATGTGGCAGAACTGAGATTTGAACTCAGATAGTCAGGCTCTCAAATCTGCAAATGTAACCATGTGACTCTATATTATCTCCAGAGAGAACATCTATGGCAGACACCATTAGTTGTTTCCTAATATCCACTTGTTTCTTCCTCTTTTTTAAAAGAATTAATTTTATTTATTCTTCATTTATTTTAATTTGACCAGAAAGTTTTAGTTACCTGATGATGTATAACGAAACGCCCCGAACTTAGGGGCTTACAGTATCAATAATTATTCTCTTTATCTTTTTGCTTTGCCTTTCTTTATTATCCTTGTTATTCTAAACACAGAGAGAAAGGGGTGGGGGAACAAGCCACAAGACCCAGGACTCGAACTGTGGTCAACCATGTGGGAGTGTCCAGCGCTTTAACTACCACGCCACCTGCTGATCCCTCACTTCTTCCTCTTTAGTAACAGAAACCCATATTCAGCTATGCACATAGACACCTGTAGTACAGACTTTATACTCCTTTACAGTTAAGTGTGGTCTAAAGACAAGCTCTGGCCCAGTGGATGTGAGAAGTGAGGACAAGTGTTCTCAAAAGTTGGAGCATGCTCTTCCTTCTTCTGCCTCCTCCTCCTTTTTCCCAGTTGGAATGCAGACAGAATGCCTCCAGCAGCCATGAGACAATCAGGGGAATGCAAGCCAGACATGGCAGAGCAAAAAGATAGACAAACCTGGGTCCCTGACTGTTTGCTTTAGTTACCTGATGATGTATAACGAAACGCCCCGAACTTAGGAGCTTACAGTATCAATAATTATTCTCTTTATCTTTTTGCTTTGCCTTTCTTTATTATCCTTGTTATTTTAAAAAAATAACTATTTCTTTAATTTATTTAGTTTTATGTTAATTTTTTTCTCAATTTGCCTTAAGGCATGTGCTCTCACCAGAGAGAGAGTAAGAGGGAAAGTAAGAAAGCAAGCCGCCAGTCCAGGACTCAAACCACGGTCAGTCGTGTGGGAGTCCAGCACCTTAACCACCACACCACCTGCTGGCCCCATGGCTTTGTTATTTTTCATGGTTCCTGTAGGTCAGGAATTTAGGACCCACAGCTAAAGAGGCTCACTCACATGACTGGTAAATTGGTGCTGGCTATAGGTTGGGGGGCCTCAGTGGTTCTTTACATGGGGTTTTCCATAGGACAGCTTGAATGTCTTCATGGTACGGTGGTGGCTGTCCCTAGAGGGAATGAGTTAAGAAAACAAGATGGAAGCTCAATGCCTTTTTGAGCTATATTTCAGAAGTCACACATTGTCAGTTCTGCCAGATTCTTTCTGTCACACCAATCAGATCTGATTCACTGTGGGAGAGGTCTACACAATGGGGAGAATACCAGGAGGCAAGGATCATGGAGCTGTCTCAAGGATCAAGGATCAAGGAGCTGTCTCAGAGGCTGGCTACCATACCATGGAATGCCAGGCCAACATTACCCCTAAATACATTGACTATGAGAGACAAATGCATTTTTATCTTACCTAACTGAACTCAAGGTTGTAATGAATAATCTGAGTTCTTGACATTAAGTAGACCCTCAACAAATGGTGACTCTCATTTGTCCTTTTCTCTCAGCAGACTGAGGTGCAGGAATTTATCTCACATTCCCCTATCTAGACACAAACAGACACACGTGCCACCATCATCTAGGTAGATATTTGATACAATACAGGTATGGGAGGCCACGTGTTAGCCTTTCACTCACTCATTTATTCATTAAGTATTCATCGTTCCCTAGTATGCATTGTTGCCCACAATATGCCAGGGAACTCATCCCTACCCTGGAGAACTCAGTCTGATGAAGGAGGCAAGCACAACGAGATGGAAACCACCCATTTTTCTGTCACCTAATAATTCCATGTGTCAGGGATGGTGCAGGTGGCCATGTGGACTGCGGCCACCATCGCAGAGTGCAGTTGCACAGTACTGGACGGAGTACGTGAGAGTCATGCACTCGAAGTTCATTGCAGCTTTGCTTGGGGAAGGGAGAGCAGGGGTGTCCATACCAAGGGAATGAGAAGAAGGCATGGTGGCTGTACTCACACCACCCCCTAAGCAACTACTGGAAGCAACAGACTCACGCTGGACTCAATCATAGAGCGGCATCGAGGAAACATAGCAGACGACTTAGGAGACAGCTCTCCAAAAACCACTATTTGTGTGCATTAATAACCAGCTCCCACAAGTCAGCACCTTCTATATTTTATGAGGACAAATGCATATCCAAACGCATGCATCAGAACGATGAGAGCGAGGGCCGGCTACAGTGGTGCATGCTAGTAAGTCGCTGTGCTCTGCAGGCTGGGACCATGTGGGAGGCCAGGGTCTATTTCCCAGTAGATTTTTTTTTTTTGAGAGGTTTTTGCTATAGGGTGCATGCGCTCATCAGAAAGACAGAGAGGGACCAGTAGTTAGCATAATGGCTATGTCGCTGGACTCCCATGTATTCGACCACGGTTCAAGTCCCGGACCCGGTGGCTTAAACTCACGCCGGGCACTTGTGTGTGCGTGCCCAAGGTCCTGAGAGGAGAATGGAGGAGAAGGGATTGTGGCATGGCCATCCCCCCTGGGGGGGGTGATTTCTCGCTTTCTGTCTCTCTGTCTCTCTCTGTCTGTCTGGCAAGTGCACATGCCCTATAGCAAAAACCTCTCAAAAAAAAAAAAAAAAAAGAAAGAAAGACAGAGACAAAGAGACAGAAAGTAAGAAATCACCCCCTAGGGGGGATGGCCACACCACAATCCTTTCTCCTCCATTCTCCTCTTGGGATCTTGGGCACGCACACACACACATGCCTGGTGTGAGTTTAAGCCACCACCAGGTCTGGGACTCGAACCACAGTCGACTACATGGGAGTCCAGCGACATAGCAATTTCACCAATTGCTGGTCCCTATTTCCCAGTAGATCTAAAAGCCAGGGGCAGGTGGTGTGCACCCGTAATCCCAGCAGCTCGGGAGGCTGAGGCAGGAGGATTGTGACTCAGAGAGATCGTGTATTAAATAAAGGAAATAGAGTGGGCTCCCCGAGCAGGGATGGAAATGAAAGTGGGGAATCAGGATGAAGGGGGAGCAGTCACAATGCGATATGATGAACACGGAGAGATCATGCACCAAGGTTAGGGAGCAGCGGCTAAGTGGGCTTCACTGAGAGGCTGTGCTAAACCTTGGCCGAGGACTAGGGTTGTCTGGTTAGACCCAAAGGGACAGGCACTTCAGGCAGGGAGGAGAGCTAGGGCAAAGGCTCCGAGACGTGCAAAGCTGGTGTCTCTGAGGAGCTGCCGGTGCCCAGAGTGCCCATGGGCAGCAAGGCAGAGCCAGCTGTTCTCAGCCTGTAAGACCTTCCTCCTCACCCCTGGTGGATTTCTACACAGCTTTCACACACGTCTGGGCTACTTCGGAGACCATGCAGCTGGAGAGGAGGAAGGACTTTGGAGTCAGACCAGCTCCTGACTGGCTCACTGCGTAACCTCAGGAGAGTCATTTCCCCCTCTCTGAACCTCAGTTTCTTCATCTCTAAAATTGCAAAATGATAATACCTAACACAGAAGGTTGTGATAGGCAGGCAGTGACTTGAGCAAAATACACAAAGTCTCTTCCCCATCGAGGTTATATTCTAGCATAAGGAGACAGATGGTAGATAAATAAATATCGCAAGTGTTTGCTGCTGGATTCCAGTACCCAGAACTGTGCCTAGCACAGAGCAGATGCTCAATTAACATTTGCAGATGTATGAATGAATGAATGAATGAACGACAGACAGCGAGAAATGCTATGGAGAGAGAGAAAGCTGAGTAAGGGGAAGAGGGCAGCTGGTGTAGCTGGCAGTGGAAGGGACAGTTGCTGTTTAGTCCTGGTGGTCAGGAGAGGGCCCCTTGAGATGACATTTGAGTATAATTCAAAGGAAGTGAAGGAGTCATCTATGGGGATATCTGGGGACAGAAGTGCCAGGCAAAAGTGGGCACTGGGGATGGTGAGGAGCCAGAGAAAGGGACAGAGAACAGGAAGAGCTGAAGCCTTTTGCGTAAGTGGACTGAAAATAGGACAGGAGCCCCCTCCCCACTCCTAGTCAGCCTGCTCAGTCCTTTCCCAGGGATGTGGCTGCTCCTGGAACAGGAGCCAGCCCCTAACAACAGGTGAGAGCCCTCTCTGTGTGCCAGGCTCCAGCTTTATTGGCATAAACTCACGGGACCATCACCAGCCCTGGAAATAGATACTATTATAATCCCCAGTTTTCAGAGCAGGAAACTCAGACTCCAGGAGGCAGTTAACCTTGGAACCAGAACGGGGGCTCTCTCGATGCCAGACCCTGGCTGGCTTCTATCACATTGTCCTGAAATCCTTTGTTTACCGCCAGCCTTCCCCTCTTGGCTGGAGAAGGCCCGTCTCAGTCTCATTCATGGTTTTCTTTTACGCCCAGGGTTCCATGTGTCAAAACCTGCCTGAGGGGACAGATGAATGGATGAGCCTCCTAGGCAAGCCCCCTCCCGCCTTCACTGCTGCCGGGGCCCAGATCCCACCCAGTTCCACACCTCCACTTCAAGATGGAATTGGGAGGGGGCTGGATGGAGGCTTTTTAAGCAGCCTGAGGGTCAGAAGCAGAGGGAAGGGGAGAAGGGGGAGAAAGTGAAAGTGAAGGGAGCTGGGAGCCCCCCGTGAGGAGGTGCAGACAGGGAAGGAAATCTCCCGGTAATAATTCATCTGCTCAGGAAGCAGCAGCCTGGCCTGGGGCTGTGTGTGGGACCGGCCCTGTGGGAGGGGGCCGTGCAGACTCCTTCTCCTTCCCAAAGCCCAGCCCAACCGGGGTCATGGTCAGATGGCAGGGGGAGGGGAGATCCAGGTGTGGGAAGAGATTCTCCTACAGACTCTGGGTCCTGAGGATTTAGTGGCTCCTCTCCCAGCAGCCAGGGGAAGGCCCTCAGACTTTCCCTTCCCCTCTATTCCGGCCTGGGTCACAAAAGTTAGGAAAAGTACCCCATGGCTTTATGGAGAGAAATCTAGAGAAACTGAGGCCCAGAGGGGCCAAAATGCACTAGAAACCGTTGGATTCCATTTCCTGGACTCTGTCTGCCATACCGGTTGTCACTGGGGACAAAGGGAAAGTTACTGTCAAGGCTGAATGGATGCTGGCTTGTCCAGTCCCTCTGATGGAGCTACAAAGTGGGTATGAGTGACATGGGACTCCCACAGCCGTCCTCGGCTCAGTAATTCTTCCCAGGGCCTCTGAGGAGGACGTCATGTCAGACTGAGCAAGCTAAGTTTTCACTGAAGGATGGAAGGCATTGAGGGAAGCAACCTACGATGTGGAGTGATGTGGGTAGTGGCAATGAGATTCTTAGACATAGTGAAGCCAAGCAGGCTGGGGTAGACCTCCCATTACCTGTAAGGCTGAAGGCCAGAGCTCCCTAATCTGTAAATCAATGGACTGTCCTACAGCCTCAGCTGGGCCCAGTAAAGTCACCCAGTAAAGAGAGCGGCACACAGGAGGAGTTCAACCCAAACGTCAGCAAGTGAGGATAGAGTTCGTTTTGTTCAGTTTGAACACTCAGACCTAAAACCATGCCTGGCGTACAACAGGGGCACGACGAATATTTGCCGAATGAATAAACACACGAATGGAATTAGTGATATTCGTGGGGTTTTGTTTTTGTTGTTGTTCTTTGTTTTTTGAAGTTTGCTGCCAGGGATATAACATCTCCAACCCTTGTTTGGAAGGATGATTGTTTCTCCCAGTGTTTTCCATGGACAATGTCACCATCACCACGGGGTTGTACGAAACGCAGATTCCTGGGGTTCACTGAAGAACCGCTGAATCCGAATGGGAGCAATCCGGGAATCTGTAATGTCAAATAAACAAAAACAAACAAACAAAAACACCAACAATTCTTAAGCACCCCCGCTGCCAGCTCCCAGTCCTAAAAGTTGCAGAACCACCAGATTCGAATTTGTGGGAGGGAAGTCTATCAACAGTTGGGTTTCTCTTCAAGCCACTTTCTGAACAAGGAAACCGACGCCAACAGAGAAGGGACCTGTTCGTCGTCTCCCAGTGGTCTAGGCAGAAGACAATTAGTTCAGACCTGGACACACTCCACTCGACCCGTCCAGACCATCCTCCAGGATTCGCTGGGCTCTCCAGTGGAGACAAGGCGCCTTCGGGGATAGCCACCAGCTCCCGGGCCACTTTCAACCTGGGGAACCGGGAGGCGGGCGCGTTGCCATTGGCCAGGGCGCGGCGGCAGCTTCCCCATTGGCCCGGGCCCAGCCCTCCGCCCCCGGCCAGGGCGGCTTTGTGACTGGCCCCTCCCTCGGCTATAAGGCGGCGGCCGGCCGGGCAGTGCGAGCGCGCGAGAGCGCACGGCGGGGCGCGGTCAACGCTGGGACACCGCACACAGCTGGACACGGCCTGGCGCCCATGGCGTTCGCGCTGCTGCGCCCCGTCGGTGCGCACGTGCTGTACCCAGACGTGCGGCTGCTGAGCGAGGACGAGGAAAACCGCAGCGAGAGCGACGCGTCGGACCAGTCGTTCGGCTGCTGTGAGGGCCTGGAGGCGGCGAGGCGCGGCCCGGGCCCGGGGGGCGGGCGGCGAGCGGGCGGTGGCGCGGGCCCAGTGGTGGTGGTCCGACAGCGGCAGGCGGCCAACGCGCGGGAGCGGGACCGCACGCAGAGCGTGAACACGGCATTCACGGCGCTGCGCACGCTCATCCCCACCGAGCCGGTGGACCGCAAGCTGTCCAAGATCGAGACGCTGCGCCTGGCGTCCAGCTACATCGCACACCTGGCCAACGTGCTGCTGCTGGGCGACGCCGCCGACGACGGGCAGCCGTGCTTCCGTGCGGCCGGCAGTGCCAAGAGCGCCGTTCCCGCAGCCGCCACCGACGGCCGTCAGCCGCGCTCCATCTGCACCTTCTGCCTCAGCAACCAGCGCAAGGGGGTGAGTGCGCCGCGCTCTGGTATCCCGGCGGCCAGGTCTTGGATGGTGGGGGACGCGGCCTCTCAGGGAACCGAAGAGGGACAGAGACTCCAGTGGAGCAAAGGGAACACGGCCTGGAATTGGTGGTGGGGCAGCGCTCCAAGCCCAGGGTTTGGTGTGGGACAGAACTACTCACTGACCCCCAGACAGAGGGTGCAGGAGGGTGCCAGACCTTACGGAGGCTTACCCCTTCCTAGTAAATAAAGGTGGGCTGCGACGCTCTTCCTTCAGGAAGAGAGCGTGAGGAGAGAATACCAACGTGCACCTTTTATTGAAATCCTCACTGTGCTTAGTGCACTTCTGGTCCTCTCTGACTTTCACATCAAGCAGGTTGGTTTTTTTGCCCACCTTAGGACTGGCGAGGATCTGAGGCTCAGAGAGATGAAATCACATGCCCACATTTATCCAGCTACGAAGCCGGAGGCAGGCACTGAGTTGCTGGGTATATGTTCACCTGAGCTACGCCCCCCTCCGCCTTTGTAATCATTGCCCTCCCATCCTAAGATCTGACTCAAAAGCAAGAGACTGAGAAGAAAGAGGAATACAGCCTCAACCAGAAGTGCAGGTACCCAGCTGATGAGCAGCAGGAGTGAGGAAGGGGGTCTCCCTAAAGCACCCGGCTCCAAAAGGGATGTGGTGTTGGAAGAAGGCCCGGTTGAGCTAGCTGGACAGAGCTGGAGTTATGCCCCTGCAGTGTGGCCTAGGCCCTTTGCTTCACCCAGTTCTGGAGAGGCTTCGGTGTCCTGGCCTCAGACCACCCCTTTGGCTCACCAGACTCCCAATCTGACCTCTCACCCCTTGGCTGCCTCAGTTCCCCTGAATCAGAGACAAGTCTGCTTAGCTTCGGATTTATACCTTCTCGAGGGTCCCTGCTGCTCCCAGCTGTGGGTCCTGATCAGTGCCTCAAGCTGGGCTGGGAAACCTGGGATGGGCCTGTGGTTTGAAGGGCTGATGACCCTCGTACACTACTCCTGGGCCTGGCCGCGGTTCTCCCATTCATTCAGTTCCGCCACCCTTAATTGCACAACAGCTACCTTTGGTTGGCTCTGAGAACACACCCAGAGAGGAGGTTGTGGGTCTCCACCCTATAGTCAGGGGCTGAGGGTGCAGTACCAGGGCCAGGGCAGGGAGATAAAGATGAGGATGCTGTGGTCCAATGGCGGGGAGAGGGAGAAGGAAGGGCCCTGTCAGAGCCCAAAGGAAGCCCCAACCCGGGCGAGAGCTGCCAAGGTTCTGTGCTAAGTTCCTGAAGGATGCTTGGGATCTGAAGCAGGCAGGTGAGGGGGTAGGGAAGGAAACAACATAGCCTGGAGAAGGAGTGGGAAGGAGTGACAGGAAGGCGGAGACCGGCCAGTGACAATGACAGCAGTCTCCTAGAGCACTTATCTATGCTAAGTGCACTTCACACATCATCATTAAAATCCTCCAACAGCCAGGGAGTGAGGCGCTGAGGTTATCCCCACCTGCTCAGAGATGCTGCCACGGTTCGGAGATACAACCTGTGATGGAGCCTGGATTCCAACGCAGGCCTGCTTGACAGGGAGGTGCAAAAGGTTAGAGTGGGAGGGCCCTGCGACTACAGGCCTGGGAGCTTTGTCTGTCATGTGCCTACATCCACAGCAGGCAGGCGGGGGCTTCTCTGCAGGTCTCAGGCCTTGCCCAGGACTGGTTACTTCCCTTGGATTCATCTATGGGACCAAGAACCCAGCCAAATTTGTGCAGAAGTCATGGTCTCAACTCCACATGCTCCTCTGGGATTATGCAAGAGGGACCGCCCTGGCTGGTGCCAGGTCCCTATAAGACTCAGTTGGAAGAAAACTAGCTATCGGGAGCCCCTGCTCCCTTCTGAGCTGTGAGGGTCCAAGGAGCACCAAGGCCCCAGACCCTAACCCTTCATCGTGAGCCACCCCATCGCCCTCCCATCCTGGCTAGTCTGGGGTCGGGTCACCATTAAACAGCCTCTGGAGCATCTTCCTGCTTAAGGAGGGATTAGGTATGGCCCTCTGGAAGAAATAACAAGAGACAGATGGCAGGAGGGTTCGGTTCTTTTCCCTGCCCTGTTTTCCCTTTGGTCACGGGGGGGGGGGGGGGGGGGGGGGGGGCAGGGGTTTGGACAGTATGTCCCATTGGTATACCCAGCCCAGGAGCAGAGGTGGTGCAGAGGGTAGCTGGGGCCAGGAGGCATCACTACCAGATGATGCAGATAATAATACTTGTGGCCATTTACTGAACACTTACTGTGTTCCTGACACAGTGCCGAGGACTTGACCTGTTAGCTTGTGTGACCTGTGTTATTTTGGGAAGTCCTGTAGAGTAACTCTACTTTACAGGTGGGAAAGTTGAGGCTTGGTGAGATGAAGCCACTTGCTGGCGGTCCAACAGGGAACCAGGGATTGAAGCCAGGTCTGCCTCACTCAAGTTCTTACTCCTAAGTAGGGTGCTTCCCCAAGACCCTTAGCACTGGGTTCCTAAGGGACAGACGGGCTTGTCAGAATTTCTAAGTGCTCTCAGCAGTTTACATGGCTGCACTCGTTCAACTGTGGGGAAGTGGCAACTAGAGTCATTTTTTGCCCATTTCTTAGATGAAGAAACTGAGGTTCCGAGAGGTGAACAGTCTCAGCATTCTCAGGGGACCCAGGTCTCCAGATGACCTCCAGACTTGGGGTGGGAGGAGGCTCTCCCTGTCCCTGAAGACTTGGAGAGTGAAAGGGTGGGAGGCCAGTTTTCGATCCAACCTCAACGCCACATGCCCCTCCCCCTGCCTCTGTCCCCCTTTCTCGCCCTTCTCAGCCACTCCTGCCAGAGTCTGTCTGAGAAGCCCAAGCCCTAGGCTCTGCTGGGACTGTGGCCTCAGGCCTCAAAATAGCCCTGCCTGTGAATGAACATGCTGTCCCTGGGCTGGGAGAGCCTCCAGGGAGGCTGGGCTCACATCTGGATGGATCTGCCCCAACCTGGGCTCAGGGCAGAGGGGGGCAGGGGCAGAGCTCTCGGATGGTCCATGGTTCCTCCAGATGGGCTGAGAAAGCTTCCTGTCCCACCGTGTCCAGCCGGCCCAGGGTGATAAGTATTTACAGTGGGGTTTCAGACACCATGGTGTCCTGGAAACAGGGCAGACTGTTGGACAACATGGGTTTCTAGCCCAGTCCTTTTAACCAATTGGCTGGATGCCTCTCGGCCAGTCACTCAGTGACTAGAGGCCTCAAAAGAGGGGGTGTCCTAACATCTGTGACCTCTCTGGCCTTACAGTGAGATGGAACCCCATGTGTCTGACCAGAGACTGTCCATGAGAGGTGCTGGTAGAGACTGCTCCTGTGGGCGAGGGACTGGTGGCTTCAGACACTGCCACCACCATCTGGTCTTCCAAGGGCCACCATTGATTCAAGCAGCATTGATTGGTGCCTGCACCAAGCCAGGTCCTAGCTGGAAACAGGCTGCAGAGAGAACACCTTTTCCTACCACCCCTGAGCTTGCAGCCTGATGTGAGCACAAAGGAGAGACTTCCCCTTCCCCTTCTGAGTTCATCCCTATGGAACATCCCCAGAAAGGAAGGGAGTACTGGGCAATTTCAGGAATAGAGGAACCTTCCCAGGGAGATGAGCCTCAGAGCGTAATCCTGGCCAGAAATCTATAGTCTACTTTTGAGGGTGGCTTAGTAAGTCCCTGGGTGTATGGTTGGGCTGGTGGGGAAACCACTGTGGGCTTTGATTGTTTTGCCCTTTAAGCAAAATATTATGCTTCAGGGCTGAGCCTCCGTGGTGTGTACTGTTAAGAACCTGTACTCCACAGGCTGGGACTACATGGGAGGCCTGAGTTCAATTCACAGTCCAATCAAAGGCACATTCTTAGAATCCCAGTGACTCAGGGAGGCTGAGGCAGGAGGATCGTGACACAAACCAACCATTTTTTTTGAAAGAATTATTTTATTTTATTTATTCATTCATTAATTTATTTTTTAAATTTGACCAGAGGGAGACAGAGAGAAAGTGAGAAAGCAAGCTACCCGGTCGAGGACTTGAACCGTGGTCAGCCATGTGGGAGTGTCCAGCACCTTAACCACCACACCACCTGCTGGTCCCCAGACAAACCATTTTTAAAAATTATGCTTTAGGGACTAGCAGGTGGTATGGTGGTTAAGGCACTGAACTCCCACACGGCCAATTGTAGTTCGAGACCCAGACCTGGTGGCTTGAAAAATCGCACCAGGCATGTGTGCACATGTATTCAGGAATTCAGGAGAAGGAATTGTGATGTGGCCATCCCCCCAAAATAGGGGGTGATTTCTCACTTTCCCTCTCACTGTCTGTCTTTGGCAAGTGTATGTACCCTATGGCAAAAACATTTTTAAAAATTATGCCTTAAAATGTGTTAGGTTTTTTTTGTTGTTGTTTTGTTTTGTTTTTTTAAAGTAACAGATCACATGGAGAAGAAACCTGATATCAATTTCTCACAGGCACACCTCTCTAAGCCTCAGCACACGGGAGTGTTCACTCAGTTCTGCCCTTATCTTAGTCCGTGAGCCATGGCATTCCACAGTGCTCGTAGTTTCTCCTGTTTTCTGCTGAGCGAACTTTATGGTATGGCTTAACTGTGATTGACTTATCAAGTCCCCTATTGCTAGACACAGACGTTAGTTCCATGTTCGTGGTGACCCGATAAAACCTCCTAACACCTCTTTCTTCTCTCCTACAGGGTGGCCGTCGTGACCTGGGTGGCAGCTGCTTGAAGGTGAGGGGAGTGGCCCCCCTCCGAGGGCCACGGAGATGAGTCTGGGCCTTTGTGGCATTTGCTCCAAGCAGGACCCCAGAGGAGGAAGCCAGGAGCTGGCCATAGGCCGGACAGGGGAGAAGACCCCAGGAGCTGAACCCAGCCCTTCTCTGCTGGGACCAGGGGACCATGGCCTATGCCCAGGACCCTCTGGGCAGGGCCCCTTGGACATCGCCACTCCACCCTGGAGAGCTGTGAGGACCTGTTCAGCCTACCCAGCCCTGGCTGGTCAGAGACAAGGCAGGACTTTTGGAAAACCAGAGACTATTGGTGACAGGGGGTGTGTGCATGTCTGTGCATGAGTGTGAGTATGTGTGTGTGTGAGAGAGAGAATTGGTGGGTTTAAAATAAAAAGTATTTTTAAATAAAAGATATTGTTCCCAGCTGAGGGAGAGAAGGACCTGTGGACCTCGGAGGTCAGAGGTGGCCCCGTCTCTGAACCTAGAAAGAGGTTCAGTTGTTATAGGGGCTCCCCTGAACCCTGGATAGAGTGGGGCCCTCGCGTTAGGAGTAGAGAGAACCAGACTTTCCTCTCAGCCTCCCATTGATCAGATGCTCTTGAATAGCTGTTAGGAGTCTTGGAGTAGTTGGTAAAGAAACCTTATTTATTTTTTACTAAGGACTCTATTCATTTCCTCTACATGGCTCAGGATTCAGAAGGGCCAAGGGGATATGTGGTGAGATGTCTCCTTCCCTCAGCCACCAGCTCCCCTCCCTGCCAGCAGCCTCGGTCACCAGTTCTTGGTGACATCCCATTCCAAGTGACCCAGCAAATACACAGATGATCGTACATTTCCACACTTGCTGCTTTTTTCTTTTCTCTTAATCAAGCTCGGCATCCTCTGAGGGTACATAAAGGGTGTCCTCATCCCTGCACTAGCTGCATGTCACTCCCATGACGAACATGCTGTACTTTCACAAGGCTGTGTGGACACATACAGGTGCATGCGTGTGTAGGTGAGCACAGGCTGAAGACATTCTTACCCCTGCTTTAGCTGAGACGATTTGGAGGACTGATGACATCCAAAGGCATATGGCAGGATGACACCGAGAAGTCGGTCCCCCTTTAAAGTAGTTCTTCCTCCTGCCCTAGACATGTCCCAGATGGAGTGCCAGCCCTGCTCCCACCTCGTGACACCAAGCAGCCCTTGGGAGGTGGGGGCGGGTGTTTCCCCCATTTTATAGGTCCAGCTGAGATGGTGATGGGGACAGCTGCTCAGGGAGCACGGAGTTCTTGGCTCTCTCCAGCCGGGGCTGTGTCCCTATGAGGCCAGGATCAGAGATACTCAGGAGGCCCAAGGGAGGGGAAGGCAGGAGGAAGCCAGAGTGGCCAGGTAGCCACCCTTTCCTCCTCAGTGGCCTATGCTCATATGTCTTTTGTTTTAAAGTTTATTTACTTTGTGAAAAAAAGATAGGCACCCCCAGCAGGACCCCATGCCACGGTCCTGTCTCAGCCAGCCCAGATCATGGGCAAGCACCCCCAGAATACTCAGGGAGGTCCCAGGATGTAAACCTTGAGCTTTCCATGTGAGTCCAATTACCACTGTGCCACCAGCCAGTCCCCTGGTTTTTGTTTTTGAGTTTGTGCTTTGTTTGTTTTTGCCAGAGGGTGCATGCACTTACCAGAGAGATAGAGGGAGGGGAATAACGCACCCTCCAAGGGCTGTGGTCACACCACAGTCCCTTCTCCATTTCTCCATACTGTCAGGATTTGGGGCAGGCACACATGCATGCTTGGTGTGTTTTTCAGGCTACCAGGGATGGGAATCAAACCCCGCAGCTGGCCATGTGGAATTCAGCTCCCTTAGCCACTAGGCCACGGGGCTGACCCACGAACACTTCCATTTTGTGTTCACTAACGGATCTGGTTCCAGAGTCCACATTTGCATTTCCTTTGCTCTGGCCCCCTGCTCCTCGCATTTAACCTCCCACTGAGCCCAAGTTGGGGCTGCTGGTTTTACAGACAGCAACATTGCCAGGCACCCCCTCTACTGGACACCCTGGGGTGTGCCTTACTGACCGGGTCTACCTCACAGACGAGACTGCGGCCCTGGGACAGTGCAGAGGCCGCCCACAGTGGAACTGTCACACTTAACCCCTTTGGTATGAGGAGTGGAGGAAGGAAGGCCCCAAGAGGCTGGGGTCCCGCCCAGGACAACTTTCCAGGTGCCCTCGACTTCCCCAGTGTTCCAGGGACACTGGTCCTGCCTATCTCGTGTCCCAGTGTGGCTGTGTTTCCCCCGCCGGGAGCTAATTAGGAAAGCACATTGCTCTCCCCGCGCCTGCCCTGGTCCAGGTACAGACAGCCTCTGGCAAAGCCACAGGAAAAGGATCGTGACCTTGTCAATGACAGGAAACCTGAGAATGGGGGTAGGGCAGACACTTGGGTGCCCTGAGCTGGAGGCCTGTTTCTGCTACGAGATATGCTGGGCGACCCCTCAGATATTGCTTGACCCCTCTGGGCTTCCCTAGCCTAATCGCCAACCAGCAACAGCAGTGAGAACAAAGAGGTACCCACTGTATCTTTTTTGCCTTGTCAAATAGTTTTTAAAGATTGGGCCAGCCCCATGGCCTAGTCATTAAGGCAGTGGAACCCCATATGTCTGACCATGCAGTTCAAATCCTGGCCATGATGCCTTGAAAAACATGCTGTGTGCATGTATGTGCATGCTCCAAATCCAAATAGGATAGAAAAATGGAGGAGAAGGAATTGTAGCATGACAATGCTCCATTGGGAGGGTGTTTTCTCCCTCTCTCTGTCTCTTTCTGGCAAGTGCACATGCCCTCTGGAAAACCAAAAAATAAAAATTGTAGATAGTTCTTAAAGACCATTTATGCACAGGGGAATGATTCAAGTTGTATCAAATAATATGCAGTGAAAAATACAGAACTCTCCAAACCCCTCCCCAAAGGCGATTGCTGCTAGCCATTTCCTGTGTGTCCTTCCAGAAAGGCTCTCTTCTGATTACTGTTTCTGAAAACATATTTATGGGTTTCTCTGCTTATGTTTTTATTGTAAAACATGCAAATTCTTCAAGACCCTAGACTACCTCCCAACCCAAAGATAACTATGGTTAACACTCAGTTCTGCAGAGTTCGTTAAATACACACATATGACACATCATTGACAGCATACCAAGTGTAAACTTCTTATCAGAGTGTGACATACATTAAGGGACGTGCACATGTCGTAAGTGCACAGCGCAATGAACTGCCGCAAACAGAGCACCTGTCTACCTGCTGTGTGGATCAAGAAGTACAATTAGCAGCTTCCCAGGAGCCTCTAACACGTCTGCTCACACTGAGTTCTTCTGATTATGTTTTCTTTGAAATACATAATACACTTGCAGAGTTCACAGTTCAGAAGACACAAAGGAGAATAAACTGACAATACGTCTCGTTCTTTCCCAGCTACTCAGTTCCAGTTCTCAGAGGCAAAGACTGTTAACCAGGGTCTTATGGATTCTTGCAGAGATAGTCTGCATAGACAGGCAAATTGTATAATGTGTATGTACATATATACATATATTTGCATATATATATGCATATATAGATACACAAAGGAGATTTCAAAAAGTTCATGGAAAATGGAATTAGTTTGAATTTATTTGGATGCAAAAAAAATTTTTTTTTATTTTTCTTTTATTTTTACCAGAAAGCACATATACTTCCCAGAAAGACTGAGAAGAAGAGAGAGAGGGAAAAAGAGAGAGAAAGCATCCCCATAAGTCTTGGTCACCCTATAATTCCTTCTTTATCTCTTCCTCCTTTTGGAATTTTGGGCATGTATCCACATGTGCTTGGTGTGTTTTTCAGGCTGCCAGGTCTGGGACTCAAATTGCACATGTGGGATCAGCACCTTAACCACCATGCCACTGGCTAGCCCAGTTTTTCATAATACACATTTTCCTTGAACTTTTTGAGGACCCCCCTAATGCACACACACACACACACACACACACACACACAGCATTTTACACATTCTGCCCTGCGCTTGAATTTCTTTGCCCTTAACAATGCTCCTTGGAGACCGTGGGTGTTCCAAGAGCTGTTTCACACTTTTCGTGGCCATATAGTGCTCCATTCTGCACATCTGTAACTTGTTGTCTGCTTGGGTAACCGACAGTCAGTGTCCATAGACCTTTGCAGGGTTCAAGGCCAGCCTGGCACCCATGACTTGGGAGATCAAACCAATACCTCTGGAGCCATTTTCCTTGCTCTACCCTCCCCCAACATACAATACTTTCCACCTCCAGGCTGGGCCAGCCCAGCTAGGCTTCTCCAGGCCAACTTGGAGCCATGGGAACACTCAGAAGAGGCACTGGGCTGAGTGGGGTGGAATAACCAGCTTTAGCCAGGCCACCTCGGGCCCTGAAGGACCACACTCTCCACTCAAGCCTCAGACACAAGAACCATCACAGGAGAATGATCTCAGGGTTCATTGAACAATGAAGAAACTGACACAAGACAGAGGAAGCAACCTGCCAGAGCTCGCCAGCGAGTCTCTGGCTCTGCTGGGCCACCAGGAACCCAGGTCTCCCTCCTCCCCATGCAGAACTCTCTTCTCTATTTTCCCATTAGGGTGGGACGGCTTCCAGGGTCACTCATGACTGTTGAGAACCTAAAGCCCAGAAAGGGACTGCAATGGGTCACGGCTGCACAGCATCTGAAGCTGAGCAGGACCAAGAATTCAGCCCCTTCCTCTAGTCCTGGACTCTCTTACCATGTTAGAGTTGTTGCATTGATCCCAGGCTGCTTCCATTTTACATGACTTTTATTAAAAGGGACCAACAGATAGCATAATGATTACATCGTTGGACTCCTACACAGGGAACCACGGTTTGAATCCTGGACCCGGCAGCTTAAAACTCCCACTGGGTGTGTGTGCATGCATGCCCCAAATCCCAAAGCGATGGAGAAATAGAAGAAAAGGAATTGTGGTGTGACCATGCATTATTGGGAGTGTACTCTCGCTCTCTTGAGTGCATGCACCCTCTGACAAAAAAAAATGTCTAGACCCGGGTAGCTAAATGCAATCTATAATACAGGACCGGATCCTGCAGGGGGGTGGAAAATGTAACAAAGGACACTACCAGAACAGTTGTCAAAACAATATGGACAGTAGATTGAAGTACTGTATCAAAATTAAATGTTTGGAATTTGCTAATAGGCTACAATTATGTCAAGAGGATATCCTTGTGCTTAAGAAATGCACCTTGGGGCCAGCTGGTAGTGTAGAGGTTAAAGCTGCTGGATCCCACATGGCTGACTGCCTAGTTGAGTTCTGAACTTGGCAGCTGGAAATCACACCAGGCGTGTGTGCATGTGTGCCCAAAATCCCAAGAAGAGAATGGAGAAGGGATTGCAGCATAGCCATCTCCCTTGGGGGGGCGTGATTTCTTACTTTCCCTCTCACTGTTTCTCTCCAGCAAGCACACATGCCCTATAGCAAAGTTTAAAAAAAAAAAAGAAAAAAAGAGAAGAAAAAGAGATACACCCTAATATAGTATTGAGGGTAGAGGAGAATGATGTAGGTCACAGAAAAACAGCATTATATGTATGTGAGAGAGATGCAAATGTGGCAAACTGTTAGCATTCAGTGAACCTGCATGCGTGGCGTTCTTGTGCTGCTTTCCCCACTTCCCTGCATGTCTATAAGCGATTGCAGAATGACAAGCCAGGAAGTCGGGATCTTGGACCACTGTGATGTAAGCCTGCCGAATGGTCTCCGGCTCCCCCAGCCCACCCTTGCTCTAACTAGTCCTGGTGGACCCAGGCATCCTGCCCATGACTCTCAGACCCTGTGCCCCTCAGGAGGCTGAGGTAGTCCCAGCCCGAGCCTCCTGCCACTGTGATTTATGTCCCTGCGAGCCTCAGCAGCTGCGAGCAGGGGTCCCACCAGGCAGCCAGCTAGGGGGCCGTCGTTTACTTCTCAGCGTGTCTAATCCAGACCAGACTTGCAGACCCCACGGCCTGGGATCAGGCTCCCAGGGGGCCAGGGGCAGGGGGCAGGCCAGCAGGGCCTGGAAACCAGGGAGGCACTGAGGGTGAGTCAGCTGGAAGACAGGAAACCAAGGCTGGTCTAGTTGGGCCACTGCTCCTGTGTGTCCCAGGGTGGGTCTCTGCCCCTCTCTGGACCTTGCCTTTTTTCATTTCAGCATGGCCTGCACACAGGGGACTAGATGGGCTTTGCTGACTGGGATAGATTGGACTTGTGGGAGGGAGAACTGGTAAAATATAAGAATCAGCTTTTCCTTTTTCTTTTCTTTTCTTTCTTTTTTTTTTTTTTTGGAGAGGTTTTTGCTATAGGGTGCATGCTCTCGCCAGAGAGACAGAGAGAGACAGAGAGACAGAAAGCGAGAAATCACCCCCCAGGGGGGATGGCCACGCCGCAATCCCTTCTCCTCCATTCTCCTCTCAGGATCTTGGGCACGCATGCACATGCACCTGGCGTGAGTATTAGCCACCGGGTCCGGGACTCGAACCATGGTCGACTACCTGAGAATTCAGTGACATAGCCATTACGCCAACTGCTGGTCCTAGAATTGTTTTTTTTCCTGAACTCTCAGATTATCTAGGCTTGGAAAAATGCCTAACTTTTTTGAGGCCCTTCTATGTGTCAGGTCTCAGTCTATACATTTTTAAATAAAATAATTACAATAACCTACTCAACAAGCTTGTTAGAGACTTATTATTATTGCCCCATTTCATAGATGAGGAAACTGAGGCATGAGGAGGTTAAAGAACTTGCCCAAGGTTGAGACCAGCAGTTAGCGTAATTGCTAAGTCGCTGAACTCCCATGTAGTTGACCACGGTTCAAGTCCCAGACCCGGTGGCTTAAACTTACGGCAGGCGCGAGAGAAGAATGGAGGAGAAGGGATTGCGGCATGACCATCCCCCCGGGGGGTGATTTCTCACTTTCTGCTTCTCTTTGTCTTTCTGGCGAGTGCACACGCCCTATAGCAAAAACCTCTCCAAAACCAAAACCAAAACAAAACAAAAAAACTTGTCCAAGGTCACATGCCCTGGGATGCAGGTGGACTAAACCAGGTGTTCTGACTGGAGAGCCCTACTGGGCTCTCAACCACCACCGCACGGGACCTCCCTAGATAATGTGCCCATTCCAGACATGGACAGAACTCAGCCTGAGTGGCTGGCACAGACGGCCTCACTGGATCTTCCGACAGTCAGCACCGGAAGGTACTGTTGCCATCCCTACTCACAGACTAGAGACCCAAGGCAAAAGCCACCAGCTCGGTGTAGGCACAGCCAGGATTCAACCACATAGAGCTGAGAGGTGGGACTCAGCTGAAGAAGGTCTAGGCTGGACTGTATCATAGATCAGCTCAAGGCAGGTGGCCTCGGCCTGTCAGTCGTCAGTCAACAAACAGGCATTAACTTCTTATAGACCACAAAAGAGTATGATCAGAGCATAAGAGAGCTGTGGGCCTCATCTCATGGAGGTCACAGCCTATGGAAAAATCGGGTTCTGATCAAATAATAAAAATGTGATGGGTGCATCTAAGGCATATAGGAATCTGATGGGCGAGGAAGGCCTAACCGAGTATGAAAGGTTCTGCAGTTTCCAGGCCACCCCTGTATCAGCAGGAATAATGAGGCACCTGCAGGTCCCCGCGTGTCCCCTGAACATAACCCAGTGGTCCCTGACACATCTCCTCTGAGCACCCGGAAAGAGGATGATGACAGTGCCAGGTACTGTTCCGGCCCTGTAACTCATTTCCTCTTCCTGACCGGTGAGGCAGGGGCTGTCCTCATGGCTCCCCCACGCAGCCACTGGATGACAGAACCAGGATCTGGCCCCGGTGCTGGATGCCGAGCCCGCCCTCTTAACCTCCTTGCTCTGCTGTCTCTGCAGGATGCTGAGGTTCCCAGGCAGGAGGCATCTGGCCCCAGGCTGCAGAGCTGGGCCACAGCCACCACTGCAGCGTGGAAAGTGAACTGCATCACGGGAAGTGAACGGCACCACAGCGCCCACAGGACGCCAGCACGGAGTAGGTGTCGAGCAGACACTTGCCGAAGGCCCAGGAGGCATTGTGCAGTCTAGTCTGCACATCACCCTGCAAGTCGATCCTACCCTTCTCAAGGAGGAGCTGTGGCTGAGGTCAACCAGTTAGAAGTGCAGTTTGACCTCATCCCCAGCACTGTGCCTCATCCCATCTGCAGTAAACCAGTTTGGAAGATACTGGCTCCAGGCCTTTAATCGGGGGGGAGAACAGGGCTTAGAGAGCAAAGGCAGTGACCAGCTGGGACTCCGTGGGAACCTCTCTCACCCCCACCCCCACCCCAGGACCTCCCCCAGGCAGCAGCAGGACAGAGAAGCATGGGTCAGGGAGGCAGGTCTTGGATTCCCAAGGAGCAAGGCCCCTCGGCCCGCTGCAGACTCGCTAAGGAGCCAGGCTCGCTAAGGAACCACCCAGGAGCTGGAGCTGGGCCTGCCTTTTGCTCTCTCCACCCCCCCACCTCCTCCCTGATGCAGCCTGCCCTCCTGCCCACTCCTCACCCACCTTCCCTGACTCTCTCTCCCCTCCCAGCCCAGGCCCACCACCTCCCTGCCCCTGGCTCTCAGAAAGCCCTGGAAAGACTGCTTCTTTGAGACAGGAAGGTGTCCTAAAGTCTCAGGAAGGAAAAACAGTCAAGCTGAACCCACCAAGACCGTCTCCAAGGGGCCGGGGCTGGCGCCTGGCCAGCACTGACATCACCTGGGAACCGCCACGACTGCAGCTGCGGCATGCCTCCTGGGGGGACGAGCTTCGGCTATTTAAAAAAAAATAATAATAATAAAAAAACTTTTCCAGTCTGGTGTTTTTAAATGTGCTTTTTATAGTGGGCCCTGGGGCGTGGGTGTTTCGGCGTGTCCCTCTCCCTTTTCCTCACCGTCCTGATTTCTCACACCACACAATGTAGCCTTTGACCAATCGCGGCCAATTCCTAGGGACGCTGGGTGGGATCTCCTTCCAGGCCCTGACCCCTCAGATGGTCCCTCATCTACCTGGATATGTTTAATATTGACTTTAAAATAATACTGATCATATTCACCCATGGGATCAAGTTCAAAAGGTACCTCAGTATATCGAGTGGGAAATCTCTCCCCTGCCCATTAGTCACCTGGTCCCTATCCCCTAAAGGAACACTTCTTTTCCTTTATTCCATAAAACCTATATCTTTACTGTGTACCAGGCACTCCTCTAAGCAATTTTCTAATATTAACTCACCTAACCCTCACAAAAACCTAAGAGGTAGGGTTTCGGTTGGTTATTTTATTGCAAATATTGCAGAACTATTCTCTGCTTACAGAAGCACATCTAGATCTATAATCTTAATTCCTTCTTTTTTAAAAAAACACACAAATAGAAGCTGATTATACTCAATGTTCTGTGCTTTGCTTTACTTCTTAAAATATATCTTGGGAACTGTGCCTTACTGGTGCACGGAAAGATTTCATACTGGTCCTTCAAGCTGCGTGGTGTTCCTTTCTATGGGAGGATGGACCGTTAATGCATCCACTCCTGCTAGACATTAAGACATTTCTAATCTTTTCTCTTATGTATCACATTACAATGAATGGCTCTCCCCAAAGAAAGCACTGGTCAAAGCTGCAAGGAGAAAGAGTCCCTGATGACTGGTGGAGGCTGGGTCAACAGGAAGCAGGGAGGCCACCTAGAGGCCCCTTGGGTCATTTATGTAAAAATAACCTCTGGGACCAGCAGATAGTGAAATGGTTATGTCTCTGGACTCCCACATAGTTGGCTGTGGTTCGAGTCCCAGACCTGGTGGCTTAAAACTCACACCGGGTGTGTGTGCATGCATGTCCCAAATCCCGAGAGAATAGAGAAGGGATTATGGCATGGCCATTCTCCAAGGGGTGATTTCTCACTGTCTCACTGTCTCTCTGGCAATCTCACATGCCCTACAGCAAAACAAAACAAAACAAACAAACAAACAAAAAACCTCTGAAAAATAAACCCACACTGGGTCCATGTGCATGTGTGCCCAAAATCCCAAAAGGAGAATGGAGGAGAAGGGATTGTGATGTGGCCATCCCCCCTGGGGGGGGGGGTGATTTCTCACTTTATGTCTCTCTGTCTCTCCAGCACGCACATATGCCCTATAGCAAAGATGCCTTTTTTTTTTTTTTTTTTTTTTTTTTTGGAGAGGTTTTTGCTATAGGGCGCGTGAAATCTCGACAGAAAGCAAGAAATCACCCCCCAGGGGGGATGGCCACACGGCAATCCCTTCTCCTCCATTCTCCTCTCGGGATCTTGGGCACGCACGCACACGCACCCGGCATGAGTTTTAAGCCACCGGGTCCGGGACGCGAACCGCGGTCGACTACGTGGGAGTCCAGCGACATAGCCATTACACTAACTACTGGTCCCATAGCAAAGATATCTTAAAAAAAGAAAAAGACATCAGCCAGGCAGGTAGTGACAGTATGCAGAAGAGGGCAGCAGTCCGGAGAGAAGCATGGCTGAGGTAAAGCATGGCTAATGTGTAAAGGTTATGTCGCTAGACTCCCATGTAGTCAACCACAGTTCAAGTCCTGAATCCGGTGGCTTAACAAGCCTTATAGCAAAAGCTCTCTAAAAAAATGAGAGAGAGAGAGAGAGACTGGAGAGTGTGAGGAGAAGGAGAGTTGAATGGAAAGGATCAATTCATGTCCCTCCCCTGCTCAAACCTCAAATGGCTTCCCATCCCTCTTACAAGCAAATCCCAAAATTCTGACCCGCACGCAAGCCGCTCTGCACCCCTGTGCCTCCCTCTCCCACACAGACCAGGTGAGGAGGTCAGAGCCCCAGCCAGGATGGAGGAATCTGGGAATCCGATTCATGTTTCACGGTCAGACATACAGCTTTGCGCCTGCTGGAACAGTGGCTGTGCTGAGGTGCCAGTGGGATGAGCAGACCATGTCCTCTGACCTTGAACCCCTTAATCCCCCCCCCCAATTATTTATACCAAGTATAGCCCAGGGTAATCATACATTTCATTTGCATAAACATGTACATATTTGCATGAAGGACCTTTGGAAATTTAAGAAACTAATCAAGGCTGAGGGAACCAGATAGGTGGAAATGGAGTGGGAATGAGCCTCTTCCTGGTATGCCTTTTTATGTCTTTTATATCTTTCCATACATGTTACTCGAATCTTAGATAAGAGAAGCAAAGCAGCCCAGGTGCTGTGGTGCAGCGGTAACACAAGGGCCCTGTGGCCTCATCTCTCTCCTTCTCCCCCTGCTCTCCAGCCTGCTGGCTGCCCTTAGAACACATAAGACACATCCAGCCCTCAGCCTTCGCTCTGACAGGTCCCTCTGCCTAGACTGCTCTTCCTCCCCCCCACCACCCGAACACCTCAAGACTTGTTAATTCCCATCATTCAGATCTCTGCTCAAATGTCACCTTTTCTGAAAGCCAGGCTCTCATCACCCTAACTAAAGCAGCACTCCTTCCCCAATCTTTTCTTTTTTTGAAGAGGTTTTTTGCTATAGGGCGCGTGCGCTCACCAGACAGAGAGAGAGAGAGACAGAAAGCGAGAAATCACCCCCCAGGGGGATGGTCACACTGCAATCCTTTCTCCTCCATTCTCGTCTTGGGATCTTGGGCACGCACGCACACACGCCCAGTGTGAGTTTTAAGCCACCAGGTCCGGGACGCGAACTGCGGTTGACTACATGGGAGTCCAGTGACATAGCCATTAAGCTAACTGCTGGTCCCCCTTTTCTTTTCTTTTCTTTTCTTTTCTTTTCTTTTCTTTTCTTTCTTTTCTTTTCTTTTTTTAGAGAGATTTTTGCTATAGGGTGCTGGAGAGATAGAGAGAGAGAAAGGGAGCAATCACCCCCCAGGAAGGATGGCCACACTGCAATCCCATTTCCTCCATCCTCAGGATTTTGGGCATACACGCACACTTGCTTTGCATAATTTTGAAGCCTCTTGGTCTGGGACTTGAACCATGGTATGCCATGTGGGAGTCCAGCACCTTAACCACTACGCCATCTGCTGGACCCTTTCTTTTTTCTTTTTATGAGAGGGAGAGAGGGAGCAAGAGCTGAGGAAAGGTGGGATTGTTTTTCTGAAATGATAGAAAGTGTGCAGTCTCTCTCATGTAGCCTAATGTGTAGTAAGCCATTAATAAGCATCTAGGTTTGCGTAAGTGCACTCTGTGATGTGTACACAACAATGAAATCACCCAAGATGCATTTCTCAGAACATATCCTGTCATTGAGAGTCACGTGGCTGTACCTGATGAAGGCTACTCTCCCAGAGAAGGCTGCAGGTGAGGGCAAGCCAGATACCTGCCCAGCTGGGGCACGGCCCTCCTTGCCAGCCTCTCTCACTCCACACCTCTAATCCCATTCCTTTCCCTCACACTGGACTATGCCACTGCCCTGCACCTCTGGAGTGGTCCTTTCTCTAGTTGTCCAGCAAAGACAGTAAGGCCCCCATTGGCCTGCTATGGGTCACATACCCAAACTGGTGCCACTCACATGGCAAGAAAGATGAAGTGTGGGGGCACAGGCTAGGCCTGGTCATGTGCCCCACCTCTAAGTGAGTTTGCCTGGCCTGACCTGCAGGAGCCAACAGGGAAGAAGGGGTCATTTCCCATAAGTCAATGGGGAGATAGCCACTCCGCAGCTAAATCCCAGATGTCACTAGAGGTGCTTCTGCTGGCGCACTTACTACACTGCACCAGCAACCCGAGTTACTGGTGTAGGGTTTGTCTATCCCACATGAATCTGTGACTTTCCTAGGGGCACAGTGCAGTACCCAGCCAGGGGCTAACACCTGGTGGGTCACGGGGTCAATGCTTGATGAACACCAGCATCCCTCCACTCCTACAGGTCTCCAGGTCATTTTGCACTTGGTCTGTGACTTAGCAGCTCTGGATGACCCCGCCAGAGGATAAGTGCAGCGGGCTGGCCATCAGGAACACATGTGGTCCCTGACCACTGCCCTACACCTCTGGCACAAGACTCTCCAACCACAGGGGGATCAGGAGACCCAGGTATCAATCCACGTTGTCAGTGTGACCTTGAGATAGTCCCTTCCCTTCTCCGAACCTCCGTGGTCCTTTCTATAAATAGGGACTAAGAGAGGCATCGACACGACCGGCGTTTCCTCCCTTTGGGCTCATCGTGTACCTCCTCATAGTTTTTTCCAAGTCTGGGAACTACCTGTGCAGCAAGTTATACATATTTTTCTTTAAATGAACCCTCTCTAAAAACATAAATATATTATTTCAAAAGGAAACTGTAGATCCCCCCATAAATGGAAAACCAGTGTCTCGTGCCTTAAATAGAAGGTAACCATAAAAATAAGTACAATGAAAACAAAACAATGTCATTAAATGCTAGCCAGATCCGGTTGCCTGCTGAGGCTCTGGAGGCCTATTCTCTGTTAAAAAGGGAAGTAAGTGTTAAGAGAGGTGTTAAAAACACACTGGCATTCAGCGGGGACTTTCTCCTTAATAATGAGTTGGAGGAAAACTGAAACGGGTGGAAGGTTTTTGTGCTGGGCTTCAGTGTCCTTTAGTTAGTGGGCTCCACTGAGCCACCGTCACTTCTACAAAGCAGTGGACCCGGTCATTCCTCCCCCTGGGAGGGCCGTGCCTCCCCTTCCACACAGGCTATGTGAGGTCAGAGCCCCAGCAGGGACAGAGCAGAGTTGAGGGATCCGATTCATGTTTCAGGGTCAGACATACAACTTTGCGCCTCCTGTAACAATGGCTGTGCTGAGGTGCCAGTGGGCTGAGCAGACTATGTCCTCTGACCTTGAGCCCACCAGTTTCCCCCAATTACTCATACCAAGCATAGCCTGGGGTAACAACAATGTATTTCATTTGCATAAACGTGTATGCATTTGCATGAAGGACCGCTAGAATTTTAAGAAACTAATCAAGGCTGAGGGAACCAGATAGATGGAAAATGGAGTGGGAATGAGCCTCTTCCTGGTATGCCTTTTTAAGTCTTTTATATCTTTTCATATATGTTACTCGAATCTTAGATAAGAGAAACAAAGCAGCCTAGGTGCTGTGGTGCGGTGGTAAAACAAGGGCCCTGCGATGCTGGAAGCCACATTACGAACTCGAGTTCAGATGGCCAGGTCGGCTTGAAAACATCCCTTGGTTGTGTGTGGCGCCCAGGATCCTAATGAGCTGGAGATGAAAGAAAAGAAATCTAGGTATGATAAGACCCTGTCAAGGGTGATCCTTTCTCTTTCTCTCTCTCTCTCTCTCTCTCTCTCTCTCTCTCTCTCTCTCTCTCTCTCACACACACACACACACACACACACACGCTATTAAAAGCAATTAATATTTTAAAAAATCATTACTAGCACCTATTACAAAAGCAGACTTCGTGTTATGGTGAGTTCATTCATTCATTCATACATTGATTCATTTATTCACTTTTTTATAAACTATTACAGTTGGTTCAACAGGCATAAGAAGAATTAACCACGGGCCAGCCACTGCCATGGTGGTTAAGGCGGCTGGCTCCCACATGGCTGACTTCAGGGTTCAAGTTCTGGACCCAGAGGCTTGGAAAACACACTGGGCCTATGTGCATGCATGCCCAAAAGATGAAAGAGAAGGGATTGTGGCATAGCCATTCTCCCTAGGGATGTGTGAGAGGGTATTTCTCACTTTCTCTCTCTTTTTCCACTGAGAAAAGAACAAAAGAAAAGAACATACCATGGGTCCAGCCCTATGCTAGGCACTGAGAGTTTTCTCGTTCATTCATTCAGTCAATAAACATCTATCAGGACCCTGTTACTGCATTCACTCAGATAAGGATTGATCGGCGGTAATCCCAGCCCTCACGGAGCTCATAGTCTAGAAGGGGAGGCAGATGCCCTGACAGAAGTGAGCTGCCAGGGACCGGACCATAAGCACAACCTGTAGAGATGAGAGATTGCATTGTTGCTGTAGAACTTTACTCATTCTCATGGAGTAGGGGGAGGCCAGACAGGTCTTGGGGACCACATCACGATGGCCTGGTCAGTAGGGAGAGGAGGTCAGCCATTAAGCAGTGGGGGGAGCAGTCTTTGACTCTGAGATGAACCTCACACAAACCCTGCCTACTGGGGCAGGACCTCTGTCCTCATCCCTTCTCCAAAGCTCTTAAAGTCACACAGGATTTCCAAGTACCAACTCTCAAAATTCTGTCTTCATCTATATTCACTCCACCTTTTAGCAGCATATGATAGAATTGACCATTCCCTCTGGAAGGAAATCTGATGTTGCTATGGCAGAAATTTCTGGTTGTCCCCAAATTTTCATTCTCTTCAGAACAGTTGAAGAATCTATTCTTCTGGCCAATGGGATGTCAATAGAGTTGTGACTTCCAAGAAGTGTCCATAAATGTAGGGAGTGACCCCAGTTTATTTCTTCTTTCTTCTCCTTAACTGGAAAGCAGTTGTATGGCTGGAGCTCAAGCATCTATTTTATATCACGAGATAAACTTAGGAACAAAAGTTACACATGATGGAGTGAAGAGATAGAAAGAGCCTCGGTCTACAAAACCACAGGGTGTCTGACCAATTGTAAAATGTCTACCTTGGGTCTTCACGAATATGAGGGGGAAATAAACTATTTTCTTGTTTAAGCCTATTTTTAAACATATTTATGTTATTTGCAACTGAACCTAAGAGTAAATAATACAGTTGCCACCCAATATACTGGCAGATCTTCACTTTCTTCTTCTTCCTTCTTCTCCTCCTCCTCCTCCTCCTCCTCCTTCTCTTCTCCTTCTCCTTCTCCTTCTCCTTCTTTCTTCTTCTTGTTCTTCATCTTTTTAGAGAGATTTTTGCTACAGGGTATGTGTGCTCACCAGAGAGACAGAGAGGCAGAAAGTGAGAAATCAACCCCCAGGAGGCAAGGCCATGCCATAATCCCTTCTCCATTCTCCTCCTGGGATCCTGGATGCACACACACACACACGTGCCTGGCATGATTTTAAAGCCACTGGGTCCGGGACTCGAACCACAGTCAGCCATATAGGAGTCCAGCGACATAACCACTAAGCCATCTGCTGGTCCCTTTCACTTTGTTCTTCTGTCTACTCCTCATTTCTTTATATTTCTTGGGAAAATTGTGATTGGTTTAAGTAAATCCTTGTGTTTTCTTTTCCTTTGTTATAATTGGTTTAGAGATAGGTATGTAACCTGTTTCTGGCAAATGAGATGTGAGAGAAAATCTGCTCAGGAAAGGACTTCTGGAAGGTTTATTAAAAAAAAAAAAAAAAAAAAAAGACATACATGGAAGAAATGGCTCTTCTCTTCCTCTATACATGGTTGAGTGAAAATATGACTCCCAGATCTATGGCAACCATCTTGCAACCATGAAGGGAGCTGGCTGAGAGCAGAGAAAAAACCTGTGTTCCTGGAGATGCTGTTCAATCAACCAATGCTCAAGTCACCTTGCACCTGCGCTTCCTGTTATGTGATAACAGATCCCCCCTCCCTTTTTTTTAATAGATATTTTTGCTATAGAGTGTGTGCATTCACCAGAGAGACAGAAAGAGAGAGCAAGAAATCATCACTCGGGGGGATGGTCATACTGCAATCCCTTCTCTTCTATTCCTCTCAGAATTTTGGGCATGCACACACACATGCCAGTGTGACTTTCAAGCCACCAGATCTGGGACTCAACCCACAGTCAACCACATAGGAGTCCTTAACCACTATGCCACCTGCTGACCCCACAAATTCCCTTCTTGATTAAGCTAATCCCATCTGTGTTATTACTTGCATGTGAAGGTGTCTTAACTAATACATTTTCTTTCTTAAGAAAGAAAGAAATTATTCCACAAAAAAGCTTTTGGCACTAATAAACAAATTCAGCAAAATTGCAGGATACAATATTGATAAACAAAAATCCCTTGCATTTGTACATACTAACAATAAACAATCAAACAAAGACATTAAGAAAACATTCCATTCACAATAGCATCAAAAGAATAAAATACTTAGGGTTAAATTCAACCCAACAGGTGAAAGGCTAATACACTAAAAACTATAAAATGTCACTGAAAGAGGTAAAGACAAAAATAGATGGAAAGACATCCTGTGTTCATGAGTTAGAAGGCTTAACATTGTCAAGCTGTTGATGCTACTCAAAGCAATACAGAATCTATCAAAATCCCAAGGGTTTTTTCTTTTTTTCTCTCTCTCTTTTTTTTTTTTTCCCAGAAATAAAGAAATTCATCCTGAAATTCAGACAGAATCTCATAGGACTCCAAATAATCAAAACAACCTTGAAAAAGAACAAAGCTGGGGCCGACAGGTGGCATGGTGGTTAAGGGTACTAGACTCCCATATGGCCGACTGCAGTTTGAGTCCTGGACCTGGCACCTTTCTCTCTCTCTCTCTCTCTCTCTCTCTCTCTCTCTCTCTCTCTCCCTCCCTCCCTCCCTCCCTCCCTCCCTCCCTCTCAGTTCTAATTAAAATAAATAAATAAAGTTAAATAAAATAATAATTTTTGAGACATTTTTGCTATAGGGCACATGCACTCAGCAGAGAGACAGAAAGCGAGAAATCACCCCCCAGGGTGAATGGTCTTGCTGCAACCCCTTCTCCTCCATTCTCCTCTTGGGATCTTGGGCACGCACACACACGCGCCCAGCGTAGTTTAAGCCACTGGGTCTGGGACTCGAACAGTGGTCGACTACATGGAAGTCCAGCAACATAGTCATTACACCAACGGCTGGTCCCAAATAATAATTTTTTTTTTTTTTTTTTTTTTTGAGAGGTTTTTGCTATAGGGCGTGTGCGCTCGCCAGACAGACAGAGAGAGACATAGAGACAGAAAGTGAGAAATCACCCCCCAGAGGGGATGGTCACATCGCAATCCCTTCTCCTCCATTCTCCTCTCGGGATCTTGGGCACGCACGCACACACGCCCGGCGTGAGTTTTAAGCCACCGGGTCCAGGACATGAACCGCGGTCAACTACGTGGGAGTCCAGTGACAGAGCCATTACGCTAACTGCTGGTTCCCCCAAATAAAATAATTCTTAAAAAAGAAAAAAAAGAAAAGAAAAAAAACAAAGTTGGAGGCCAGCAGGTGGTGTGATGGTCAAGGTGTTGGATTCCTACATGGCTGACTGCAATTCAAGCCTGGTGGTGTGAAAATCACAAATAAATAGACAAATAAATAAATCAATAAATGATTTTAAATAATTAATTTTATTATTGTCATTATTTTTTAATTAATCAGAAAGAGAGAAAGAAGGAAAATGAGAAAGCAAGTCTTCAGGTCTACAACTTGTGGTCATCCACATGGGAGTCCAGTGTCTGTTAACCACCATGCTACCTGCTGGTCCTAGTTTTTTGTTTGTTTGTTTTTAAAGAAAAGAAGTCTCATACTTCCTGATTTCAAAATTTATACAAAAATACAGTAAATGAAGCAGTGTGGTATTGACCTAAAAACAGATGTACAACCCAATGGACTAAAACATAGCCCAGAACTAAATCTCATTATATTTTGTCAAATGATTTTTTCCTTTCTTCAGTTTTGTTATAGGACATACACATTCCCGAGAGAGAGAGAGAGAGAGAGAGAGAGAGAGAGAGAGAGAGAGAGAGAGAGAAGAGAAGATGGGGGCGAGAAGGAGGAAGAAAAAATCACCACCGAGGGGGATGGCCATGCTGTAAATTCCTTGTCCTCCATTCTCCTCTTAGGATTTTGAGCATGCATGTACATGTACCTGACATATTTTTTCAAGCCTCTGGGTCCAGGACCCGAACTGTACAGTTGGCCGTATGGTAGGTATCCAGCTGCTTTAACTACCACACGACCAGCTGGTCCAAGTCAAATGATTTTTGATAAGAATGCCAAGACCACTTAATGAAGGAAAAGTCAATCTTTCAACAAAAGATGTTGGGGAAAAAACTGAATATATATATGGAAAAGAATGAATTTGAACCTCACCTTACATCCTATTTTGTATACTCAAAATAGATCAAAGAACTAAACATCACAAGGAAAACTTTTACATTCTTAGAAGAAAACATAAGGGGAAGGATTAATGACACTGGATTTGACAATGATTTCTTGAATATGACACCTAAAACACAGGCAAAAAGGAAAAAAAAAATTGGACTTTAAGAAAATTTTAAGTTTTGTGCATCAAAAGATAGTATCAACAGAGTAAAAAGGAAACTCACAGAATAGAAGAAAATATTTGGAAAGCATATATTTGATAAGAGATTGATATCCAGAATACAAAGAGAACTCCTGGACCAGTAGGTGGTATGGAGGTTAGGGCAGCTGGGTCCCACATAGCCAACTAACTGCACAGTTCGAGTCCCAGATCTGGTGACTTGAAAATCAAGCAGGCACAGGCCAGCAGGTGGTGTGGTGGTTAAGGGTGCTGGACTCCCACATGGCCAACTGCAGTTCAAGTCTCCCATGGGGCAGGGGGTGGACCATCTCCCATGGAGCAGGGGGGTTGCTTCCTCACTTTCTCTGTCTCTCTATGCAGAGTGCGTGTGCCCTCTGGAAATTAAAAAATCTCTCTGTCCCTCTGTGGTCAAATTAAAATGAATAAATTAATTAAGTAAGTAAAAAATTTTTTAAATAGTAATTTTTTAAAAAAGAAACAAAGTCATGCAGGCTCATGTGCAAGTGTGTCCAAAATCCTGAGAGAAGAATAGAAGATAAGGAATTGTGGCATAGCCATCCCCCTGAGGTGAGAGGTGATTTCTTATTTTCCCTCTCTCTTTCTCTGTGTCAATCTGGTGAGTACTTGTACCCTATTGCCCTCTGAGAGAGAGAGAGAGAGAGAGAGAGAGAGAGAGAGAGAGAGAGAACACCTAATACTCAACGACAACAAAAAATCCGATTTAAAAATGAGCAAAAGACTTGAACAGGCATTTCTCAAAAGAAGATACAGAAATGGCCAATAAGCACATGAAAAAATGTTCAACCTCACTAATCATTAAAGAAAAACATGCTAAAACTACAATAAGGGGGGCTGGCAGATGGAGTGGTGGATAAGGTGCTGGACTCCCACATGGTTGACCATGGCTGAAATCCTGGACTTGGTGGCTTGATTTCTCATTTTCCTTTTCTCTCTCTCTCTGTCTCTCTCTGGTCAAATTAAAAAATAATAATAACAAATAAATAAATAATTAAAAAAAAAAAAAAAACCTACAATGAGGGGCCAGGCAGTGGTGTGGTGGTGGTGAAGGCAACTGGATTTCATATGGCCAACTGCATGGTTCAAGTCTTAGACCTGACAGCTTGAAAAACATGCTGGACATTAGAATGATTACTATCAAAAATGTATACAATAAATACTGGGTAAAATATAGAGAAATTGAATATCTTGCACACTTTCAGTGAGAATGTAAAATGGCACAACCTCTGTGGAAAACTGTGGTGGTTCCTCAAAAATCAAGCATAAATTACCATATGAGCTAGCAATTCCACTTCCACATATGTACTCAAAAGAAATGAAAGCAGAGTCTCAAACAGATATCTGTACACTATTGTTCAAAGCAGCATCATTCACAAAAAATGGGAGTAATCTTGGACCAAGAGGTGGCATGGTGGTTAAGGCTCTGAACTCCCACATGGTCGATGTGGTTTGAGTCCCGAACCTGGTGGCTTAAAACTTGGTGTGTGTATGTGCTTGCCTAAAATCCTGAGAGGAGAATGGAGGAGAAGGTATAGCAGCATGGCCATCCCCCCAGGGGTGGGGGCAAGGAGGGTGATTTCTCACTTTCTCTCTCCTTGTCTCTCTGGCATGTGCATATGCCCTATAGCAAAAATCTCTCTCTAAAAAAAAGGAAGCAATCTAACTATCCATCAAATGGATAAACAAAATGTGATACAAACACACACACACACACACACACATACACACACACACTATTGATATTAGTCAGCCTTTTTAAAAATTTTTGAGAGGTTTTTGCTATAGGGTGCGTGCGCTCGCCAGAAAGACAGAGAGAGACAGAGACAGAAAGCGAGAAATCACCCCCCAGGGGGGACGGCCACGCCACAATCCCTTCTCCTCCATTCTCCTTTCGAGATCTTGGGCACACACACACACGCACCTGGTGTGAGTTTAAGCCACCAGGTCCGGAACTCAAACCGTGGTCGACTACATGGGAGTCCAGCGACATAGCCATTACTCCATCTGCTGGTCCTAAGTCAGCCTTTAAAAAGCAGGAAGAGTTAGCCAGTGGCATGGTGGTTGAGGTAGCTAGATCCCTTATGGCTAACTGTGCAGTTCAAGTCCTGGACACAGTGACTTCAAAACACTCCAGGAGGGGGTCAGCAGGTGGTGTGGTGGTTAAGGACACTGGACACCCACATGGCTGACCACGGTTCGAGTCCCCGACCTGGCGGCTTGCTTTCTCACTCTCTCTCTCCTCGCTCACTCTGTCTCTCCATGGTCAAATTAAAATAAATAAATAAAGTTAAATAAAATAATTCTTAAAAAAAATAATAACACTCCAGGAGCATGTGTATGATTGACTAAAATCTTGAAGGGAAAAATGAAGGAGAGGGGATTGCAGGTTGACCATTCCCTAAGAGGGGTGGGGGTGACCTCTTTCTCTCCCATAGTGCTGAGGGAAATAAGCCAGTCAAAAAGGGACAAATAGGGGCTCACCCCATAGCCCAGTGGTTAAGGAGCCAGATTCCATATAGCCTACTGCAGATCAAATCCTGGTCCCAATGGCTTGAAAAACACACTGGGGGTGTGTGTGCATGCATGCCCAAATCCTGACAGGATAGAGAAATGGAGAAGGAATTGCAGTGGGGCCACACCCTACTGGGGAGGTCTTTTCTTTCTCTCTCTCTCTGTCCTTCTCTGGTAAATACACACACCCTCTGGCAATTAAGTGGGGAAAAGGGATGAATATCATCTGATTTCACTAATATGGGGTACCTAGAGCGGTCAAACTAAAACAGAATGGTGGCTGTTGGGGGTGAGGGAATGGAGCGATGAGAAGCACCACTTTCTCGGTATGGAGTTCAGCTGTGGAGGATGAACATTTCTGGAGAAGGATGGTCATGATGGCTGCACAGCAGTGTCAATCTACTTATACCAGTGCACTGGACACTTAAAAACTGCTAAGTGGGCCCAGCGCCTTGGGGCATGCTGGTAAGATGCCACTGCTCCGAGGCCACATGGGAGGCCTGGGTTTGATTCCCAGGCCACTCTAAAAAGCCAGGCACAGTGTGCACAACTATAGTTCCAGCTTTCCAGTTACCCTGGAGGCTGAGGCAGAACAGTTGCCACAGCGAAATCCTGTTTCAAAAGTAAAAACAAACAAACAAAAAAAGACTGACTGTTTAGTGCAGCAGCTGAGTGTTGGGCAGAACAAACCAGTTCCCACATGGCAGATCAAGGTTTGAGTCCTGGCCCATAGGTTGAAAACCATACTAGACATGTGCCCCCAGGATCTTAAGGGATGGAGAGTTGGAGGAAATGGGATGGCAGCATGACCAGGCTTCATTTGTAGGTGCTTTCTCTCTCTCTCTCTCTCTCCCCCTCATGCACATGCATGCATCCTCTGGCATAAAAAAAAAATGGTTAAAATGATATTTTACCATTTTATGCTATGTATATTTTATCATAATTTTAAAAAGAGTAGAGGATATAAAAATCAACACTCTTTTAGCATCAAGGACACCACATGTTCCCGGATTTCCTCCTCACTGTCTTCTCTTTCTCTGCCTTTTCTGAAGGCCCTTCCTCTGCCCCATGACGTCTAAGCAATAAGATCCTCGGTATTAAATCTTACACCCTCTTTTTCTTCTTTTTATTAACTTCCGTCTCCTTGGGGATTCACACACAATCCAATGACTTTAAATGCCATCTATATGCTGATAGATCCCAAATCTATTTCTCCAGTCTTGACCTCTCCCCAAGTTTCAACTGCTGGCTCAAGGTCTGCACTTAGATATCTGATCAGCATCTCCCACTTGGTATGTCAGCAATGTCACCCTGGATTCACTGCCACCCACCTCCACCCCTCGGCTCGCCCACCCTTCCTATTGCAGTAAACAGCACCACCAGCCACCAAACTCAGGTCAGAAAGCCTGAGCCATCCTTGACTCTTCCTCTGACATCCACACCTACTCCATCAGAAGGTCCTATGCGCTGACCGTGTAAAACATCTCCATCTCCAGTGCCATCTTTCACGTGTGCCATCGCCTCTTATCCAAATCACAACAATAACTTCCTCACAATATTGTAACCAATCTGTGTTTGTCCCCCTCGGGTCCACAGCAGCCAGAGTACCCTTCTTGAACATAACATCTGATAATGTCATTTCACGGTTTAAAACCCCACAACTTTCCGATGTTCTTAGAATAATATCCACACTCCTTATCTTGAGCCACAAGGTCCTGATGAGCCGGCCCTGGCCAGCCTCAACCTCCAACACACTCTCCCACCATCGCTGTGCTTCAGCCTCTGGCCCCTTTACAGTTCCTCACAGACACTCTTCTCTACCTCAGAGCCTTTGTACATCCTGCCTGTTCTGTATAAAATGTGAGCTTCTCTCATTCTTCAGGATTCATTTTAAAATGCCATTTCCTTAAGAAGGCCTTGTAGGGATCAGCAGATGGTGTAATGGTTACATAGTTGGACTCCCATGTAGTCGACCACAGTTCAAGTTCTGGACCCAGTGACTTGAAACTCACACCAGGTGCATGTGTGTGCGTGCCCCAAATCCCGAGAAATGTGTTTGTGTATGGATTTTATTTGATACCACACATTCACAACATCCTAAATAATTACAGATTGTTATTAAGTGCTGTATAAAAAAATAAAGGTGGCAATACAACAGATTAACTTCAAATGAGTGAAGGATTGCTTTAGATCAGGGTCAACAAACTTTTTCTGTAAAGGACCAGTATTCAATGTTAGGCTTTGCAGAACATCCAGTCTCTATCAGGTTCTTAGCTCTGCCATAGACTGCATATATATGGCAGTGTTCCAATAAAACTTTATTTATAAAAACAGGTGATGGGCCAGATTTGGAACATGAGTTATTGTTCGCTGATCCTTATTGTAGATAATAAGGTCATAAAATACTTCTTTTTTTGCTTTGTTTCGTTTAGGTTTTGCCATAGGATATGCACGCTGACTGGAGAGAGACAGGGAGAGAGAGTAGGAAATCACCCCTCACACTGCAATCCCCCTTCTTCTCCATTCTCTACTTGGGATTTTGAGCATGCACACACATGTACCTGGTATGATTTTAAATAAAATAATTTTTAAAAAAAGAAAAAATGTTTTTCTTAGGAATATATCAAAACTTCATTTATTGGAGACTTAAAACTAGACAGTAGCCTTCATTTTTCTTAGGGTACAAAGGACTTCTAATATAATTTGATGAGACAAAAATGGCACAGATTTGGAGTCGGCAGGTGGCTTGATGGTTAAGGTGCTAGATTCCCACATAGTTGACCATGCATCAAGTTCCAGACTTGGTAGCTTGCATTCTCCCTCTCTCTCTCTGTGTGTCTCTCTGGTCAAATCTTAAAATCAATTAAATAATTTTTAAAAAATTGGCAAAGACTTAGTTTGGCTTTCAAAAATGATGTTTCCAAGTTCTCCATGCACTGTTAGAACCTAAGGGAACATGAGAATATTCTCCGTAAGGGAGAAATTGTGCCTGTATGGCCTATCTCTGTATGACTAAGACCTAGCCAGGTCAAGCCCCACAAAAATTACTGAGTAGAATAAGACATGGAATGCTATGTATAGTCTTCACATTATTTCAAGTTAACTGATTCTATGCTGGTCAATGCTTTTGCCATCTTCAAGCTATCGGACACCTCTGTAAATTGTAACAAGACTGGTAGTAATACAGATAATTCTTGACATGAGACAGCAAATACATTTTATCTGCTTAAGATGCAATTGAGGGGACCAGCAGGTGGTGTGGTGGTTAAGGTGCTAGACATACCCACATGGCCGACCATGGTTCAAGTCCTGGACCTGGTGGCTTGCTTTCTCTCTCTCTCTCTCTCTCTCTCTCTCTCTCTCTGGTCAAATTAAAATAAATGAATGAATAAATAAAATAAAATAAATAATTCTTAAAAAAAAAAAAAAGATGCAATTGAAGGGGCCAGCAGATGACTTGGTGAATTTTTTTTTTTTTTTTTTTGGAGAGGTGTTTTTTTTGGTTTGTTTGTTTGTTGTTTTTTTGCTATAGGGCATATGTGCTCACCAGAAAGATAGAGAGAGACAGAGAGACAGAAAGCGAGAAATCACCCCCCGGGGGATGGCCACACTTCAATCCCTTCTCCTCCATTTTCCTCTCTGGATCTTGGGCACACACGCACACGCACCCAGTGTGAGTTCAAGCCACTGGATCCAGGACTCGAACTGCGGTCTATTACATGGAGTCCAGCGACATAGCCATTATGCTAACTGCTGGTCCCCATGACCTGGTGATTAAGGCATCGGACTCTCACATGGCTGTGTGAGGTTAGAGTCCTGGACCTAGCAATTTGCCTTCTCACACTCTTTCTCTCTCACTCTCTCTCTGGCCAAATTAAATAATAACAATAAATAAAATTAAATAAATAATTTTTTTTTAAAGATGAAATTGCTTCCTCCCTGTCTTCCTTGGAAGAAAACAGTTTCGCATCTTTAACATCTAAATTAATTTCAGGATTCTTCATTATATGTGTCTTCTCTTTTGGTTCTCCTTTAAACCAGTTTTTAATACCTTATTGATTCCGTCATAAATTAATAAGTTAAAGAAAATCACTGACACACGTTCATTTTATATTTGAGTAAGAAATATGATCTTATTCATGGAAATAAATGCTCTCTATAATCCCTCTCATTAAATATTTGTTTAATGAGTACTAGAATGAATATTGATATACTTTCATAGCATACTTGCTTATGGAACTAATCATTGATCACATTTGCAATGGCTTGGGTGTCTCCCCAAAATTGATGTGTTGAGTTGGCCCTGTTGCCCAGTGGTTAAGGGAGTCAGATCCCACATGGCCAACCCCTGTTCAAGTCCCGGCCCCCACAACTTGAAAACATACCAGGCACATGTACATGTGTGCCCAAAATCCTGATAGGATGGAAAAACTGAAGGAGAAGGATTGTAGTGTGACCATACCCCACTGTGGTGGTGGGGGACATGCTTTCTCTCTCTCTCTCTCTCTTTCTGGTAAGCACACATGTGCCCTCTGGCAACTAAAAAAAAGTGTGTATGTTAGAATCTGGTAGTACTGTGAACATATTAAGAGAAAATCTGGGTCCAGATGGAGGCACAGCAGGAAAACATGATGCTCTATGAGATGATACCATATGGGAAGGTCCTGGTTCAAGTCTGGCAACCTCCTTAAGTACACTGAGCACATGCCTTCCCATGACCTGGGGCTGGACAAAAGTTGAAAGCAGATCATGGCACTGGGATCCTGTTGGGGATGTTTCTCTCTCTCTCTCTCTCTCTCTCTCTCTCTCTCTCTCTCTGTCTCGTTTTTGCTCATGAAAGAAATGAAATTAATTAATTAAAAAGAAAGAAAGGAAACACTGTAACACCATCACAGTGTGGAAAGGTGAAGACTTTGAGAGTGATTAAGTGATTAGGGCAGGCCCCTAGGATTGATTCCCATAGGAGGGGTAACGAAAACAGACGGACAGACGAGAACACATGGGCAGACCAGACTAAACACACAAACCGTGCTCTCGTACCCTCACCAGCTGTGGCCACTGGCCCTCAGACCTCCAAACCATGAATGGAATACATTTGTACCCTCTTAAATTACCCAGACTCCAGTATTTTCTATTATTAACAACAGAATGGATTAGAACAACATTTAATAATTACATGGTTATTTGTGTTTTTATTTGTGTAGTAACCATCTCTCTTAGCCATAAGCTCCCCGGGGCAAGCTCACACATCGTCAGCAGTTATGTATCAGTGTACGTGCCTACAGATACACAAGTACATGTATGTGTGAGAGAGAGAGAAAGTGAGTTACATGCTGCCCAGTTGAGAATAGTCCTGGACTCCACATAAAAGATGGAATCCTAGGCCAACGGGTGGCATAGAGGTTAAGGCACCTGAATTCCACATGACCAACTGCATGGTTTGAGTCCAGTATCCAGAGGCTTGAGAATTATGCAGGCATGTGTTCATGCATGGCCAAAGTCTCAGGAGGAGAATGGAGAGGAAGGAATAGCAGCATGGCTATCCCCATGGCGGGGGGAGGGGGGGGTGATTTCTCACTTGTCTTCTCTCTTTGTCTCTGTCTCTGTCTCTCTTTGTCTCTGATGAGAGGGCTGATAAGCACTCTACAGCAAAACTAAAAAAATGAAATAAGATAAAATTTAAAAAGACAGGGCTGGCAGGTGGCGTGGTGGTTAAGGGCACTGGACTCCCACATGGCTGACCAGGGTTTGAGTCCTGGAACTGGCAGCTTGCTTTCACTCTCTTTCTCTCTCTCTCTCGCTCATTCACTCTCATTCTCACTCTGTTTCTCTGTGGTAAAATTAAAATAAATAAATACATAAATAAATAGATGTTAAACAATTAAAAAAATTAAAAAGACAGAATCCATTCTGAAAGAAGTTGGGGCAGCCTGAATAAGTAATGGAAGAAAGAAGAAAAAAGGGGGAGTGGGTTAGGTAGGGAGAACAGGAGGGAGGAAGGGAGGAAGGAAGAGACAGGAAAGACGAGGGAAAAGAAACAGGAAACCATCATGGTCCTCTCTAACAGGATTAGGCCAGTGGTGTCCCAAGGCACCCTCCCAACCCCACCCAGCTCCAGGCACCATCTTTCCTCACTAAAGAGATACAGAGGCCATGATGCTTTGAGAGCTGAGGAGCACTGTACTGAGGAAGAGCTGTGATTACTAAGCCATTACTTCCCCCGCGCCCCACACTGCATTCTCCTTTCCAGACTCTTCTCTGCCCCTTCACCCAATCCGGCCTCTTGCAAGTCACCTTCCTGTGTCTCTTCACTGCTGCTGGCTGCCTCCCAGACGCTCAACTTGGCCTTTAGCCCTTTCCACTTTGGTCAGCACCAGGCAAAAGGTCTCTAAGCCACTGTTCTGGTTTCCTCACATCATCAAACCTCTAGCCAGGGTCGAGAAGCCTTCTTCCTTAAGTCTGACCTAGAAGCTTCCAGTGACAGCAGGGTGATTAAGGTGGCCCCCTGGGCCAGCAGGTGGTGTGGTGGTTAAGGTGCTGGACTTCCACATGGCTGACTGTGGTTTCAATTCCAGACCTAACACTTGTTTTCTCATTTTCTTTCTCTCTCTCTGGTGAGCACATGTGCCCTATAGAAAATAATAACTATAGGGCCAGCAGGTGGTATAGCGGTTAAGATGCTGGACTCCTACAGGGCCAACCACAGTTTGAGTCCTGGACCCAGAGGCTTGAAACTCATGCCAGGCATGTGTACGTGCATGCCCAAAATCCCAAGAGGAGAATGGAGCAGAAGGGACTGCAGCATGGCCATACCTCCAGGGGGTGATTTCTCACTTTCTCTCTTTGTCTCTCTCCGTGTCTTTAGGGAATGCATGTACCCTATAGCAAAAACTTTTCTAAAAATAAATAAATAAAATAGTAATAATAGGGGGACCAGCAGTTGGCATAATAGCTATGTCGCTGGACTCCCATGTAGTCAACCATAGTTTGAGTTCCGGACCCGGTGGCTTAAACTCACACCGGGTGTGTGTGCGTGTGTGCCTGAGATCCCAAGAGGAGAATGGAGAAGGGATTGCAGCATGGCCATCCCCCCTGGGGGGTGATTTCTTACTTTCTATCTCTCTGTTTCTGTCTTTCTGGCAAGCACACATGCCCTATAGCAAAAACCTCTCAAAAAAAAAAAAAAAAAAAAAAAAAGCAATAATAATAAATACAATTAAATTTTTTAAAGAATTATTTTATTTAACTTTCTTTCTTTCTTTCTTCGCCCAGAGAGAGACAGAGTGAAAGAGAGAGACAAAGCATGCCACCAGGTCCGGGACTCAAACCATGATCGGCCATGTGGGAGTCCAGTACACTTAACCACCATGCCACCTGCCGGCCTCTTCATTTTTTTTTTTAATGTAGCCCCCTACCCTCAGGGAATTTACAGTCTAATAGGACAGCTGATACATATTCCTATGGATCTTCACACATATTGGTGCCCACACATCTCTTTTCATCTGTACCAGAGACCCCAAGTTGCCCCTCATAGCAACTCTCCCCTTATCACATAGAAATAAGACCTTTGACATGTAGTTGTGCACAGTCACACAGAATAAAGATGATACTTTGGACTATAGCACAGTGGTTAAGCACTATGTAGAGGAAACCCAATCCCACATGGCCAACTGGAGTTCAAGTCCTAGCCCTGGTGTTTTGAAAAACATACTGGGCATGTGATCAGCAGATGGCGTAATGGTTATGTCCCTGGATTCACATGTAGTTGACCATGGTTCAAGTCCTGGACCTGGCAGCTTAAAACTGGCACTGGGCGCATGTGCATGCATGCTCAAAATCCTGAGAAGAGAATGGAGGAGAAGGGATTGTAGCATGGTCATCCCCCCGGGATGACTTCTTGCTTTCTGTCTCTGTCTCTTTCTCTCTGGTGAGTGAACATGTCCTATAGCAAAAATCTCTCCAAAAAAAAAAAAAAAATCCCCCTACATGTCTCAGCTTCCCCACTGCAGGTAGTTATAGCCATGTAACTAAATTCTGACCAGTGATACGTGAACAGAAGTGGCACGAAGGGACCAGCAGTTAGCGTAGTCGCTATGTTGCTGGACTCCCATGTAGTCGACCGCAGTTCGCGTCCCGAACCCAGTGGCTTAAAACTCACGCCGGGCGTGTGCGTGTGTGCCCAAGATCCCGAGAGGAGAATGGAGGAAAAGGGATTGCGGCATGGCCATCCCCCAGGGGGGTGATTTCTCGCTTTCTGTCTCTCTGTCTCTCTCAGTCTGTCTGGCGAGCGCATGCGCCCTATAGCAAAAAAAAAAAAAAAAAAAAAAAGAAGTGGCACGAGCAACCTTGAAGTCATGGCTCCCTTTGCTTTTCTCCCTGCCCATTGACCATGGTACAGTTATGGGAGAGTCACGTGAGACCACAGGGACTAAGGCAACACCTTAGGGATGGCAGAGCTACAAGGCAGAAAAAGCCTAGGACCTCAACACCATAAAGTATTAATAGTGCTGGATTATTTACACCCAGACCTGAGAGAAAGAAATAAAATTCTATCTTCTTTTTTAAAGTTTTTTTTTTGTTTTTGTTTTGTTTTGTTTTGTTTCGTTTTTGTGAGAGAGAAACATCAGTAGGATCTTTATATGTGATCCACAAGCCCTTCCTGCAGCCTCAGTCAGCCCAGATCATGAACATACGTGTGCCTGTCATGTAGAGGGGAGGTCCCAGGACATGAACCTAGGACCTTCCCATGTGGATTCAGTTGCGTTATCACTGTGCCACCGCCTGGCCCCACTAGCTTCTGTTTTGTTTTTGTTTTTTTTTTTTTAAGATTGCGGGGTTTTTTTTTAAATTACTTTATTTAGCTTTATTTATTTATTTATTTATTTGACCAGACAGAAACAGAGTGAGAGAGAGGAAAGTGAGAAAGCAAGCCACCAGGTCCGGGACACGAACTGTAGGAGTCCAGTGCCCCGACCACCATGCCACCTGCCAGCACCCCCCACTAGCTTCTTTAAGCAATTATTCATTTGAATTTGTATCAGAACAAACCTACTTGTCCTATATTATAAGTGATCATTCTATTTCCTTTGCACTAGTATTTAAGCAAGAACAAACATTAATTTCCTATGATGTGCCAGGCACTGTTTCAGGGATACAGAGAGAATCTCTAGTATAAAAGAACATGTGTTTTTGTGTTTTTAAGAGATTTTTGCTATAGAGCATGTGCACTTGCCAGAGAGACAGAAAGTGGGAAATCACCCCCTGGGGGCCACACCTCAATCCCTTCTCCTCCATCCTCCTCTAGGGATTTTGGGCACACACACACATGCCCAGCATGAGTTTCAAGCCTCCGGGTCCAGGACTTGAACCATGGTCGACCACATGGGAGCCCAGTACCTTAACCATTATCCCACCTGGTGGCCCATGGAGCATGCTTTTTTTTTTTTTTTTTTTTTTTTTTTTTTGGAGAGGTTTTTGCTATAGGGCGCGTTCGAACTCGCCAAAAGGACAGAGAGAGACAGAGAGATAGAAAGCAAGAAATCACCCCCCAGGGGGGATGGCCACGCCGCAATCCCTTCTCCTCCATTCTCCTCTTGGGATCTTGGGCACGCACACACACGCGCCCGGCATGAGTTTGCCACCGGGTCCGGGACTCGAACCGTGGTCGACTATGTGGGAGTTCAGCGACATAGCCATTACACTAACTGCTGGCCCCCGGAGCATACTTTTAATGAATGCATTCATTGCATCTGTGTCACCTATGATTCTGCTCTTCCTACTCTCCCCCTCCTCCATCCTCACTAGTCTCCCATACTCAGTGACTGGTGTAACCATACACCACATCCAGAGAATGATGAGAGAGTAGCAGCAAAGAGGAGTGGACCATATCTAAATTCTAGCTTAACTTCTCAGAGACTTGGTGTCCTCATTCACAAAATAGGCAACTACTTGGGATTGCTGAGGGTGATGACGAAATAGTGCAATGCATGAAGGTTTCCAGCACATCTGTGCTCAATAAAACGTGATTGCTAGAGTAATAAAAATATTATTACAAATTATCTGAGTAAAAGCAAAAGGAACTACTAAGTGTCTTTAAAAAGAAATGTTCTACTAGACCCTGCACTCCTTGAGGACAGATTGTACCTTATTTAATCTGTATCTCTAGTACATATTACCTGGCAGGTGATACGGGAAATGAAGCGCAAATGGATGGAAAACTAGTTGGCTAGATCTGGACAGATGATGAAATGATTAGATGAATTGTAGGTTATGTAGATGGAAGATGCAGAGATGATGACAGACATGACAGATGATAGATACTTAATGAGTGAATGAAGGATGAATGGTGTATGGAAAAGAAATGGATAAAGAATAAATCAGATTTAAATAAATTGTGGCTAGTAAATAAATATGAAGAAATGAATGAAGAATAAATGTTGGATGGATGCTTCATGCATAAGAAATAGTGGATAGATTAATGATGAAAGGAATAATGGAGGGATGGACAGGTGGATGGATAAATCCATGAATAAAGAACAAATGAATGTGTGAGAGATGGTGGATGGTTAATTAATGGCTGGTAAATAGTGGATAGATGGATGATAAATGGATAGATGGAAGAATGATGGCTAGTTGAGTATCTGGCTAAATGGGTATATGAATGAGAAATAGATTGATGAGGTTATAGATATAGAATGGAGATAGGTAGGGAGATTGTGGGTTGGTGGTGAAGGCATGATGATGGATAAGGGTAGACAGTAAGTGAAGGAGGAGGAATGGACTTTGGGCTGATGGATGATGAATGAGTGATGAATGAACTGTTGATGTTTAAATGGATATATAAAAAATAGATAAATGATAGCTGTATAGATTGATGGATGATGTGTGAACAGTTCACGAATAGATGTGTGTATTACTATAGGAAGTCTTAGAGAATCTGTCCAGCCCTGATATTTCTTGAGTACCTCTCTTGATATTTGATGAGCTTTCATGAGTCAGGTGTCTTAATGGAGATTGGACTTTCACAGTCTCACAACTTTGAAATCAAGGACCAGAAGATGGCATAATGGTTATGTCATTGGACTCCCATGCAGTCAATCACAGTTCAAGTCCTGGACCTGGTGGCTTGAAACACATGCTAGGCACATATGTGTGAATGCCCAAGATCCTGAGAAGAGAATGAAGGATTGCAGTGTGACCGTCACCCCTGGGGGTGATTTCTTGCTTTCTATCTCTGTTTCTGTCTCTCTAGCAAGCACACGGGCCCTATAGCAAAAATCTCTCTTAAAAAAAAAATGAGAGCCAGCAGGTGGCTGGGTGGTTGAGGTGCTGAACTCCCTCACGGCCAACTGTGGTTTGAGTCTTGGACCCGGCAGCTTGCCTTTTCACTCCTCCCCCATCTCTCTCTCTCTCTCTCTCTCTCTCTCTCTCTCTCTCTCTCTCTCTCTCTCTCTCATCAAGTTAAAAAATAATAATAATGGATAAAATTAAATAAATCATTTTTTTAGGGACCAGCAGTTGGCGTAATGGCTATGTCACTGGACTCCATGTAGTCAACTGCGGTTTGAGTCCTGGACCCAGCGGCTTAAACTCATGCTGGGTGCATGTGCATGCATGCCCAAGAACCCGAGAGGAGAATGGAGAAGGGATTGCTGCATGGCCAGCCCCTCCTGGGGGGTGATTTCTCACTTTCTGTCTCTCTTTCTAGAGAGCACACGCGCCGTATAGCAGAAACCTCTCAAAACGAAAAAAAAATTTTTTTTATTTTGAAATCACTGCAAAAACACTGCAAGGGAGGTATTGTTATGCTGACTTTACCAATGAAGAAAATCTAGCTTAGGAAGCGAAAGTAATTTTCTTTTCTTCTTTTTTTTTTAAGAATTATTTTATTTATCTTTATTTATTTATTTAAATTTGACCAGTGAGGGACAGAGTGAGAGAGAAAGAGAGAAAACAAGCCGCCAGGTCCAGGACTCAAGCCATGGTCGGCCATGTGGGAGTCCAGCACCCTCAACCACTACACCACCTGCCAGTCCCAATCTTCTTATTCTTTTTTTCTTTTTTAGAGAGATTTTCACTATAGAGAATGTGTGCTTGCTGGAGAGAGAGAAAACAGAAAGCAAGAAATCACCCCCTGGGGAGATGTTCACACCACAGTTCCTTCTCCCTCATTCTCCTCTTGGGATCTTGGCCACCCTCACACATGCACCAGCAGTGAGTTTTAAGATGCTGGATCTAGGACTCGAACCACGGTCAACTGTGGGAGTCCAGCAATGTAACCATTACACTATCTGTTGGCCCAGGAAGTGGTTTCTTTAAGCCTGGCTCCATCTTGCTTTTGTGTCTGTTTTCTCCTTCTCAGGAGGCATGGTACCTCATCCCCTCTGCTAACCCTTTCAGACATCTCTGTACCATCCTTAGCTTGCCTCCTCCATGAGCTTCCCCATGCCCTGGCCCTCAGGGATCTCTGTTCCATACTAGAGAGCTCTTTTATCTGACCTTCTCTACCTCTTACTTGGTTCTTACCATGATTCACAGTCCTCATCAGAGGGTGATATCCTCATCACAGCAACCACATTTATTTAGTACCACCATGTACTTGTCAGTGGGGTTGGTGCTCTACATAGATGACCTCATTTTATTTGCACAAGATGCAGGTTTTATAGAATTCTCCTTTTAAATGGGAAGAAGCCAGGCTGGCCCTGGCCTGGTGGTTGGGGAGCCAGATCCCACAAAGTCAACCTCAGTTTGAATCCCAGTTCTGTGTGCCTTGAAAACATGCCTTGCACATGTGTATGCTTGCACCAAATCCCAACAGGATGGAGAAATGAAGAAGAGATTGTGACATGACCACGCCCCACTAGGGGGTGCTTTCTCCCTCTTTCTCTGTTTCTCTCTGGCAAGCACACGTGCCTGCAGGAAATAAATAAACAAATAAATGTATGTATGTAGAGGGCCAAGACTCTGAAGAATAAAATGATTTGTTCAAGGTTGCCATCTAGTTAGTGACGCACATAAAGTTGTAACTTTGGCCTCTTTGAGGCCAAAGCAGAGGTCCTAAACCTTTAGGCTGCATTTCCTCCTGGCCATTATGAGTGACATTTGGTTAACTGTGTTTGTTTGAGTGTGTGTATATGTGTAAGCCCATGCACTTGTGTCTTGTCTCTCCATGGATTGGAATAGAGACACTTTATCAAATTTTTTCTGAACCCTTCTGATGCCGGACTGGGAGAAGAATCACAGAGCATCGTGCAGAAAAAACTGCCTCGAACACCCTGGAGTTCAGCCCCTTCATGTTCTCGTGTGATCACCAGGGCTCAGAGAAGGGATGTAACATGTCAAGGCCACCCAGCAAGCTGGAAGCTGGGCTGGGACCTGAGCCTGAGTCTTGGCTCTCAGCAAAACTTTATTGATAAAACTCAGCCTCCACTCAGGCTCCTGAACTGCTGGGCTGGATTCCAGGAATAACAACTTAATAATAATAAAATGTGAAGCAGGTACAACTCTTAGTCCACACCCAAAATAAACAGCCTCTATTCCACTGGGTGGGGGAAATCTAGTCTTCATCAATTCTGGCAGTCTTCTTTCACTTTTCCCCTTGTGTGGCCACCTCTTGTGTGTCCAGAAAGGGTCCTGGTCTGGCAGGGCGTTCCACACTCAGGCATCCAGGCTTGAAGCTTCTTTAGGTTCCTCCCAGATTAAGGCCCTGGGTCCTGCTTTCAGATCCTTCAAGACCACACGAGGTTCCTACTTTTTGAAGGGGAGTGGGTCACACCAGTGTCTATGTCTTCCATAGTTTCCTGAATCTGACCCTCTAGGGGCGCTAATGGATGAGTACCTATTGATTTCTCTCCCAATCACTAATAAAGGGTAAGCAGTCCAGGCTGATATGAGTCCCATGGTGTTGGAGAACTGGCACCTTCCATTTTGTGGCTCTGACATCCTTAACAGGTAGATTTTGCCTTGTGGTCTAAGATGCATGCTCCTCCCACCATGTCAAATGCTAGCTGGCAGGCAGGGGAGAAGAGGTGAGGTGAGCAGATGCCACTTTTTTTTTCTTTCAATGCACGACCCAGAAGTGGCCTGCACCACTTGGTTCATATATCTTTCATCAGAACCTGGTCATGTGGCCACACCTAACTGCAAGGAAGACTGTAAAATGTAGTCTTTAGCAACATGGCCACCTGCAGCTATAGAAGTGGAAGTCAGATAACTGCATGACAACTAGATATCTCTGCTACACTTTTCTCCCCCACTGCCAGATAATCTTTAGCTCATTTCCTAAAGAGGAAAACCAATCTTGACTCAACCATGTCTTTTTTTCTATTCTATTCTATTCTTTATTATTCTTTTCTTTTTTTTTTTTTTATTGCCAGATGGTATACACACTGGCCACAGAGAGAGGGAAAGCACCCCTCTGTGTGGTATGGTCATGCCACAATCCTATCTCCTCCTTTTCTCCATCCCATCCCTTTTTAGACATGCATGCTGATGCACCCAGTGCTTTTTTCAAGCCATCAGGACCAAGATTCAAACTGCAACTGGCCATGTGGGATTGGGCTCTCTGTGCACTGTGTTCAACTGCTGTGCTGTGGGGCCAGCCTAGCTCATCCTTTCTTCTCAGTCTGTACCCTCAGATTATTATGGGCTTTGACTAAATTTCCATGACTTGTAAAGCAAAAGACTTGGCCTTTGAGACTCAGAAAGAATTTCTTCCATCTCTGCCTTGCTATCCCCTGTCTAAGATGGGAGGAAAGGATAGGATATGAAGACATGCAGGAGATGCCTTCCATGTGACAGATGGAATCAGGCATCTCCCTTTCTTGCTAAGCCTTTTGGTGGTTTTCCTGATCTTAGACTTGGCTTAAATGACAACTCCTCAAAACAGATGTTTCTTGGGACCAGCAGTTAGCATAATGGCTATGTTACTGGACTCCCATGTAGTCGACCGAGGTTCGTGTCCCAGACCCAGTGGCTTAAAACTCATGCTGGGCGTGTGTGCGTGCGTGCCCAAGATCTCGAGAGGAAAATGGAGGAGAAGGGAATGTGGCGTGGCCATCCCCCCGGGGGGTGATTTCTCACTTTCTGTCTCTCTGTCTCTCTCTGTCCGTCTGGCGAGCGCACACGCCTATAGCAAAAACCTCTAAAAAAAAAAAAGACAACAGATGTTTCTGCCCACCCTACTTGTTTCCTTCATAATAGACATCACAGTATGTAAATTATAATTATATACAGTATTCCTGTTTTATCTGTGGGTGATAAGTTTTAAGAACCCCAGTGGATACTTGAAACCAAAAAAGAACTAGCAGGTGGGTAGCTTATACAGTGTGGCTACACTGGAATATGAGATAATTCATGCTCCCCGTAGGAGCAAGTGAGATTTCATTATGTTACTCAGAATGGCCCACAATTTAAAATTTATCAATGTTGAGGCCGGCAGGTGGCATGGTGATTAAGAGCGCTGGATTCCCACATGTTCAAGTCCCAGACATAGTGGCTTGCCTTCTCACTTTCTCTCTCTCTCTCTGTCCTGCTCTGATCAAACTTAAAGTTAAATAAAATGATTCTAAAAAAGAATGATCAACATTTACTTCTAGAACTTTCCATTTAATATTGGGTCATCAGAAAAGTCATGACACAAACTTGAGTGGAGAGGGTCATAGATATGGTGGCCATTAGGATGGGAAAGCTGACAACCATACCTGCAGGTCTAATATACACATCTATAAGTGTATATGCGGCCAAAGAAGAGGAATCCAGAAAGCAGCTAGTGAAACCAGAGCAGCTCCCCATACATACTGGACCACCTCTCCAATCTAAATGTGCTGAAGAGCAGCCTGGTCATTTACAAACAGGCTTTGCTTCCATCCGCACTACAACAAGTCGTTATATTGGTTGGTGCAGGGGTGTTTATATCTTTGTGAAAAATGGGATAATAAATACAGTACAGTTTGGAAAAGATGCATATGTCTATCTGAAGAATCCTCCTCGAGATTTTCTTCCGAAAATGGGAGTGATTACCGTTTCAGGATTGGTGGGCTTTGTTTCAGTGAGAAAAGGACCTACGTTCAAGAGAATTGCTTATCCACTGGGACTGGCCACTTTAGGAGCAACTGTTTGCTATCCAGTTCAGTCAGTAATAATTGCAAAGGTAACCAGAAAAAAGGCATATGATACAAGTCAGCAAATTTATGAAGCAGTTAGATCACTGTGGACAAAAAGAAACCAAAAAAAGTCACTTCCTGAACCTAAAGAAAAAAACTAAGGTGCTACACAATTAATGCCTGATCCCAAGCTCATGGATCACGGGCAATCCCATCCAGAAGATGTAGATATGTCCAGTACTAGAAGCTGAAAACGACTGCATAGAGACTGCATAGAGAACTGCAAGATGTGTGAAGCTGCAAATGATGATGAAAAAATTCATGTAATGGGTAACTGCCACATAGAGTATAACTAAAGCTTTTCCATTACATTTTTTTTTTTTTTGGAGAGGTTTTTCGCTATAGGGCGCGTGCGCTCGCCAGACAGACAGAGAGAGACATAGAGACAGAAAGCGAGAAATCACCCCCCAGGGGGATG